>OY728127.1:1053041902-1054291902 GCA_963277665.1 Viscum album | reverse complement strand
AACATATACCTGAAAATATAGCAGGAATACAAGCTAAATGAATAATGCCATAATAAAACATTACAATGAATATTATACTAGTCGAATAATCACATAGACTATCACATACATGGTTCATAATGATGGAAATTCATAAATTATAATATCTAAAACATACCTAAAATGAATTATTCCATGAATCTATCAATTATTCATGAAAAAATCTACTGTTGTCATGGATACATGCCGAGAATCTATTAAATGGGTAAGGCATCGACCAAAACCATATCTAGTTTGCCTCAACATACCTACTGATGCATCGTGGGGATATAGAAGTTCCCACCCATCACATAATAAGTACAATTAATTCCTTATATGAATGGGGTTATACATAATCAATATATACATTCATATTGAAATTAACATATGAAATATAAATAACATCCCCTGATCATTAAACATAAACAGTGACCATTTAGTGTAATATGGTGAATTGTATCAAGATAGAAAATACATAGTCAAAATAATAATAAAAAATTAAATAATATATGGTACATGATATCATAAAATATCAATCCCAATTAAAAATAATAATCAAATATAGTGTTGAAATAGATGAAAAATCTCATACAAAATCATCGAGTAATTCATGAGATATATACTATTTTACTTTAAAAAGAAAATTTCATTTAAAAAATCATTATATAAAACTAGAAGTGAATTAATTTAGTTTTATTCATATTAAAATTATTGATTTTATAAAAAAATGGTGGATAAAAAAAATTATATAGTGCATTTTATAATGGGTAAGAATTCGAGCAGTACCTTTGAAACAAGCTTGTTTATCGAGAAGAATTTTTGAACGATCCTTTTAAATCATGTAAATACCCATAAAATAAAGAATAATATTTTCTGGTACACATATATAGATCATTAAAAATAATTAATTAGTATTACATAATAATAATTATGAATTTCATTGAGGTATGTGGAGAATAATAGTAAACTGAAAGAAAATGGAGGTTCAGGTAGAAATCCTTTACCACTTTATAATCAATCGAATCATATGCCCCAAAATTAATAATCATCAAATGATAAATTAAATTAAATGAAAATAAATATATTCATGATATGATACATAAATTTCTAGTATACATACACCACAAAAAATAAATAGTGGTGTGTAAGGCATATCTCACAGAAATAGAAGTGAGTTTAGAAAACCCTTAACACTTTGTAATCAATGAAATAATATGACCAAAAATTAATAATCCTAAAATGATACATTAAATACCATGGAAATAAAGGTATTCATGATATGACACCTAAATGGGATGTATTCAAATACCACACACAAGAAATAGTGGCATTTAAGGCATATCTCTTGGAAATGAATGTGAGTTGAGAAAACCTTTACCACTTTGTAGTCAATCAAATCATATGAACCGAAAATGAAAATAATAAAATGATACATTAAATATAATGAATATAAATAGATTCATGATATTAAGCATAAATGGTCTGTATACATACACCACAGACAAGAAATAGTGGCATGTAAGGCATATCTTACAGATATGAATGTTAGTTGAGAAAACCCTTTCTACTTTGTAATTAATCGAATTCTGTAACCCAAATTTAATAATAAACAAATGATAAATTAAATACAATTAAAATAAATATTTTAATGATATGTAACATAAATGGTAAGTTTAAATACACCACACAAAATAAATATTGGTGAGTAAGGCATATCTCAAATAATGAATGTGAGTTAAGAAAACCCTTACCTTATGTTTGAATGTGTTCTGTACTTGACCTTAAGGTATATAAATATGAAATTATACCAATTAATAATTTAATTAATAACAAATTAGACATGTATATAATTTACTATAATTTTTTTAAGTTCATTTAGGGACTTTGGATAAGTTATAAGATTGAATTCTGTTATTCTAGTGTGTTCATTTTTTGATATTCATGATCGGTTCGCTTGATTATATGTATGGATGTTCATGCGGAATGGATAAAATCATATAGAATTGAATTTATTTATTATTAATTAACATAAATATGTTTAAAAGGTTATATATATCATTTGGTTACATTTTATGAGGACGAATCATTAGTTAAGTCATTTAGTGTTAATCATTTAGATTTTTTCGGCGGGTTTTTGATCACAACGAACTAGTTTTATTCTATTATTTAGTATCATGTACTAATCATGGATCTAGAATAATTAAAAATATATAATATATATATTAAAATATTTTTCAACAATAAAAATGTTTTCATGACCATACTTAAAGGAAAAACTGATGAATGAATGTTCATCATCCACAAAGGTTGTAAATTGGCACCTCCCAGACTATGATTTTGCTATTAAAATAAAAGAGTGAGTAAGGAGATTAATGATGTATCTTCCACTAATATGATAAAATTATATTATATAGAGTATAAAAAAATTTTAACGATCATTTGGATAGAGGTGGTGGGGAGATAATAATAAATAAAGAATGAACTTGAAAATAAAATAAAAGGAAAAGTAAGAGGAATTTACTTCTTGGATACTCCTCCTTGAGAATCTCCTAACGAGGATTGATTTTGGTCTTTTGGAAATAAAAAGAGATCCTAGTAATGGGGAGAGTTTGGGGAAGTTTATTTGGGAAGAACATTTAATAGATTCAAGGATTAGAGATGTGAGGAGAAGGGGGAGTGAGGGGTAGTGTTTATAGTGGAGGAGAGGGGTGTTTTTTGAATATCTTATTCATTATTTTATCAATTTTCTAAAGAAAATAAATAGTGTTTGATTATTGTGACCCAAAATAGAATTATGTTAATTTGAGTTATAACTAATGGTTTATTACATCATCATTGATGAAATGAATATTTTATTTATCAAATAATTTATCTAAAATGTAAATTATAGTACTTTACTATTCACAAAAAATTCAAGTATTTTAGAAAAATCCCAAAAATTCACCCTGACCATTTATCAATATGTAGAATAAAAAAATGGACTTAATTTTATCAAAATAATTTTATAAATAATGTAAATATAATTTTTAATTAAATTCATCATTTACCTGAAAAATGATATTTTTAAAACTAAAACTAATTTTAAAATACCCTGAAAAATTAACTATAGTCTTATTAAATTATTCTAAAATAATGGAAAAACATAAATATTGATATATGAATAAAATATATGGAAATAAATTTTATTTTAAACAATTTATAAATTATAAACTTGTAATTAAATATTTATTACTCAAAAAATACCAACACTTATTTATTAATTTTTAAAATAATCTATTTCATTTAGTAGGTGCCTAAAATTTATTTATACTTTCATGGGTGAGGTTACTTCTATTAAGGGTCATATTAATATTCATAAGGGTACATTAATAATTATATGGATAACATTACTATTTATAAAGGTAAGTTACTATTAACCAAAAACTAAGTTGATCATATCATACTCTAAATATCTTACTGAACGCAACTATGCATGTTCATTTTTTGAAATTTAATTCAAAGAGGTGAGAAAATTATGTTTCCCTCTTATATAAAAAATCTTTTTTAGTGACTTTGAAATGTGTGCATCAAATTTTCTATTATTATTTTTAAATCCTTAGGGTGTTAAATTCTCCCCTCCTTCAATAAATTGCATCCTCTCAATTTTCCATTTGAAAGTTAGAGTTTGACAGTTGAAAATTCCATTATGGTATATCCCCATTGGAAATGGGGTTAATAAAACATACTATTAATAAGATGGAAATGAAAAATCTGAAGGTCACCATAAAATTAGGCCTTCGAATAAGATAACATCAGCGTAATGTGAAAACATAGATATAGAAAAGAAATCTAACCACCATGTACTAATATAGAGTTATTGAGAATATGTTCATTATAAAATTAATCATCATAAAGAAAAAAATATATGATCGATTGAATGACCATTTATCTCTTAAATATAATGTAAACAGATGGTTTTTTTGTTCCAAAATGATTTTTGTAGAGTTGATGGTTTCTTTTAATATCCATAGAATAACATTAGAAAATAAAACCACATGACATTATAATCTCATCCTTTGGTAGTACTTCAGTCTGAAACCACATCACATCTTAAAAAACATGGATATTGAAGATTAATTTTCATACCTAAAGAACATTGATCAAAATATCCATAATTCATTCCCTAATCCTTTAAATTCTCACTGAAACCAAAAAGGTTAGAAAAATTTATACAAAATCATAATTTGGTATTAATACATTCTTTATGTAATTGACCTTAAAGTTCATCTAAATTATGTATATGAAAAATTTAAAGTCCTAATATTTAGAATAATGGTCACTTTTCATTAGGTTTCCCCCCAGGAAATGACAATTTATCTCATATAAAAAACATTTGAATACCTTGATCACCTTTAAACCATTATAAAACATGCATGCTTCCAATACCTTAAAGGACCAATGTAGTTCAACATAATTAATGAATATAAAAAAACAAATAATTTAACTATTCCTCTATGAATGTAGTAACAACATAATCTTGGACTTGATCCCTTTTATTATTTTGGGGGTATATTCCATTGCAATTTAGATCATTCATTTTCATAGTTCCCCATATCCTTACAGTGGAATCATTGGATATTAGAAAATTATTTCTTTCCCTTGAAATCCAGATAATTGTGGCCTTTTTCTCTACACTTGGAGAAAACACTTTTTCCTTTTAAGAATGTACCAAGGTGATTATTTCCACAAGTATCACATGTTGTAAAATCAATCATTACCTTCATCCCGTTATCCATATTTTTCTCTTCCGTACTCTTTTTCTCGTTTTTACCTTCAGAACCATAATAATTATAGAATTATTTCTATATATTGATAGAGTAAGATACTAAATCATTATATGATGATAATGTTTTGGAGACTAATTCCCATCGTATAATTAGCATAAGGCCATCAATGAAATGTTCAATCCTGCAACTTGTATTACATATGTAGTTTATGTCATGCCTTGCTAACATTGTAATGTTGGATTCATATATAGAATCATTTTCATAATATTTATGTCTTAGAATTAATAATTGTCTCTCCATATATTCTCTCTATTTGTGAGGGAAGTATTTCTCCATGAAAATATTCATAAAATCCATCCATTCCATATTTTAAATTTCTTCTCCCTCCTTTTTGTTTTGAATTAATAGCCACCATTGATATGAATCTCCTATGATATGGTATAATTCTATAATAAACTTATCTCATTTATTATATACCAAAAATATAAATATCTTCTCTAAAGAACTTATCCATTTTTATGCTACAAATGGGTTTGTAGCCCCATTGAATGGTGGAGGTCATTGCAATATGAAGAGGTCTAACATTTCTCCTACACATTGTGGGTCAAGATTCTTCATTCTAGTATGGATATTGTTCATAACCTAGGTAAATTGTCCTAGTATCTTTATAAGTTTCTTAGCACTAGTTTCATCTCCAAAAACCATCATCCTTATATTGCATAGGAGGGGAATCCCTAAATAGGATACACACATTCATGTGATTTCCATTCTTCCAATACGCACTATTTCTAAATGATGTCATACACTAGATTAGGTTATGAATCATATTTCATAATCTCACATGGCATAATATTTAAAATAAATTGAAATCCTATGCATAGCTAATCCTATAATCATAACCACGGGTTCTTTGAGTAAAAATTTACTTATAAACCCTTCATAATAGAATGAAAGGAAAATGTGAATTACCCTAAGAATATCCAATAGGAGTGTAAAATTAGGTGCATAGTAAGACCCATTATCTTATACTAGGATACCCTGAGTTAGTCCTGGAACACCTTGTCAGATTGGTTACTCCTAGGTACATATGTGCTAGAACTATGTCCACTTGTAGTATCCAAACACAGATGAATTTTATAGTAAGGTCCACATAATATATAACTTACCAAAATTATAGGATGTTCTTGTATTATTATCCCAAATATATATTTTAGGGTTTTGTTCACAAATCTATGTTTTCTATATCTTGTTTCTAAGGTTTCTACTAAATATCCTTTGATACCAACTGTATTGTCCTGACCCTAAAAGCCCAGAGTCAGTGAATTATTTTATAACATTGGTATGTCTATAACGAATCAAATCCAAAAGTAATAGATAGTTTAGTATTTTTAGAAAAAAATATACATACATGAGTTCAAGATTATAATTTTAATTGAAATAAAATATCAAAATTCCATTGGAATCATCCAAAAATACTAGATTATCCCTGAAAGTCATTCATAATATATTTCTTTGCATCCTATGAAAATATATAACATAAGAAAGGGGTGAGATCAGATACTCAGTAAAGGTAGGTAATACGATAGATTTAATAATAAACATTAATAATAGGAATGTTGAGAAACTGAAAACACATTCCTTTAAAAATATACTTGAGAATAATATGGTAGGAATACAAGATGAATGAATAATGCGATTATAAAACATAACCATAGATATTATTCTAGTTGAATAATCACATGGAATATCACTCAGTTGTTACATAATGAGGGAAATTCATAATGATGGATATCTAAAACATATAATCAAGGCTTCATTCCAAGAATATATTGAGGATTCATGACTGAATCCGTTACTATCATGGCTACATGCCAAGAATCTATTAAATGGGAAAGGCCTTGGCCAAAACCATATCTATTTTTTCTCGAGATACCTACTGATGCATTTAAGGGAAATAATGGGCCCCACCCATCAAATAATAATTCCAATGCATTACTCATATTAATAGGATAAACATAAAAAACATATACATTTATATTTAACCAACATATGAAATGTAAATAACATTCCCCGATCATTAAACATAAACACTAACCATTCAGAGTAATATGGTGAATGATATCAAGATAGCACATACATATTCAAACTAATCATAAACCATTTAATAAAATATATTATATGGTACTATAAAATATTAATCCTAATTTTATATAATAACCAATAATATTGTTGAAATACATGAAAAAATCATATAAAATCATCGAGTAATTCCTAAGCTAAATACTCTCTTACTTTGAAAAGAAGTGTTATTTTAGAAAAATAATTACATAAAATAGAGGTGACTTAATTTAGTTTTTTCATAATTAAATTATTTATTTTAGAAAAATAATTGTGACTAAAAATAGATTATAATGTGCATATGAAAATGTGTATGAATTCAAGTAGTTCCATTGAAACAGACTTGTCTACGAGGAAGAATTTTTGAATGATCCTTTTAAAAAATGTAAATAAAAATAAATGAATGAAGGAATAAGTTTTGTTCACATATATAGATAATTAACATTTAATTCATGTGTATTATATAATAATAATTAATAATTTCATTGAGGTATGTAAAGAATAAGAGCAACCCAAAAGAAAATGAAGGTTCAGGTAGAAAACCCTTACAACTTTGTAATCAATCGAATAATATTCCCTAAAATTAATAATCATAATCTAATACATAAAATTCCATGAAAATAAATAAATAAATTATATGATACATAAATGGGTAGTATAAATACACCGTACACAAGAAATTTGGGCGATTAAGGAATATCTAACAGAAATGGAAGTGCGTTGATAAAACCTTACCACGTTGTAATCAATCGAATCAAATGACCAAAAATTAATAATAACCAAATGATAGATTAAATTAAATTAAAATAAATATATTCATAATATGAAACATAAATGGGAAGTATACATACACCACACATAATAAATAGTGGCGAGTAAGGAATATCTCACAGAAATGAAAGTGAGTTAAGAAAACCCTTACCACTTTGTAATCAATAAAACCATGTGGAAAAAAAATAATAATAATAAAATGAAAAATTAAATACCATTAAAATAAATATATTCATGATATGACACTTAAATTTTAAGTATACATACCTGACATAGAAGAAAAAGTTGCGAGTAAGGCATATCTCATGGAAATGAAAGTGATTTGAGAAAACCCTTACCACTTTGTAATCAATCGAGTCATATGACCCGAAATTAATAATCCCAAAATGATATAATAAATAACAAGAAAATAAATGGATTAATGATATGAAAAAGAAATGGTATGTATAAATACACCACACATAATAAATAGTGGCGAGTAAGGTATATCTCACAAAAAAGAAAGTGACTTGACAAAACCCTTACCTTATGTCCGAATGTGTTCTACACTTGAACATAAGGTCCTGGAATATGAAATTAGACCCATTAATATTTTAATAAATATAGTATTATACAATTATATAATTTATTATAATTTTATTAAGTTCATTTATGGTCTTTTGATATATTATAATATTGAATTCCGTCATTCCGGAGTGTTCGTTTCCTGATATTCATGATTGGATCACTTGATTATAAGTATGGAAGTTCATTTGGAATGAATATAATTACCTGGGATTGAATTTATATATTTTGAATGAAAATAAACACGTTTAAATTGTTATATATATCATACAGTTACATGGTATGAAAATGGATTATTAGAGAAGTCATTCAGTTATAATCAAATTGAATTTTACGTCTTTTTTTCGATCACAATGAACTAGTTTTGTTCTATTATTTAGTATCATGTAAAAATTATGGTTCTAGAATAATTAAATAATATATAATAGATTTTTTAGAATATTTTTAAACCATAAAAATGGTTTCATGACCATTATTTAAGGAGAAAATTAAGAACGAAGGTTCGTTATCTAAAAATGTTGTAAATTGGCACCTCCCAGACAGCGATTTCATTTTTAAAATTAAAGAGAGGGTAAATAGATTGATGATGTAACTTACACTAAAAAGATATAATTATAGTATATAGATGATACTATAGTTTTAATTATCATTTATAAATAGTATGTGAGGAGATAATAACAAAAAAATAATGAACTTGAAAAGGAAAAAAGGAAAACTAAAAGGATTTTACCTCTTGGATACTCCTCCTTAAGAATCTCCTTAAGGGGATTGATTTTGGTATTTTGTCAAGAAAAAGAGCTCCTTGATGTGGGAAGTTGACTGGGTAGAGTATTTTTTAATAACACTGACTTGATTTAAGTCTTAGATAAGTGAGGAGAAGAGGGAGTGTGGGGTGGTTTTTATAGTAGAAGAGAGGAGTGATTTTTGAATATCTTATTCATTATTTTATTAATTTTCTCATGACAATAAATAGTGTTTTATTCATGTAATTTTTTTAATAATATCATGTAAATTATAAATAATTTTTTATTACATCACAAATGATGTAAGGTATATTGCACTTATCTTATAATGTATTTATACTCTAAATTACTATATTATACTATTCACCAAAAATTCAAGTTTTTCTGAAAAATACAAAAAATTCACCCTCACCATTTATTGATGTGTAGAATAAAAAATAAAATAAATTTTATCAAAATAATTTAATAAATATGAGACATTTAATTTTTAATTAAATTCATTATTTTCTCAAAAATTACAGTTTTCAAAATAAAAACCGATTTTATAACACCCTGAAAAATCAAATATGGTCTTATTAAATTATCCTAAACTCATATGATAAAAAAATATTGATTTATGACTACATTACATGAAAATTATTTTTATTTTAAATCAATTAAGAAATTATAATTTTGTAATTGAATTTTTTTTACTCGCAAAATACCAACACTTAATTATTATTTATTAAAATATTATATTTTATTTATAAGGTGCCTAGATTTTATTTATACATTCCTAGGTAAGGATACTATTCATAAGGTTCATATTAATATTTATAAGGGTACAATACTATTCATAAGGGTAACATTACTATTCATAATGGTACGTTACTATTCACCAAAAAATAAGTTGATCTTATCAAACTCTACATATCATACTAAATGCAACTGTTTATGTCTATTTTTTTAAATTCAATTCACAGAGGTGAAAAAATTAAGTTTCTTTCTCTGATAAAAAAGTTTTGTTTTTCATAGACTTAGTTTTGTGTGCATCATATTTTCTATTAAATTTATTTGTAAATACTTGGGGTGTTATAATTATATTGGAATTTAGTATATGTAATTTTTTTAAACCCAGAGTTTTATTAAAACTATCTTGAAGTATAGAATGGTTATCCTTTTTAATTATATTAATAAAACCTAACAAGGAATGATTTAATTGAAATTTATAGTCTATATATTAATAAAAAGTAAAATTATATTCATAAATTGATTATTATTAGTCTTAGAGTTAATATAAAAACATCTTTTTAAAAAAATACACTTATGTAAAACATTATTTTCCATCGCGTTTGCAGGATTTATTTAAAGTTGATTTTTTCAAAATCTATGAATTGAATTTGGTAAAATATCTTAATAAATTTTAATAATAATAATTTATATAATCAAATAAGGTTTATATAATTTTATACCATAATGAATAGTGAAAATAGTAAATATTAATTACCGCGATAAAGTTGAAAATAATTTTACTTGATGTTAAATTAAAATGATAAAGGTATAAATGACCTAAAAGAATATCCATATTTTTTTCATTAAGTATTTATAAATTATTATATATATGGATATACAATGGTCGATTTTGGATCATTTTGTATTTTGAAAAAGTTGGCACACCTTTTTCTTTTAAAAAATTACGAGTGTTCCACTCACCTCACTTATAAAAGGCCACCCATATCCTTACCCATTATCACATAAAAACCCATTTGGATCAACCAATACTTTCTGAAAAAAATCCCAAATAACCGAATCTCATCATATATGGATTTATTTTTTTAGAAACTCAATCATGGAATACTTTAGGTATTTTCCCAAAGAGGTGGTGCAATAATAAGTAAAATTCATAACAATGTATTTTTATTTTATTTATTCTTACACCAGATTAAAATATTCATAATATATGAAAACATAACAACACTAGTATATCATATATATTTATATTATATTTTGTTAATGGAATAACCTAAACCAATCTCCTCTTCTGTCAAATGGTATAAAAAATCATCATTTGTGTGTATGGAAGACAACCACCTCACGACCTAATGTCATTCGTTTTCCATCATCGCATCTCATGGATTGGAATAATAATGGATATAAAGTATATATGTGATATTTATAACATATTTACACTTATATCCTTATGATATATCCTTTAACATCATACATTTAATTCCATGGTTGATATGATAACATTTTTAATGTGTACGGAGGACTACTGCCGTGCATAGCGATGTGATTCATGTTACACTAATGCTTTACATGGAAGGTAATAATGATGAAATTAATGAATATTTTTTATATAAATTTTATTATAATAAATTAATGACATATTTATTAATCTAAAAATATAACATATCATTTTAATTGTTACACTCAGAAATAAAAATGATATTCCTATACATTTAGACTACCACCTCCACAAAACGATGCGATTATTTTTCATCACCAAATCTTAAGAATTATATATTTAAGTATAATTATAGAAAAAATATGGTATTTATGATATAATTAAAATTATTTAAAAATAAAATAAAACATACCTTCTTTCTATAATGATCAATGAAACATGGAAACATTAGTCATGCATACGTACGACCTAAGTTGTCCATGACTATAACGTAGTTCATTATTCATTACAATATTTCTTTTTTTGGTTTTAAAAGTATAATTAATGAATAAATATGATAATTATTTCATTATTATTATTCAAGGTACTTTCAAATAATGAAATCTTTGACAAAAAAATATACATCGAATCCATTTTGAAACAACGAACTGAACATCCTCAAAATAGAAGTGCACTTAACTAATTTAGTATTATGTAAATAAAAAAATAAATTATTTATGTATAAGGTATTAAACCTAGATAAATTTCTTAAGAAATCAATTAATTGATGTAATATCATTGTATAATATTTAATATTCATACAAGGATTTCCTATACTTGAGGTAAGTGATTTATGTCCAAGTTATTACTTATTTAAGACACATACCATATTCAAAATATATTTCATTTATGTCATGTATATATTACACATGAATTTATTTTATGATGAATCTTCTGAAAATTAATTAAATTTACATATCCATTTTATGATATCCCTTTCATGGGGTTTATGATTTAAATGTTACCAAATTGTTGAGATATTTTTTCTAAATTTTATTTCATTGAGTCTTATGTTATGTTTTTCAATTATATTATTTTATGTGGTGTATACTATGATGACACACGTCGTCATGGGTTGTGAAAATCAAGAGATATTTTATCTTTTTATTCTCGAATGTGTTTTAGGGGGAAAATTGTATTTAATAATATGATATTTTCTTCAATATTTTTTTTATAAAACCCTATTTTTACTGATATAGGGTTTTTATACAATGAACTGATTTTTTTTGAAATCCAATTCGTGTGAGTTTTCATGGATTTTTTAACATTTAGTTAAATAATTATTAATTTTTTTCATCTGTGTGAATCCCGTTTTTTCTTTTAAATAGTGATTCAAATTGAGATTCTATCATCACCATTGAGTTTGTAATTGGGGGTTTTCCTAAGCATCAGATTACATTATGTTGGGAACCATGGAGGGTCCCATGTTCCCTATTATTATTTTATTATTTTTATTTTTACTTTTTTTTATTTCTTTTTAATTTTCAATTATCTTTCTATGCATGCCATTGGGGGATTCCATCGACATGGATAAGAGAGGGGGAGGGAGTTAAGAGTGATCTGGATAATAGGAGCCACCACTGCATAGCTCTAATCATGTCAGATCATCGTGCGATATCTATGGATCACATATTAGTGCAATGCTTCAACATTTCCCACTGAAAAGTAATATTATTTTATAATTATGCTTAAATTTCGTATATTTTAATTGGTTTTACTTTTTCTATCCTTTTATGGGTTTCTTGGGAAACCTTGAGGGTTTATCTGTGATTCTTTTGGAGTAATTAGGTATTTCGGGATGATTCAGGGGTTTTCCAATTGGGAAATCCATTGAACACATATTTGGATTTATGAACACACTCTATGTGTTCTACTTATTTAGAGAAGATGAAGTTTATGGGGTTAAACACCATTTACCGAGGGTACACATCATGTAGTGGGCTTGGGAGTGTGGTTGAGTGCTTGAAAAGACACCCTATACGGGGGTACATGGTTGTGGAGGATACATGGCTAGAACCTGGGTAGGAAACATACCATATATAAGTATATGGATAGGAAGAGAACTTTGTAAGGTACATGGTGGGGGATCCTATTATGGTAAAAATATGCGTACATGTAGTTCATATCATGTACACGAGGTTTTTACACACTGAATGGGGCTGAGGTATATGGGAAAGTACCCATGGTTACACGCCATGTCTCAAGAGGCACATGATTTAAAAATTAAAAAATTTATAAGATGATTTCCCTAAGGAACATGTCCAGGAGGGGACCTCTGTGGGTATTAACAATGTACTCAAAATGCATGCTATGTAATTTTCCTACACTGTTCCATTTTTATTATTTTCTCCTAGGTGATATAATTTGACATGTTTGTGGACTACTCTAAGTATTTCTATGTGTATATCACAATGGTAATATCCTGTCAATGTTTAGAGTCTATTTGGGTAATGATATGGACTACGAGGATTATGTAGGAGGTTTTTTTATGGTGGATAAAGATTTATTTTGGGGGTAGGTTTGTGAGATTTTTGGATTGTGTGAAAGTTGTGAGATCATTTTCTGCATATCGCTCAAGTATTCTAACCACGAATGTATGATAATATTTGAAAATATTCTAGTAGGTGGAACTGAGTCGTATCTTTGAGGTGATCATTGTTATACATATGTATTGGTATTTATTTCTTGAGGATAAAGCTGTTGAGGATAAGATCTTGCTTTTGGGGAACATAGATGCTCGAACCGATGGGATTTTTTGAATCCTTTTATTGGCAGTTATGGTCATGTTCTTTTTTACATCTGAGGGGAGCCTGAAGAAATTTTAAGGATTCCCATTATGGGCTAGATTCTGATAAATAAATTAGTAGTTTCTATAGTTTTCTATTGAGAATACATTTATGTAATCTTTTATTTCGATTGTTTTCAGGAACCCCATGTGAAGGGACTCCTACTATTTATGTGGTCATGTGGATAGTTTTGAATTACCCTATTAGACATTGTGTTCTCTTTGAATTCATTGGGTGCTTTGTTGTTTGAGGATATGTTGGTGGATACTGAGGTCCATTTCAGATTTTATAGCACTTGGTGTGTCCAATGATTTTTCACGAGATTAAGGATCCCTCTTAGGGTGACCTTATCTTGTTTTGGCATTTTTTTTTGGTTGAGGCGGTTTATTCATGTGTGGCCATAATGATTGGGTGTAGTAAGGGAGCCATGTGTTGGCCATTATTTTATGTCTTGTCCCCAGGGACCGTGAGAAGCCCATGTTTTTTTACCCTGAAGAGAATCGTAGAGAGTCTATAGTTTATATTTAGTTTGGATGCAATGATTTAGTTTGTTGTGGGAGCCTACTGTTTGTTGTATGAGAGTGAATCATCACAGCAAGGTGGGATATTTGGATAGTGGGTTCTAGGTTGAATCATCCCATGTTCTGTTGTCCTTTAGTAGTGAAAGTTTAGAAAATTACCTCTCATAATAGTGGTTTTAGGTGGAGACCATTGGGATTTCTTGGATTGAGAATTGACTCGGAGTTTTTATTCAGGTCTCTCCTCCAATAGTATAATATGGTTAGAAATACTTAGATATATAATATATGATATCAATAAGTACAACCTCATCTAGTCGAGTGTTATCCCTGACTAGTTTGAATTTATTCTTGTGAGGTTTTGTGGCACTCATGGAGTGGGTTTTGTATATCATGGACTCCTTTCTTTATTGGGGCCGTAGATGCTATGTTATCTTGTTTTTTATGGATCCCATGGGATATTTTTTATGTCAATAGTTTAGGCCCAATTCATTCTTCATGACCTTCCAAATAGATACATTCTTTAGTTTTTTTAACCTAGTTTTTTCTATCACATGTTCATATCAAGTCATTAGAGCCCTATTGCATGTTGGTTGTTTCTTGTCTATGTGTATACATATGGTTACACATTGGGGTCCAGAATCCATTATTTTTGTTCTTAGATGTCTTGGATATCATTTTTAGATCTGTAGGATGTTCTTGTTTTCATGTGTCTAGGTTATCCATGTTATATAAATCATATGAAAGGGGTAAGATAAGGGAAAAACTTATCACATGTGTCAAGATAAAACCCATTCTCTTATTTATTTTTTGAGTTTCCCCTTTTGATTTATTTTTTTATTCCATATACTTCTATTTTTCGACTTGGATGGGAATATCATGTGTGAATACAATTGTTATGATAATAGATATATTGGTTTACTATTGGGGGTGGCCCACTGAGATTTAATAGTCCCACAATGTGCATGCACCATGGTTTGCAAGTTGTCTTGATGTATACCATCATGTTGGAGAAAAGGATTCATGCTGATTTGGGAAAACTCCATGTGATTCCAAATCAAGTGGATCCACTTGGGTAGAGTCTTAGGATAGAGATGATTAAACTTGAGAATCATGGAGACCAGGTATATCGTTTAGCTCAGTGATGGAAGTAGTGCTAGTTGTATTTATTTTTAGATGTATTATTTTTTATATGTGTTCATCCTAGTGGGTGAGTGAATATTTTTTGGTTTTCATGGATTTAGATTCTATATAATGTATTCTATTTATCATATAATGCATCTATTTTAGTTACTTAATATGTATACACTAATGTTGATCAATATGTATGAGTTTGGTTGTTTTTAGCTATTATTTTACTTTGATTAGAGGGTATAGTATCCATAAGACACATAAATGTCCCTCACTAATGGAAAAATCCTCTGGCACTTGGGGTGGCATGCATGAGTCCTTGTGGTAAACTAGATTGGGTGGTGTGTTTGGTCACCTGGGACGGTTCATTACAAAATTTTATCAGTGGTGGTTGGTTTTATAATTTGGGTAGTTAGTAGATGGGTTGTCTAGGAATGTTTCAGAACTTGTGATGGACATCATATTTTTGTGTCATGAATACCTTTTTTAATTAGAATTCCATCTTTTCAAGGCATAATATTGTGTTTCTTGACATTTTTTCTCTTGATTTCATGATTTCCCATAACATGATTCACATGAGATTGTGGGATTATGGTTTATTTTGGTGTTTTTATATAGTTATATGGGAATGGGTCCAGTGATCATGCTTCATTATAGAAACATTGGATTCACATGAAACATTCTTATTAGTGGGGTTTTATTCATCTAATGACATGTCATGTGAGTGATGTGTTGAGAGGTTCTTTGTTTTTATTGAGGTAGTCCCTTCAAGTTGGGATGAATGGAGACCCATGATCATCAATGTAGGATCTTTGTACAATGTTGGTGGTTCTATGTTATATGTTATACATGTCATATTTCTTTCTTAGGCTTTAGTTTCCCTAAGCTAGTGGTTCCCAATATGTCCTATATTCATGCTCCTTAGTAGGTATATATTGTTTTCATGTGTTGTTTGTTAGGTCATGTGGTGGGGCATATCATCCAGTTATCATAGTTTACTTGGGTGGGAATGGTGGTTCAACCTTGGTGGGGATGTTGGTGTCCTCTATAAGTATTATGTGGTCCAAAATGAGGATTCATGGTGTTTGAGAACCAGAGTGCTGTGAGTGCTCTTTATTTTGTGGCTGCCTAACTGGGAAGGGTTGGTTGGACTACAATCCCTATTTGTTTTTTATGGGACTTGGGTACTATAGTGAAAGAGTTTTTAGAGTCTTTTATATTTGTATTGACACCTGTGTGGAGGGTGGTGAGTCATTTTAGGAATATAATCTTAGTTCTATTAGGACTTCTCCCATGTGAGTTTGAGTCTCGTTCTGAACTCAAGGAGTGGAGTATGGAAATAATTATTGCAGGGATTACACTATAGGCTATTGGAGGTTATGAGACACATTTAATTTGTTTATTAAGAATGGTTTTTTTGTTTTTTCATGTGGTTTCTCACCTATAAATAGTTTGACCATGGCTATTTACCATGTTTCCTGATCTATGATGCATGGGATGTGTGGTTTTCTATTGGGAATAAGGGAAACAATAACAATACTCCTATTTTGGGGAGCATCATGTAGGTCACTATAGCATGTATCTCATGTTGTGAAAGATATATAGATGGTGTAGGAGTATCCCTTGGAAGCTCAAGATGGCATTGTATGACCCATTTCTATGGGGCGACGATGGATGTTAGATGTCCACTGAGGATTCTAACAGAATTGAAATGTTTGAGTTGGGGAGATTATGATGACCTACATCCTCATGTGTTATGAAAATAAAGGGAATTTGAAACTATTGTTACTAAAATTTTCTTAAGATAAATTGGTAACTTATCCCATGATATGATCTTGAATATTTTTTTCTAAAAACTCTGTTGGTCCTGAAATAGGGCTTCTACCCTTTGATATGTTTTTGGTGGAAATTTGAGTCATTCGAATTCTCACCAAATATTTTATATTTATTTAATTAAATATTAATTTATAAATGTGTGTTCATTAATTTTATCATTTAAATAGTTATTTTGAAAGAGGTTTCATCTCTTCTGTTGAGTCTATAATAGGTGGTATTGACTAGCCAAGTCATAACCATGCACTAAGCACTAGGGCTAGGATTGAGTCCCCTTTTTTCCTTTTTCCTAATTTCTTTCTTCATTATTTAATCTTGTATTTTTTTCAATACCTTTTGGGATTCTTTCCACACAACCTATAGAAGGATATAGAGAGAAGTGGGGGAAGGGATAAGAGGAAGCGCTAAAGAGCTCAGGTCATGCTGGATAATCGTGCCACATATACATATCACATAGCAGTGTGAGGGATCGATGATTTCCAACTAGTGTTGGGCCCATTTTTTATTCAGAAAATCCATGTATTTTATGTTTTTTTAAACCTTGTATTGGATTCGTGGGACCCCTTGTGGTTCGATCTGGGAATTTCATGGATAAATTGGGTTTTTGAGGCTAATTATGGTGTTCTCATTTTGGGAAAAGAAATGTACATGGTGTGTGGTTTTAAAAAAACATCATGTGAACATCCTATTTTTGGAAGATGAGTTTTTGGGACTACATTCCATGTACAAGGGATACATGCCATGTAGTGGTCTTGGGAATATTACTGAGAGCTTGACTAGACAACCCTTGTGGGGGAACACGATTGTGTAGGGTACAAGGTAAGAACCTGGGTGGGTTGCATTTCATATAGGAGTACCTTTCTAGATGGGGTACATAGACCGGTACAAGGGTGGGGACCCCATTTGGGGTCACACACCATGTATAGTTTGTAAAAACTCTTTACTGGGGAATTTTTCACACTAGGTGGGTCGAGGTAAATGGGATAATACTATTACTTGGATACTCACTATGTACTATATAAATGTATATTCTAGTTGAATGAGGCACATAACTAGCGGCACCTCTATGGGTATAGGCTCTGTACCTTAATTTCATGCATAGTACTTTCCCATCCCCAGGAACTTGTTCATGTTTATCATGCTTGTGTTAGAATTAGACTTATAAGTAGTTCATTGTAATCATTTTTCTTTGTAAATTTTTATAGCAATATCATTTCATTGTTCTGTGATAGTTTGGTTGTGTTTTGGATTGTGATAGTTTAGTAGGAGGATTCCTTTTTGGTAGCTTTAAATTCCTTCTTATGGTTTGGAGGTGAGATGCAAGTCCACTATGAGGGTTTTGAGATCATTACTTGTTAGTACCTCATGGACGTCATCTCATTTTGTTTTAGGTTCTTTGGAAATATTTCAGTAGGTATAATTGAGTGGTTTCTCTAAGGAGATATTATTTTTCGATATCTATAAGGAATAGTTTCTAAAGGATAGATATTTTTAAGTTTAGATCTTGGGTTTGGGGACCATAGCTGTTAGTTCCTTTGGGGTCCACTGAGACCTTTGTTTTGTGGTTATGACCTGGTTCCATTATTCATTGGAGATGTGTTTTATGGACTCTTCAATATGCCTTTGTGGGATAGTTTCTGATCAAGTTATCAGTGAATGTCATAGTTAGATATTTAGAATTCTAGTATGGAATGTTTTTATTCTATTGTGAAGAGGAACCCATTGAGTAAGTTCTCCAAATTTTCAGGTGTTCATGAGGATCATTGTGAATACCCATATTGGTGGGTGTGTTCATTTGGATTTTGTTTGAAATGTTGTTGATCAAGGATTAGTTTATGGACACTAAGGGATAGTTTTGATGTTTTATCATAGTTTATTTATCTTTATTTTTGATGAAAAATAGGAAGCATCATAGGGTATCATACACATTTTATGGTCATTGTACTTGTTGAGGTTGTTTCTAAAGGCATGGACTATGTTCTTGGGTGAAATATGGGCATACTACGGTGGAAATCATTTTTTTATGTCCCTAGGGACCGTGAGATCCCAATTTTTTAACCCTAAGGTGGTTCTTAGAGATCCTACGATCGATGTTTCATTTGATTTTTAGATACAAGAAGTTGTGGGTGCCCTGTTTTTTTCAACTGCGAGTATATTGGTGCTTTTAGTTTTGCTGCTTGGAGAGTGGGTTTTGAGTTTGGATCATCCCACATTTGTTAATCTTGTTCCCTCCTCTATTGGCATATTGGAGTTAGAAATTCATAGGGAGATAATTAATGATATGTAAGAGTGTAATAAGAATCTATCTATGTGTTAGCATTGACAAGTGTGTATTTGGGATTTGGAGGTTATGAGGAACTAACAGAATGGGTATTGTGTATCATTGATTCTTCACGATCCCAAGCCCATAGATGATATATTCTCTCAGTTAATATATAGCTCATGGCACATTCTATTTAGGTCTACAGTTGGTTCCTAATTCATTTATTAAAGACCTTCTAGAATGACAGATTCTCTATTATTGAAGACCAAGATGATCATATTTCTAGTCTAGATTAGGCCATTGGTGTGCTTGTTCTTGGTAGTTGAGAATTGTTCATGTGGATGAATATGGATACAGCTTGTGGGATGGAATCTGTTCCAATTATGTTGATACATCTTAGAGCTAAAATGTAGATATGGAGGACATGGATACTATTGTGTGGCTTCATGATTCATGTTCTATAAATCCAATGTAATGGGACAGTTTGAGGGTAGATTTACCATATCTATCAGGCTAGAACCAATCGATTCCCTAATTTTTTCTTATTTTCTTTCCCCCTATTTTGTAGTAATTTTTTATGCCATTTGTAGTTAGTTTTTGGTTAGGTTGGGCCAATATCATGTTCATTCATTTATTATGATATAATATTTGTATGTTCCCTATTGGGTGTGGCCAACTGATATTTATTTATCACTTTTTTTACATTCACCTTAGTGTTTGTGAAGAATTGATATATTCTCTTATGGTTGATCTTTTTTTTCATGATGGATGTGGACACAGACCAATATTTCCTAATCGAGCGGAGCTACTTTTATGCAGTCTGAAGATTAGGCTAGGGTAGCTCAAGAATCATTGGGACTGTGTACATAGTTCAGCTCATCGTTAGTTTTAGATATTTTTAAATTTATTTTTAGTTTGTTTATTACTTTTAATTTTTTTCAAGTATATATTGTATGTTATTCATTATTTGAGAGTCTTTATGCTACATTTCATTTTTTATAGAATGCTTCAATTTTATTAATTATTTATGTATACTATGATGTTGACCCCTATGTATGATTTTCAATATTTTATTCTCTTATATCACTCTGGACAGAGATTATAGTCTCCCAACTACAATATATAGACCCAATCCACTAGTTGGTAGCCTCTTGCACTCAGGGAGGCTTGCTTGAGTCCTATTGGTGATCTAGACTAGGTGGCATGTTACGTCGACTTGGGATGGTTTGTTACAAATATATAGTCTCATAAACATGTAATATAAGAAATTTACATATTATCATGATATTTTAATTTTCATTTAATGTTATTATTTCATTTGTATTACAATTCATAGTACCAATGTGGAATTGTTTTTTTGATATAATCTCATGATTTATTAGGATTTTTTATATTTATGCTTCTAATAATGAAATCTTATGATCCATACCTCAATAAATTCAAGAATTACATTGTCCAAAATTTATATCATGATAATACATGTTTTTAATTATTTTTTATCAATTTGTTTTACTAAAGATATAAAAAAAATTAACATTCTCATTTATTCTTTTCTTTGGTAAAAATTCATTTTTCAACCCAAACCATTTTTATAAAAAAATTAATTTTTTTAACATTAATCAAATAAATTATTAAATATGTTTTTATCTATTTTTTACAATCTAAATTTTCTTGAAAGGAATATTCATGTAATATTCCATAAAATAATCAATTAGATTTTAATGAAAATTTTAAAGTAATATTTTTTTTAACATGTATGAAATGAATAGGATTTTCTTCAATCATGTCCATAATTTAATTTTAAGATTAACTTATATATCTTTATGGTTATTTTCAATGAAATAGATTTTGAAATTGCTTTCTATTTTATAATTTTTTTTTCAATGCATACTAGGTATTTTCTTCAAGAAATGTTTTAAATTATTTTTAATGATTCTATTATAGGTTTTCATGGTTATTCTCAAAGAAAATTATTTCCAAATTTTTATATGAATTTTTAGGTTTCAAAAGTTATTTTCAAAGAAATTTTATTTTCCTTAATAAATGTTCCAATTAAGATTTCAAATTCATTTTCCATCTAGGATGAAATCCTTGGATGTTACTTATGATTTAATGAGGATATTATCAGAGGATACCTTTTTTATTTTTTCTTTGCATCATTTATGCTAAGGATAAAAATATTTTAACAAACTTGATTCATTTCCATGTTTTATTCATGTCTCAAAGAGATTGTTATGGAACCCATTTATTTTCTAGGAGTTAATCATTATTTAGAGAGATTATTATTGAATCTCTTTATTTTCAATGAGTTAATCATTATTCAAATTGATTATTATGGAACCAGATTCATTTCCAACAATTAATCTTGTTTAAAATATATTATTAAAGAACCAATTTCATTTCCACGTGTTAACCATGTTTCCATGATTTTTACGTGGAACTCAAGTATTTTCCATGGGTTAATGAAGATATAAAATATGTTGAAATTTATTTCTAGACAAGGATTTATAAAAGTAACAATGTCAAAATATAAAAAATTCTAGATTGATGAATTTATATCAAGACTGTTGGAAAAACATTTCCCACATAGAAGTATACACATCTTCCATATGGAATTTTATTGAAATCTTCTAAATGAAGATATAAAATTTTTGGAAATGAAAAAAACATTCCACTATACAAAATTATGTTACATTATGATGGTGTATAATTTTATGAGCATGAGATGAAAATGAAAATATTTCAAGTTGATGTTTTTTATATAGAAATTTTAATCACATCCAATATTCATAGAATATGACTATTGAGAGTTTCCTATAAATAAGATTTGTGATCAATAAGGATAATGTTTTCGCATCACCAACTATCAGGAATTTTCGAATGATTTTTAATTATCTTGTTATATTATAGTTGTTTACTAAAATCTTTTGAGTGTAATTTTATTATGGGATTCATGATAGGTTTTCATGTAAATGAATTATGAAATTTTATGGTTTTAATTTGCAACCTGATCGAATTTGACCATGTTCATACCTATTTTGGAACATAAAGTTTTGTCTAATATTATTGATTGAGGGTTCCATGTTCGTGAGAAATAGAGTTCATCTGATCATAGTATCCATCGATTCCTTGATAAAAAATAGACCATTATAGTTTGGCTAAAATTATGGATACATAAATTTTGGGTTATGGGCTTACTTAATGGTAAAGGTTAATGCATTGATAAGTCTTTTATAATATTCATTTCTTTTCTTTAAAAATTCATAATGTATTAAATTAATATTTTTTTGAGTAATGAATTCAACTTTGGAATTGGTAGGAATGGGAATAAAGGATCTAAATATCTTCAACGAAACCATTATAAAAAAGGTCACTTAGAATATTCTTACTTCCAATGTTTCTTCTCTAGAATTTCTAGTCACTCTATTTGTCAATAAACTCCAAAACATATATTCATTGTATATCCAATCATCCATTTGACCTTCTATCAAACATGATTATAATGATATTTTTCAATGATCAAAATGGATGGTTTCCAAAAGATCCTCTCTCAACTATTGGAAATATTACTAGCTATCAAGACTAATTACAGATGATGTTGAAATTCATTTGAATATAAAATCCATTTCAATACCAGACATGCATAACAATTTAAGGGTAAATGAGTTATTACTGGATCATCTCTGATTGGAGTTTGATATGTATGAATATAATGATATGGACCCACTCATTTGGAAACATAGTTCAATGGAATTTTAAACTCAATGTATTTCTATATATTTAAATGTGGATGTTATCTTCCAACACCCTCTTGGAATATATATACAAAAATCCCTTTATTCCACATGATTATTATCTACTAAATTAGAGAATTCAGAGAGAGTATCTACCTTTACACTAGTGCATACAACTTTCAGAAATAATCCTTTCTTTTATCTATTATATCTGCATGAGTGCATATAAATCCCTTCATCATATATTTGTGTCTTACTCCTTCACATGTATGTTCCATATTTATGTACAATGAATCATTGACTATAGGCTTTATTTTTGAAGAATTGAAAAGATTATGACATCTGTAATCTGAGAAAGTTACAGTGATCAAGTACATGATTTATTATTGTTTGTTGTAGCCTATATTATTTCATTTCAATGTAGGGTGAGGAATGCTTTGGATTTTGGTAATCAGGTTCTAACATTACATGTTGGAATTATAGAAATCCACATGGAAGTTATGATTGCATCAATGGGTTAATTTATTTTGTTATCATGAAATATATTTGTGTTGATGTCAGGATTAAAAAGGCCCTAGTAGAGAAATATATTTGATGGATACCCCATATTCTTGAATGGATAAAGGTCAATGTAGATGGGGAGAGATTAGTTGCATCAGGTCATTCTGTATGTGGTGTAATATTTTTCACCTATCAAGTCTTTCATAAAGGATTTTATTATCAAATTATTTTGAGAAGACATGAAATTAAAGCTTAGTTGTGGACCATGATCAATGCAGTCATATATGAGGTTCATTTTTTTGAGAAACTTATGGATTTTAATTAGACTAATTTTTGGCATTTGAAATTCATAGAAGTTTCTCCCGGAATGTCCAATGGAAGATTTTGATACCAAGGATTGATTTTCATTAAATTTTGTAACATATTTATATTTTTGTTACACATGTCTATAGATAATAAAATCAGGTTTCTAATTCCCTTTATAATAGTGATGTTGTGGAGGCTAGTTCTAGTTGGACCTTTGTGGTACCTGACATTTTCCACACATTGATTTAATAGGATTCACATTGTGATGTGTATAACAAACTTTGTTACCCCCATGTAATGCTTCTTATGATACTTTTATTTTTTACTAAATTTATTTGGGAACATGCTTTCCTTCCTCCCAAACCATTTAATCAATTTATTCCATTATGAAATTTTATAGAAATGTTATACTTATTCAATACTTTTCTAAAAAATTATATTAAAAAAACCTATCGGTCTGATTTATATCATGATGTTTAGATGAACCTTCAGTCCAATATTTATATATAATGATAATAATGTATTTTATATGTTTTATTTTATAAATATTACTCCTCAATCAAATATTTTGTAACTTAGGATGTTTCTACTAGTTTATATTTTCAATGTTTTTATAATTGCTAACTGTTATATCAATAGAACTTCTGTGGGTATTTTTTTTTTATTTTCAATATTTTTTATAATTTATTTGATAATATTTTCTATTTATTGATAGATTATATGTTTTGTTTAGAAATATATAATGTGTGAATGTTGTAACTCTTGAGACTCTAAATCATAACATAACAATAATTTTATTAGTTATAATTAGTAATAATAGAGAGAGCATATGGAAAAATTTGTTATAAATACTATGATAGAAAATTTATTTATACTATGGGAAATTATCAAATTCATGAAAAATATTATGTTACTTTTAAAAACCCAAAGAAGATATAATATTAGCCAAATTCCAGAGTAATAAAAAAATTTCTGTGCTATATGAAAATGAATGTCTATAATAATTTTTTTTTCATGTGAAGTTACAAACAATATTTTGATGATGTTGGAAAGTACTAATTTTTATACATCAAAAGATATAGAAACTAAATGATAAATTCAAATAGATGACTACCAAGCATCCAATTACATACCTAGAGAATCTATTACTAAGTTTAATGAGAGATCGAGAAATTTTTTAATATTTTAAAGTGCATGGGTTATAAAGATCATAAAGATCCAATTTTTGTTGAAAGGATCATTGATATTATACAAGTAGAGTGGGAATCCAAGAGAATAGATCATTTTTATACAAATAAGACAACTATGTTATCTTAGAGGATTTTATTGTAACTCGCATGAAGTAAAATAGTACATTAAAGATAGATTCTGAAAATATGAAATAGAAAATTACATTAATTTTTTCTTCTAAATAATTCATAACTAATAAAGAGAAATATTCATAGAATGTTTCTATTTCTTCAAAGAAAAAGAATTTTCAAGTGGAAATAGAGATAATTTATTCTAAATAATATGAGAATGAACTATATAATCATTCAAAAATAATGAAAAATATTATTGGGATGAAATATTTAAGATGTATGTCTTAGAATAATTTTAAGAAAAATAAAAAAATAATTGATTCTTAAGAAATCATATTCTATGAATGTAGGAAACCTGGTCATATATGAGAATATTCTCCAAAGCATGTGATAAAATGTAAGATTTATAGAAATACTAAGAGGAATTTTATGACGTTTTTCAAACATAAGAGTATGAGATGATTGAATACCTCAAATATGTAAATTTCGTGGGTAGGTGAAAGTACATTAAATTATTATTCAAATACAGAATGTGAAGATCAAAAGAATATCAGTTTCTTTTCTATATTTAAAAAGAACAATAATTACATCATGGATGATGCATCAGCTAAAACATTGACCATTATTAATTTTAATTAAAATTAGACTCATAGGTTTATTGAAAATAATCTTATATCATCATAAGTGGAATATAATTAAAAATATGATAATACATTATTTTTTTAAAATGGTTATTGTTTTTATAAACTTTTAGAGAAACCAAATAAATTTTTTTGTAATAATCATTATGATGGGGATGATTATAGTGGTGGTGATAATGCAGGTGATGAAGGGGAAAGAGAAATGTTGTAACTTTCTTACGATGGTAGTAATCATGAAGTTTTTATGATAGATGAAACATATAGGCCTTTATAGTATTATATTTAAATAGTTTCATCAAATTCTTAAAATTATCATCCTTTAAATAATTTTTATATAATTGAGTTGAAACATAACTATCTCAATGAATTTATTCAATGGTTGGATGATATAATTAAAAAATTTATTGAAATTCTTGAATAATTCAACAACATGAAAAGTAACATTGATATTTTAGAAAATTACAATTTAGAGAAAATCTTGTAGAGATGTTTATTTGTAATGAAGAATAATTATATGATTTTTAATGAATAAATCATGTTTAAATAGTTATGTTTATGGATATAATTATATGGATGTGAGGATGTGAATATGAGATGAGTATTTATGATTATATAAATGAAAAGGATCAGGGATCAAAAAAATAACATCGATGGCCGTATGAGATATGGATAATGAAATCATTGATAGAAAAAATTCTGTTGATAGTATGATATCTTTTATTATGAATATAGATGATGCGGTTGTGAAGTTATCAATGAAGTTTGATGTTTAGGAAAAATAAGATGTAAATTTGAGAAAATTTACAAGAGCTCAAGAACTTGACGTAATGAACTTCACCCCACTATCTGAGAGCTGATTTTTTCTCTGTTACATTATCATAAGATACATGGAATCACATCCCAAAGGATTGATTAGTTTAGTAGTCTTGGTACACAAGATATATACATTATTACCATATTAACTTTGATTACACAAATTAATTTTTTTTATAAATATTATTATCCCCTCTAGAATATCAATTCATATAATTCAATGTAAACTTCATGGATTCATGGGAAAATATATTATATATGGTTCAGTTAAAATTCAAAGTAAGAGTTGTGTAAATTGGAAAAAATCATGTATTAATCAAGAATAATCTGTAAGGAACAATTAGTATTAGAAGTTAAATATCTAGTGACAAATTCCATTTAATCAATAACTTAACAATCATGATTATATAAGACACAATCAATATGGAAATGTAAATAAGTGAAAAAACAATCCATTTAAATATCTTTACGAACATGAAGAGAAAATTCATAATCAATTGTGAAATTTAAATAAATGTAGACACATTCATTTTAAATAAAACGATTATAATTAATAGATAAGGAAATTTTATTATGACATGGAAAATAATTGAACACACATTCCATTTAAATAAAGTGACTAACATGAATAGATAAGGAAAAATCAATAAGGAATGGTAAATAACTAAAAATGCATTCCATTTTATTGATATAATGAAAATTTAAATTCATGCATATGTAATATCATTACAAAAAAATCATAGAAAATAAAAACTATATTCTTAATGAGGGAAATTCTTAATTATTGGATGTCATAATATTATGCATCATGATACCTATACTATCATGACCAATCACAATAATGTTTAATAATGATTGATATGTATAAACTAGAGACCCTTTTAACAAAGGATAACCAACTAATTCATCAAGGGGTTATCTAAAACTGGTCCCCACCTTTATGTACATTTTCTAAGTATTCCTAATTTTTCAAATAATCAATTTAATTCATAAACAATATACCATAAAAAATATATATTGAGTACAGATGACAGATTTATCAATATTTTCCTAGTAAATCACATATCATTCAAATTAAAACACCCTATGTAAAAATAATATAGTGTTTATGTAATATGTATATCCATGCAAAATAATATGGATATTTAAGTGAAATGCAATTTATAATGATCACATGAAAGTGAATATTTAAAGGGAAAGATAATGATATAGATAATGAATAAATAAATTGAATGATTGTAATTTACCTTGAAAAAATAATCATATACCATCCATATAATGAATTGGGATGGAATGAATACAACTTATCCACAATGAATTATAAGTAAAATAATTATTTGGTTGTCATTGATGAATAAAAATACAACAAAAATTTATCTAAAACATTATTGAGGAAAATATCCTTTTCAATTTGAAAATTAAATTCATAAATTAATGTTCAAATAATATTTTTTAGAATAATTTTTCTTGAAAATAACATTTTAAAATTGTAAAATAATATTTAAAACATTTAGTGTTCTTGAAAGATTTAAATTACAAACATGTTGTATAAGTTAAAAAATGATACATTTCACATTTTTCATAAAATCCAAATGGACCATGTTTAGAAAAGGTCAATAAGACTCCATTAAAAAATATTATAAAAATTAAAATAGGGGTAAAAATTTATTTAATAATTTATTTGGAGAATTTTAATTAAATTTTTAGAAAACATTTATTAGAATAAAATTTATTTTTACCAAAGAGAGAAATGATGTCATATTATATTATAAACATTGTCTCATTAATTTTGTGTAACCAATGTAGTAATATTGTACTATTGTATGATAAAACCATGAATAACTAGATTTGAAGAAATTTAAAGTGGTTTATTAGACCATTATCAAATAACTTCTTTTAATGAAATTTCATGTATGAATAATCCCGATTATAATGATACAGAGAAATAAGCATTTACAACGACTATAAAATTGATGTGATAATTAATAAATGATTCAAATATTTATATAAAATGTAAATCAACATAATTTTTTTAAATTATAATATAATATATTCATAAGTATTTATAGGAATTATCTTAAAATGTCATGGGAAATGAAGAATAAATATAACTAAAAGAAAATAAATTGAGTTATGAAATTCATTACGACTTTATAATTTTCATATGAAATACACATAGATAAAATAGATAAAATTAAAACATAAAATACTATAATCTATTAATTATTCATGATATTACATGATAAAGGGGTTGTATATACACCATAGAAAATAAATTATGTTTACAGAATTAATATATGCCTCAATAAAATGAAATTGAGATGATGTCCCTTACGTCAACATTACTTTATGTTGAACAATATTTAAACTATTTAAATGGTTTTAAATATGTAATTAATTTATAATAGAAACAAAATTACGTTTATAATATCATATACAACACTCTAATGACATATTATCATCATTTCATTAATAATCATTCATTTTAACAATTATTTCAAGTGATAAATGACATGAATTCTAATGCATGTTTTAATGTGAAAGCTCCAGTTCTTGATAATATTATATAGTTAAATAATATATATAATTATATTAATGTTATAAATATCATTATTTCATTACATATATTTTTAGAATCACTTTTTAAATTTGAACATGGGTAATGGATCACATCGCTTTGTGGAGACGGTTGGTCACATTTAAACACAAGTGACCTTATCATTTCACTAATGAGTGAAATGTTAAAGAATTAGATTATATAATAATTTAAAATAATAAATATTATTTCATATATAACATATATATTAATTAAATCTATTTATATTACATTCCATGTAATGCGTAGGTGAAAAATGAATCGCATCGCTTTGTGATGATGTAATATGCTATACAAACGACAAATGATATCGTATTTAAAAAGGAATGGAATAAAATAAGGAATACATGATATTATAATTTCATAATTATAATAATACCATAATTATCATATTTAAATTTTAATTAAATCATTATTTAAATATTTGAAAGGTGGTGATGGAAAATTTTTTAAATCGATTTTGGAGGCTGTAGTCCGCTATAAACATGATCGACAGTTATGTTTCCCATTTGATAGAAGAGGACATGGATATAGGTCACCAAATCAAAATAATACCATCATAGTATATGGTAGTTTATTATTTTATAATACCTATATGAATGAATAATATTTCATGGAGTTGGAAAAAGATATAAAAAATAACGAACATTTAAAATTGTTACCTCTTCTTCTGACAACCTCTTTATTTCTGTACCAGAGTCCTTCCTAGAATGTATTTATGATCAATCCAATGGATATAGGATGTTTTTAAGGGATTAAGGAATTTATTGTGGAAGGTCATGTCCAAAAAATGGCCTTGGATGTCTGAGAATGGGAGGAGAGGGGGTGTCCTTTTATATGTGGGGGAGAGGACACACTTGGAATTTTTTAAATGACTCAATTACAACCATGTATTTATAATTAAAAAAAGCCTAAAAATGGGTCATTATTGACCCTTATTGGTGATGAAGTCAAAATATTACTAGTCAATGGGTGTTCACCCCTGTTAAAAACGCATTTACATTAATTGTTCTAATTAATATTTAGATATGTTACTATTCAAAATGGTCATAAATTAAGTTGATAATATTAGATAATATAAATTATTCTGATTAATAATATGGAATATATTTTTACAAATTCATTTAGTATAAGTGGAAAAATATATTTTATAATTATACTCATGGATTCAATGAAAATATAGTTTTTTTAAAGGTTGGGGCCAAAGCCTCAATTTATTATTTAAAGCAAAGACCTATTTAGACTGGGTAGAGGGAGACCCATTACATAGCCCAAAGGCCCAAGGCCAAGTGGCCTGAATACAAGGCTTTGAAATCCCATTAGATGGCCCAAAGGACCCCTCGGTGAACAGTACTACTACAATACCCATGCTGCTACAGTACAACCGCCACTACAGTACCTGCTACAGTCCCTCCACCACTACAGTGCCGCCATTGCTACAGTACCCCAGAAATTTGCCCCTGCCCGGATTTGATCCTGGGTCTTTTGGATGCCAAGCAGGAGCCTGTACCACTAATGTGCAAGCTTGTTGGCACAATGAAAATCTAGTTTCTAGAGAGAAACATCTAATAAATATAAAAGGCATTAATATCAAAATTCAATGTGAGATTAATTCTAATTAAATAAATTAGATAAATTAATATATAATTAAATAATTTTACATTGACATAAATTTAAAATATAATTTATTGTACTAAATTATATAATCAAAAAAATCATTTTTCAATAAAAATATGTAATTTTAACTATTCATAAAAAATGGATACTTTTTAGAAAAATCTAAAAAATTCACCATTAGTTATTTTTGATGTAATGATTTTAAAAATTATGCCTATTTTGTATGATAAATTTTCTGAAAGTGGTAAAAATTAATTTAACACCATGTTTGTAAATATCGATTAAACCGTTTAAAAAAAATAGTTTTTTAGAAAACATTTATTTTTAATATATAATGATTATTATTTTTTATATATTAAATAATAAACCATAATTTTATTAATTTAGTTACTAAAATTTATATTCGTATAATTATTTGTGAGGTTATAATGTTATTCTGTATTATAGTTCTTTTAGACTCAGGGTTGCATATTCTGCTTGCTATCAAATAGATCAGATTTATTTAGAATGAAATATATCATGATGTCTCAGGGTGTTACATTATTATCTAACCTCAGTGTTGAATTTCATATACAATATTGATCCCAACATTATTCTTCTAATGTCTCAGGGTGTTACATTTAGACCTCATTCAATAAATTTTCTTCTCACAATTTAATCATGATCTCAATAATCAAGGGTTTCACATTAGGAGATACCATTGTGGAAAAACCCACATTAAAAAGGATTAATGAAAATTCATCTTGATAATAGAGAAAGGTAAATATGATGATCATTTAGTATAAAATATTACTTGGTTTCTGTATAGGATATCATTAGTTAAAAGTGATGATATAGACATGGATGAAATGCATAAATAATTATAGTGAGTTATATAGCTCTATAATAATAATAAAGTGAAATATAAATGAGAAGTTAAAGACCTAATAACCATAAATCATGGACGATTTAAAATGATATTTTATTCATTTGATATGAAGGTAATAGGATATATTTTTTAATATTTTTTTCCTAATGATGAGAAATTATTTTTCTTTCTACGTATATAACGTAATATAATTGCATGAAATCATTCTATTTGAGAAGGAAAATGTAATCCTTAGGTTATCCCTCATTCAATTTCAAATTCATCAGTTACACCAATTAATGAATATCCAAAAATTAATTTATTATGCCCAATGCACTAAAATTCACTTTTAGCAAATTGTAAGATTAATAAATGAGTGACATGTCTTTCAGTATATCTCTAAATATTTTCCAGAACTAGTATGGTTAGAACAAGTTTTCAAATATAATACATTAACATCTAAACCTCAATGTCAACACCAAGATATTATCATAAGTAATAATTCAACAAATTGTTTAACTAAAAAATTATCATATTAACCATAACATCACATTGGCCAGTGGTAGGAGATAATCCCTTATCATCCTTCATTTGTGGGTTCAAGCCACTTGACCATACAAGACACCACATTTATCTTTTTTCCCAAACTATATTTATATAATTCCTATAATTTTCTCAAATTCTGATTACCCATAATTACTACTACATCAAAGTTAATATAATACTTAATGTTTAACAATACCTATAATCTTATTTCCAAAAAATATATAGTCATTATTACTCATATAAAATTTTCATAAAATAAATCAATGGGTTTTATTACCATAAATATTTTCCAAAAATATACTTAATCAGGTTATATTTCAACAATAAATTTTTTAAAAAGGTGTGTTTAATAATTTTAAATTCTCATCAATCTTACAATCATAAACCGATGATAGTATCCAAAAATCTTATGTTAATGCTTGTTTTATTCTTCTAAATCTTAAAAAATCCATAGATGTTATATGATTCTTATAAAAAAACACCATGTATAAAAAAACTTCTAAAATTTAAATCTTGAATCTAAATAACTTGATAATTAAATTGATTTATTTAAATGTATTTCCTGATATATTCATAGCATTATTATTTGGAATAGGTAACTGACATCGATAATTCCTAGGTTCCCTGCATTTAAGACAACTAACTAAAAATGGTTACCTAGGATGATATTTGTTTCCATCCACCATACTCTTTACTTTTCCTTTGATATTAATTTTTCAGTCCCTTATTTTAGACACACAAAATATTTTCTCATTATTTTAAGAAAAAATCCATGGAAAATCATACCACATTCCTAATATGAAGGAATTCAATCATTTATTTATCTATGGTCTACATCACTTATTCCCTTAGAGAAAACCATACATCTCTTCTTTGGTGAGTCTGATGATTGGTTAAGGTATACATTGTTAATAATTTTTTTGGGACAAGTGATTATTCATAATCAAAATATCATTCACTCGAGTCACTATCCCATTTGGTTTTTCAATTTCACTATTTTTTTCATTATTTTCAATGCTAACATGATTTATTTTAGTTCTATCTATTGAAAAAAAACAAAAAACCATAAAAGGAAAAACTATAATAATATTGGGAAAATCAAATAATCATTTCTTGGATGTGTAAATTGTTACACCCTAAGGATTCATAAATAAATTTAGTATTTACTTTATGAAACAACGACTCTCTAAAAAACACAACTTTTTTATAACCTAGCCAGTAAACATAATTTTACCACCTATTTTATTTAAATTTTGAAAAACTGACATACATTGTTGCATTCAGTAAGATATTTAGAGTCTGATAAGATCAGCTTACATTTTTCATGAATAGTAACTTGACCATTATAAATAGTAATGTACCCTTATGAATACTAATATGACCCTTATGAATAGTAACCACACCCATTAATGTATAAATAAAATTTATAAACCTTATAAATGAAATAGGGCATTTTAGAAATTAATAATTAAGTGTTGGTATTTTTGTGATTAATAAATATTTAATTACAATTTTAATTTAATAAAATTATGTAAATGAAAATTAATTTTATAAAACGTATTCCTAAATAAATATATTTTTTTCATATATTTTTATGATAATTTAATAAGCCCTTAGTTATTTTTTGAAAGTATTATAAATTAGTTTTAAATTTAAATCTATATTTTTCATGTAAATAATGATTTTATTTAAAAATTTAAAATTTATTTATATATAAAATTATTTTAATAAAATTGAGTTCATTTTTCAATTCTACACGTCCAAAATGGTTAGGGTTAATTTTTGGGATTTCCCAGAAATACTCAATTTTTTTGTGAAAAGGGAAATTTGATAATTTATGATAACTGCAAATTAAGTGAATTTTTTGCATCATGCTTGAGTCATGGATGCTGTAAATGGACATTGTTTTGACCTCATGTTCACTTATTACTATTTTTGGTCACAAGAATCATCACTATTTCTTTTATTGAGCAAAATAATAAAATAATGAATAAAATATTCAAAAAATCACTTCTCTACTACACTATAAACCCCCCTCACTTCCTCTTCTCTTCACTCCTATCAAGCCTCATGCCTTGTATAAATTATGAAGAGATATCCTCCCATGCTCCTACCCCACATCCATCAGCCCCTAGTATGATAAAAAGACCATAACCTCTCCCCTAAAGAGGCTCTCAAGAAATATTACTTCAAGTGGAAAATTTCTCTTTTCATTTTTTTATTTGATGTTCCTTTATTTTCTTTTTCTTTCCTCACATAATTTCATCCAAATGTTATGATGACTCTAGTACCTTAAAAGTAATGTAATTTTTTTTATGATAAAGGATGGATTATTCATCATCTCTCCTTTCCCCTTATTTTATACTAGAAATGAAAACACCATATGATATGTGTTAATTTATCACATTCAAGGACGGTGGGTTTTCAATTTCTATTATTGTCTTCAATTATGGTCATGAAACCTTTTGTATGGTTGAAATAGACTATAATATTTGTATTATAAATTATTTAAGGTTCTATAATCCTTTTGTACACATAATATTAATTTATAAATCAAAACGCGTTTGTTGTGATAAAAATTCGCATTTTAACCCAAACAATTATCATTAATGTATTATATAATGATTCATCTCCACTAACAATAACCAAATGAATATAATAACCATGTAATATTCTGGGTTTTCACTAATAACATAAAACTTCTATTCCTAACAACCATTCTCATTCTACATTTGTATCCATACATGAATATAGGTAAACTGATCATGCAAACACAGGAAGAGAACACTCCTAAACAATAAAATTGAATCTATTAATCATTCAAAAGGCCATAAATGAACCTAATAAAGTTATAATAAATAAATTAAATGTATATTAGGTTATGGAATTATTAATTTATGAACCTAAATTTTATTATTGAGTTCATTAAGATCAATTGAGGAACACCTTCAGACTAAAGGTAAGAGTTTTCTACTCGAACCAACATTTTCATTCGGGTTACTCTTATTCTCTACATACATCAATTAAATTATTATTTATTTTTATTTACTCTTCATAAAATATGTGTGAATGTTTTATATATGTGTACCATCCATAATCCATCCATCTTTTATGTAGAGTTACATGTTTTAAAAGGACCTTTCAAATATTCTTTCTGAAATACACGCCTAATTCAAGGGAATTTCTCAAATTCTTACCTAGTTTTAAGGACACTATATAATCTATTTTTTTCTACAATTATTTTTATAAAATAAATAATTTTAATATGAAAAATATATATTATTTCACTTATGGTTTTATATGATGATTTTTCCAAAATAACTCTTCTTTTAAGAGAAAAAGAGTATTTATCTCAAGAATTACTCGATGATTTTATAAGAGTATTTTCATTTGTTTAAAAAAATTTGATGAATCTTATGTATAATTTGGACCAATATTTTATGATATTTTCTACGATATTTTATTTAATGGTTTATGATTATTTTTACTATATTTTTTCTATCTTGAATCCATTCACCATATTCATCTGAATGGATAGTGTTTATGTTTGGGGGAAGTTATTTACATTTCATATGTTAGTTTCAATATGAATGTATATATTGTTTATGCTTATATCTATTTAGATGAGGAATTAATTTTAAATAGTATGTGATGGGTGGGGCTCACTATAGCCCCTCGATGCATTGGCAGGTCTTATGAGATAAATATATATGGACTTTGCCGAGGCCTTTCCCATTTTTAGATATGGTTTTGGCTGAGGACATAATATTTTTTAGATGTCTTGGCCGAGGCCTTAATGATATGTTTTAGAATGTATGGAATATAAATTTTCCTCATTATTAAACTATAAATTGTCAAATCATTAGTTTATTTGACTAATAGAGTACCAAAAATTTCTTTATTATTCCAATATTTTCTCAACTCACATTCCTTTAATATTATGTTCAAGTTTATTTTTAAAGGCTTGTGTTTTAAATTATTCACCATGCCTAATGTATATGTTTATAATTTCTTCTACTACATTATTTACCCTTACTGATCATCTAAGATCAACCCTTTTTATGTTTCATTTTTCCCATGAAATAAGTGGTATATTATGATTGACTTCTAGGGATAATATTAGAGTGGTTGTCATTCCCAATGGAAATTTTATATTGTTTTTCATTTCATGTTGTAATATTGAACTTATGTGTGTATTTGGTTTTCCAAATTTACTAAACTATTTGTTTCTTCAGGATACAACTTTCTTGTAATGATTCTAATGTAATAAAATAAGGCATCTACTCTGAGAAACTAGGGTCTGTTCATTATAGTTGGTATTAGAGGATGTTTAGTAGAAAACATGGAAAATAGATTTAGAAAATGTTGATTAGGGAATAAAACCCTAAGATTTACTTTGGGGATAAACATATAAGAATTTCCTAGAATTTTGGTAAGAAATATATTATGTGAATCTTTTTAGAAAATACATCCCTGTCTGGATACTACAAGTGGACGTGGTTCTGGCACAAATGTACCTAGTATTGAAAACTTAAACAAGGAGTTTTGGGCGTAACCTGAGGTATCCTGGTCCTTGACAAGGGACCTTACTGCACAACTAGTTTGACCATTCCAGGGGATATGTTTAGGATAATTCACATTTTCATTAAAATCCATTATGAAGGATTTAAATGTAAATTTTTCCCCAAAGAAACCATATTTATGATTACATGATTTTCCATTCAAAGGATTTCAATTTATGTTAAGTATTTTTCTAAGGTGAGATAGAAAATTAGGATTCATAACCTAATATAGTGTATGACATTATTTATAAATATAGCATAATGGAAGGAATAGAAACCACATGAATGCTCTTATCCCATATAGGGATTTCTCTCCATTTCATGATAATGATATTAGATCTGGAGTTGTGATTAGTGTAGAGCATCACATAACTATACTAGGACATCTTACTGAGGATATGAATAGTAACCTTACCCATATGGAACATCTATATCTACAGCATGAAGGATTTATGTTATAAAGCTTTATGAGACAACATACTCCATCATTTAATGGGACTACAAACCCATTCATAACAGAGTAGTGGATATGTTCTTTAGAGAAGATATTTCCCACTTTGGGAAGTAATAGAAGGGAGAAGGTTATCATGTCAGTTTATCATCTGTCAGGATACGCTGATCAATGTTTTTCACTAATTCAAAACATAAAAGAGGATAATGAAATAGAAATCATGGAATGGAGTGAATTTATAGAACCTTTCTTAGGGAAATACTTTCCTCATGAACAATGACCGAATACGGAAAGGAAATTTCTGAATTTGAGGAAAAATGAAGATGAGAATGATGAAAAGTATGAAGATAACATCACAAGGTTATAAACACATGATGTGGACTATATACGTAACCCAAGGAGAATGATTGATCGATTCTTTGATGGCCTAAATCCATTTCTTTGATGGAAACTGGTCTTCTATAAATTCTCATCATACGATGACATATTATCATGTGCTATCAAGAGGGAAATAGAGTTCTCTAATTATTATGACTTTAAAGGAAATCAATAGAAGAATTGGTCTATTGAAAAATTTGGAAAAGGAAATTGGGAAATGGGGAAGATGGGAATAGTTGACTTTACACCCTGTGATAATTAAGGAAGGAAACACACTACTGCCTGTTTAAAATGAAAAGGGGTGTGCTACAAGTGTGAAAATAAAGGCCATAATGTTGGTGATTGTAAGGGAAATAAATAATCCATTAATGTTTAAGCTATAATTGTAGCGATATGGGGCACTATGCTAATGATTTTCCAAAGTTTCAAGGAAATGTTCCTCAGAAAAGGCTAAGGGAGAAGGGAAAAGCTTATACGATCACAACTACTGTTATCGAAGTTCCTAATGATGTCGTAGAAGGTACTTTAATCATTTACTCAAACATAGAAAATACTTTATTTGATTCTAGATCATTGCATTCTTTCATATTGATATGTTTATTTCATGTATATATTTTAGGGTATTTTAATGTGATGATTTGTGTATTTCAATGACAAATATTTCCAATTTCAGAATGAATTTAATTGTTTTATGTTTTTTAGTAGGGAATAAAAAATTTGTGGAAAATGAATGAAAATAAAAGAGAATATAACTAGAACAAACCTTCATTCCATGAGCTTCTCTTGTGGTGAGACCCCAGATTTTTTAGAGTGAATAGGAGTTGGAAACTGAAGAAAAACAACTACACACCGCGTACCAAAAGTATACATTGTGACAATTTCAAGTAAAAAGTATCCACACTGGGTAAGTTGTGATGAATATTAATAACATGAATGCCAACTACATGTCATGTAATTTCAGTACACGTCGTAATTAAAGTCAAATAGTCAAAGTAGTGTCTTAAGATTTGATACGACAGACAAAAATTCAGATCTGGGGTACACGATGTGTAAACCAAGTACACATCGTGACGTCGTTGATGCACAAAGAAAAAAGAGGTGACACATGCCACATGTTTGGATGAGAAAAAAATAGAAATAATACCCCAGTAATCATTCCAAGACACTCTAGGGTAGAGGTATCCAAGGAACATCAAGGGATGTCCGCTAGGCCACGAGTGACGATCTCGATCCATTCTTCCTCGGGTAACCATGATGCTCATCCCCATCATGAGCGAGTTTTCCATCTAGTTATAGGTGATGAGATGTAGGGGGATGTATTTTTAGGGATTATTTATTTTCATTATTCATATTTTGGATTTATGCAAATGCCATTTTTCAATTCCAATCTCCTTATTTTTGCAACTGCATGACCATTTCTTGTGATTTGAGACTGTTTGTTATTATTGAATCAATTAATCAAATTAGTTTGTGTATGCCCATTACAAAATCTCGATCAGTTATATTTAAATATGGTTCTGGGTTAAAATTTTATGTGATTGAACCATGTATATGACCATTCCAATATCATAATCGTAGGATTAGGGCAGGATACCAAGAGCAAGCATCCCTACTGACCCAACTCCCACATCAAAACTGAATTAATCGACTCTCATTGAATTCCTAGAGCACGATCCCAAAATCACTAAACCTAGAATTTCCCCCATGTTGATTTCAAACTCAATTACTACTGTAATATTTATCTTTCTCTGATGAACCAATCAGTTTCATTTCTATTTTTATTAATTAATTTAGAACATACACTCTGTCTCTGTGATTTTGGTACCCGATCATTCCTTATACTACATTCTAATTAATTGGGTATCATAGTTTGGGTTTTATAAATTTTGTTTTTTCATATCAACGTATGGAAATAATGACTCCTTATGGGACTGTCAGATACCTTCACATTTTTTCAAGAAAAATGGATATTTTCAATTTGATTTAATAAGGGAGTTATTAGTCAAAACTACTAAAGGATGTATCATTGCAACAAATAAGTGTTGAACATGTTACACATAAAAATTCCAGAGTTGTAAAACTTATCATCATACCCATGATTGAATTTGATATAATCCTCAGTATGGATTGGATTTAAAATTATGATGCAAAAAATATATTTCAAAAAGAAGGAAGATACAATTTTTGAGAATGGTGTAGAATCTCTTATCTTTAGAGAAAAAACCTCAACATATGATTCTCATCTAGATCCACCCCCAATAGATCTACTAAATTAAATTATTAGGAAAGTAGATACCACAATATCTATGGGTGAGGAAAGGAATTTTCAAATAGAGGACATACCTATTGTGGAAGAATATGTTGATGTGTTTCCAGAGGATTTACCTGGACATCCTCTAGAGTAGGAAGTTAAGTTCTCCATTGATTTAATTCTTAGTTTGTGACCTATATCAATGAATTCTTATGTAACACCCCAGGTAAATAAAGAATATGAAATTTTCTTATTTATCCATATTTTTGAATAAAATATTAATATGACTTTAAATGGGACGCTATGCTCGATGGCGTACCCAACATGCAACAACGAGTTTCTTGGGAATCTTACATTGCACTCTAATAATAAAATAATATTATTTCAAATGGTAGTTAACATGTAGCCATTGTATTGGCGGGAATGGATAGAAATAACTAAAATATGATTATATATGTTTTTTAATGTTTTTACATTTATCCAATAAAATCTAAAGGCTTAAATTACGGAAAGAATTCAATTTTAGGCATTTATACCCTAATTTTCACTAAGGGTTCACTTATCACCTTTTGATAGCGAACCGTCATTAAATATAGTTTTGATCAATCTTATAAATTCTATTGGACCAAATATAACTATTCTTAATAATCGGGACATCAAAATTTACTTTGTGTAAATTTTTTGTATCTTTCCGATAAAGTTCATTTTTTAATGAATAGTGTAAAATGTTGTATTTTAATTCAAAACCACTTTTTAATATAATGTATTTATATGATTAGATTATCATTTGAATTGGTTTTAAAGTGAAATTAGAAAATATTTTTACCATTAAATCCAATAGTGGTCGTTGGAATTAATTTCACTTTGAAATCGGGCTTAAACTAATGTCAATCTTTTGATACCTATTGTTTCATAAAAACACGCTATTTGTCATGACAGCGGGAATTAATTATTAAATTAATTAATGTGACTTATATTTTTTGAATTTTTTAAAACGGACTTCATTTTTGAATTCGGAATATCAAATATAGCTTAGGGTGAAGTTTTGGTAATTTTCTAAAAAACTCCAATTTTTGATGAATAGTGAAACCACTAAGTGGTAATCAAGCAAACTGATTTTTAAGTTAAATGAAAGTTTACCACTAATGTGTATTGAATTTTGAAAATCCGACATACATGGTTGTCATTAAGAAGTAAAATGTGGTTCAATGAGATTAAAATAATTTTTTGGTGAATAGTAACTATTAAGTTTTTAATCGCGATTAGTGGTAATTAGTGTAGTTTAAGGTAAAAATAATGCATTAATGAAATAATATGAGCTTGAAACATGTCCTACCATCATTGGTTGTGTCATGGCCGACCAATACAAGCCATGGGTCAACTTGGGGACCCCATGGATCCACTTTGGTTGGGAAATGACATAAATAACTTTTTATTTAATGTAAAAGTAAAAATGACACAAACATAATATGTTTTACGAAATTTTTTTTTACATGGGGTTATAAAGATCAGATTTTTGATTATAAATATTAATTGGAAATCTAAAAAGATTTCCTACATCATAGTATTTTTTTTATAATTTTTATACTTTAAATAAATTAAATTATTTATGACATCATGATGATGAAGCGATGACCTCATTATTTAACGATTTAAATAAAATGGAAAGATAATGAAAAATCTAAAACCTACACATGGAAAAAACCAATTGGATGAGTGTATTTCGAAGCCTTATCACCTTATCTTAGAATTATAGCAATGTGGGACCTTTTGAATCCAAAACTCTTTTTAAAATAAAGTAACTTATCTTTACTTTCCAAAAGTGCCCCTCCTCTCCTCTTATAAAAGGCCCCCACCTCTACCTCATTTCACACACTCCTCAAGCCTTTGGCTCGGCCAAACCATGCCCATTTACTCTCTCCACATCCCTCTCCTAATCCTAGAGGATTCCCTATGGGCAGAATCCTTTAAAAGGAAGCCTTTAGGCTCAAATCAAAAGGAGTTACACTTTTAAAGGTAATTCTTTCTCTCTTGTTCATTTGTTTTATTTTGCTTCTCCAACCCCCTAAACTCTTTTTATTTACTTCTTTTGTAACAAAACCAGTATCTTCAATATACTAGGATGTTGTTATAAGATTTATTCGTGCTACACTCTCACACAACTACATCAAATGGTTAAAGAACATACGGTTTCCGTGGATGGAGAAATTCTGCCTCCCGAAACGATGATTGTTCAATACTCATTTAACACCTTCAAAGGTGGCCATTAGGATGTCAATATTTTTATATATGATATATAATATGTTTATTTTTTACTTATGCTTCTGTATTTTTCATTTGTGTCTTACCTTTATGGCTTCCATTATGGGTATACGCGATATCTTCATTTTAGGAAGTGCGGACTACCGCCCCCTCAAAGTGATGTGATTCGTTAATGCCATACGTGGGACGTATAAAGGATGGATTTAATGTTATTATATATGATGTTATACTGGAATTATCATATACCTCTATATCATTATTATTTCTTTCCATTAAAGTATGAGATAGAAATGAAAGTAGCGTTCATGCGTACGTACGGCTTACGGTCTCCATGAACGGTGCATTTCATTTCTTATCCCCAAATGTAATGTACTATTATAAGTACATGTATATAATGGATATATATGATGAATGGTACATATAAATGATGAATATAATTCTGTAATTAAAATATACGTATCTCTCATTTAGTTTTAATTCCATTAATATGACAAAGAAATGAAAGTAGCGTTCATGCGTACGTACGGCCTACCGTCTCCATAAACGGTGCATTTCATTTCTTACCTCTAAATGATTATGTAATATTATAAATACATGTATATGCTGGATATATATGATATATATTATATCCAAATCAGGAATGTCATTCTGGATATAAAGAACCTTTGACCACACGAACAACATGTAATTGTAAGAAGTCCACTTTCGACTTAAGAACCAAATACCGAAAAAATGAACATTATTAACTTAAATGATTACATGATGTTTATAACATGGTGTAAAAGAAATAATGAACTTGAAAAAGGTTCTTAAGAAAGTATAGATTAACTCAAGTTTATTATTCAGGACGTTAAAGAACGATCGAGTCAAGTCGGACCCGAGGTAAGGGATCTTACTCCTCTCTTTCTTTTTAAGTACACATTTTTATGTCATTCCTTTTAAAGCTCATATTTCTTGTTATTGGGATGATCTTTTATATTACACTTACTGTAATTTTTATGTTCATGTGATGAGAGACCCTATTCTCTCTCATCAATCCATTTTGGAAGTTTTGAGTGGCGCCGTTAGGCTGCCGAACTTTCGTAAGAGATCTAACCTCTCTCTTTCTTTTTTAAGTACTCTCCTTTATGTCGCTTCTTTTAAGCTCCCCTTTGTAATGTTGGGGGATGTTCTTTTATATTAATCTTTCTGTAAATTTTATTGTAATGTGATGAAATACCCTATTTGATCTCATCAATCCATATTCGGAAGTTTTATGTGGCGCCGTTAGGCTGCCGAGTTTTCGTAAGGGATTTTTCATCTCACTTTTATTCCCGTGAGATTTATGCTACATATGCCAAAAATTCCATTGAGTGGTCTATGTACTACCCATTATTCTACTCTTTGTGTAATATACTTTCTTTTATGAGTATTTACATCAATGATCTTTTGTCCTTCTTTCATGGTTTGTATGTTTTGAAAGATACCCAAGTCGGTAAGGGAACCTTTCACCCTCCTCTTTTTTAAAAGACATCTTTTGTTGGGTCTTTTAATTTACATATTGTTATGTTGGGATAAGTTCTCATATATCCTTATTGATGTAAATTTTATGTCCAAGTGATGAGATACACTTTTTATCTCTCATCAACTCATTTTGATGTGATGCCGTTATGCTGTCAAGGGAACTTTTTAACCCAATTTCGATTTCTTTGGGTTCAACATGTAGTCATTGAATATGTCATCCATTGAATATGTGTGAATGACCTTTTATTGTTTTACACTTAATATCCACTTATATTGGGTGTATTTATATTTTTCACACATATTTTTGAGATTGATTTGTCCTTAATTTAAGGATACCTTCTTTATAAGGGATTTCATCACATTTGACATTTCTATTGAGAGTTCATTGTTGTTATGCACCAATTCACTCTTATATGGTGTATATACTGTCCTTTGGAGTATTATATCATGAATCCATTTATTCTTATGATATTATAATGTTCTGACTAAATTTTATTCCTCAGTTATTGTATTCAAGTGTCTCTAATTTTGGTAAAACCCCTTTAACCAAAATATCGCTTTAAATGTTTTAATTATTTGTTCTTATTAATATCCATGTTTTCAAAATGGTTTTAAGGATTTTCTTATATGGATATTAATGGTTTAAAATTTTAAGTTTCAAGGTGGTATGGGACACTTTGATTCAAAAATATCTTTATTAAATGTTTTAAATGGTTTGGGAAATGGTTTCTTTTTGAATGGATTCATTATTTCAATATACTAAAATGTTATATTGTGATTGAAATGTGGAAATGTTATGTTTCCTTTATGCATGTTTTATGTGATACATTTATGTTATGGTTCTTGGGAATTGTTATGAAAATGGGTGGTTCCGTGATAAACTAAGGGCGGGTGATCCCGATATAGCTATCCAATGCATTGGGTAACGTGAAGGAGTGAAACGTTAAGGTTTATCCGAAGAGATTTAGGGAATATACTATGATGAGTATTCCAAACGTAACCAAGAGGGTTACTCCCTACGTAAGAATGTTATGAATGCCTCAAGTTACCTTTATGTCTTATGTTTTCTATGATTTATTCATGATTTGATATGCCTATGTTTTATGGGTAAAGTATGATTTCATTATTATGTATATATGAACTCATGTTTCCTTTCCATATTTTTTATAACCCTTATTGAGCTTTTTATGCTCATCCCAAGTTTTTGAAATGTTTTTCACAGGTCAAGGGAAAGGTACATGATGTGATGATAGTGTCAAGGATGTGTCAAGAAAGAATCCATGTTTTATTTTAAATATGTTTCCGTTGATGGGAAGAATGAATACTGTCTTTTATGTAACCACTTTGTTTTAAATTTGGAATGTAATGCAAGTTTCATGATCTAATTATCTAAAAATAAAAACCTGAAAAGATCCTCAATGTGTAATCTTGTAATAACTCAAGATTAAGTAAGGTTTAAGGCTGGGGCCTTATAGTTGGTATCAAAGGTCGGTTTAGATAACTTTAGAGGTTAGGGTATTCTCTAAGCATAAGTGACATTACCATAATGGTTAGGATTTCAGAAAGAGTCCTAGTTTTAGATAAAGTGAATGAGTAATTATATCTTAGTGTTTACCTTCCTCATTAGCACATGATGGTTTTGTTGATATACTCACACTGACATTTCTGTTTTTAGTGAATGGCTGGATCTCGCAGGCACCAAAGTGACAATTGGTTTGAAGGAAACTGTGGAGGTTCTCTGATTAAGAGCCTCGATGAAATGGGGTACTCAATGAGGAAACTCATGGTTATTCTAAACCAAATATCAAGGAGTCATGATCAACCACTTGAACCTTGGTATGTTCTATAATGCATCATGTACGAGATGACCAATCAATGTGGAAGTTCAGGTAATAATAAAAAAGGTAACCATTAGGGTTTATATGATCCTTACTTTTTAGGTAATTATGGGTTACTCTATGATATGATGGAAAATGAAAGGAATGAGATAAACTTGAGGTTAAAATATGTTATGATAATTTTTGATGATTTTATCCCTTTTTGGGGAATGATTTGAGAATTATATAGTTTTGGAAAAAGGACAACACGTAGACCGTGTGACTACCCGTCACGTCGGACAAAGCTGCGGGAATCGAACCCACAACCAAAGTGTGACTGGTATTTATCGCCTACCACTGGACTACGTGAAGTCCCTGGTTAGTATGACTGATTCTTTTTAGTTATATGATTTTATGAATTAAGAGTAAGTTGATTTTGGGTTATTTATGAAAATTATTAACCTATCACGGAGGATATGTGATTAGGTTAATTACTTTTCAATGCGAGACTTTAGGAGCGACTGATGTTGTTTGGAGATAAATGTTACGATTTAACTTAGAAGACTATGTGACTAAATGCATCAAATATTTGGGTTTCAATTTTAGATTGGTTTACTTTGAAGAATTTTATGGACAAATTGTTTATCTAATGGTCCTCGTTGAACTTTGGGTTTTGTTGGACAAATTTTGGAGGTTAAGAATAGATTTTCTTTTTATAAAGGGTTATCCTTTTCTGGATTATCTGATCTTGTAATAACCTTTTTGGTTTTGGTTAAAGTCTAAAGACATGGGAAGTATATAGTTCTCTTTTGTGGATTAGGCGATTCTCTAGAAATTGATTATAGTACTCTTAATGCAAACAAGTCTCCCTAAATACTCATCTTTTGGAAAAAAATATGAGTTTGATTAAGGAATATAGTAAAAGTTGAAAGTCAATATGATAAGTGATTATGTTTCCTTATGAATAAATTCCTCAATAAAAAGTAACTTAACACAAAAATGTTGTCTATTAGCTTTTCCTACTGGGGAATCGAATACCGTTTAACCCATCAGAAGTTTGTGATTTTCTCATTGTTAACTTTCTCCTAGACATGTTTTCTATCACTCTCCATCTGAACATGACCCTATGTTTTCTCCTCCATGTCCATGTTTTCCTACATGGAGTCCTAGTATGGTTTAACTCGGGTGACCTCTGTGCTTATCTTTCTTTATTTTAAAGTGATTGTTTTACCGACTCTTCTTCCGATGTGGGACTTTCAAGGATGTTTCCAAGCTCAATTTTAAAAATTGCGAGGACGCAATTCCCAAAAGGGGGGAAGGATGTAACACCCCAGGTAAATAAAGAATATGAAATTTTCTTATTTATCCATATTTTTGAATAAAATATTAATATGACTTTAAAGGGGACGCTATGCTCGATGGCGTACCCAACACGCAACAACGAGTTTCTTGGGAATCTTACGTTGCACTCTAATAATAAAATAATATTATTTCAAATGGTAGTTAACATGTAGCCGTTGTATTGGCGGGAATGGATAGAAATAACTAAAATATGATTATATATGTTTTTTAATGTTTTTACATTTATCCAATAAAAGCTAAAGGCTTAAAATACGGAAAGAATTCAATTTTAGGCATTTATACCCTAATTTTCACTAAGGGTTCACTTATCACCTTTTGACAGCGAACCGTCATTAAATATAGTTTTGATCAATCTTATAAATTCTATTGGACCAAATATAACTATTCTTAATAATCGGGACATCAAAATTTACTTTGTGTAAATTTTTGGTATCTTTCTGATAAAGTTCATTTTTTTAATGAATAGTCTAAAATGTTGTATTTTAATTCAAAACCACTTTTTAATCTAATGTATTTATATGATTAGATTATCATTTGAATTGGTTTTAAAGTGAAATTAGAAAATATTTTTACCATTAAATCCAATAGTGGTCATTGGAATTAATTTCACTTTGAAATCGGACTTAAACTAGTGTCAATCTTTTGATACCTATTGTTTCATAAAAACACGCTATTTGTCATGATAGCGGGAATTAATTATTAAATTAATTAATGTGACTTATATATTTTTAATTTTGTAAAACGGACTTCATTTTTGTATTTGGAATATCAAATATAGCTTAGGGTGAAGTTTTGGTAATTTTCTAAAAAACTCCAATTTTTGATGAATAGTGAAACCACTAAGTGGTAATCAAGCAAACTGATTTTTCAGTTAAATGAAAGTTTACCACTAATGTGTATTGAATTTTGAAAATCCGACATACATGGTTGTCATTAAGAAGTAAAATGTGGTTCAATGAGATTAAAATATTTTTTTGGTGAATAGTAACTATTAAGTTTTTAATCGCGATTAGTGGTAATTAGTGTAGTTTAAGGTAAAAATAATGCTTTAATGAAATAAGATGAGCTTGACACATGTCCTACCCTCATTGGTTGTGTCATGGACGAACAAGACAAGCCATGGGTCAACTTGGGGACCCCATGGATCCACTTTGGTTGGGAAATGACATAAATTACTTTTTAATTAATGTAAAAGTAAAAATGACACAAACATAATATGTTTTACGAAAACAATTTTTACATGGGGTTATAAAGATCATATTTTTGATTATAAATAATAATTGGAAAGATAAAAAGATTTCATACATCATAGTATTTTTTTTATAATTTTTAGACTTTAAATAAATTAAATTATTTATGACATCATGATGATGAAGCGATGACCTCATTATTTAACGATTTAAATAAAATAGAAAGATAATGAAAAATATAAAAACTACAAATGGCCAAAACCAATTGGATGAGTGGATTTAGAAGCCTTATCACCTTATCCTCTAATTATAAAAATGTGGGACCTTTTGAATCTAAAAATCTTTTTAAAATAAAGTAACTTATCTTTACTTTCCAAAAGTGCCCCTCCTCTCCTCTTATAAAAGGCCCCCACCTCTACCTCATTTCACACACTCCTCAAGCCTTTGGATCGGCCAAACCCTGCCCATTTACTCTCTCCACATACCTCTCCTAATACTAGAGGATTCCCTTTGGACAGAATCCTTTCAAAGGAAGCCTTTAGGCTCAAATAAAAATGAGTTACACTTTTAAAGGAAATTCTTTCTCTCTTGTTCATTTGTTTTATTTTGCTTCTCCAACCACCTAAACTCTTTTTATTTACTTCTTTTGTAACAAAACCAGTATCTTCAATATAATAGGATGTTGTTATAAGATTTATTCTAGCTAAACTCTCACAAAACTACATCAAATGGTTAAAGAACATACGGTTTCCGTGGATGGCGAAATTCTGCCTCCCGAAATGCTGATTGTTCAATACTCATTTAACACCTTCAAAGGTGGCCATTATGATGTCACTATTTTTATATATGATATATAATATGTTTATGTTTTACTTATTCTTCTGTATTTTTCATTTGTGTCTTACCTTTATGGCTTCCATTATGGGTATACGCGGTATCTTCATTTTAGGAAGTGCGGACTACCGCCCCCTCAAAGTGATGTGATTCGTTAATGCCATACGTGGGACGTATAAAGGATGGATTTAATGTTATTATATATGATTTTATACTGGAATTATTATATACCTCTATATCATTATTATTTCTTTCCATTAAAGTATGAGATAGAAATGAAAGTAGCGTTCATGCGTACGTACGGCTTACCGTCTCCATAAACGGTGCATTTCATTTCTTATCCCCAAATGTAATGTACTATTATAAGTACATGTATATAATGGATATATATGATGAATGATACATCTAAATGATGAATATAATTCTGTAATTAAAATATACGTACCTCTCATTTAGTTTTAATTCCATTAATATGACAAAGAAATGAAAGTAGTGTTCATGCGTACGTACGGCCTACCGTCTCCATGAACGGTGCATTTCATTTCTTACCTCTAAATGATTATGTAATATTATAAATACATGTATATTCTGGATATATATGATATATATGATATCCAAATCAGGAATGTCATTCTGGATATAAATAACCTTTGACCACACGAACAACATGTAATTGTAAGAAGTCCACTTTCGACTTAAGAACCAAATACTGACAAAATGAACATTATTAACTTAAATGATTACATGATGTTTATAACATGGTGTAAAAGGAATAATGAACTTGAAAACGGTTCTTAAGAAAGTAGATATTAACTCAAGTTTATTATTCAGGATGTTAAAGAACGATCGAGTCAAGTCGGACCCGAGGTAAGGGATCCTACTCCTCTCTTTCTTTTTAAGTACACAATTTTATGTCATTCCTTTTAAAGCTCATATTTCTTGTTATTGGAATGATATTTTATATTACACTTACTTTAATTTTTATTTTCATGTGATGAGAGACCCTATTATCTCTCATCAATCCATTTTGGAAGTTTTGAGTGGCGCCGTTAGGCTGCCGAACTTTCGTAAGAGATCTAACCTCTCTCTTTCTTTTTAAGTACTCTCCTTTATGTCACTTCTTTTAAGCTCCCCTTTGTAATGTTGGGGGATGTTATTTTATATTCATCTTGCTGTACATTTTATTGTAATGTGATGAGATACCCAATTTGATCTCATCAATCCATATTCGGAAGTTTTATGTGGTGCCGTTAGGCTGCCGAGTTTTTGTAAGGGATTTTTCATCTCACTTTTATTCCCGTGAGATTTATGCTACATATGCCAAAAATTACATTGAGGGGTGTATGTACTGCCCATTATTCTAGTCTTTGTGTAATATACTTTTGTTTATGAGTATTTACATCAATGATCTTTTGTCCTTCTTTCATGGGGTGTATGTTTTGATAGATACCCAAGTCGGTAAGGGAACCTTTCACCCTCCTCTTTTTTAAAAGACTTCTTTTGTTGGGTATTTTAATTTACATATTGTTATGTTGGGATATGTTCTCATATATCCTTATTGATGTAAATTTTAGGTCCAAGTGATGAGATACACTTTTTATCTCTCATCAACTCATTTTGATGTGATGCCCTTAGGCTGTCAAGGGAACTTTTTAAACCAATATCGATTTCTTTGGGTTCAACATGTAGTCATTGAATATGTAATCCATTGAATATGTGTGAATGACCTTTTATTGTTTTACACTTAATATCCACTTATATTGGGTGTATTTATATTTTTCACACATATTTTTGAGATTGATTTGTCCTTAATTTAAGGATACCTTCTTTATAAGGGATTTCATCACATTTGACATTTCTATTGAGAGTTCATTGTTGTTATGCACCAATTCACTCTTATATGGTGTATATACTATCCTTTGGAGTATTATATCATGAATCCATTTATTCTCATGATATTATAAAGTTCTGACTAAATGTTATTCCTCAGTTATTGTATTCAAGTGTCTCTAATTTTGGTAAAACCCCTTTAACCAAAATATCGCTTTAAATGTTTTAATTATTTGTTCTTATTAATATCCATGTTTTCAAAATGGTTTTAAGGATTTATTTATATGGATATTAATGGTTTAAAATTTTAAGTTTCATGGTGGTATGGGACACTTTGATTCAAAAATCTCTTTATTAAATGTTTTAAATGGTTTTGGAAATGGTTTCTTTTTGAATGGATTCATTATTTCAATATACTAAAATGTTATATTGTGATTGAAGTGTGGAAATGTTATGTTTCCTTTATGCATGTTTTATGTGATACATTTATGTTATGGTTCTTGGGAATTGTTATGAAAATGGGTGGTTCTGTGATAAACTAAGGGCGGGTGAGCCCGATATAGCTCTCCAATGCATTGGGTAATGTGAAGGAGTGAAACGTTAAGGTTTCTCCGAAGAGATTTAGGTAATATACTATGATGGGTATTCCAAAAGTAACCAATAGGGTTACTCCCTATGTAAGAATGTTATGAAGGCCTCAAGTTAACTTTATGTCTTATGTTTTCTATGATTTATTCATGATTTGATATGCCTATGTTTTATGGGTAAAGTATGATTTCATTCTTATGTATATATGAACTCATGTTTCCTTTCCATATTTTTTATAACCCTTACTGAGCTTTTTATGCTCATCCCAAGTTTTTGAAATGTTTTTCACAGGTCAAGGGAAAGGTACATGATGTGATGATAGTGTCAAGGATGTGTCAAGAAAGAATCCATGTTTTATTTTAAATATGTTTCCATTGATGGGAAGAATGAATACTGTCTTTTATGTAACCACTTTGTTTTAAATGTGGAATGTAATGCAAGTTTCATGATCTAATTATCTAAAACTCAAAACCTGAAAAGATCCTCAATGTGTAATCTTGTAATAACTCAAGATTAAGTAAGGTTTAAGGCTGGGGCCTTATACCTTATATAATGGACACTATGAAACTAGAGGAACTAAATAAATAAATAGATGAATTTATTGATAAAGGATTTTTCTCTCTTGTGTCTCTCCATGGAAATCCCCCATTCCATTAGTTAATAAGAAATATGGATCTTTGAGGTTGTGAATTGACTACTGGGAGATCAATGTTATAACAATAAATAACAAGTATCCCATACCTCACATTGATGATTTTCTTGATCAAATTCATGTAGACCAATATTTTTCAATGATTTACCTTCGATCTAGATATCATCAGTTGTGAGTAAGGGAGGAAGATATTCCAAAGAAAACATTTCAAACAAGGTATGGGAATTACAAGTTTACAGTGATGCCTTTTCAACTGACTAATTCACCCTCTATTTTCATGGATTTAATGAATATAGTTTTCAAGGAAATCTTGATGAAATTTTGGTGGTATTTATTGGTGATATCTTGGTATACTCCAAAAGATATAAATACCATGAAAATCACATGCACATTATTATGAAGACTCTTAGAATAAATGAATTATATGGGAATTTTGAAAGTTTGATTTTTGTCTTCAATAAGTATCCTTTCATTGCCACATTGTCTCTATGGATGGAATATCTATTGATCCTATGATGAAAAAGGATGTGAAAGAATGGCCTACTCTAATGAACATAATTAAAGTGCATAGTTTTATTGGTTTAACTTGTTATTATCGTCGTTTCATTCAGAACATCGCCCGTTTAGCCAACCCAATGACCAATCTTGTATGTAAAGGGGTTAAGTTTGTATAGAAAAAATAATTCGAGGAATGTTTTAAAGAATTAAATAGGAGATTAGTGAATTCTTTAATCCTAACTCTACGATCGGGGAATGGTGGATTTGCGATCTACAGTGATGCATCAAAGAAAGGATTTGGTTGTGTCCTTATGAAGAATGATAGAGTTATTGCCTATGCATAAAGGTAGTTAAAAATTCAGGAATAGAACTATCCTACTCATGATATTGTGTTAGCAACTATAATATTTTATATAAACATATAGTTACACTATCTATATGGTGAATTATGTGAGATATATATGGATCAAAATATCTTGAAATATATCTTCTTACAAAAATAACTCAACATGAGGAAAATTCGATGGCATGAAAAACTCATGGATTATTATTGTTCCATACACTACCACCCAAGAAATCCAAATATGGTAGTTGATGTCTTGAGTAGGAAGGATCATAGAGTCCTAACCACAATTAGGATTGAAAGGGATCCTTTATTTATGAATCTAGTAAAGTTGAATATGGGAATTATCAAAGAAGGTGATAGATCACTAATTTTTAATTTGGATTCCCAACCATATCTATTGTAAAGGACAAAAACTTCTTAGTCTAATGATGGAAATCTTCAAAAGAATATTAAAGGTGTTAATGATTGGATGTTGGATAACTTCATTTGTGAAGATGGAATTATAAAATTTGGGAAGAGGCTATGTGGTCCCTCTATACCCGAGCTGAAAAGGGAATTATTGGATGATTCTCATAGCTTGAATTTCTCTATACACCCTGGTACCACTAAAATGTATAGATATTTGACAGAACATTTCTGGTGGGACAACATGAAGTTGAAAATTTCTGATTATGTATCATGATGTTTAGTATATCCATACGTGAAGGATGAATGAAAAGATCCTAGAGGATTCATGCATCTTCTACCTATACCTACATGTAAATGGAATGAAATAACCAAGTATTTTTTCACTATATTACCCAAAACTCCAAGGAAGAATGATGAGATATGGGTAATTTTTGATCGAATTACAAAATCTAAACATTTCCTTGCTATAAGGGATGATTTTCCACTAGAGTTCCTAGAAAAAATTTATATAAATGATGTTGTTACACTTCATGGTGAACCACTCTCAATTTTGGTTGATCGTGTTCCATGATTTACATAGAAATTATGGAAAATTATTTAGAAAGATTTGCATACTAATCTTCTATTGATTACTGCTTATCACCCTTAAACTGACAGGAAATCAGAGAGGATGATCAAAACTTTAAAAGACATGTTGGGATCATGTTCAACTAAATTTCATTGAATATGGGATCAATATTTACCTTTAGTGGAGATTTACTACAATAATATTTTCCATTCAAGTATTAAAATGGAAACATATAAAGCATTGTATGGAAATAGATGTCGTACACTAACTTGTTGGGATGAATTTAGAGTAAGGAAGCTTTTGGGTCCATAGATTGTAGAGGAAACAACAACAAAGGTAAGGAATATTCAAACCGATATCAATGTAGCTCAAATCTAGAAAAATATCTATGCTTATAATCAAAGGAAGGATTTGGAATTTCATGTAGGATGTCATGTTTTCCTGAAGGTATCTCCATGGAAGGGTGTTATAAGATTTGGGAAGAAATGGAAATTGAGCCCTAGGTACATTGGACATTTTGAAATCCTAATGATAATTAGAGTTGTTGCATATCATTTGGTATGTTTCCTCACCTGTATAATGTACACAATGTGTTCCATTTACCATTGATGAGAAACTGCATGACAAACCCAACACATTTCCTCACTTATGAAGGAATAGAATTGGAATATGTCCTATCAAACAATGAAGAGCCTATCCTAATTCTGGACAATAATGAATAGGTTTTGAAGAATCAGACAACATGACTGGTAAATATAATTTAGAAAAATCATAAAATTAAAGAGGCAACATGGGATCATGAGGATATTATGATGAAGACCTACCCAAATCTTTTTATTAGGTAACAATCTGTGAATTTTGAGGAAAATTTTTTGTAGGGGGGGGGGGAGAATGTAACAACCCAAGGATTTATAAATAAATTAAATATTAAATTCGTGAGACACTGAGTCTCTACAAAACACCAATTTGTTATAACCTATCCAGTAAACATAATTTTACCACCTCTGTGATTTGAATTTTGAAAAAATGACATACATGGTTGCGTTCTATAAGATATTTAGAGTCTGATGAGATCAACTTACATTTTTGGTGAATAGTAACTTCTTCCTTATGAATAGTTACATACCCTTATGAATAGTAATATGAACCTTATTAATAGTAACCACACCCATGAATGTATAAATAAAATTTGGACACATTATAAATAAAACAGTGTATTTTAGAAATAATTAATTATGTGTTGGTATTTTTGTGATTAATAAATATTTAATTACAATTTTAAATTAATAAAATTATTTAAAAGAAAATTAATTTTCATAAAATATATTCTTAAATAAATATTTTTTGTTCTATATTTTTATAAGAATTTTGTAAGACCTTAGTTAATTTTTGAAAGTATTATAAAATATGTTGTAAATTAAAATATGTATTTTTCATGTAAATAACGAGTTTACATAAAAACTCAATTTTATATTATTGTGAAAATTATTTTGATAAAATTTAGTTCATTTGTGAACTATATAGGTCAAAAAATTGTTAAGTTTATTTTTTGGTATTTTTTTTGAAACACTCAATTTTTTGGTGAATAGTGAAATCTGATAATTTATGAAAAATGCTAATTAAGTGAATTTCTGCATCATTCTTGATTCATGGATGATTTAAATAGACTTTGGTTAGAAATAACATGCACATATTACTATTTTTGTTTCCACAAGAATCAACACTATTTATTGTCTTGAGAAAAATAATAAAATAATGAATAAAATATTCAAAAATCACTTCTCTCCTCCACTATAACACCCCCTCACTTCCACTTCTCTTTACTCCTCTCAAGCATTGTTCCTTGTTTAAATTCTTATCAAATACCCCCAAGTTCCTCGCCCCAAATCCATCATCCTTTGTTCTCCTAAAATGACAAAAACCTCTCCCAAAAAAAGGCTCTCAAGGAAGATTACTTCAAGAAGTAAATTCCTCTTTTCATTTCTTTAATTTCAACTTCCCTCCTTTTATTTCTCTTTCCTCAACTCATATAGTCAAAATTTTATATTGAATCTAGTACCATACATTTACTAGAATTTTATTATGTTAAAGGAATAATTCATCATCATCTCTACTTTACCCCTCTTTTATACTAGAAATGAAAACACCATCGGAGATGTGTTAATTTATCACATTCAAGGATGATGGGTTTTCAATTTTTGTTACCGTCTTCAATTATAGTCATGAAACCATTTTTATGGTTGAAAAAAACAACAATATATGTATTATAACTTATTTAAGGTTATGAAATCCTTTTTTAAACATGATATTAATTTATAAATCAAAATGACTTCATTGTGATAAAAAAGCACCAATTAACCTAAACAATTGTCATTAAATTTTTATATAAATATTCATATTCACTCCCAATATAAAAAATAATTATTTAACCATGTATTCTTATAGTTTTTTAAAAATAACATAAAACTTATATTCTATATAACCATTCTCATTCTACATATTGATCTGCACATGAATATAATTAAACTGATCATGACAACCAAGGAAGAAAACACTCCCAAAAAATGAATTTGAATCTCTTAGACCATAAAAAGTACAATAATTAACATAATAATGTTATAATAAATCAATTATATGTATATTTGGTTCATTAATAATTAATTTATTAACCTAAATTTTATTATTCAGGTCGTTAAGGTCAATTAAGGAACACCTTCAGACATAAGGTAAGGGTTTTCTACCAAAACCTCCATTTTCATTTAAGTTACTGTTATTATATACTTACCTAACTTATATTCTTATTTATTCTTATTTAATCCTTATATATTCTCTATTAATGTTATATATATGTGTAAAAATCAAAATCCATCTATCTTTTATGTGGAGTTTCTTGTTTTAAAAGGACCTTTCAAAAAATATTTCTAAAATACAAGCCTAATTCAAGGGAATTTCCCAAATTTTTACCTATTTTCAAGGGCACTATATAATATATTTTTAGCAAAAATAATTTTTATATAATAACTAATTTTATTATGAAATAACTATATTATTTCAATTTTGTTTTTATACAAGTATTTTTTTTCAAAAGAATTCTTCTTTTTAAAGTATATGAGTATTTATCTCAAGAATTACTCGATGATTTTATAAGAGTATTTTTTAATTCGTTTCAATAATCTTGTTGACTCTTTTGTATAATTGGGACCAATATTTTATTATATCATATACTATATTTTATTTATTTTTAATGATTATATTGACTAGGGATGTGCTATCTTGAAACCATTCACCATATTCATCTGAATGGTTAGTGTTTATGTCTGGGGAAAGTTATTTACATTTCATTTGTTAGTTTCAATATGAATGTATATATTGTTTCTATTTATCCCAATTCAATTGAATAATTAATTTCACTTAGTAAGTGATGGGTGGGGCCCTCTATATCCCCTCTATGCATCGGTAGGTCTAATGAGACAAATAGATATGGACTTGGTCAATGTCTTTCCCAGTTCTAGATACGGTTTTGGCCGAGGCCTTAATCATTTTTGGATGTCTTAGACAAGGCCTTTAAGAAATGTTTTAGAGTGTCTAGAATATGCATTTACCTCATTATGAAGCTATAAATTAAACTTTCATGAGGTTATTCAACTTGTAGAATACCCATGATTATATTTTATTATGGAAATATTTTCTCATCTCATATTCCCACCATATTATGTTTATTTTTAATTTTAAAGGCATGTGTTTTCAATTATTCACCATGCCTAATGTTTATATTTATAATATCTTTTTATTTATTTTTTATCCTTATTGAGCATCTGAGCTCATCCATTCTAATGTTTTATTTTTTATCATATATAAAGAGGTATATTATAATTGACATGCGGGTATAATCTTAGAGTGGTGGATAATCCTAATGGAAATTTTATGTTGTTTTACATTTAAATTTGTAATGTTGAACTTATGTATGTATTTTTTTTCCAAATATATTAAAGAATTCATTCGTTCGGGATACAAATTTCTTGTAATCATTCCAATGTAATAAAATAAGGCACAAACTCTGTGCAACTTAGGTTGGGTCTTTACATAAATCATGACACATTATTTATAATATAAGAAACCATTTTTCAGCATTATTTATCCACTATCATCATCTATTAAAATAATTCATAATGTTTTTAATGGAAAACACAATTTATTCAAAGAATATCCCCTAAGACTGTCAAACCATATGTGTATTAGGGCCCATTTTCATGCACTATGGTGTAACTCGGTCAAGACCAATGTATAATTTTTGAGTTATTACCCATAGGAACAACTATACTTGAACCATGGCCACATGCAGTATCAAGAAACTAATATATTTATAGAAAATTACACATATTAGCTACCTCAACAAAATAATTTGATGATTATTTGTATATATTCTCAAAGTATATTAGTTGGTTTTGATCCCTAATATATGGTTTCCCAAATACAATTCCCATAGATTATAGTAATCTACCTATAATTAAAACTATTATGACCCCAATCCCAGTAACCAAGAGAATATTCCTACTTTATTACATGGGAAAAATATATAAGGAATCACATCATGAGTGACTGAATAGTATATTATTCTTAGTACACTAGATACATACATGATTCCCATATTACATTTGAATACACAAATTAAATTATTTTGAGAATATAATTATTCACTCAAGCATAACATTGGATATCATTAATATTATAATTATTGGATTCTAATTAAAGGGAACCAAATATTGGAGGTACCTAATACATAGTAAAATTTAAATAATTGGTAATCTATCTTATGTAAATAAATAATAACAAATAATGTATAATTATTATAGAAAGGTAAATATCTGAATCTGCATTCCATTTAATCAATAACATGACTATAATGATCAAATAATGGATAATCATTATAGAATGTTAAATAAATAAACACACATTACATTTAAATATCTTTACTATCTTAAATATATAATATATAATCAATATAACATGGAAACTAATTGTACACACATTCAATATAAATAACATGAATATCTAGAATAGATAAATCACAATCAATATGGAAAGGTAAATAACTGAACACACACTCCATTAAAACAACATGAAAATCATGAATAAAAAATAAATAATCAATATGGAAAGGTAAAAAACTGAAGAAAATTCCATTTAATTAAATAGTGATTTCATATTGTTAACGCTTATTATTAAATTTAAAATCACATGTTTAGGGTTAAAAAATAAGAAAAAGAGATAATATTATCCTAAAAAATTAAGAAAATAATATTTAAGTCATTTTTGATCTATATTAACCAACCACACATCAATATGAAACTAAAATTCCATTTTACAATCAACTATTACCATTGGCCTTTATATTCATATGATTGGGACAAGTCACCTAAAAGGGAAAAAATATAGAATATGAGTTCATATATCAATGAAAAAAATTAATAATGATCCTATAATAATTTGTAATATATAGGAATTAATTATACCTAAATATAATTACTAGATTTATCAGTATCATACACAATATAATTATATATTGATATATATATTAAATTGAAAAATCACCAATTATGAAGAAGAAAAGAATAAAATGACTTTAGATTGGCATTAAAACATTGGGTTTAAACTCGCGCGTTATTATTTATTTATAGGTCTCATTCATTCATCATTTTGAATCTTGAATTACATGATATGATAGAAAAATGATATCATATTGTTAACACTTATTTATTGATGATAAATAACTTTCTAAGGGAATTACAATGTTAATGATTTTGGATTGTTGAGAAAATATAAGAAATTTTTCTTCAAGTCATTCTTGATCATTAAAAACCAATGAAACATAAATTTGAAACCTAATTTTCATTATATAATTAAATGTTCCATTTGTACATCACATTCCTATTTATGTGTAAAGTCACATAAATGTTGTCAAAATTGAGAATAAACATTTATATATATATATTTTTTTATTAAAATACAGTAAAATTATCCTCAATTTTTTTAATCATTAGGAATATGGAACACAATAATCTAATGATAATATTTTTCAATATGATCATTAGTACTATTTCACATTTATATTTCTATTAAAATGAATAATCAATCCTAAAAAGTTCAAAAGAGAAGATGAATTTTTGGATTGACATGGAATGTTAGGAAAATGATCCATGGGCCACTTTGAAAATGTAAGAATACATCCCATAATAATTTTGTTCCTGGTTTTCATGGTATGATTAAATATATGATTTGAAATTTTAATACTTATTAATGAATTAAATGTTATCCATGTGAGGGTCAAAACCAAGGAAACATTCCTAGATTAGTGTTAAAATAGATACAAATTATTTTTGACTCATTGATGAACTATATGAACCAACATCATAATAATTTGAAATATGTGTTGTTCATTATGATGAAAAGTTCTACTTCTTCTAATTTTTTTATTAATGTGTCAGGTAACATAAAAGAGCTCAAAAATGATAAAATGAGTTTTAATTTTGATGAAAACATAGTATAATGTTTGATAAATTAATTTATATTAGTAGGAATCAATTACCTGGCAATATAATTCCCATATTTCTCAGTATGGACTAATGTATGACTTAGTCATTATATTTTTAATAAAATGTCTTATCTCACATTGAGGGGTGAAAACTGAAAAGATAAAATTATATTAACATGTAAACATATAAAAATACTCCTTGATTCATTTTTGACCTTTTGGAACCATCCACATAATAATATGATTCTTAGATTTCTTGATATGATTGAAATTATAATTACATATATTTTTTGATTATTAATAAATAATATATCAATCATGTGGGGTTAAAAACGGAGAAAAATAAGATATTTCCCTAAAAACAATGGACTTTTATCATTGAGTATTTTCTAAAATATTTTAACTAGCCCCATTTCAATCATAAACTCGAATATCTCGACATGATTGAATGTGTTGTTTGAACCTTCAAATTCAAATTAAAGTGACATGTCATAGAAAATGGGTCAACCCCAAGAAAGATAGTTCATATTTCAATGAAAACAATGTTTAATGATGAGAACAAAATTTATAATATATATAAATAAAATATGCATCAATATGAATTATGGATTGATCGATATTATCCAATGTATCATTTTTATAGATAGTTTTATAAAAAATGATATCACATGTCAAGGGGTCATAAGTAAGAAGAAAACATCAGATTGAATTGGAAACATTGGATAAGAATTCAAATGTCATTTGTGATATGCAAGAATTACCTGTACAAATTTACATAAATGATCATTTCTTTTGCGTGGAGTGTATAATACCCTATAGAAAAGTTATATAAGGAATAAAATTATATTAATAATATTTAATTTTTCATTTGGTTCTATTCTTTAATGGATCTTATTATTTAAATTTTTCCAAGATGGTATGACATTTTTTTTCTTACCCTTATTTCTTATAGACAAATGCAATTTTGACCAAATTTTTATCTCATTATAGTGTATGCACTACCCATGAATTACTTTTATGATAATTATATATTATTTATTATTTATACATATCCATCTATTGTTATTTCTTTCATTGGTATTTCAATTGATAAGATACCAAATATTTAAGGGTTTTATGTTACAATATCAATACTTATCAGGGTTGTTTATGATTATGTTTTCATTATGAAATCATGACATCTATCTCTCATTTAAACTCAATAAATTTATTTTTCCATTTTTATTTTTCGAAATTAAATTTTTCATATAATTTTCCACTCTCTATGTACTTATGAGCTCAATAGATTTATTTATGGAAAACAAACATTATATCTATTTTCAGTTAAAAATTATTTTTCATCCATGTCCATTATTTATAAAAATGTTTTGAAGAATTTTTTTATACTATGTAATAATTTTAGATGATAGTTTTACCCTTTTTTCCTTTTTAAAAAAATATTTTTATAGGGGTCTTCTTGTCATTTTCCAAAAAAGTATCCTTAGAATTTTTAAATAAAAGGTAAAAGGAATATTTCTTTAAATGTGTATGTCATCGATGGTATATCCCGATGTCACGATTACCCAAATATTTAAATTATCCTTTATTTAATTCAATGGTTATTTTCTAGGAATGTTTTTCATTGATATTTGGGATATTTTTAGATTTTAATTTAGTCATTTCATAGTGGAAGGTATATTTTCTTCATGGAATGTTACAAGTTATATGATAAAATAATTTCCTATCTATGATGAAATGCATTCATGTTACATAATATTTACTAGGGATATGATCAAATGATACCATCCTTATTATTTCTCAGGATATTTTATGATTATGATTTAAAATTTTTATAAAACCCAATCCTTGATCTCTAGGTTATGTTACGATGAATTGAGGTTATATTTTTGAAAATCATTTCTTTTCCAAAAGTTATGACATGATGAAATTATAAGGAAATCCATTTTTAGGTTATAATATAATGAATGTTTTATGATCTTATAGTGCACAATTGTATGCATTATCTGATGGGTGGAACCTATATATCCCACCAATTGACTAGTTAATGATGGATATATCATGATAATAATATGAATAGAATGGGGTGTTAATCTAGTCCAGTGAGGGTCTCTATCCACTATGATAGTCTTGATAATAAACCGTTACCACTATATTTTTTTGGGGACTGAGCTCATTCTGTAATGAAAGTCTAGACAGAAAGTCATGACTATAAAGAAAATTATTTTCTAAGATAATGTATTTTCCAAAAATATACTTCTTATGCCAATATTATGCTCTTAGGGATTACTTAATTTGATTCCATATTATTAAGGTTTTTTTATTACCATGAATTATTCTATCACCCATGTTTATGATTTATGATATGCATTGAATGGTTTTGAAATGTCACTTTCATGTTCTCATACCCTTATGCTCATGTTATATTGATATCCCCATTTTTTGCACTTATGGATCATTTTGTATCACCCTTTCTTTTGTTTCCATTCACCAGGTTTTGAAGAAAGTTATTATGTATCATATATATAAGAAGGGTTCTAATGATATTGAATTTTTTGGAAGAAAATGTATTTTACACATGAATTAGTTGTATACATTTCTAGGTTTAAATTGATACTAGACCTATCTAATTTTGGAAAGGGTTGATATATTATATAATGAATATGTTACTATAAAAAATATAATATCTATGTTTGAAATTTTCATATAATTGTATTCAGAATCATAACAATGTTTACATAACCTTTGGAAACTATGTTCAGAAAATATTATTGAGAACCATAAGGATATGTTTATGAATATCAAAATATCTAGAAATATATGTAAATGATAGAGGGAGTGGTTTCCAATAAATTAAATCATTGTATTGATACTACAAGTGGATGTGTATTTGGTATAGTCTTTCCTAGATGAAATAACTCCAAAACTATTACCTTAGGATTTGACTTTACCATAACTTGGTGCTAAAAAATGGGCCTTGCTGCATACCCAGTTTGACACTTCGATGAGATATGTTTTGGAAATTTGAAAAATACATATAATACATTAGAATTTATTTGAATATAAAAAAAATTGTGGAAGACCTAGTTTAATCCTAAGGTTTCATAGATTTAAAAGATGGTTTCATGATTTATACATCCTATGAATGAATTTTTATAATTGATCACTTTGATCAATGATGGATGATGGTCATTCAAACCATTTTATTTAGTAATGGAATGAATTTTGATGGATCAAGGTGAGGTGGTAACATATATGATCAAATATAAAATTCCTATTTTTTAGCATAGTTATATTAATTCATCTATATCAGGAAAAGTCTCAAGGAATATAAATTAATATCCTCATAGATTATATGATGGGTTAGAAGTGAAAACACCAAATGGTATGATATTCACATTCCAGTCAATAATTCATCTCTGACTATTTTTTGTGGTAATTTCCATCATCTAAACCTTTTAAATATCCCTTTAGTTGAAATTCATGTGATTCTAGTCATGGATTGGATTTAATTACATAATCCAAACATCAATTATTAAATAATGGATTTCATGTATTGTATTCAAAGCATCCTATGATCACCAATCAGTGTGGTGAGAAACATGAACTTTAAATGGAAATAAAATCGATTGTATATGTCTTAATTAGCATTCAAAAAGGGTTTTTTATCTAGGATGGATGGGGGAAAACATAACATCAATTTTATTCCCATTATGTGGGTGTTTTTTTATGAAATTCTATACATGTTCCCCAATCTCCCTTTGAATCATGATATTGAGTTCCCAATATAACTCATATTGAGTATTATAACTATTTAATCATCTCTATATAAAATGGAAACAATTTTGTTTTATTAATATAAGGTGAAACTCCATGAGAATATTTACGATGGACTGATTCATCCAAGTGTGTCACATTATGGTGCACCTTTTCTTTTTTTAAAGAAGAAAGATTGATTGATGTGACTCTGAATGGATTATCATGTGCTGAAAAAAAAAATAAAAACATTAACCAGTATACCCCACCTTGTATTGATGAATTTTATGGTAAATTGGGTAGATAAAAATACTTTTCCAATATTATCCTTCATTTTGGATGTCATCGATTGAGGGTTAAGAGGGTGGAAATATCCAAGATATAATTATTTATATGTTTTGTAAAATATGAATAAATAGTGTTTTTATTCGGTCTTACCTATTCCCACACTATCTTCTTTTATTTAAGGATGTTTATATTTTATCATTACCTTGACCAGTTTTTGGTAGAAAATATAAATGATGTGCATAAAAATTAATTATGAACAGATGAACATGTTGATCACTTTAGAACTGCACTGAAGACATTGAGGATGGATAATTTGAATTAAGTATTTACCAACGGAAAATATTGGATAAAAAGATTTTAATTTTGGGACATAAAATCTCAAAAGTGGGCATGTTTTTAGAACTATTAAATATGAATGTTATTGTATGTTTCCCCAGACTAACCACTTAGACTGAGATATGATGTTTTATTGGTTTATAAGTATATTGTTTTTGGTTTATGGGGAATTTATAATTACTATATATTCCTCTCAACATGTTTTCTTATAATTCATCCAAGTTCCATTGAAAAAATGAATGTGGATTATATATCATGAAAATAAAGTGAAGGTTAGTCAGCACACATGTTCTTACATTACCATATTGTGGATAAGAGTTTAAAATATATAGTGATGCATCAAAGTATGGATTTGGATTCTTCCCGGTAAAGGATAATATGTATATAGATTATTCTTCCTGAAAAATGATGGTTCAGGAGAAGAAATGTGTAAATCCTTATTTGGAGTGAGTTGTCATAACTATAGAATAAAATATATAGTGGAATTATATTTATAGAGAAATTTGTGATATATAAATATATATATAAATAATATGAGTTTAATTAATAAATTAAAAAAACAAGTGTTTAACATGAACAAGAGAAGAAAGTAAGAGTTGATTAATGATTATGAATTCTCAATACATTTCAACCTCAGAAAGAGAACAGGGAGGAAAATTCATTGAGTTGAAATTATCATGATATCATAACTATAAAGATTATCACAAAGGGTACAATATTTAAATATTTTCCAAGGATGGATCTAGATTTTTTAATATAAGGGAAGAAATATTATCTTTTTCAAATGAGTGTTCAACCATCTATACATATTGTGATAAAAGAATCACATAAGGATAAGGTAGATCAATAGAATATGTTATGAATGTTCACAAGCTTATCTTGGATAATTTTGAATGATAAGGATAAGTAACCATGTGTGTGTTCCATCTATACCTTATTAGATGAATGATATCTTAGAGGATGCTCATAGTTCTTCATTTTCTATTCATCCAGTGTGTGTAAATATTTATAGAGAATTAAAAGAGTATTTATAGTGGGATGGCATGGAGAGAGATATTTTAGAGTTTTTATCTTAGAAATTGTTATGTCAGAAAGCTAAGGAAAATAGATAAAAGTACAAGGGGTTGTAATAACCATTACTTATATCATAATAGAAATTGGAGAACATCACCATGGATATTGTGATGAGACTTCCCAAACCATCTGAAGCGAACAATACTATATGGGTATTAGTTTACCTCCTTCTGAAGTCATCACACACTATCACTATCATGGAATATTCCACTCCAGATCAGCTTATGAGGATATACATTATGGATTTTGTAAGGTTTCTTGGATTAAAATATTCTATTATAATTGATCGGGATATGAGGTTTACATTTGTATTCTGTATAATTCTTTATTAGGAACTATATATAGAGTTTAGTTATTGAGATTCATATCATCCATAGAGAGATTGTAAGTATAATATAAAATTTTAAAACCTATAGTATATATCGAGTTTGTTTTCTATTTATTTGGAAGGTTGGTGGGATCAACACCTTCCTCTATTCATTTTTAATTACAATAAAAACATTCACAGTGGATTTTAAATGGATCGTTACGGATCCCTCTATGGGAATTGGTTTACAACTATAAGGTTTTATGATGAAATTAGAGAAAGAAAGATATTGGGACCCATGCTATATGAGGAAATGGTAGAGAAAGTGAGATCCATTAATTAACACAAGTATGTAGCTCAGAGTTGAAAGAGATGTTATAATGACAATCGTTAGTGTGATCTTGACATTTATCTTGGTGGGAATGTTTTTCTATTAATGTCTCATTGGAATATGGTTATTATTATGTTGAGGTAATGAATGTTTATCCATATGTATATCAAACATTTTGAAATTCTCGATTGAGTCAGGATGGTTGCTTATCATATGGTGCTTACACTGACATTCTCTCAATCCCAAGATGTGTTCCATGTACTCCTCTTGAGGAAGTATATACAGGATACCTCATGTATAATAAACCAAAAATTTTGACACTTAAAAATTATATTTCCTTTTAATAACACCATTTAGATATTATAGATCATAATGAAAAATTTGTAGGAAATAATACCACTAACTTGGTCAATGTGTTGTAATCAAATAACCATCTTGAATAAGATATGTTGGAACCTGAGGATATGATGATGTGGATGTATCTTCAATTTATTTTATAAAACTAACATATTTTTGATATAGAAATTCAATTTATGTGAGGTATAATATAACTCCCTAGTAGATTTGGAAATATTTTTTTTTTCAATTAGAATTAATTTCATCGATAGCATGAACTACACAGAATAATGAGTTTTAAAGAACAACAATAAATTGTTAATATTATTATATAAACATGAATGTTATAATCTAGAAATTAAACATGGGGGTATGAATTGTAATAACCACATTTTAAAAATTAAAAACTAATGGTATAGATAACTAAGGAACATTGATAAAAATGTAATACATTTTTAGTAAGGTTTTTATATGTCTCGAGAAGACTTTTAATCCTAAAAAACATTTTTATTTTTTTTTTGTAAATAAATATTGAAATTTATTTTTTATAATTTGAAAAAAAATTATTGTAAAAAATTAACATTTTTTAGTCAACATGTAATAATTTTCTTATTTTTAATTTTTTATAATTTTATGAAATTATTAATTTTTTGATTAATGGAAGAGATATGAATTTTAACTAAATAATGAAAATTCATTTAAAGAATATACCAAGTTCCATCATATTTTATGATGGATTTGAATGTAGAATTACATAAAATATATTATTATTAATCTAATTGTGTACATTATAATCACAATTATGTTTCATTCGGATATATTGTTTTTCCATACTTATAAAGACATTTTTTTGGAAAATATTTTTTTCTTCATGTCTATCGGTTTAATGTAAAATTAAATTATCCCACATTTTTAATTGAAAATTTAAATTAGGATTTCATATTATTCATCAGAATATTTTATATTATATAAAATTTTAAACTTATTTTTTATTTATAATTAATAGTTAAAATTGTAAAAATTTATTATAATGAGAAATGTTAAAATAGGTATGGCATGAGTTAAAATATGAATATATTGGTGAAAATGATCAATAAATTTATCGAATTTATATTTCTAGAAATATATCTACCTTATAACATCATAGGTTTGATAGTGATCCATTATAGAGCCTTTTGGATTATGTAAAATCTGGGTATGAATTTTTTTTAAAAAAATATTCAAATTCATCCTCTCCTTCACTTATAAAAGGGAATCCCATATCCTCTCCAGTTAAAAATAAAAAATATTTTTTGTTTTCAAAAACCAAATAAAAATTTATTTATTATTTACCTCCCTACTTCTAAGATGAATTAGTTCGAGTTGTATACCCTCCTATGAAGGTTTTTTGTTTAATGATATGGTTGTTACTTTCAGAAGAAGTGTTGTTTTTAAGTAAGTGTTTTTGATTTATTTATTTTTCCAAGTATTTCCAAAATTAAAAAAATAAGTTGATATACGAAAATCATTATCATAAATATAATTAAATTTTATTATGATAGATTAAATACCTACTTCCATATACTCTTCCATAAAATAGTAATCAAAATTGTGAATCGTGTGTACGGAGGATTACCGGATCGCAAACTGATGTAATTCGTTTTATACCACCACCTCCCATAGTTGAAGAAAATTATTGATTTAATGTTTATATATAATATTCATTATATAATCATACTCCTTGAATTATAATAGCACATATGAAATAATAACATCCAATCCTTTGGAAAATGATAATGTTGCTAATGCGTACTTGTGGAAAACTGCCTCTATGAAGGGATGATATTCATATTTCATTTTATCTTGACATGGATGAAAATAAAGATAGAATTAGTGAATATATATGATACTTATTTTATATATTTTACTACTTAATTTTTATATATTATTTGACATTATTTTTCTCTATCCGTTGAGAACATTAAAACAACACTTATGCACACATAAGTCCCACCATCTATGATAATAATGTAATTTATTTTATACTACAAAATTTTATGGGTTACTCATAATAAATATATAAAGAATATATAAATATATATATTATATTTATATATTTTTTGGAACTATAGAAGATATGGAACCATTATAAATGTACAAGAAAAAAATACAAAACCCAAACATAGATTTAAAACGAAGAAATTATTAAGTAAAATGTGATTTTAACAAGGAATTGTTAATAAATGGATAATAAAAGGATGTAAATAAATAAAATATGGTATGATAAAAATTATTATGTTTCTATAATATATTTTTAATCAACCAAAATTTTTTATAAAATAGTTTCTAACATGTAGAATGAAGGTCGAGAGTGGATCTAATGAATTTCTAATCTCTCTTTTCTTTCTTGAAGAGATATGCCACATTCACCACATGTTTATTTTGTTTTGAATATATAATACCCCATTGAATTAATATTTCATGAATCACATTAATTAAATGATACTAATTATTTCATTTTATGTTATTATTTAATGGTTATTGTGATTAAAATATTTCAAAATTGGTAAAAGATTTTTATCTCACCTTTATTTTGGAGTGACACATGTCATATTCTCCACTTGTTTATTTTTTATTGTGTAAATACTACCCATGAATATCATTTATGAATATTATCATGAAATTAGGTGATATATATATATATATATCAATATAATGTTGTTTATTTCGTGGTGATTATGATCGAAAAGACACCAATGTGTAAAGGTATTATGTTACAATCCCAATGTTTATAACATTGTTTATAATTATGTTCCAATGAAGAAAAATTATGATATACCTCTCAAGAAAAACATTAATTTTATTCTAATCTAGCTATTTCTATAAATTATTATTTTTCATTAATTTTCATCTTTGTATGTACTCAATATAACAAAATAACTTTTTTAAGGAGAACCAACTTTATTTTTATCTTTATTCGAATATCCCTTTTCTTCCATATCTATGTTTTCTAAAAAATGTATTAAAAATGTTTTTAATAATACCAAATTATTGTTTAATTTATTTTTTACACATGATTTAATTTTAATAGAATGTTTTAAATGTAATCTTCTAGAATTTTATTAAAAAATACCTTTTGAATATTTGACGAAAATTTGAAAAGAATGGTCATTTTAACATGTAAGACATGAATGGTATTAACCACTATCATAAATTCTAATGGATATATTGATTAAATTATAGGTTTCAAAGATTCTTTTCAATGAAAATTTATTCATTTATATTTTTAAAAATTATAGATTTTTAAAAATTAATTTTAATGGGGAAGAGATATTTTCTTTAAGAAATGTTCAAAGTGAACTTTTTAAACAATCTCCCATCTAAGAATAAATCTTTTGATGTTACATAATATTTACTAGATGTATGATACAATGATTTTAATTCCCTAGCCCTAACCATTACATAATCTTGAGAAAAGTCAAGAATTTTTCATTGAGGATCTTTTCAGGTTTAGTGTTTTAGAGAATTATGCCATAAGTATTACATTACATCTCAAAATATTACAAAGTAGACACTTATAATCTATTCAGTTTTTTTCACAATAATAAAACTCCTGAAATAAAAAATTAATTCATTTCTTGATATAAATCTTTTTGAATACTTCCTTTCTCTTACCCTTCCTTATACCCCATGAAAAACATTTCAAAAACATGGGATGAGCATAAAAATCTCAGTAAGTGTTATAAAATAAGGAAAGAAAGCATTAGTCCATCAATAAATACAAATAAATGAAATCATACTTCTCAATAATAAAACATAAGATATTTAACATACATCATGAAATCATAAGATTTATGAATAACACATATAAATCATTAATCATAAGGGTAACTTGTGGAATCCATATCTTACATACAATATAGCTTTCACAGCTACATAGGGAGTTATGTTTGGAATAACAATCAAAGTATATTCTATAAATCTCTTAGGAGAAACATTAAAATTTAAATCCATAACATTACCCAATGCATTGTAGAGATATCTTGGGCTCACCCACCTTAGGTTTATCACAAAACCACTTGTATACATAAATAATTCCCAATAACCATAACATAATCATAACACATGAAAAATCATAAAGGAAAGAAAACATTTCAAAATTGAAATCACAAGATATCAGTTCAAGATATTGAAATAATAAATCCATTATCAAAACCATTTTCAATACAAAAATACGTAAAAGGGTATATGGTATTTATTTTTTTTAAAAACATTACAACTCGTTAAGGAAGCCAAATATTAAATAATGCTCGTGGCGGAGGAAAGGATGTTGCCACCACGTACGTTAAAAAGAAACATTCCATTTTTTCATTTATTAAAACGCTACGTAGAAACAATATTCCTTTTTAATGAAATTAAAATTCAAAGGGGTTTATACACCATATAAAATAAAGTCATGTATAAATCAAAATATGTCTCAATGAAATGAAATTAAGACAAAGTCCCTTACAATGATCACTTTGTAAATAAAATAGATCAATTATGTGTATTCACTATAAGTAAACATAAAGAAAGTATAAATACAAGATAGTACATAAAAAATTATTTACCACATAATCATAGCATGACATAATCAAGAAGTAAAAGATTAACCCAAATAATGGAATTTGTGTTAAGAAGTACCCTTATCTTACGTCCAATTCGTCACGTATGTTCCTTTCTCTTCCTGAGTAATAAAATTAGGTTAATTTTGACTAGCTTCAGAACCATTTTCATTTTTATTATTACTTTTATATCAATTATTACCATGTTATAAAAATTTCATAATTATTTTAGTTAATATCGTTCGTTTTAGTCGATATTGGGTAATTGAGTCAAAAATTAACTTGTTATAATTACAAATTGTTCATGTGGTCAATAGTCCATTATATCCAGAATTATATTCATGATTTATATATCATATATATCATATATATCCTATATTTATGTATTTTTAATTGTCCATAACACTTGGAGATAAGAAATGAAATGCACCATTCATGGAGACGGTAAGTTGTACGTACGCATGAACACTACTTTCATTTCTATTTCATATTTAAAGGAATAAAAATGTAATGATACATAGGTATATTATAATTAAATTATAATATCATATTTTATATATGTTTCATATGTTCATTAACTCTATATTTTATATGTTCCATGTATAGAATGAACAAGTCATATAACTTTGAGGTGGTGGTAGTCCGCACTTCCTCAAATGAAATTATCGTGTTTAAACATCATGAAATGCATAAAAGCATGTTGTAAATATAAATAATAGAAGAATAGAGAAAATATAAACATAATATATATCATATATAAATATATTTCTATCAAAATAGCCATCGTGAGAGGTGGTAGGGGAAAATCGAACAATCATCGTTTCATGAGGCAGCAGTTTAACGTACACAGAAACAATATGTTCACATCCATTAGATGGAGGTGTGTGTAAGTTTATTTTTAATACTTATCATAAAAACACCCTAGTATATTTATGATACTTGTTATTTTATAAAATAATGGAATAAAGAGATTTTAGGGGGTTGAAGAAGGAAAATAAATGAAAGAAACTTGGGAGAATACATTACCTCAAATCGGGTAACTCCTTTTTATTTAAGCTAAAATGCTTTATTAAATTGCATTATACCCAAGTTAAAGATTATATGAGGAGTATAGGGATGTTGGGAGATTATTTGGGCAGAGGATGGATGATACAAGGGGCTTGAGAGGTGTGAGTAAGGGTTAGAGGTGGTGACCTTTTATAAGAGGGGGGAGGGTGACTTTAGGAATGTCTTGAAAGATTATTTTATTATAAAATAAATGTTAATTTAAAAATGTCCAAGACTCATTTAATTCTAAGATAAGATGATTATTTTTCTAAATCATTTCAACCAATAGGTGTTAGACAAGTTTTGTTTTCATATTTAACCTTATCTTTTAGCTTTAACCCTTAGTTTACTAATTTGACTCTTACCATGTCTTCTTGTATATTCATACTATATTGTTAATATAGTGACCATAAAATGACAATAGAACTTAAATTAGTTCATTAATGAAATTTTAAATATTATATAAGTAATTTGGATGAAACATATATTTTTAGGACTATTATATCATTTAATAAAATATTGTTTAAAAAAAACTCATTTATGTCAATTTTTATACTATTCATATCATGACTTTTTATAAAATATATAAAAAAATTATTATTTCAAAGAAAAATAATTAATTAAAAGATAAAAATTCATACTTATCCCTAAAATTCGTGTATAGCATACAAAGTTTCAAAATAAATTTATTTTAAAATTTATAATCTCATTTATTTAAATCATTCATTAATAAGTTAATCACTACATCATCATTCTATCATAAATAAATTTATATATTTGTTGTCTAAAAACTATAAATAAAATACCATGATTTAGGAAATGGGTTTAAATTCCTAAGTAATACTTATAGTCGAATGGATAACTTATATAACCCCATATAAAAACTGTTTTACTAAAAGACACATGTTTATGTTACATTTTTCTTTACTTTAAATTAATTTTATAAAATGTCATGTTCACATCCATGTGACTAAATGGGGTCCCACAATATACCCATGAATTCACATGGTCATAAATATATCATACAATAGGATTATAACACATGTTAGGGTAGTTTAATATTGTTATAATATTAATTTTTTATCCTTATTTACCATATTTATCCTTTTACGGTGGTAAATAAACTAATTACTGAAGTAACTATTCAGAATGTATAAAAATAAAAGGTATCTATTTACATAATTTGGACCTCCTGATTTTAATAATGGAATAAATTTTTCCAAATTCAAAACACATAATTTTTAGTAATTAATTTAAAATTAATTCCTGTTGTCGAAACCAAAAAGCGGGTTTTTAAGAAGTAATAACTATCAAAAGATTGACAGGTGTTTATGTCCAATTTAAAAGTGAAATTACTTCCAATGACTAAAATTAGATAAATTGATAAAAATATAATCCAATTATACTTTAAAACCAATTAAAAGGACAATATAACTATATAAATAAATTATATGAAATGAAAACTTTGAATTAAAATGCAGTATTTTTCACTATTCATTAAAAAATGAACATTATCTGAAAAATACATAAATGTCATCCAAAATAAATTTTTATGTCACTATTTTATAAAATAAGTTTATTTTTTCAAATATTACATATAAAATTGAAAAAAATATATTTTAAAAAGGTTCTCTATCAAAAAATGGTAAAAATACATTTTCAGAAAAATAACTATTTATCTGAAAAACTGAATTTGTTCTTATATTATATCTAGAAAACATATAACATGAATTTAAAAAATTACATTTAATATATATAATATATACTAATCCATAAAGAGTGATATTAAAACAAAATTATTCTCTTTTAAATAGGTTTTCATAAAAACACATCCTTTATATTCAATTGTTTTTTTTCATTTCTTATAAATTTGGCAACTAATGAATCATTATTTAAACATGTGTGAACTATATTTCAAAATTCAGTTGATATTATTCATTCCCACCATTCTAACAGCTAGGATTTAACCACCATTTAAAATAATAATTTTATTATTGTATTATTTTTTGGTATATCTCAATGTTGTATGCAACGTAAGATTTTGGAGAAACCCCTTATTGCGTATCAAGTACGCTATCAGAAAAAAGAATCCCCTTTAACATAAAATTAATATATTATTCATAAGTATAAATAAAAATAAAAAATTATTATTCTATAAATACCTGGGTCGTTACATCTTTCCCCCCTTTTAGAAATTGTGTCCTCACAATTTTAAAATTAGGCTCAGAAACTTCATTAAAAGTCCCAAATTGAAAAAAGAGTCAATAAAACTATCACTTTGATAGAGTGAAATAGAATTTAAAACGTCACCCAAGATAACACATACTAGGAATCCATGAAAACATGGATATGGAAGAAAAAAATAACCATCAAGTTCTGATGGAGAGTGATAGAAATCAAGATCAGGAGAAAGCTAACCACCAGAAAAACACAAACTTATAATGGGTTAAATGGTTTTTGATTTCGTAGTAGGAAAAGTGAATGTAAAAAGATTTTGTTTTAAGTTCCTTTTCATAATTTTTAGGAATTTATTTATGAGATTGACTAAAAACATAAGGAAATATACATAACATTATAGTATAGTTTCATAATTTAATAAATTTCTACAACAAACTCATCTTTTCTCCAAATGACGAGTATTCATAATGATATGGTCACCCCTGAAGCATTAGAATCAACTTCTAGAGAATGACATAATCCAAAAAATAATAACTATATATTTCCCATGACTTTAGACATTAACCCAAACCAAAATGGTTAGTACAAGATTAGATAATCCCAAAAAAGGATAATCCTTTATAAAATTAAATGTTACTCTTAATATCCAAAATTAAACAAACAATACCCAAAGTTAAAAAAAGATCATTCAATAAACAATTGTCCTTAAAATTTATCAAAGAAATACAAACTAATATTGAAACCCAAAACTCAGAAGCATTTGACCACGTAGTCTTCTATAGTAAATCATAACATTCATCTTCAAATAACATCAACTACTCTTAAAGTATCATACATAAAATTAATTATCTTAATCGAATATTCTCAAAGATAGGTTAATCATTTCCATAAATAAAACAAATATCTATAAGTCCACAATAAAAACATATATTCTTCTAAAATTAAATTTACCCATTACTACTCAAATGAAAACCCATATTATTCTATTTTCCTTAAGCATATAGTGTTCCCAAAAGAGCAACTGTCATCCAAAATAACATTTATCACTTAATCACCAAATCATTTTCCTATACTAAGGATATCCATTTTATAAAATATAAGTTCCCAAAATCAACTTATTCTTGATCCATAAAATAATTTAACTAAAAATAATAATTCATACTAACTAGGGGATTCTCGTAGGCTAGTGGTAGGCCATGCGCCTTTGTTTCCCCTCAGTTGTGGGTTTGATTCCTACAGCCTTGCCATATGCGATGGGTTTTCACCCATCCTACATGTTTTTCTTTTTCTAAAACAATATCATTCTTATAATCTTCTCAAAAATAAGATAATTTCCTCAAAAAATTCCACAATCTGCTTTATCCTCAAAGTTAATCTAATATCTTTCATTTTACATCTCAAAATGTAATAACCATTAATTTCCTAAAAAAAAGATCACATAAACCCCTATGGTTATCCATTATGTCCACACAAGAAAAGATAATTCTTACTTGACAAAAATTTTCACATATCAAACTTCAGGGTTACAAATACTAGAAAAATTCTTCCAAAGTTATCCAATAATTAATACATTTAAACATATCATTATCCATAGATCCATAATAACTCTTAAATTCCTAAAATGTAGACATATTAATCATCAAACATTCATCATGATCCATTATCCATGTTTTTATATCTTATTTTTTTATACTTCTTTCCTACAAACAAAATAATGCATAAAGTCATAAGATTCCAATAATGTCAAAACATGAGCTAAGAAATAATCCATACCTTTCATAGGTAATTTTTAGTTTCCTCATATTAAATTGGAAGGGAATTAGGTATTGGTAAACATATATTTGTATGGTCCTATTGATCTCATTCCCAAACCTTCTTTGTAGGACATATATTTGTATAACGACCATGCAAACCACATTTAAAACATTAAATTGATCCCTCAGAAAGATCTTATTTCCCTTTCCTAGAGTCAACTAGATCCTTCATTTTTACATTGAAGGTTATTGATTTATTACCTTCATTACCACATTTGAAACATCTTCCCATCCCTTTGAAGCATTTTCCGAGGTGTTTCTTTCCACATCCTTAACACATAGGTTTTTGAATATACTTACCTTTATGATTATTACCTGATCTTCCATTGGGATTAATTTCTTGAATGTATGATTCCTTAGAGAAATAACCAAGGTTCAAGTGGTAAATCATGACTCTAGATAGTTGGTTGAGAATAACCAAAAGAGTTTCAATTGCAGCTCTCATTTCATTTAGTTACTTATTCAGAAAACAACCATAGTTTCCTTCACATACATTGTTACTTTGGTGCCTACTAGATCCATCCATTTACTAAAACCAAAAAGGTCAGTGTGATTATATCAGTAAAATAATCATATAATATCTTATGAGGAGGGTAAAAACAACGATATACTTATTTATGTTATCTTAAACTCGTTTAATTTTTCTAAAATAATTATCACTCTTTCTAATATGTTATCCACTGTAGTTATATAAAACATGTCACGTATGCTTAAATAACATCATAACCTCTAAAGTTACCTAAACTGACCTCTGATACCAACTGTAAGGCCCCATCCTTAAACATTACAAAATATTGATTTAGGTCAGGAATTCGACATTGAGGATCTTTTTGGGTTTAGAGTTTTCAATAATTAAGCCATAAGTATTACATTACATCTTAAAATATAACAAAGTAGACACTTATAATCTATCCAATTTTTTGTTCAAAATAATAAAACTCCTTAAATAAAATAATAATTCTTTTTTTGATATAAAACTTCTTGAATACTTCCTTTCTATTATCCATCATTATACCCTGTGAAAAACATTTCAAAAACATGGGATGAGAACAAAAAGCTAAGTAAGGGTTATAAAATAAGGAAACAAAACATTAGTCCATCAATATATACAAATCAATGAAATCATAATTCTCAATCATAAAACATAATATCTTTAACATACCTCATGAAATCATAATATTTATGAATAACACATAAAAATCATTAATCATAAAGGTAACATCTAATATCCATATCATACTTAAATTGTAGCTTTCACAGATATAGAGGGAGTTACATTTGGAATACCCATAATATTATATTCCTTAAATCTCTTAGGAGAAACATTAAAATTTACCTCCTTCATGTTACTAAATTCATTGGATAACTATATCAAGCTCACACACCCTAGGATTATCACAGAACCACCCATATATGTAAAAAATTCCCAAGAACCATAACATAATCACAACACATGAACAAGAATAAAGGAAAGATAACATTTCCATATTTTAATAACAAGATATTAGTTTAAGATATTGACAAAATAAATCCATTATAAAAACCATTTTTAATACTAAAATATGTAAAAATGGTATATGGTATTTATTTTCCTTTTAAAAACATTACGACTTGTTAAGGAAGCCAAATATAAAATAATTATCATGGCGGTGGAAATTTCATTGTCACTGTGTAAATTAAAAAGAAATATTTCCTTTTGTCATTTAGAAAAACACTATGTAGAAAAAAGATTCCCTTTTAATGGAATTAAAAGTCAAAGGGGTTTATACACCGTATAAAAGAAAGTCGTGTATAAATAAAAATACACCACAATGAAAGGAGATTGAGACGAAGTCCCTTACAAAGATCATTTTATAAATAAAATAGACTGATTATGTGTATTCACTATAAGTAAACAGAAATTATAAATACAATATAGGATATAAAAATTTATTTCCCACATAATCATAGAACGACATAATAAGGAAGCAGAATATTAACCCAAAGAATGGAAATTGGGTTAAGAAGTTCCCTAACCTTGCATCCGACTCGTCACATATGTTACTTGCTCTTCCTGGATAGTAAAATTAATTTAATTTATACTTTCTTAAGAACCTTTTCAATTTTATTTTTCCTTTTATATCACTTATTACCATGTTATAAAAATTTCATAATTATTTAATTTATTATTGGTTATTTTGTTCATATTGGGTACTTGAGTCAAAAATAAACTTGTTATTACTAAATTTTTTCCATGTGGTCAAAAGTCCATTTTCTCTCGAATTATATTCATGATTTAGATATCATATATATCCAGTATATCTGTATTTATAATATTTTATAACATTTGGATATAAGAAATGAAATGCACCATTCATGGAGACAGTAAGTCGTACGTACGCATGAACGCTACTTCCATTTTTATTTCATATTTAAAGGAATGAAAACTTAATGATTAATAGGTATATTATAATTGAAATATAATATCATATTTTATATATGTTACATATGTTCATTAACACCATCCTTTATACATTCCATGTATGGAATGAACGAGTCATATCACTTTGAGGGGGCGGTAATCCACAATTCTTCAAATGAAATTATCGTGTTTACACATAATTAAAGGAATAAATGTATATTGTAAATAAAAATTACATAAACATAGAGACAATATAAACATAATATATATCATATATAAATACCATTCCATCATAATGGCCACCATGACAGGTGTTAGGGGACAATCGAATAATCATCATTTTGTGTGACAAGAGTTTGTCTTACACATAAACAACATGTTCGTATCCATTAGATGAAGGTGTGTGTAAGTTTAGTTCTAATACTTCTCATAAAAACATACTAGTAAATTTAATATACTTTTTTTTATAAAATAATTTAATAAATAGTGTTTAGGGGGTTGGAGAAGGAAGATAAATGAAAGAATCTCGAGAGAAGACATTATCTCAAATCAGGTAACTCCCTTTGATTTAAGGTAAAAGAATTTCTTGAATTGAATTATTCCCAAGGTAAGGCTTCTAGGAGGAATATAGGGATGTTGTGAGCTTATTTGGGCAGATTTTGGACAATCCAAGGGGCTTGAGAGTTGTTATTAATGGTTAGTGGTGGTGGCCTTTTATATGAGGGAGGAGGGGTACTTTAGGAATGTCTTGAATGATTATTTTATTATAAATTGAATTTCAATTTAAAAAGGCTAAAAACTCATTTAATTAAAATAAGAGTTGAGTATTGTCCAAAATACTTTAAACCAATAGGTTTTATAATAGTTTTGGTTTCAAATTTAACCTTATCTTTTATCTTTGACACTTAGTTAACTAATTTGATTCTTACTGGGTCTTCTTGTATATTCATACTATATGGTTAATATTGTTGCCATAAAATAAAAATCGAACCTAAATTGGTTCAGTAATGAAATTGTAAAAATTATATATGTCTTTTGGCCAAATATTATATTTTTAGGACTCTTATATCATTTAATAAAATAGTATTTGTTTTAAAAACCCATTTATGTCAAATTTTTTACTATTCATATCTTGACTTCTTTAAAAATCCATAACAACATGAATCTTTTGAAAAAAAACTTTATTAATTCAAAGATAAAAAGTAATAATCATCCAAAAAATTTGTGTATGGAATAAAAAGATTCAAAATAAATTTATTTTAATATTTATTATCTCATTTATTTAAATCATTCATTTATAAGGTAATCACTACAACATCATTGTGTCATAAATAAATTTATTTATTTGATGTATAAAAATTATAAATAAAATACCATGATGTAGAAAATATTTTTAGCTTCCTAATATATATTTATAGTCTAAATTATCACTAATATAACCCCATATAAAAATTGTCTTACTAAAAGATACATGTTCGTGTTACATTTTTCTTTACTTTAAATTAATTCTTATAAAATGTCATTTTCACATCCAAGTGTCTCCATGGGGTCCCAATATCGACCCAAGGATTCCCATTGTATGAAATATATCATCCAATAGGATTATAACACATTTTATGGTAGTTTAATAATATTATAATATTTTTTTACCCTTATTTACCTAATTTACCCTTTTACCACGGTAAATAAAATAATTACTGAAGTTACTATTCATAATGTATAAAAATAAAAGGTACCTATTTGAAAAATTTGGACCTCGTGATTCAAAATATGGAATAAAGTTTTACAAATTCAAATTAAATAAGTTTTAGTAATTAATTTAAAGTTAATCCCCGTTGTCGAAACCCAAAAGTGGGGTTTTAAGAAGTAATAACTATCAAAAGATTGACATGTGTTTATATCCAATTTAAAAGAAAAATTACTTACAATGACCAGAATTGGATTAAGTGAAAAAAATATAATAAAATTATACATTAAAATCAATTAAAAGGACAATATTTATATATAATTAAATTAGATGAAAAGGCAGTTTTGAATTAAAATGTAATATTTTTCACTATTCATTAAAAAATTAACTTTATCCGAAAAATACCAAAATGTTATCCACAGTAAAATTTTATGTCCCTATACTATAAAATAAGTAAATTTTGTCAAATATAACATATAAAAGTTAAAAAAAACTACATTTAAAAAGGGTTCGACATCAAAATGCGGTAAAAATGCATTTTTAGAAAAATACTTCTATTATCTGAAAAATTGAATTTGTTCTTATATCATATCTAAAAAACATATAAGATGAATTTAAAAAATTAAATTGAATATATATCATATATAAAAATCCATAAATAGTGATATGAAACACAATTATTCTCTTTTAAATATGTTTTCATAAAAACACATCCTGTATATTTAATTGGTTTTTATTTCCATTTCTAATAAATTTGGTAACCAATGAATCATTATTTAAACATGTGTAAACCATATTTTAAAATTAATATGATACTATTAATTCACCCCATTCCAATGTATATGCATTAACTACCATTTAAAACAATAATAATTTTATTGTATTATTTTTCGTTACATCTCAATGTTGTGTGCAATGTAAGATTTCAGAGAAACCCCTTGTTGCATGCCGAGTACGCTATAGAAAAAAGGAACCCCTTTAACATAAAATCAATATCTTATTCATTAGTATTAATAAAAATCAAAAATTATTATTCTATAAATACCTGGTTCTTTACAATGATACATTCCTTATCATTTATCTAGGTGGTTTATCATTATTAAGAATTTTTTTAATGAAACTTATTCCTTATCCACAGGGTTATGTTTTGATAAATTTATGTAATAATTATGAAACCCATTTACATTCTGCATGTTATTACATGAAACCATTTTTTTGACATTATTAATGTTTTATGACCATTTACAACACATATATATATGGATTATGTGAGGGGTTATACCAATATCTCATTCTAATGGATTGGGTAAAGTTTAAAATATCATGAGATAAATAGGTCTGGAATGTAGAGTGAACCATGATTAGTAAGAGAGACTAAACACTATGTTAGTCTTTATAGGGAAACATGAATACTATGATGGTTTGGGGATTGAACACATTACACTATGTTATCCTTGTAAGTATTCCTTGAACACTATAGAAATGATTTTCTACGCTTATTTTTATGCCAAAATTCTATGTCTTCTTCCAATGTTATGATCTTATAGATTATTTTTATGGATTAACTTGTGATCAATATCTTATAGACAACCATTATTTATAACATGAAAATAATATATGATACATTAAATTAAATGTATGGTTTTCAAATGTTGTTCTCATGTTCTCAACCCCATATGCTCATTTTATTTTGATATCTGTATTTTTAGCACTTACTAAGTATCTGAAAACACCCTTTGTTATGTTTACTTTACCTATTAAATTATTATAGGTATTATGTGTGATATTTATAATAATAATTCTTTTTATTAAGAACATACTATGAGATGATGTAGTTTACTCATGAAAATGTTCTTCACATATCCATGTTTCCAAAGATACATGACCTGTGTGATTATGGTGTGGCTAATTATTTTATGAGAAGAATATAAATATTCTAAGATACAATATCTCTGTATGTAAATTTTGGGTCATTATATATAATCATTATAACACTAAATCAAATTAATATAACATATTATGTGATCAGTATATATGAATATAGTTCGAAAATTCACATACAAGGTGTAAAAATGACAAAAATATTATATTTCTCTAAATAAATAGTGGGAAGGTCATTAAATAATTTTTTATCTATAAGAATCAATAATTTTTCTATATGAATCATGGATTTCTCTAAAACATATAAAACTGTCTTTAATACATTTTTAATATGAAGGAATCATCATTATATCAATATTATTTATATATTGTTATATATGGTAAAAACCATGATTTCATGTTGTTAGAACTAATTACTAAATGAAAAACAACCTTTTAGGTGAAAAAATTGAATAATCATGCTCAGGCTAGTGTGATGTCATAGAGAGATAATCTTTAATTAATTTATGAGATGTTAGAACCTCATGTGGTTCTAAAACCCAAACTGCACAAATTTTGATGAAAACATACAAAAACATTGATTGAATCATTCATATTCTATAAAAACCAATGACATATGTTTTCTCAAAACCATTAAAATGTGCTAATATTTTCTTGAAAACATTGGGAAATGATCTTCATGTCATTTTCTATATTTATGAAATGTGCTCATATTGTTGTAAAAACAAAGTAAATTGATCAATATGTAATTTTTGATCTGAACAAAACAACCACATATCAAATATATAGTCAATTTTTTTGATATGATTGAATTTTTTTTGCCTTTAATTTATTATAAATAGGGAAAGTGAAATAAAGGTGTTAATAATGAATAAATGAGTTCATAATTACTTGAAAACATATAATTTTAATCGTAAAAGGGTTTGGGATATATATGATTCAATCATCTATTGATCCAATTTTTATATTTCTTAGAATAATCCATGTTATATTTTAAACATGATATTTTTATTAAAATGATATATCTCCCATCAAGGAGAAAACCTAAGAGAATATCTTGGAATTGACATAGAAACATAGTAAAATGACCCTTTGGTCGTTTGTGATCCACATGAATTAGTAATGCATTAATTTTAGGCCAATTTTTCTTTTCATATTTAATACTATAATTTATTATTATAAACATGTTATAATAATTGAAATATCATAATTATATTATTTAAAATAGATAAAATGAGTTCAAATTTATGTAAAAACATATATAAATGTTCCTCAACTCATTTATTATCAGCATTTACCAACCTCAAGTCAATATGACTAAAATATTGTTTAGTATAATTGAATGTGTTTTTTCGCATCACATTATTGTTAATGTGAAAAGTCACTTAAAGGGGTTAAAAGATAAGAAATAACAATACGATTATCCTAAAAACATCTAGGAATGATCCAAAAATAATTTTTTATTGAAATAAATAACCTACACATCAATATTATTGTTATATTACTTGGTATGATCCAAATTATCATTTAAGCATGATATTTTATTAAAATTACATAACTCCTTCCAAGTGGTTTAAATCCAGAATATTAAATTGAATTAAAAAGGAGCACCCTAATACATTTATTATATATCATTAAAAAATAAATTTTATGCCTAAAATTATTGGTATAATGGAAAATATGATTATATATTTCCAACTAATATTAATAAAATAAAAATCACATGTGTGGATGTCTAAATTGGGGAAATGGCATTGAATTAAAATAAAAACATATAAAGACGATATTTGATTAATTTTTATTCGGTACAGAAAGACCACATGTGAATATGAAACCTTAACTTAATGGTATTATCTAAAGTAAATTTTGTACATCACATTGTCATTCAAGTGAAAAATCAACTAAAATTCATCAAAATAAAGAATTCAATTTCATATTCCAATGTAATTTTAATTGAATGATCCTAAAATTAATCATGTTCTGTAGTAATCATATATGGATGAATCATATTATGCGATTACTCATTATGATACAAATTTAAATTTCACCTTCATATTTTTAATAAATTGTTCATCAACCAATCTAGGGGTTAAAAACCAAGATGATCAATTTAGATTTAAATGAAAACGTAGGAAAATTATCCCTCAACACTTTCTGATCAGTAAGAATTTTTTTTGCATTAATATTTTTTTTAATTTCTTTGTTTGATGGAAAAATGATTTAATATTTTTAATTAATATTAATAAATGATAAATCACTTGTGTAATGCTCAAAATAAGGAAAAATATGTCGAATTGGACTAAAATCATAGGAAAATGATATTCATCTCATTTATTATTTGTTTGAACCAACCAAATTCCATTTAGACAAAACATATTCATTGTACAATCAAGTGTTCCTTTTGGAATTCAAATCCATATTAAAATCCCAGTTCAATTAAATTGATTCAAAACTGTGAAAATGAGTTTTTATTTCCATGAAAATTTTGAAGAATAATCCTTAAACCAATTTTTATCTATATATATAATTTTTTTCTATCCATTTCTTGGTATTATTGGTACTGTCCATATTATCATTTCACCTAGGTAATTTTATTAAAATGAAAATCAACCATTAAGAGTATATAACCTAGAAGAGTATTTCTGAAAAAATAGAATTATATAAATGATTATCAATTAATTTATACTCTATAAGAATCATCTTCCCCTCAATATAAATCCCATTTTAATTGACATGATATAAAAAATTATCTCATTTTTAAACAATACTGATTACTAAAAAAGCACTCGTTTAGGGGTAAAACTGATGCAAAACACCTCGAATTGGTGATAAAACATATGAAATTGATCATCATGTCTTGTTTAATCTTTAAAAACTAGACCTTGTCAATATTATGCCTAAATTTACTTATATGATCATAATTTACATTATTCCTTCACATTATTATTAAAATAATCACCAAAATTTGGTCAAGGCCAAGAGAATGACATTGGATCGACATGTGGTTTTATGAAAATTACCCTCATTTAATTTTTATAGATAATATCATCCATGAATAATTATGATTCCCATATTGCTCAATATGCTTCAAACAAATATAAATTTTTTTAACTCTAATTAATTATTAAAAAATCACACATTTTGCTGACAAAATCATTGAAATTATCCACCATTGGGATGATTCCTTGAAAATTATCTTTGATTCATTTATGATATTTAGGATCCAATGTCACATGAATTTTATAACTGACCTTCTTAGTATGATTGAGAGTCTAGTTTGGCCTATATATTCTTTTTTTTTGTGAAGAGTCCCCAAAAATGAGTCATAATTGAGAATATAAGTTCACAGTTACATGGAATCATAGTAGACTGATCCTAAATTATTTATAAAATTTATGAATAAATCATGTTTAAATATAATGCTTATATTTATTGGTATAATCCAATGTATGTTTTCAATTTGATTTTTTACTAAACCGACCTATCAATAACTATATGGTCAAAACTAAGAAGATGACTTCAGATTGACATTGAGACAACAAAAAACAACCCTTATGTAATTTTCAATCTATAGGAATCATGTTTCCATTAATATGATACCCATATTTATCAACATGATGGAAAAATGATTACATATTGTAATAGCTTATTAATTTATGTATAATCGCTCATGAGTGGGTCAAAATGAGAAATAGAGATTAAAATGGAATAAAAAACAAGTAAAATGATATTTCAACCATCTATAATCTATAAAAACCAACCACACATCAATCCATAACCCATATTTCATGGATTGATAAAAAGTGCGTCTGACATTATTATTCTTTCTAAAGTGACAAGTGACCTAAAAATGGCCATAATAGAGAAAACCCATTCATATTTCCAGGAGAACATATGATAATAATACTAAAGTAATTATTAGTGTATTCTAATTAATAGCTCATCAACCTATTTACTATATTTCTTATTATTATCGATGTTATCATTTTATCGTGATATTTTTTTAAAATGAAAAATCACTTGTTAAAAGGATAAAATAGTGAATACTAATTCATTAGGACATGAATACATTGGATAAAAATTCTTGCGTGAATTGTGATATTTTAGATGTATCCATGCATCAATATTATTCCAAAATTAAAAATTATAATGTACAGTAAGATTTCATATTGTTAATTTTTTTAATAAATCAAAAATCATTCATGTATGGGTCAAAACTGGGAAAACAAGCTCACACTGGTGAGAAAACATTGGGAAATGATATTTGATATAGTTTTTATCTCAATAAAACATTAAGAAAAAATATTTAATTCCGAATTTATTTTTATTATTGAATTAGTTTTTGTTTTTCACATTCTTATTAAATTGACAAGTCAACTAAATTGGTTAAAACAAAAGAATAAAAGTTCAGATTGATTTTAAAATTTTTGATAATGATCCTCAAATAATTTTGATCTATATGAATAAACCATGATTCATTCTAATAATCATTTTTATTTTTATTTTCAATAATATCACATCATCAAGATAAATTATTAAAATAAAAAATCACCCATCAATGGTCAAAAACGAGTATATAATTTTTGAATGACATGGAACCATAGGAAAATAACCATATAGGAATTTTAGATTTATAGGAAATCATTATTAATCTATCTAATGCATGGATTACACTATATGATGGAAACTACGATTTCAAATCAATAATACTTGTTAATAAATGATAAATCTACAGTGTATAGGAAAAACCATGAAAATGGGCAGGAATTAGATGAAAATCATAGAAAAATGATCTTTGAGTAATTTATGATCTATTTGAATCTACCACACATCAATCCAACTCCCAAATTATTTAATATTATCAAAAAGGAAATTTTAAAATCTTGTTCTTATTGAAGTGACAAGTCACTTAAAGATGGTAAAAGTGATAATTTTTTTTTCATATTTCCATGATTACATATGTGTAATATCTTACAATAATTTATGATCTACCATATCCAACTGTTCCACAATCTGATGAAAGGAATTGTTAGTACTATCCAAAGTATCATTTTAAATTTATATTTTATTAAATGGAATATCAATCATCAATGGTTCAAAAAATAGTGACAGATATAATATTGATTTGGAAACCATAAACAATGATCCCATTATAATTTTATATGTGTTGGTGTTATCTTTTCATGAATCAGATTACCATATTACTTAATAAAACATAAAAAATGATTTTATTTTCTTAATGCCTATTAATAAATGAAAAACAACTAGAATTTTGATCAATGTTGAGAAAATGAATTCATATTACTATGAAAACTTATATAAATGATCACCGATTCATTTCTGGTCTATATGAATTAACCTCACGTCATTCTAACACATGATGTTCTTGATATGATTGAAATTAAAGTGACTAGTGACAAAAGGCAGTAAAAATGAGTAAGAAAGTTTGGATTTCCTGAAAAACATTAGAAAACGATCCTCAAAATTTTTTTGTACTATACAATTAAACTAAGAGATTATATGATTATTGGACATCTCAATATAATAAAATATATCTTATCACCATGATATTTTTAAAAGCGTCTATCACCCATAAAGATCTCTAAACAAAGAACAAGAATTTGGAATCACATATGAATCTTAGAAAATGATCATTGGGTTATTTAGAAAATTTATGAATCGTCATCTCTTATTTTTGATGCTCATATGACTCGATATTATGAAAACTATGAATTCTTATTGTTAATGTTTTTTAATTTATAACAAATCAGCCTTGTAAGGGTGAAAATTGAAAAAATGACGTCCTATTGGTGAAAAAATAATGGAAAATTATATTTAGTTCATTTTTAGTTTATATGTATGTGAATATGACACCCAAATAGATTATAATGGAATAAAAAACATAAAAAAATAATAATCACATCACTACACATATAGATGAACCTACCACACATATATGGTCAATACTAATAAAATGGGCCTTGATTAGCCTAAAAATAATAGAAAATTATAAAGACCCAGAAATTCCATGTATTGTTTTTTAACTAAATGAGAATTTTACGAGTCCGCGAAAATTGAAGGCGCGTGATTCTGAGGCCCGGTGTGCCCGGGATGAATTTCTGAACTTTTTTTCTGGTACGTTCAATAAATTTGCGAGTGGGTTTTTGTAAATTTTGAACCAATGCTTGGAATTGAAATCCGATGACACCGTTGAACTCGCAGCTCCAGTATTGACTTAAAGAGATCTTTACCTTGACCACAGTGGGTCAATAGTGAAAGATAGATTTTGTGTTTTTGTGAAAGAATGAAATAAATAAAAATGTTAACATTTTTATTTTATTTGTTGAAACCATTCATTTGGATGTTTTAGAGGTGGGGACCACCTAAATTAAAACATCCCACATGTATGTTAAGGAGGTGGGGACCACCGAGCCTAACTCCCATTTTGAATTTAGAGATGGGGACCAACGAAACCCCTTTAATGTGAGAAAATCTTCCAACTCCCTCTTTAATGATGGGGGGGGGGTGACCCTAGGTTTCCTCTAAATTTATTATGCCAACCACATCGTATTAATGAGGACAATTTAATTTGAGCCAATAATTAAATTAATGAGACATAATTTAATAGGTTGGATTTTCACATTTTGGTGGAATTGGGTAAACTGTTGGAAAAGGGAGAAGCTTTGGAGAATCATGGAGAAACTCATCCTCCAACGAAGAATGATCTCGCCAACGAAGAAAGTCTTCGACTACGACTAACCGAAGAATAAGCCTGGGATCGAAGGCCTGTGGTGGGTGCGATGAATGTCGACAAATTAGAATTCTTTCTCATGCCAACATCAACAAACCTTCGAGGTAGGGTGGTTGTTTGAAATTCTTTCCCTTATCCGTTCTTGATATTTCATCGTAAAATCAGGAAGAGATTATGGCTGCTTGTTACCGCTCTAACACGGAGGGTGCGGGACAAACCAACATGGCCCGACCCCTCCGCTGTTCTTCTTATTTGGTGTCTTCTTTGCGATGGTGGAAGACGACTTTGTGCCATAGTGAGGAACAAAGAGCGGCCAGTGGAGCCAGCTGCTGGCAGAGGCACGATGCTTCGCCGCCTCACAGCCTCCGCACCCCATGACGCTCCGCAGCCTGCGACCTCCGCCGTCCGCGGATCCGCCACTTACGGCCTCCGCCGTCTGTGGATCCACCGCCTATGGCCTCCACCGTCCGCGGATTCACTGTCCGTGGCTCCGCTGCCCCATAACCTCCATAGTTCGCGGCCACCACCTTCCACGGCCTCCGCCACCCATGACAACCACAGCCCGCGACCTCCACCGCCCTGCCACCACCACCGCCTCGCCGCCGCCACCGCCCGCGGCTTCGCCGCCCCGCCGCCACCGCCACCTCATAACCACCGCCGTTCACAGCCACTGCCATCCGCACAGACCCGTGGCCTCCGAGCCGCCAGTCCATGGCCCCCACGGCCTCGATCTGCCCTTGTGTCCCCACGGCCTCCACGCCGCTGCTCCGCGGCCCCAACGGTCTCACGCCGCCCTCGTGGCCTTGTGCCGTCCTCGTGACCCCCCTCATGGCCTCCGCGGCCCTTGCGGCCCCCGTGCTGCACCACGGGATACCTCCCAGGCTAGGCCACCCATCGCAGGCCGGGCCAGGCCCTGAGGGCTGGGCCGCCCATTGGACTGGGTTGGACTGGACCCAGACCAGTTTCGACCCTGTACTCTCTTTGGCCTAACTTTGGCACCGAGTGTCTGTTTGACGAACCGTCAGCGATGATAGAAACCTTGGAGTGATATTTTCCCTTTGATTATACCCCACTGGAGATTTGGATTAAGATGGGGTACAATCAGGTTGGATAAAGCACCAATACAACCGGGCCCTCGGGACTAAAAGGCTAATAACTCACAGACCGGATGTCCGATTGACGCACCGTCTGTTGTGTTGAGACCCCTATGACTTGGAAGACCTTTTAGATACTTCTTCATCAGAATTCGTGGTAGTTAGAGTATCAACCAATGGCTTGTGGAGCAGACCATCCCAGAGACAAGCAAGCTTAGTGCGGGAACCCAGTAGCTTGTTGTGACTTGAGAAAGTGATCTTTTTGTGGGTCTGTAATTGAGGGTACCACATGGAACCACTCTAGGATCCCATGCGGGACCACTCTAGGATCCTGTGTGGGTCTGATGTTGTACTAGGATCCGGTTCGGGTCTGACGACGTACTAGGATCCCGTGTGGGTCTGACAACGTACTGACGATGTACTAGGATCCTGTGTGGGTCTGACGACGTACTGACAATGTACTAGTGATCATGTGTGGGTCAGCACCTAGAGATCCTGTGTGGGTCAGCACCGAGCGATCCTGTGTGGTTCAGCACCGTGCGATCCTATGTGGGTCAGCACCAAGCGATCCTGTGTGGGTTAGCACCTAGAGATCCTGTGTGGGTCTAATGATGATTTAGGATCCTCCGTGGGTCTGCCTCTTAATAGAGTAAGATGATTCAGTAGTTTCATCTAATCATCTCTACTACTATATCTGAGTTATACCTAGTGTGAGTTGAGTCCATACCTGTGTGGTACTATCCTTTGTGGTAATACCTCGGTGGTATTCTTCTGTGTGGCGTACCTGTGAGAAACTTACCTACGTGGTATTCCTTCATGGAATAATTGATCTTTGGGATTTTGAGTTGGACATTGTGTTATCCTCATGATTGAGATGGGTTACTTGGTAACTTAGGTATATGTATGGGAATATACCAATTTAGGGTTGTCACTAGTTTAAATGCTATGTGGTTTATCCTTTTTGGATTTTGTGAAACCTTGAGGGTCTCGAGGTCCCTACTAAGTATCGTTATACTCACCCCTACACGGGATACACCCACACCTTATTGTGTTTGGTTCAGACGATGGACAACGCTGACCGAGGATGAGGGTACTAGGACTGGATGGTGCCTAGAGGTGGACCATACGATGTGTTGGTATGTAGAGAAGATGGGCGGATGTAGAGTGCTGAGGAGGTGATCTGTACCTACCCTTCAGGTAGGAACCTCGGAGGACGACCCAGTAACCGTCTTTCTATTTCTTCAGTTGTATTATATTTCAGTTGTACTTGTACCTTTACTAGTGGGATTGTATTCGGGCCACTTTACTTACTGTACTCACTCTTTTTACTATTCAGTTTACTTGAGTTCATATCTTAATGTGTGCTTGGTTGCGTGTGTTTATAGGTTACAAAGGAAATGCCTTCCCAATTTTAGGGAATACACCTTTGGTGCTAGTCGCCAGCCCCTAGACTATGGAAGGCAGGCTTGGGTTAGTCTATATCATCCCACCTTTTTATCACATAAACTTTCATTACATTACACAAAACCGATGATCTTTAAGGTTTAATGTCTTGGAAATCAGAAACTTAATACATGACAACATAAAACATTATTCGTAAACACTTGAAAGGCTTCTTCATTTGTTCATCCTAATTTCATTAAAGAATCTCATAACCTAGTAGAATACATCAAAGGAAAGGGTGAATAGAAGGCCCAGTAAGGGTAAACAAGGAAGCAATTTACTTGTGATATCAATAAGAACTTGAATAAAAACATAAAGACATGAGAAATGGAAGTATAGGAATATCATAATGAAAAGATCTTGAAACATAACTTGAAGATGTGGCTACAACAGTTAACTTATACATTCATGAACATATCACCAAGGTAAACCCCAAGGTGTCATTTGAAATTACCAAGGTAAACCCCAAGGTATCGTTAAAATTGTAATCTCTAGTGGTTACATCATTACCCAATGCATTGAAGCGCTATCAGGGCGCACCCTTAAATTTGTCTTTATCATCATTTGTGCCATATATATCATCATAAAACATTTCAAAAATAGCCCATATAATATAAAAGAAATGGGTTTCATTTCATAATCATAACGTTTTAAAAACTACTTTTAAGACATGATCTTTATGTCACTTTAAACCCACGAAAAAAAGAAAGCGGGTTTTATGTATGTATATCCCAGAATAAAAATAGAACATTTTTATATATATGTGAATACCCATATAGAAGAAAGATCTTTTATTATTCACTTAATAAAGTAAAATAATTTGGGAAAAAGAGAGAGACATTTTGAGACGAAAATTCTACAGCATAACGACTATGTTACAGGGTTTTATAAAACATTGAAAAGAGAGGGGACATGGGTCACCCACTCATAAATGATCCATAAAACAGTAGGGGGACAGAATATAAAGGATTTAAGAACATGGTAATGAAATTTGAAAGATATACCATATGAAATGAAGAACATTAAAGGAAGACAAAAATATGATTTCTCTTATAAAAATTTAGCAGCCTAACAGCGTCACTTAAACTTCAAAAAGTGAATTGATGAGATCAAATAGGGTATCTCATCATATGAAAAAAATATCAGTATGATATATATAGATATCATACCTCAACATAATAAAAATGAACTTGAAAGACTTGACATGAAAATAGAACTTGAAAATGAGAAGGGACACTACTGGAAATCTGACCTTTCCCAACGCTTCTATACCAACGGTTCATAAAAACCGTTGGTATAGGTTCCCTTTCCCAACGGTTTGGGCAAACCGTTGGGAAAGGTATACCCTTTCCCAACGGTTTTGGCCAAACCGTTGGGAAAGCCCACATTATGGGGACCTTTCCCAACGGTTTTGGCCAAACCGTTGGGAAAGCCCACATTATGGGGACCTTTCCCAACGGTTTTGGCAAACTGTTGGGAAAGGTATACCCTTTCCCAATGGTTTTGGCAAACCGTTGGGCAAGGTATACCCTTTCCCAACGGTTTTGGCCAAACCGTTGGGGAAGGTCCACTTTGTGGACATCTTTCCCAACGGTTCAGAATCAAATCTAGGCTCAAAATCTATTCCAACGGTTGTCAAAACCGTTGGTATAGACCTATACCAACGGTTTTGACAACCATTGGTATAGATCCTTTGATTTTTTATCATTTCTTCTTACCCAGAACTTTATATAAATCAAAATTTAATATAATTATGAGAATACATATATATATTTATGTAATTATATACACAAAAGTCATGTTAGGTTAGTGGTTAAGTCGTTCAATAATAATCTAGGGGTGCTGGGATCAAATCCCAGCGAATGTTTTTTTTTGAAATACATATACCAACGGTTCCACAACCGTTGGTAAAGATTTTCATATTAATTATACCAAGGGTTTCCAAAACCGTTGGGATAGGTCTATACCAACGGTTTTGGGAAAACCGTTGGTATAGACCAATCCCAACGGCTTACTTCGCCACGGTTCTACAAACCGTTGGTATAGGATATACCAATGGTTTGGAGGCATATACCAACAGTTCCAAACTGTTGGTATATGTTAGTTTTCCAGTAGTGGGTGAAAGAATCCCTTAAAAATTCGGCAGCCTAACGGCGCCACTTAAACACTCTTAAAATGAATTGATGAGAGAAATAGGGGGTATCTCATCATATGAACATGAAAAGGATAGTAGGATGAATATAAAAGAACATCCCCAACATAAGACCATGGAGCTTAAAAGAAATGACATAAAAGAGAGTACTTGGAAAGAAAGAGAGATGTAGGATCCCTTACCTTAAAACGTAACTCTTAAAACTCGAAGGTTGGGACCTTGAGGGATTGGGGAACCTTGGGAGGACTCCTTGGGAGGTAATGAGACCAGAGATTCTCTGGGGGAGAGTTGGGAGTGAAAAATAAAGGACGAAAGGGTGGGTATTTATAGGGAAAGTGAGGGGACAAGACATTAATGACCAAGGGACACCTCATTGGTGGTATTGAAAAAACAAGTGGTATTTCCTCATGGTATTGGAAACTTGGGACAACTCATACAATAATTCATCCACTTTAGTCATCCATCCCTTAAAATATCTCATGACATCATCATGATGCAGTTATGATGTCATTAAACATACCGAAACCCAAAAACTGTATTTTTACTATTCACTGATAATTCAACCTTTTTAGAAAAATCCCAAAAATTTACCTTAACATAATATCAATGGTATGAATTCAAAAGTAAACTCCATTTTATAAAAATAAATTTTTAAATATTTTTCATTTATCTTTTTAATTAAAAAACACTATTCACCAAAAATTCATTTTTTTTCCAGAAAAATCCCCAAAAATTACCTTAACATAATATAGATGCTCTAAGTTCAAAAATAAATTCCATTTTATAAAAATAATTTTCTAAATATTTTTAATTTAATTTTTAATTAAAAAACACTATTCACCTGAAAAAACTAATACTTGACTAATAATTTATGAAACCGTTATTTACCCATTTTATTGAATCACATTACTTAATCAAGGTGCCTAAATTATATTAATACTTTCTTTTAGTGAGATTACTAATCCATTTGGTCACATTATGAATCCTAAGCATAAAATCACTATTCATAATTTACTATTCATCAAAAATTAAGTTGATCTTATTAGACTCTAAATTTCTTACTGAACACATTTGCAGAAGACATTTTTTTTAAAATCATTACACATCATTAATTATTTAAGGTTTACATAAATATTTTAAAATATCATTTTTTCAAAATTCATCAATAAAATACATCCTATATTCATTTGAACATTTAAAAACTCACAAACTTCACCATATGAAGAAAACACAATTTTATTTATAACAAAGGATTACACAAAGTAGTTATGGTCTCGTTACATATCCTCTTATCACACCGGCATAGGACCTAAGTGTAAGGTGTTCTAAGGTGAGAGAATCTGTGGACGACTCGACCAACATTTCATGAGTAGTAATTTATATTAGTTTGAACTTCTCGCAAAGGAGATTCCGTTCTAGCTTCACACAATGATGTTCAGCTTGGGTTTGGTCCAGAGCAAAGCCCAGTGGTGCTACCTCCTTCCCAAGTTCTGTTAGATGGGCTTCGATTGGCCCAAGACTACTCGATGAGGCCATCAAATCTTCTTTCTATATTAATTAACCAAGATCACTTGTATTTAGAGACAATAATCTCAACATTTAGTTTCCAATGGTCATATTGGCCAATGGTCATATAACAGTCGAAAACCCAACGGTCTCATTTTAATTATACTCATATTATCAAACGAAACAATTTTGTTGAGTATAAAATAACACACAAAATTAGAAAACAAGAATTATTCAAAATTTCGGGTCATTACAATCTCCCCCCCTTAAGAAATTGCATCCTTGTAATTTTTAAAATTGGGCTTGGAAATTTCATTGAAAGCCCCACATCAGAAAAAAGTCAGTAGTACTATTACTTTAAAAGAAATAAAGGGAAGTACAAAGGTCACCCAAGTTAACCCATACTAGGATTCAATGTAGGGAAACATGGATATGGAAGAAAAAAAATTAAATGGTCAAGTTCTGATGGAGAGTGATTGAAAACATGTTTAAGAGAAAGTTAACTACCAGGAAATCAAAAATTTGTGATGGGTTAAATGGTCCTTGATTACCCAGTAGAAAACGTAAACCCACAACATTTTTATTTTACATTACGTTTCATAATTTTGAGGAATTAATTTACTACATAGAATAAAAACATAAGGAAATATACCTACCTTTAAGTAGAGTTTCATCCTTTAATAAGTTTTTACCAAAAATAATCTTTTCTCCAAACGATGAGCATTCAAAAAAACTTAGTCTCATCAAAGCAAAAGAATCATCTTCTAGAGAATCACATAATCCACAAAAGATTAACTATATATTTCTTCTATCTTTAAACATTATCCCAAAAACAAAAGGGGTAAGATAAAACAACTCTTCAAAAAGAAATAATCCCATAGGAAGGGAAACTTCTTTAAATCTTCAAAATTCGATGGTACTACCCAAACTTCATCTTATACCATTCCATAAATAACTGTCCTTAAAATTCATCAAAATAAACCAAACTAAGATTGAAACCCAAATATAAGAAGGATTTGATAACATAGACTTCCAAAATAAACTTCATCGTTCATCTCCAAACAACATCAACCACTCCTAACATCTTAATAATAAAAGTAACTAACCTAAAAATATTTTCCCCAAGATGGGTTAATCATTTCCATAAGAAACCTAAATTACTATAATTTCACCTTCAATTCATCTATTCTTCAAAATATAAGTCAACCTTTACTTCTCAAAGAAAATACCGTAGTAATCTATTTACCTTGATCATATAGGGTTCCCAAAATAGTGAACGTCTTCCAAAATAATAATTTTCTTTTAATCCCCTAATCATCTTTTTTTTTCAAGAAGAACAACTCCATAACATCAACATGTGATACATAACAATAGATGTTTTCCTTAATGATATAAAATCATCTTAGGTAGTGACTCGATGTTCTTAGAAAACATTACAGATATGCTCATAGAGCACGAACTAAAATACAACATGACATAGACAATTATTGTGAAGAAGTTACATGCACTTCAGTCATCATGATCTGTCTCAACATAGGACTTGCATTGTTCCTTTGTCCTTGAAGATTGTGGATGCTCATCATGCTTCTCATCCCTTCCAAGAGATCATTGCCTTGGATAATGTCTAACTTCTCTACATTTACGGCATTGAAAAGTATAAGGTACATTACATTATCTCTATTCATCACATTATCCATTTTTTAAAGCGATAGGATAATTTATGCCATATCACCCCACACTTAAAACATCTCCCGGTTCCTTTTTGACATTCTCCTTGGTGCCCCTTTCCACACTTTTTGCACAAAGGGAATGGGGTCTTATTTCCCTTATCAAATTTATCAGATGAACACCCTTGAAACTTTGTCTTCTTCTTCCTTGATGAATTTGGGAATTCAACTAGGTACCAATTATTAATTGTGATTTTTGATAGCTGGTTTGGCATAATCACAATATGTTCAACTTGATCTCTCTTCATCTCTGTCATATTAATAGGGAAATCGTCACATTTCCTGTCACATTGGTTGTTGGGACATGTTCTTGTATTTCCCTCCATTGACTAAGAAAAGAAAGTATAATTAGGGGGTTTAAATACTTAGCCAATAATCATGAAAAGGAAACTTAAAGCATAGAAGGATAAACTTGTAGATGAAAAGTATACAATAACTTGTGATCCCCTAGGTTCCAATCTAGGTTATCCATGATCATATATTCTTATGTGAATCTTTATTTTATTTTATCTTTGTTCCTTTAATAATGGTTCATACTAAGCTTATGAATTTACCAAAGAATATCCCTCGTGAGTGTCAAACCAAGAGTGAATCAAGGCTCGTTGTCGTGCACCAGGTTACCCCGGGTCAAGCCCGAAACACCTTGTAAGAGTTTTCACTCCTAGGAATATCTGTGCCAGAGCCACCTCTACTTGTTTGTATCCAGACAGGGATTTATTTGCTTGATAAAAAACTTACTCAATACTCACCAAAATACCAGGAAGGTTTCATATATTTAAACTTTTCTATAGGGTTATTCCTAAAGTTTTTATATCATAATTTCCACAAATAACTAAACCATCCTTTGATACCAACTATAACATCTCGCCTTTTTATCACATAAACTTTCATTACATTAAACAAAACCGAGGATCTTTAAGGTTTAGTGTCTTGGAAACCAGGAACTTAATACATGACAACATAAAAAATTCTTTATAAATAATTGAAAGGCTTCTTCATTTGTTCATTCTAAGTTCATTAAAGCATCTCATAACCTGGGAGCATACATCAAAGGAAATGGTGAGCAGAAGGCCCAGTAAGGGTAAACAAGGAAGTAGTTTACTTGTGATATCAATAAGAACTTGAATAAAAACATAAAGACATGAGAAGTGAAAGTATAGGCATATCATAATGAAAAGAACTTGAAACATAACTTGAAGATGTGGATTCAACATTTAACTTAGACATTCATGAACATATCACCAAGGTAAACCCCAAGGTGTCATTTGAAATTACCAAGGTAAACCCCAAGGTATCTTTAAAATTGTAATCTCTAGTGGTTACATCATTACCCAATGCATTGGAGTGCTATCAGGGCGCACCCATAAATTTGTCTTTATCATCATGTGAGACACATATATCATAATAAAAAATTTCATAAATAACCCATATAGAATAAATGAAATGGGTTTCATTTCATAATCATAACGTTTTAAAACTACTTTTAAGACTTGATCTTTATGTCACTTTAAACCCACAGAAAAAAGAAAGTGGGTTTAATGTATGTAAGTCCCAGAATAAAAATAGAACATTTTGATATATATGTGAATACCCCTATAGAATAAAGATCTTTGAGTATTCACTTAATAAAATAAAATAATTTGGGAAAAAGAGAGAGACATTTTGAGACGAAAATTCTGCAGCATAACGGCTATGTTACAGGGATTTAGAAAACATTGAAAAGAGAGGGTATATGGGTCACCCACTCATAAATGATCCATAAAATAGTATGGGGACAGAATATAAATTATTTAAGAACATGTTAATGAAAATTTAAAGATATACCATATGAAATGAAGAACATGAAAGGAAGAAAAAAAATAATATTTCTCTTATGAAAATTTGGCAGCCTAACGGCGTCACTTAAACTTAAAAAAGTGAATTGATGAGATAAAATAGGGTCTCTAATCATATGAAAATAAAAGATAAGTATGATAGATATAGAGATCATACCCCAAAATAATAAAAAGGAACTTGAAATACTTGACATGAAAAAAGAACTTGAAAATGAGAAGGGTGAAAGAATCCCATAAAAATTCGGCAGCCTAATGACGCCTCTTAAACACTGTTAAAATGAATTGATGAGAGAAAGAGGGGGTATCTCATAATATGAACATGAAAAGGACAGTAGGATGAATATAAAATAAGATCCCCAACATAAGATCATGGAGCTTAAAAGAAATGACATAAAAGAGAGTACTTGGAAAGAAAGAGAGAGGTAGGATCCCTTACCTTAAAAAGTAACTCTTAAAACTCGAAGGTTGGGACCTTGAGGGCTTGGGGCACCTTGAGAGGACTCCTTGGGAGGTAATGAGACCAGAGCTTCATTGGGGGAGAGTTGGAAGTGAAAACTAAAGGAGGAAAGGGTGGGTATTTATAGGGAAAGTGAGGGGACAAGGCATTAATGGCCAAGGGACACCTCATTGGTGGTATTGGAAAAACTAGTGGTCTTTCCCCATGGTATTGGACACTTGGGACATCTCATACAATAATTCATCCCCTTTAGTCGGCCATCCCTTAAAATATCTCATGACATCATCATGATGCAGTTGTGATGTCATTAAACATACCGAAACCCTAAAACTATATTTTTACTATTCACTGAATATTCAACCTTTTTAGAAAAATCCAAAAAATTTACCTTAACATAATATCAATGCTATGAATTCAAAAATAAACTCCATTTTATAAAAATAATTTTTTAAATATTCTTAATTTATTTTTTTAATTAAAAAAACACTATTCACTGAAAATTAATTTTTTTTTTCAGAAAAATACCCAAAAATTACCTTAACATAATATCGATGCTCTAAGTTCAAAAATAAAGTCCATTTTATAAAAATAATTTTCTAAATAATTTTTAATTAAAAAACACTATTCACTTGAAAAAACTAATACTTGACTAATAATTTATGAAATCGTTATTTACCCATTTTATTGAATCACATTACTTAATCAAGGTGACTAAATTATATTAATACTTTCTTTTAGTGAGATTACTAATCCATTTGGTCACATTACCAATCCTAAGCATAAAATCACTATTCATAATTTACTATTCATCAAAAATTAAGTTGATCTTATCAGACTCTAAATTTATTACTGAACACATTTGCAGAAGACCATTTTCTGAAAATAATTACACATAATTAATTATTTAATTTTTACATAAATATTTTAAAATATCCTTTTTTCAAAATTAATCAATAAAATACATTATATATTCATTCAAACATTTGAAAACTCACAAACTTCACCATAAGAAGAAAACAAAATTTTATTTATAAGAAAGGATTAGAAAAGGTATTTATGGTCTAATTACATATCCCCTTATCATACCAGCATAGGACCTAAGTTTAAGGTGTGCTAAGGTGAGAGAATCTGAGGGTGGCTCGACCAACATTGCACGAGTAGCAATTTCTATTAGTTTGAACTTCTCGCAAAGGCGATTCCATTCTAGCTTCACACGATGAAGTTCAGCTTGGGTTTGGTCCAGAGAAAAGCCCAGTAGTGCTACCTCCTTCCCAAGTTCTGTTAGATGGGCTTCGATTGGCTCGAGACTACTAGATGAGGCCATCGAATCTTCTTTCTATATTAATTAACCAAGATCACTTGTATTTAGAGACAATAATCTCAACATTTAGTTTCCAACGGTCATATTGGCCAATGGTCATATAACAGTCAAAAACCCAATGATCTCATTTTGATTATACTCATGTTATCAAATGAAATAGTTTTGTTGAGTATAAAATAACACAAAAAATTAGGAAACAAGATTTATTCAAAATTTTGTGTCGTTACATAGTCACGACATGGGCCCTGGGGGATGGGTAATGAAAAATTGGTAACAGAGGAGTCGGTTCTACCATAGAACATAGGACTCTGATATTTTAAGTGGTAATAGTGTTAAGTTTAGTGAGTGTGGTTATCAGTTTAGAGAATCCAGTGTTGGCACGACGGCCGGCGTATCCATACACTAGGACCATGACTTCTGATTTCTAACTCAGAGCATGAAAACAATGATTTCATGTGTATTTTCAAGAGTTTTCTTTTAGATCTATTGAGTTATCTCACCAGGTATAACTTATTGATCGTGGCGCACCTGTTACTTATCAAGGTTCTGTTGCATAGACAGCCAGCTAGAATTACCGAGAGAGTACATGATGATGGCCCACTGAGCGACGAGGCTCCGGTGCAGGGCCCTATTACTATGTTGGCACCTTCTGGTGGTGTACCAGCAGCACCACCACCTATTGAGCAGCAGTTATCACTAGCCGCATTGGCGGACGGTGCACGCTGACTGAGCGTGTTGCACAAGTTTCAACAACAGATGACTTCAAGGTTTCAATGTGAGATAGGTTCCCACGCAACTGAGGGCTTGGTGGAGGCGATTGATAGAGTTTTCCACCTAGTTGAGACACCGTTAGAGAAGATGGTGATCTTATCTACTAGTCTTTTCCAGTGAGTGACCGTGAGGATGGTCCGCATAGTGATGAGGCTTCAGTACGGGGACCGTTTCCCGAGATAGTACCTTCGGGTAGTGTTCCAGCTATATCATTTCCCGTTGGTCAGTATAGATGACTGGTACTACCGATAGAGGACACATATGGGTTTAGTTCCTTACGCGTGATTCAATATTAGATACCCCTCAGGTTCTGAGGAGATCCCGACTCACAAGCAGCTGAGGACTGGCTTAAGGAGGTGGCTGAGAGTTTTCTAGAGCTTATACAGCTTCAGCAGGATGATATGTTGGTAGCTCAGTATTTTTCGAGACGTACCAACCATTCCTAATTCTCAATGAATAAAATACGATCAGTGTTTAGGGCTCGAACCTCTGAGCGAGGTGTGTTTAAGGACATCCGAGCCAACACTATTTACTCTATGCATTACTACTTATATTAGGGTGCTAAAGAGAACATTTGTGGTTGAATGTTATTTGGATGAGTGGATACAACCAATGAATGTTAACAGTGGGGAAACAGGAAACTGGTGCCAGTCTGAGAGACTTGGGTGTGTAAAATGTTTCTTGAAGAAGAAGTGTTAGGGACAGATGAATCTGTAGGGCTGCAGACGTGGAAGCAGAGCTAGGATAGAAGTATGAGGTGGTGTACTTTTTGACATGTTACAATCACCCCTCTTTTTTGTGGACTCCACCAAGCTCAGGGAGTTGGAGGATAGGGGAAGGGAATAACTGCATGTGGTCAAGGAGTACGACCCAATGGCTCTAGGAATGATTAGAGGTACGGTCTATGTCTACTACTAGCTGCTGTATCAATAGAAATAAGTACCAATCATTCCTTTCTTCTACAAATCTTGTCCAATACCTAGAGTTTCCAATTAAACCGTTGGCTTGACCCTCACGTATGTAGATACCTTTGGGAGGAGACTCGATAATCACACTTACGCCGATAGTGTGATCTGACCCTTGAGGTGAGAGTGTTGGTTGGAACCTCTTTGTGGCAGCGTCGAGGCCTTACGACATTAGTTTGGGTATGGATTGGACATCCACAATTCATACTACGATTTACTATATTAGGAAAAAAGGTTGTGGTTTATCTGTAGCGTTGGGATGAGGTTTTCCTTAGTTGGTGAAAAAGGAAACCTGGGCAACACAGGATCAACTCTTGCATAGGAGGGTGCAGCCGATCACTCTTGAGTCGGCCAACCTTACCCTCCTGGCAGCAAGAGTTTTGATTTACCATTTCCCAACAGTAGTAGCAGAATGTGGGGACATATTTTCAAAAGATGTAACCAGAATTACCTCCACGAAGGGAGATGGACTTCAGCATTGGCTGGGTATTACCAGAGATTTGTGCCAGATTTCTCCAGAGTTTCAGCACATTTATCACCATTAACGAAGAAGGGGAAACCCTTTGTGTGGCTGGTGAGATGCCATCAGAGTTTTCAGGAGCAGAGGCAGAGGCTGACTAGTGCCCCCATCTTGAGGCTACCAGAGATGGGAATAGGGTATGTAGTCTACTATGACGCATCAGGCACCAGACTTGGATGTGTCCTTATACAAGATCAAATGATGATCGCATATGGTTCTCGACAGCTAAGATAACATGAGAATAACTACTCTACCCATGAACTGGAGTTAGCAGTAGTGGTCTTTGTCTTGAAGATATTGCGACATTACTTGATGGGCGAATGCTTTATATTGTACTCTGATCACAAGAGTTTCAGGTATATCTTCTCTCAGAAGGAACTGAACCTGAAACAATGACGTTTTCTTGAGTTTCTCCAGAACTATGACTTAGATATAGTCTATAATCATGGGAAGGGGAATGTTGTAGCAGATTCACTCAGTATGAGATCTAGTATACAACTACTAGGTGAGGCGACATATCAGCTGACCGCTTTGCATATATCCTTTGTGAATCAATATGGAGAAGATTTTCTACAGTCTCTTACAGTCACTCCCCTACTTCTTCAGTGAGTCAGGGAGTCACAGCATGGGGATGATGACTGTGAGTCTCGATTTTCTTAGATATCCACAGGGCAAGCACCTAATGGATTTTATAAAGGTGGGGAGCACGTCATCCTCTTCAGAGGATGTACCATGGTATCAGTGTCACTTTAAGAGGAAGTTTTGAGGGAGTTAAACACTTCCCCTCTAGCGGTATATCCAGGAGTGGTGAAGATGTACTAGGATCTCCAACGACAACACTGGTTTCTAGAAATGAATAAAGCAGTAGCATAGTTTGTCTCATGATGCCTCACTTTCCAGCAAGTGAAGGTAGAGCATCAGGTACTAGCAGACATGGATTAGCCTTTAGAGGTCCCAGAGTGGCAGTGGGATGGGATATCCATGGAATTATTGATAGGAATTCCACATACATCCAAGGGTCATGACTCTATTTGGGTGCTCGTTGACCGACTCACCAAGTCGGCCCACTTCCTACCGATCAGAGAGCAGAGTTTAATAGAGATCTTGGGACACATCTATGTGCGGAATATTGTGTGGCTACATGGAGTACCCTCGACGATTGTCTCCGATCATGATGTACATTTTACTTCCCAATTATGGAAGGGGTTGCAGGAGGCTTTTGAGATGAAGCTTAGTTTGAGCATCGCCTTCCATTATCAGAGGATGGCCAGACTGAGCGGACCATTCAGACCCTTGAGGACATGCTTCATGCTTGTGTCCTCGACTTCGGTCCCATCTGGGAGGATCACTTTCCCTTAGTGGAGTTTTCATACAATAAAAGCTATCACTCCACAATTAGGATGACACCTTTTGAGGCATTGTATGAGCAACCCTGCAGACCCCCCTTGTGCTGGACTGACCCAGGGGAGTTAGCACTAGTGGGAACATAGATGGTACGGGATAACACAGAGAAAGTACAGATCATCCAGGAGTGGATGAAGACAACATAGAGCAGGCAGAAGTCTTATGCCGATAGAAGATAGAGACCTCTGGAGTTCGAGGAGGTGACCATGTACTTCTACGGGTCTAACCTCGACGATGTTTGCGGAGATTTGGATGAGGTGTCAAGTTGTCTTTAAAGTTCATCAGACCCTTTCAGGTCCTCAATAGAGTTGGAGAGGTGGCTTAACACTTAGCTCTTCCACCTCAGTTAGACCGGGTGCATGACGTCTTCCACGTATCCCAGCTGAGGAGACACGTGCATGACCCTTCTCACATCATCGACCATGGAGAGATGGATGTTGACGATGGGGCGACTTTTACGGAGGTTCCACCAGAGATTGAGGATCGATAGGATCAGGTCCTTCGTGGGCGGTCGATACCTCTAGTGCATGTTCGCTGGCAGTACAAGAACCTCTAGGAGAGCACATGGGAGCGGGAGGCTCAGATGCATGCTCAGTACCCCCCACTTTTTTTCCTAGTTTTGATTTGTGTCTTACGGGGATGTAAATAACTGTGGGGTGAATGTAAATAAATGGAAATTACCTGTATTTTTTTAATTAAATGGTAACTTTACGAGCCCTCAAAAATTGACGGCACGTGATTCTGAGGCCCGGAGTGCCCGAAATGAATTTCTGAACTTTTTTTGGGTATATTCAGTAAACATGAGAGCGGGTTTTTGTAACTTTTGAACCAATGCTTAGAATTGAAATCTGAGGGAACCGTTGAACTCGCAACAATGGTATTCACTTAAAATGATCTTCACCTTAACCGCAGTGGGTCGAGAGTGAAAGATAGATTTTGTGTTTTTCGTGAAAGAATAAAATAAATAAAAATGTTAACATTTTTATTTTATTTGTTAAATCCATACATGTGGATGTTTTAGAGGTGGGGAACACCTGAACTAAAACCTCCCACATGTATGTTAAGGATGTGGGGAACACCGAGCCTAACTCCCATTTTGAATTTAGAGGCAGGGACCACCCGAACCCCCTTTAATGGGTGGAAACCTTCCAACTCCCTATTTAATGAGGGGGGGGGGGTGACCCTAGGTTTATTATAAATTTATTATGCCAACCACATCATATTAATGAGTCCAATTTAATTTGAGCCAACAGTTAAATTAATGAGACATAATTTAATAGGTTGGATTTTCACATTTTGGTGGAATTGGGGAAACTGTTGGAAAAGGGAAAAGCTTTGGAGAATCGTGGAGAAACTCATCCTCCAACGAAGAATGCTCTTTCCAACGAGGAACCACTTCGACTAAGACGAACCGATGAACAAGCCCAGGATCAAAGGTGTGTGGTAGGCCCGATGAATGTTGAAATCTTTGAATTCTTTCTTGCATGAACATCAATGAACCTTCGACGTAGGGTGGTTGTTTGAAATTCTTCCCCTTATCCATTCTTGACATTTCATCATAAAATCAGGAATAGATTATAGCCGATTTCTACTAATCTAACACGGAGGGTGAGAACCAAACAAACATGGCCTGACCCCTCCGCCGTTCTTTTTATTTGGTGTGTTCTTCATAATGGAGGAAGATGGATTTGTGCCATGATGAAGAACGATGAGCGGCCGACCGAGCCGTCTACCGGCGAAGGCACGACGCTCTGCCGCCTCGCGACCTCCATGCCCCGTGGCGCTCCGCCGCTCGCGGCCTCCACCATCCACGGCTCCGCTGCCCCATGACCTATGCCATCCGTGGATCCTCCGCCCTGCGACCACCATCATCCATGGCCACCACTATCCATGGCCACCACTGCCTGTGGACTCCGCCTCCCGCGGCCTCCGCCATCCGCAGCTCTGCCACCCTGCGGCTCCGCCGCCCCGCGACCACCTTGCCTGCGGCCTTTTCCATCCATGGCTCCGCCACCCTGCGTCCATCGCTGTCCGCGGCCTTCGCCACCCATGGACTCATGCTGCCCTCGAGGCCCCGCAGCCTCGCGCCAACCTCGCGGCCCCGTGACCTCCGCGTCGCCGCTCCGCAGCCCCTGTGGCCTTGCACCGCCCTTGCAGGCCTGTGACCTCACGCCTCCCTCATGCCCCCCCTGCAGCCTCCACATACCTTTCATCCCCCACATCCCTTGCGGCCCCTGCGCTGCACCATGGGCCACCACCTAGGTCGGTCCAACCAGCACGGGCTGGGTCAGTCCGACCGGGTCAGACCGAACCTGGACCAGTTTCGACCCTGTACTCTCTTTGGCCATAACTTTGGCACCATGCATCCGTTTAATGAACCATCAGTGGCACTAGAAACCTTGGAGAGAGATGGTCCCTTTGAGTATACCCCACTGAAGATTTGGATTAAGATGGGGTACGTTCGGGTTGGATCGAGCATGAATCCAACAGGGCCCCTGGGACTAAAAGGCTAATAACTCACAGACTGGGAATCCATTTGACGCACCCTATGTTTCATTGAGACCCCTATAACATGGTGGTACTTTGAGATACTTCTTCCTGGGACTTCGTAGAATTTGGAGTATCGAATAGTGTCTTGTGGAGCGGACCCTCCTGGAGAAAAGAGAGATTATTTTGAGAACCCAGTAGCTGGTTGTGATATGAGAAAGTGATCCTTTGTGGGTCTGTAATTGAGGGTCCCACATGGAACTACTCTAGGATTCCATGAGAGACCAATCTAGGATCCTATGTGGGTCTGATGCTGTACTAGGATCCTGTGCGGGTCTGATGATGTACCAACGACGTAATAGGATCCTGTGTGGGTCTGATGACATAATGATGATGTTCTAGGATCCTGTGTGGGTCTGATGACATACAGATAATGTACTAGCAATCCCGTGTGGGTTAGCTCCTAGCGATCCTATGTGGGTCAACACCGAGTGATCCTGTGTGGGTCAGAACTGAGCGATCTAGTGTGGGTCAGCATCGAGCGATCTTGTGTGGGTCAACACCTAGAGATCCTGTGTGGGTCTGATGATGATTTAGGATCCTCCATGGGTCTACCTCTTAACAGAGTATGATGATTCAATAGTTACATGTAACCATCTCTACTACTGTACCTGATTTATACCTAGTGTGAGCTGAGTCTGTACCTATGTGGTACTATCCTTAGTGGTAATACCTTGATGGTATTCTTCTATGTGGCGTATCGGTGAGGTACTTACCTACGTGGTATTCCTTCCTTTGTGGAATAGTTGAGATTTGGGATTTTGAGTTGGAATTTTTGTTTTTCTCATGATTGAGATGAGATTACTTGATAACTTAGGTATATTGATGGGCATATACCTAAGTAGGGTTTTCACTGGTTTACATGCTATGTGGTTTATCCTTTGTGGATTTTGTGAGACCTTGAGGGTCTTAGGGTCCCTTCTGAGTATCGTTATACTCACCCCTGCATGGGCTACGCCCGCACCTTGTTGTGTTTGGTGCAGATGCAAACAGTTTTGACTTAGGCTGAGGGTACTAGGACTAGAAAATTCCTATAGGTGGACCATACGACGTATTGGTACACAGAGGAGATGGGTAGATGTGGAGTGCTGGGGAGGCAATCTGTACCTACCCAGGTAGGAACCTCAGAGGATGACCCAATAATTGTCTTTCTCTTTCTTCAGTTGTATTGTATTTCTGTTGTACTTATATCATTACTGTTGGAGTTGTATTTTGGACCCTTTACTTACTATACTCACTATGTTTACTATTTAGTTTACTTGAGTTCGTATCTTTCTGTGTTCTTGGTTTCATGTGTTACAGGTTATAATGAAAATGCCTTCCCAATTTTAGGGAATACGCCTTCAGGGCTAGTCGCCATCCCCTAGCCAATAGAAGGAAGGCTTGGGGTAGTCACGACACATGCCCTAAGGGAAGGGTTTGACAAAAATGTTCTTTCAGTCATTTATAATATTTTCACACCAATCATACCTCAATATAAAAAGAGAATTTCTTAATATGATTTCAGATCATCATCAATTATCAATAAATGACAAATCAATAGCTTATCATCAAAATGAGGAAAATAGAATCATATTAGTTCCAAAATACAGGTAAGCAATATTTGAGTCAATTATGATATGTAAGAATCAACCGCACATAAATATAACAACTAAATTTCTTAATATAATTAAATGAACAAATTTTTCCATACCATTTTGATTAATGTTAAAAGTCACACAAATTGGGTAACAAATGAGACAATGAGTACATATTGTTATGAAAATTGAATATAATAATCCTAAAATTAAATGGGATCTATAAGAGTTAGTCATTTTTAATACGATTCCTCCATTTTTTCATTACAATCTATAGTATATATTAACCATTTTATTTTTATTAAAATTACATGTCACTCATCAAGGTGAAAACCTGACTAGATGAAAATAGATTGACATTGAAACTTATAATAATGATCCCATAGTCATTTTTTATCTCTAGGAATAATCCCCACTTCAATTTGATGAAAATTTACATGATTTGAAGAAAACTATGAGTTAATATAGTAAATTAGTATTAATAAATGATAATTCACCCATATATGGGTCAAAATAGAGAACACAATCCCTAATTGGTTAGAGTCTTTGAAAAATGATCTTCATTTATTTCTAATCAGTACGAACCAAAAACTTTTTAGTTCAAAGCCCAAATTTCATGGAATTATTGAATGTGTCATCCCACCATCACATTCTTATTAACGTGTAAAGTCACTAAAAAGGGTTAAAACCAAGCGAAAAAGATTTCATTTCATTGAATACATTGATGAATGATAGAAACAAACTTTTGTAAATCTATGAATCAACTAAAAATCATTTTCATTCCATAATTTCTCTTCTTTATCAAAAAAATAATTTTATTTTTATATTTCAATATGAGTACATATCACCCATTGAAGTTTCATAAATAGGTAGATATCTTCCTATTTATATAAGAGCATATGACCATTATCCACATGTAATTTATGATCTTTAACATCAGATGTGTATCAATAAGATTACTATAATGATCAACATGATGTAAACTATGATTATTTATTTTTAACTCCAATTATTAAATGATAAATCACACATGAAACCTTCATAATAGTGAAAATATTTTAAAGAATTGAAGTATGATCTTTGAGTCATTTTTGAAATATCAGTACTGAAACTCATCAAAATTGGAAAATTAAAATGATCTAAATGGTTTGGAGTTCATTTTAATTAAATAAAAGACACATTATATTTTAGTTAAGTTTACATAATGTTTTATTTTTATAAAAATTTCAATGAACCTATAGGCTATTTGTGGGTGTTGACGTTGCATTTCGAGTGATCTCAAGTTCAATTTATAGGTGAAACATAATTCTTCTATTATGTGGATAGGTGTTGCTTCTTATGATCATGACAGGATCCATGAATATTGTGTCTTTTTTTGTCTTCTTTATTGGATGGTCCATCTTGGGGTGTTATAATAACTACATGGTCATATGAATCACAAAGAGATTGATGAAATCAATTCACCATCCTATGGAAATTGAAAATTAATGTATTCTGAATCTTATCATTTGACATGGAAGTTTATACTATTTTGGATCATATTTTATTCTTAATATATATTCATATGTATATTTCATAGGTTATATAATGGATATGAAAATTACTTACAAAACTTTTCACATTATAGAGAAATAATTATTTTCATAAACTAATAAGAAGTATATTTCTAAAAATATTTCCACTACGAAAGATGATTAATGAATTTGGAGGTAATTCTACCCAAAAGTTGTGGATTCCTCACACTCTCACTAATTTTCGACTGAGATTCACACAAACTCATATTTTTTTTTGATAACACTAGTTCTATTTATTTGAAAATTTATGTAAATCTACCAGTTTTCTAATATTACTCTGTATACACTGAAACACACACATAAAAGGGGAGAAACCAATCTAATGAGAATGAATGATAGTGACAACATAGGAAAATTATATTCATTTAATTTATTTTAAAACCAATTATTGAATTCTCTTTTAATTATACATGTTTTCAATTAAGTCATTTTCAAATATTTCAATTACTTTTTCCATTCAATGATCATATATTCTTCCATTCTATATCACATATTATAAATATATTTCTTCTATTTTAAGTTCACATAATTGGAATTTATATTCAATAATTTTTTAAAATATTTTTCTTATTCATTTAAAAAATGGTTTTAGGAGGTCAACTTGAACATCATTTATTTTTTGTTGATATTGAGAAGCATATTTTAAAGAAATTGTTTTTATATGATTTATATTTAAATTTATTGTGATTCTTATCCTATGATATAATGGTTAATAAATAACCTAATATATGAACATTTTGGGTGATCATGATTTTGGAATCAAATTAACATTTATTAATAATGTGATAAAATTTGGAAAATTTGGGAAACCAAATTTTCTTCCCATTCATTTTATATGATAAGATGACTTATTTGTTTTTTATGGTAATCCAATATATGGATGTTCATGGAAGGGGTTATATATAATCCTCTAATGAATTTTTTATCCTTTTATATATCATAAAATATGGAATAGTGGTAATACCTGTATTCTTTTTCATAAATCCAACGAGTTGACATATATAGATTGGTTCACAAAATGGATGGTTTATCATACATTTATTTGTTCACAATGATGCCCAATTTTATGGTTGTGCTACTACTTATCTATAATTTTTCTTCTTTTAAATAAAATCTGATTTTTAATGTCATATAATGTTCTAAATATATTTTTCATCATTATGTATTGATTTCATGTTCATTATATATCCATAAGAAATATTATTTAAGAACTTTCATGGGTATTATGATCATATGTCGCGATCAGTAAAGATTAGTCTAGTTTTTTTTACTTTTAATATCAAGATATCTTTATCTGATAATTATTCATTAAATTTGTTTTCACACATATCTGAGATCTATCTCTTATCACTACTTTATATATTTCCTTTATTGATAATTTTAGCTCACCTAATATTATGTTTCCATTCCGATAATTATTAAGATTATTATATCATATGAGCTATCTAGAAGAGTTTGTTGATGATAATTGTTATGGATAAATGTTCATAAGTGTCATAAAATATGATCTTTTATATATATAGTCTCCATGACACTAAACCATTCTATCCATGGTTTCTGAAACTATTTATGTAATGTAGTAATTAAGCTATGAAAATGAGGCATTATTTTTGGATGTTTTTGTTTGGTCACTATAGTTGGTATCAATAAGGCTGGTTTAGTTATATTGGGTATTAATTTAGAGAACCATAGTGAGAACTCTAAGAATGAGTGTAATTATTGTATTTCAACTTAATTCTTTGGTGAGTAGAGTAGATGGAACTTTCCTATAAATACATCACTGTTTGGATACTAGAAAGTTGATGTGGCTATGAAATATATGAAACTAGGGTTAACTATTGAGATAGAAGATTAATTACTATCATTTCATTCCTTTTTTTTGAAAATAACAAAACACTCTTAAAGAATTTATTTTCCTATTATTATATTTACCATGATTTTTGTATTTTTTAAAGAAAAAAATTCATTTTAATGAATTTAGATATATTAACTAACTAAATGAATATAAAAATTCCATATAATTCTGATCTATTAGATTGAACTCAGTCTTGTTCATTAGATTAACCCTAGTCACTTCCATTAGATTGACTAATGGAATTTCCATCAGATTGACCTACAACATGTCCATTATATAGACTGAAGATTTTCCCATCGGTGTGAATATATATTTTTCATCATTAGGATGATATCCAATCCATCAGTATAATGAAAATTAACTTTTTGGTATAATGATGTGTATCGGTCGGTGTGGTAACATTCAGTCAATTAGTTTGGGAATATATTCTTGATTAATATGATGACATTCAGTCAATCAGTTGGACAATATCTAATCTATAATTTTGTTGATATTTCATCTATCGGTGTGACATATATTCATTTATTGGACTGACATGTTTTTTTCAATTGTAATAATAAATTTATAAACAATTCCATTATAATTTCTCCAAGTTAAAACATATTTTAACAAAATTGTAATAGAGATAATAAAAATGACATTATATGGAGCCATGTTTATGAGATGTTAAGTGAGTATCAACCAAATACATTGCGACTAACTCTATGAATCATGGAAATATTATCATTGGAGGGATGCCGATAAATATGTGTGAATTCAAGGAGATTAGAACTAATGAATTTTCAAACTCAGCATATATGAATATTTTTTGGCCTGAACATCTCATTATTATAATTTTTAATTTTTCATAGAGTTTGTGTTCTATGGATTCTAGTGTATTGTAAGATAGACCAGATATAAATCATCATATTGAGAGATTCCGTGGTATTGGGAGAAAGTGATTATACCAATCATCGTATTGAGGGATTTACTGGTAGGGAAAGAAAAACTATACTACAACTATGAAAACCTTGGATATCAGAAGTCATGATTTATTAATTTTCAACTCATAATGGTAATTAATAGAAAAATATTTTATAAATCATGTAATTAATTAATAATTTGTTATATGTTTTCTTCTACTTTTCTTACATGTTTCATTATCCCGCTATGTAATTTATATTAAAATTTTGTTTTACTAAACTTTTAAATACTAGTATTCACTGGACTGATTATAAGTCTGATACATGTTACTATGATATTTGGATAAATACTAAGTCTGATACCTAAAATAAGAGGTTTTGGTTTTAATTATATTAATGTTATTAAAGTAAAATTAACACCGATGTCTTGTAGTCATTAAATACTCTTATGATCCAATAGTAGGTCTCAAAAGTGGTATTCAAATTCTTTCAATTGTTCTGTTTTTACATTTTTTATTATAATAATGTTTCTATTTTTTATAAACTTTTTTAATGTATATTATTCTTATAGTAACCTATAATTGATGAAAGATTTGTTTTTATAAGGTGTCAAGGTAAAAAATTGAAACTCTATAAAATCTAAATCCAATAAAACTACCAATTTCTGATGGTTTAGATTAGTAATATTGGAGTGGTCATATGAAAATGACTCTGATAAATAATGGTGTTGAATTTTCTTATCCTAACTAGTAGCTATATGATTCAAAATAATGAAGTTACCACTATTACAAATTCTGATAAGATAGAATTTTAGTTAATATATAGAGTAATTAATACTATACATTGTTCTATTACATGAACCATATATAGTCAAATTTTTCCATCTCAAACTATGAATATTAATTAGAATAAATTATAAGTTACACATTTTGAAATATATATTTTCATTGAAACAAAATAATCTATTATTTGAGCATATTATCAAATTTTATTTTTTTTACCTGGAGAAACTATTTCAAAAATGAAACAAAGAATTATGAAAATTATAAATAGTTTATAATCCCTTTGAGAGAAGGATCTTATATATTGAATATTGGTGGAAAATATTATTGAGATAATATCGGATAAAGGGAATCCAAGAGAACAACTTTGGATGTTACTAGAAGGATTACTCATATAACTATGGATGAAATTTTAGGAATTATTATACAATATCAATGAATATTTAAAAGAGATATGGAAATGATGAAAAAGAAGAATGAATGAGTTTATTTTGAAACAAATTAAAATGTTTTGAATAAATTTAAATCTTCTGAGAATATTGTAAAATAATATAAGAAGAATAATGTTATGGTTGAATCAGATAGTATTTCATCAGAAAAATAAAAAAAGTAAATTGGATAATATTTGAAAAAGTATAAATAAGATTTTTTCAGAGAAGGATTTAAAATATAGATATTAGAAGAATAAAAAAGATAAAGGTGGTAAAAATGATTCTTCAGAAGTTATATTTTTTGAATGTAATAAATTAGGGAACATAAGACAAGATTGTCCTAACCTAAAATGAAAGGATAATAAGGTATGAAATTATGATAGGAATGTTAACACATTTTATAACCACATGAACATGAAGAGTCTTCCATCTTTACATACTGGGAGTGCTACTGGTGGATGGAGTTATTTTGAGAAATAAAGATAAAATTAATGTTTAGGGAAGAATAATTTCTGATTGTATATATAAATTATAATGACTAATCACTTCTATATAGAGAAGGTAACAACTATATAATCTATTAAAAATCATACAATAATGGATAAAAATCTAGATAGTGACACTAATAACAGTTTTACTTCTTTTGATGAATAATATTCCTCATCTAAATAAAAAAATTATTTACCTTGTTTTGAATTGGGTCCTTGATTTTATATATTTTTAGTAAATGAGAGTTTTAAACTTTCATAAAGGGTTTATATTATTGAGGATAAAATTACTAAAGCTAATACAAGAATATATAATTCATTTACTGGAATGTAATATCATTATAAATAATTAAATAAAATTAATTCTGAGACAAATCATCCATCGTAATATGTATTGAAATATATTTTGGAGATAACTAGTTTATCAAATTATTTTGAATAATTTAGTTTGAATACAAATTCTACTACGGATTAGCATTTGGACATTAAATTGAATTTCGAAATAGTTAGATTGAAAAAGTTTTTCTGATATTTTAATTCTATGAAGGAAAATTTTGATTACATGTATTAATAAGTTAGATCTCATTGTAATGTAACCAAAATGGGTTTTACTAAAAAAACCTATTTATGAATATAATTATTTTACTTCAAATAGAGCACCATTTTTCACGATGTTTAAAATTGGTGGTCAATGGGAGAATAAATTTTCTTTGAATATAGTTCAATCAATATGTTTTGATAAAGTATACTTTTCAAAATAATTATCAACATCCCAAATATGTTTTCACGACACGACCCAATGGGGTTCGAGCTGCGACTCCGCAAGCCCGCCTCTAATAGGCCAGGGGCTGGCGTCTAGCATTGAGAAGGCTATCACACACATGGAAGGAATTAGCCTAAGGTACCAATACACATGCACCCACATACACCTCCATGAAATAGTGCAAAGATATATATAAAATTGAAAATAAAATGCATGCCTAAATCTATCCCAAACCAGAGTGCAACAGTAGTACAAAAAGGGAAAAATAGGGACCACCAAACTAAAACTACAAAGGCGTCCAACCTGCTTAGAAGAAGGGGTACACTGATAAAAGTACCACCAGAAAGCTCCTTGGTACAGCTCCGGTAAGACTCCACGGTCAGTCCCGCTCACTCAGCTCCGCCTGCTTTGGGTCATCCTGGGATACTGTCGAAAGGCCTGTGGTCTGCACAGGACACAAACATGTGCGGGAAAAGCCCATGTAGGGGTGAGTATAAAAATACTCAGTAGGCACCCCAAAAACCCAAAACAAGAAAGGAAACAGTCTGGTCATCCCACCCAGAGGGAACCCAGATGAGAGAGAAACTCCATCTCGTGACCATCCTCATCTAAACACAACTAGTTAGCACAACTCAGGTGTATGCCCATACATACACCATGAGCAATACAGATATACTCAGCTCATGCACCAATCCACATGAGGTACCGACCTCATCCCTAGCGATAGTTCACAACCAGGAGAACTCACTCCACAATCACTATCATCCCATATGACACCTGTCTGAGAGATAAACTCCATTGGGTCCCACAAAAACATCTCAGATGCTCATCTGAGAGATCACACTCCTCAGATATCGTCACTGAGGAAGCCTCACTGAAACAACATAAACACCAAACTCCTCTAATAGGGGATCACTCCTAGGGTCGACTAGGGGATACCAGAACCCACACCAGTATACGAAGATCTCACATATAAGGGATCACTCCCAGGGTCCTCTAGGGGATACCACAACCCGATCTGGCATTCGTAGATCTCACAGATAGGGGATCACTCCCATGATCCACTGGGGGATACCACAACCTGATTTGGTATTCGTAGATCTCACAGATAGGGGATCACTCTCAGGATCTGCTGGGGGATACCACAACCCGATCTGGCGCTCGACAGAAACACATCATTCAGATAGAGGATCATCACCCACGTCACGGCTGTCACAATGATACCGAAACCCTATTTGGTACATCTTGCACTGTAGGGGATTGAGCTGACGATGTCACAACCCTACAGAAACCACGCGCTGAGTAGGGGATCGTATAACCAATGATACCACAACCCTACTATAATCCTCGCACTGAGTAGGGGATTATATACCTGATGATGCCACAACCCTATTGAGCATGACCCACTACGTAGGGGATCATATTCTCGATGATGACACAAACCCTATGAGGTTAACCTGCTAGATATGGGATCACCGCTCGGGGATAAGCGGTCACATTGATACTAAGAACCCGATCTAGGGAAACGATGCTAGAGGATCCCACTCCGGGCCCACCAGAGGGATGCCACAACTCTAACAGATCAAACATCCCATCGAGAGGATCAAAAACCTATACTAAGGTTGTGATACCACATGAACCCTCATAGGAATGAACCAAGGGAGCATCCTCAACCACTGCTGGTCCAAACGTCGCTAACCCGAGCGACCCGCTACAATGCCACACCGCACACCTCCAAGGCTGATATCGAGGCCACCATCACGATCCATTTGAAAACTCACACAGGATAGGCAGTTTACTCGCCCGAAACTGAAAATCGGTGAACAAGGTACTATTCACCATAGCCTGCCCTGTGTGGGGCCCACACTATGATCTCGAAACTCATCAAGCAGATCATACCACTGTGATCCCCTCAGAAAAACACACGGGATCGACTACTCGATCGTCCCAAACAGACACCCAGTGAAAAAGGAACTATTCACCGAAGCCAACCCAGGTGGGGCCCACACAATGATCCCAAAACTTGTCAAGAAGATAACACCATTGCAATCCCCTCGAAAAAACACACTGGATCGACTACTCGATCATCCAAAACAGACACCCAACAAAAAAGTCACGTTTCTCCGCAAACGCCGAAACCCGACCTCATGGAACCCACACCCCGTTCTCGGTCCCCACACCCAAAAAGTATCTTGAAAAGTCTGTCGTACCATCAGGGTCTCAACGCCACTAATGACACATCATTTGGACACTCTGTGAAGGAGTTATGGCGGATCGAAGTTAAAAATAATAAACTATTAGTATTATTTTCAACATTTCATGGCCCCGGACCAAAATCCTGACTCAAAAAATTCTCAAAAGTGATTTCAAAATGTCTATCTCAACACAAGGAATGCGTTGCCGCAAACGACTCACAAATTGGAGTTTCAATTTGCGAGTTACGGGGGTTTAAAGAACCCCTGAAAAATCCTGGCCGGACCAATGCCGGCCTCACCAGAAACCATCGTGCCGCAGCTGGATTCCGCCGCACCGCTACCAGAATCCGCCATGCCCCCACCGCACCACAACCGCCCTTGCCAAAATCCACCATATCCACCAATGGAATCTGAGTTTTCCGCCAGCAAACTTCCGGGAGCCACCAGAATCACCCCAGTGCTCCAAATTCAGATCCATAACTTGTTTTGGAAAGCTCGGGACCCGAACTACACAACCACTATGATGATTTGAAGAAATCCAACACAAAAATAGGATCTGGGATTTTAAAACTCAAACCACCTACCTCACGGGTGAAACGCTGAAGCTTCGGGTGCAAATCGATGCCTGCGACGCGCTGGAGCTCGATCCACTGACGATCGGTGCTGAAAACGGATGCCCGGGGCTCGATTCGGCGAAGAACAGATGAGGGTGGGGGAGGGTTCACCGTGCATAGAGAGGAAATGGGTGGGGGAGATGATTGATTTTGGGTTTTTTTAAATTATACACTTCATTTAAACTCCCCGCCAACACACCTCCGACCCTGCACCCGGCACTGACTAAAATTATGTCGCACCTTGGGTAAACACAACGTTCTGAACACAACGGCGAACACAGAATTACGATCTGAGACTTTGTTCAGGAGTTATTCGAGCCAATTCTCATAAATAAACCTTTTGATTTATTTTTGAAAACTCCCCTGGTGGATTTTCTCACAGCAGGCCCGCACCCATAAAGTTTACATGCCACCTAGGGTAAATGACACACTTTGGACACAACCGTGCCATCAGATTCCCATTCTGAGCTACTGTTTAGGAGATAACACACCCCTGCCATGTGAATAGTATAAAAATACTTAATATTTTTATAAAATTAATTCCGGGCACACCGGGCCTTGGAATCGCATGCCGTCTTCGCGCCTAGCTCTGAAATTATTCGTAGGAATGTTATAAATTCTGAGAGGGCCAAAACCCGAGTCTCTACATCCTCCCCACCTTCAAAATTTTTGTCCCCTAAAATCCCTAAGAAAAAGAAAAGTGACTGGACTCTCAACTAGGTCTCCCACGCTAGTGAGTTCACTAACAAACACCCATGCCCAAACACGTAAGTTAGAGGGACTCATCCACCACACCTCAACACTATCCTCTTTGGGCGGCACTGACTCGCCTGCACGGTTTTGATCGCGTCACAAAAACACATCTCAGTGGGGGAAGGATCCCTCTTCCTCATGCATTCCAAGCATGTCGAACAACACCCACACATGGGTTTACCAACACCCTGAACAAACCTTGAGAAAGCAATGAAAAGGGAAGAGAACCGCTAAACTGTGTCTATCAAACTACTGCAGAAAGTAGAAAGGACACAAGGCATACCTTGATCCATCCACGGAGCCTCTGGGTCAATAGCCTCCAGGGCATGCAGCTGTCCTCACCCACTTCCCCTAGCTCCTTGAGCTTGGAGTGGACCACCTGGGGGTGGGGGTGGTGGAAACTGATACCGCCTACCACCTCCTACTGCCGCACCAGCTCCGTCACCACGTCCGCCACCCAGCGGAACTCCAAACTCGAGACATTGCCGCTGCCAAGGTGACCTATAGACCGACTCCCTCTCAGCAGCACGACAGGTCAGAAAATATCTAGTAAGATGTCCCTGACCGTCACATGCGTAACACCGCTTCTCCTATGGCTGACCAAAACTGGCTTACGAGCCCTGTGAGCCCTGAGCCCCAGATCCTCCATCCTGTGGTCGCCTCCTAAAACGTCGGCCACATCTGGGACCTTGAGTCTGTCTTCGGCTACCAGATTCCGATCTGACCAAAGAAGTCTCAGATCTTGCACCCCCATCACTAACAGGTGAGATCTGCTCATCCAGAAAGCTCTCCACCACCAATGCTCGCTCTAACACTCCAGCATAGGTGGGCAGACACAAGGAAACCACACCTACCTAGATGTATTTTCATATGCCCTACTCGAAGGACCAAGACCTAAAGAACGGGTCTCGAACCACATCCAGGGAGTAGCGTTATAGGTCTGTAAACCTCGCTGAGTACTCTGACACGGTCATGCCCTCCTGTCGAAGCTGAAAAAGCTCCTGGATCCACACTACCTTCAGTATCACCAGATAGAACTCTTCCCTGAAGAGCCGCTCAAATGCTGCCCACGTGAGTGTCTCCACATCATGGGACTATGTCACCAAACTCCACCATCACTCGACCAAACCATGCAGAAGGCTCGCCGCTAGGAACACCATCTAATCTGGATGTGTCGTCACTAAGCAAAAAACATGGGTGACTGCTTCGAGCCAGTCATCAGCTGCCTAAGGGTCTGGATCACCATAGAACCTCAGTGGTCAATGCCTCTCGAACTCGTACAGCGCACTCAGCCTACGCGCAACCTCATCTTGCACTGCCGGAACAGCTAGCTTCTCGACAGGTGGTGGATCAACCTGCAGACCACCTGGAGGTCCAACCTCAGAACCTGCTCCCTGGTCCACAACCTATAGATGGGGCAGATCATCACCACAATCCCGCTGCAGAACCCTCGCTAGCTATCGTCATGGAGGCATCCTGAAAAACAATCAAGACACTCCATGGTCAAAGAGTATATCTAGAGGGATAACTCTAGGCGAACAATGGAAACAAAAAAAACCAAGTCCTATATGATTCATGCACCGTTATGACCTTGTGAGTAGTGTCCAAACGTCCCGAGTCGAAAGGTAGTTTTTCAGAGTTCTGGTGTATGGATACGTCGACCACCGCACCAACACTGGAGTCCCTGGACTAAAAGCCGAACTCGAAACATATTGACACTGCTGCTATGAAACCCAAACCAAACTCAACGCTAGACCAGCTACGCTCTAAGATCCCAAAGGTGGAACCTCCTCTGATACCACCATGTCATGACCCAACCCAACGGGGTTCGAGCTGCGACTCCCCAAGCCCGCCTCTAATAGGTCAGGGGCTAGTGTCTCACGCTGAGAAGGCTATCACACACATGGGAGGAATTAACCTAAGGTACATGTACACATGCACCCACATACACCTCCATGAAACAGTGCAGAGATATATATAAAACTAAAAAGAAAATGCATGCATACATCTATCCCAAACCAGAGTGCAACAATAGTACAAAAAGGGAAAAATAGGGCCCACCAAAAGAAAACTTCAAAGGCGTCCAACCTACTCAGAATAAGGGGTACGCTGACAAAAGAACCACTAGAAAGATCCTCGGCATAGCTCCGGTAAGACTCCATGGGCAGTCCCGCTCACTCAGCTCCGCCTGCTCTGGGTCCTCCTGGGACACCGTCGAAAGACCTGTGGTCTGCACAAGACAGAAACATGTGTGGGAAAAGCCTATGCAGGGGTGAGTATAACAATACTCAGTAGGAACACCAAAAACCCAAAACAAAAGAGAGAAACTAAAGGGAAACTGTATGCTCATCTCAGCTAGAGGGAACCTAGATGAGAGAGAAACTCCATCTTGTGACCATCCTTAGCTAAACACAACTAGTCAACATAGCTCATGTGTATGCCCATACATACACCATGAGTAATCAAGATATACTAATCTCACGCACCAAGAGACATGAGGTACCGACCTCATCACCAGGAATAGTTCAAAACCAGGAGAACTCGCTCCACGATCACTGTCATCCCATATGACACCTGTCTGAGAGATACACTCCATCGGGTCCCACAAAAACATCTCAGATGCTCACCCGAGAGATAACGCTCCTCGAATATCGTCATTGAGGAAACCTAGATGAAACAACATAAACACCAAACTCATCGGATAGGGGATCTCTTCTAGGGTCCGCTATGGGATACTAGAACCCACACTGGTATACGAAGATCTCACAGATAGGGGATCACTCACAGGATCCGCTAGGGGATACCACAACCCGATCTGGAATTTGTAGATCTCACAGATAGGGGATCACTCACAGGATCCGCTGGGGGATACCACAACCCGATCTGGTATTCATAGATCTCATAGATAGGGGATCACTTCCAGGATCTTCTAGGGGATACCACAACCCAATCTGGCGCTCGAAAAAAACATGTCACTTAGATAGAGGATTGTCACCCCTGTCACAATGGTCACGACAATACCAAAACCCTATCTGGTACATCTCACACTGTAGGGGATCGAACTGACAATGTCACAACCCTATAGAAACCACGCGCTGAGTAGGGGATCATATAACCAATGATACCACAACCCTACTATAATCCTCATGTTGAGTAGGGGATCGTATACCTGAAGATACCACAACCCTACTAAGCATGGCCCACTACGTAGGGGATCATATTCCTGATGATGCCACAAACCCTATGAGGTTAACCTTCTAGATAGTGGATCGACGCTCGGGGATAAGCGGTCATAGCGATACCAAGAACCTGATCTAGGGAAACAATGATAGAGGATCCCACTTCGGGCCCACTGGAGGGATGGCACAACTCTAACATATTAAACATCCCATCGAGACACTACTACAAAAACAACCTATATCAGTGCTAAAAAAGGGCTTTAACAGTGCTAAAAAATCACTGTAAAGCTCTTCGCTAATATGGGGGGGGGGGGGTCCCATTTATCAGCGCTTCAAAAAGTGCTGATAAAGGCCCCTTTTATCAGCGCTAAATGAAGAGTTGATAAAAGACCCATTTATTAGCGCTTTTTTTAGCGTATGTAAAAGGGGCCTTAATCAGTTCTTTTTTAGCGCTGATAAAGGTAAAAAGAAATAAAAAAATAAAAAAAATAAAAAAAATAAAAAAAATGTAGGGAGTGCTTTTATCACCACTCCAAACTCCTTTTATCAGCGCTAGGAGGTCTCCCGCGCACTGCCCTTCCCGCGCATCCTCATACGCACGCACCCCCTTCACTTCCACCCAAACTCGAACCCGGGACCTCCCCCCTTTCACGGCTGCACCTTTACCACTAATACATTTCGTTTTGTTCTCTATTTAATGATAAATATATATATATATAGTTATATTTATTCATATATTGGTATATATTCATATTAATATAAATATATTTTTCCATATGTTAGTATATATATATATTAATTCGTATATATATATATATATATATATATAGTTATAATTTTTATAAGTATATTTATTTTTATATTAATATATACATATAAGATTAGTTTTAAATACATTTATGAAAAAATATGTTTTTTATGTGTGTTTATAAATACATAAATAAATACATACATACATAGATATATACAACACACAGACACACACACACACACACACACAAACACATATATATTTACAAATAAATACATATATATGTGTATTTGAAAAGCCATAGAATCTACTTATAAGATTAGTTTTAAATACATTTATGAAAAAATATGTTTTTGATGTGTGTTTATAAGTAAATAAATAAATAAATACATATATACATATATAAAACACATAGACACACACATAGACACTCAAACACACACATACACAATTATATTCATGAATAAATACATATATATGTGTATTTGAAATGCTATACAATGTTAAAACGAACATAACTTATAATCTAGAATCCCATTTCAACGCCACAAACAGTCAAATCGAAGAAAATTAAACAATATTTGATATGATATGTGGTACAGGCCTAATGGACATCCAGATAAGAAGTTATAACTATTGGATTGTTAACAAATCGGGGTAACCCGACTGAAAAATCAGTTTTGGAGGCCTTCTGGGCCTATTTTGGTATCCAAAAAACCATGAAAATGGTTCCCCCAATCATAGCGACGTAGAGCTCGTCGCAGGCTTCGATTTGATATGTGGTAGAGCTCAAATAGACACCGAGATCAAAAGTTATGTCCGTTTGAAGTTTGAGTTACATTTTCAACATATTTTAGATCTTTTATTAATTGTTTTTATTTTTTGTGTCCTCAAGTTGTTATTAAATGATTTTTAATCGATAATAATTATAAAATTATTAATTAATAACATTTTTTTAAAATATTTTGAAGCCATTTTCACTAAATTTCTTATATATTAAATGTAATAGTATATTTATATGTATCTATAACATATTTAAAAAATATATACTATATTTATATCAATATAAATATACTTATATAACAAAATATTATTTTTCTTGAAAAAATATTTTTTTTGATACTTAACATTTATCAGCACTTGGGAAAAGCACTGATAAATACCCCTTTATCAGTGCTACTAAAAGAAGCGCTGATAAAGGGGTCCCCTTTATCAGTGCTAAGAAAAGCGCTGATATAAAAAAGTGCTGATAAAGTGGGCCTTTATCATCGATTTTTTTAGCGCTGATAAACACAACCCTTTAACAACGCTTTTTTTAGCGCTGATAAAGGCACCCTTTATCAGCGCTTTTTTTAGCACTGATAAAAGTGAAGCGCATCCCTTTCCCATTTTTGTAGTAGTGAGAGGATCAAAAACCAATACTAAGGCTGTGATGCCATGCGATCCCTCATAGGAACGAACCAAGCGAGCACCCTCAACCACTGCTGGTCTAAATGTTGTTAACCTGAGCGACCCACCACAACGCCACACCGCGCACCTCCAAGGCCAATACCGAGGCCACCATCACGATCCACGCAGAAAAACACACATGATAGTCGGTTTACTCACCCGAAAACGGACAACCTGTGAACAAGGTACTATTCACTATAGCCTGCTCATGTGGGTTCCACACTATGATCCTGAAACTCATCAAGCGGATCATACCACTGTGATCCCCTCAGAAAAACACACGGGATCGACTAGTCGATCATCCCAAAAGGACACCTGGAGAAAAAGGTATTATTCAACGAAGACAACCCGGGTGGGGCCCACACCACAATACCGAAACTTGTCATGCGGATCACACCATTGTGATCCCCTCGAAAAAATACATGGGATCGACTACTCGATCCTCCAAAACGGACACCCGGCGAAAAAGTCGCGTTTCTCCGAAAAAGTCGGAACCTAGCCTCATGGGGCCCACACCATGTTCTTGGTCCCCACACTCAAAAACTATCTTGAAAATTCAGTCATACCATCAGGGTCTCAATGCCACTGACGGCACGTCATTTAGACACTCTGTGCTGGAGTTATGGCGGATCAAAGTTAAAAATAATAAAATATTATTATTATTTTCAACGTTTCATGGCCCTAGGCCAAAATACCAACTCAAAAAATTATAAAAGTGAGTTAAAAAGGTCTGTCTCGACTCAAGGAATGCATCACCACAAACAGCTCGCAAATCAGAGTTACGGTTTGCGAGTTACTGGGGTTTAAATAACCCCTGGAAAATCTTGGTCGGACCACCGCCGACCTCGTCGGAAACCACCGCGCCACCATTGGATTCTGCCGCGCCACCGCCGCCATCACTGGAATCCACCACGCTGACACCGTTCCAATGCCGTACCGCCACCTCCCTCACTGAAATCCGCCATAGCCACTGCTAGAATCCGAGTTTTCTGCCGAAAAACATCCGGGAGCCACCGGAATCACCCCAGTGCTCCAAATTCAGATCCGTAACTTGTTTCAGAAAGCTCGGGACCTGAACTACACAAACCCTATGACGATTTGAAGAAACAAAAACATAGAAACAGGATTTTGGATTTTAAAACTCAAACTTCCTACCTCGCAGGTGAAACGCCGAAGCTTCGGGTGCAGAATGATGCCTGCGACGCGCTGGAGCTCGATCAGCTGACGATCAGCGTTGAAAACGGACTCCTGGGGCTCAATTTGGTGAAGAACAGATGAGGGCGGGGGATGGTTTTCTGTACATAGAGAGGAAATGGTGGGAGATGATTGATTTTGTTTTTTTTAAATTATACACTTCATTTGAACTCCCCGCCAACATGCCTCCGACCCGGCACCCGACGCCGACTAAAATTATGTCACACCTTGGGTAAACACGGCATTCTGAATGCAACGAAAGACTCAGAATTGCGATCTGAGACTCCGTTCAGGATTTATTTGAGCCAACGCTCGTAAATAAAATTTTCCATTTATTTATGAAAATGACCCTGGTGGCTTTTCTCACAGTAGGCCTGTGCCTGCAAAGTTTACACCCCACCTAGGGTAAACGACACGCTTCGGAAGCAACCATGCCTTCAGATTCATGTTCTGAGCTACCATTTATGAGATAACACACCCTAAACATGTTCTTAGTATAGAAATACTTAATATTTTTATAAAAATAATTCCAGGCACATCGGGCCTCAGAATCGCACATCGTCTTCGTGCCTAGCTCTGGATTTATTTGTAGGAATATTCCAAAGTCTAACAGGGCCAAAACCCGAGTCGCTACATATGTAATCTTTCAAAAATTTTTATTCCTAAAATTTTATATCCATGTAATACCCAATATAATAAAATTTGGTTTTGAAACACTAAATGTTTTGTTTTTAGGAAATAGATAAATGTACCAACAATAAAATTTGGTACATATATAGTGGTTTCACCATAAATATGACTGGAAATAATGTTCTGTTTAATATTATTATAAATATTAATGGTTTTAAATTAATATCTTGTGACAATAGACCCGAAGAAATAATCAGAATTGTTAATATTGATCTTATAAGTAAATCATTAATTTCTAATGTTTTATTTGTTATAGGACATAAGAAGAACCTTATTATCATTAGGAATCTATGTGATGAAAGTTACCCTGTGAAATTTGGGAATAAAGAATTTAGTATTTATAGTTTTAAAGATGAGTTTATTCTTTCTTCTAATAACAATGAGAATGTTTACACACTATACATAGACAATTATAGGATCCATGATATACCTTTCCACAATGCACATAAGAACAATCTTGGTTATGACATAGATGATTTGGACACTGTAATCTTATAACATCAGAAAAATATATTGGAAAGGACTAGTTAATGATCTATAATAACACAGGGATGATATATTAGAATTTCTTGATCCTTTATCAATTTAGAAAGAAACATAATTCATGTTTTAAATATATTATTGATTTCTCTACATTTAATGGTTTACAGTTAGTTCACATAACCCTATTTGGCCCTACAAAAAGTGGAATTATTAGTATAGAATACTATATATATGTTTTGAATGATGATTACACTAGATATTCATGGGAATATTTTCTAAAATATATGTCCCTAATTTTTTTTAAATTATTTGTATCCCATGTTAAAAATGAGAATAATATACCCTTGATAATAAATTATAGTGATCATGGTGGAGAAATTTCAATTTTCAATTTTGAATCTTTTTTTAGTAAAATATGTATTATACATATCATTTCTCCTCATAGATATCCACTATAAAATGGTGTTGTATAATGAATAAACCTGAATCCATCCGAAGACTATAATAAATATATTGAGTGTATACTAAATTTATAAATATTTTTCGGATTAAGCCAATAATACTTCCATATATACTCAAAATTTAGTTTTAATAAGACCTATTGTTAATAAATATAATTATGTGTTGCGGAGGAAAGGAAACAAAAACTCTCATACATCAGAGTTTTTGGATTCAAAGTATTTTTTGAGAATAATAAATATAATTTACATAAGTTTTCACAAAAATATAAGGATGGAACATTTTTAGGTTATTCTATAGTTATTAAATTTTATGTAGTTGTTAATAAAAATAAAATTTCATTTTAGGAAATAGTACATGTTAAATTTGATGAAACATCTCCCTTTGATTTCAAACAACCTTTTCCCATAAAATTAGATGTTATTTCAAAAATTGATTTTCAACTTATGTTGTAAATATCTTCATAGGGAGAAAAAAATTTACAATCCATTTATAATGTTATGACTTAAATATATTTTAAATAATATAATGAAGAATATATTATAATATAACTATGATGTTAGTTGGTTTGTAGGAATAATCCTAGTGATAACATCATTGGTGACTGAGATCAACTAGTTAGATCTAGAAGCTCCTAATTAATGAAATTTAATATTTCTATTTTTTTTCAATTAGATCCTAAGACCCCTTATGAAGCATTAGATTCTAAATATTTTATAAAATAAATAAATGCTTAAATCAATTAAATCACAAGGAGTCATGATTTTAATTTGTTTAAATGACCTAAATATAATTCTATAATTGAAGTAAAACAGATTTTTTAAAACAAATGTGATGAAAATGGTATAATAGATAGAAATAAAACTAGAATTTTTGCAAGATGATATCATCAATAAGAGGGTATATATTATGAATAAAAAAGATCCCTGGAGAAATAAATTGAAGCTATTCATAGTCTGAAATCATATGCATCATTTATTAATTTCAAACTATTTCAAATGGTTGTGAAGTTTGAATATCTTGTCATTTATGAAGATGAGGAATTTTATATAGAAAAACCCCTAATTTTCAAAAAAATATATCAAAATCATGTTTTTAAACATACTATAGAACATTACAGACACAAACAAGCCCCTATATCCTAGATTGATAGATTAAATAGAATTTTATTACAAAATAATAGTTTTATTGGATATTCATACCCAATAACTATTATAGAAGATGTTATAAAAAATATGATTATTTATCAAATCTATGTTGGTAACATTATATTTTATTCAAAAGCAATTAACAGTCCTTTTCTGATCACATAATTTATGAGTTTAAAATCACTATGATGGGTGAATTAACATTTTTCCTAGGTTTAAAAATATCATAAAAACCAAATGTAATTTTTATATATCAATTAATGTATATAATTTATCATCTTATGATTTTTGTATATGGAAATAATAAATGTATTATTACACACATTGTATTCTCTAATACATTAGATATTTATGAATCCTAAAAAACTAGTTGATCAAAATAATTTTAGTTCAATGATTGGTAGTTTAGTATAATTAACTTCTAGTCATTTGAGCGTAATATTTTCTAAATTCTTATATTAAACATATAAAACCAATCAAAAAGTGTCCTATATAAAATATTTCAAATTTATTTTTCATTATCTTATGGGAACTATGGATTTAGTTATGTTTTACTATTCTAGAAATGATTTTGAATTATTTTTTTTGGATGATGACTTTGGTGGTTGTGAAATTGAAATAAAAAAACATTAGGAACTGTAACACCCAATGACATTACAATATTTTCCTTTTAGAGTAATTTTTTATAGCTTTATTTATACACGACACCATGTTATTCTTAGGATACACACAATAGAATAAATAAAATGGAATATAAAATCCCAATACATTACAAAATATTTAAAATTTTAAATAGATTCATCCTATTCTATATATTTCAACTCACGAAAAAATGATTTTAGAATGCATTTTATGAAATTAGTCTCTTCAATGGCTTATATTACATGGGTAACCATTTTTATAGAACATCAATATATTTTTAAAATTTTATTATTTAATATAATAAGATACAACCTAGCCATTAAATTGGATGTTATTAATATGATTATCTTACATATGTAAAACTATTTTTTAATTCATTGGTTTACAACTAAATTGAGTTGAATATCAGAACCATTTGAAAATATAGGAAATGTTTTTATGAAGAACTATTTTTATACATCCAAATCCATTTTGTCTTAATAAATTAAAATAAGTACTATTAGTGAATGATATAAAATAAATCAATATATGATATATTAAAAAAATATTTTTTATATACATCCATTTTATTTTATATGCATAATATAATATCAGACCCAATATTACGAATAAAAACCCATATTTTTATAAAATCAATTTTAGCACCTTTTAATGAGGAACCTATTTTTAAAGAAATTTCTAGACCTTTTATAAATTTTATATGTCAAAATAAACTTTATTTTTTAAATATAAATGTAAAAATTACATTTAGGTTATTTTTTAGTATTTTTCATATAATTTTAATTTTTTTGGTGAATAGTGAAGAAATGGTGAATTTCAATTGAAAACTACTTTTTAATCTAATTAATTTACAGGGAAAAATTATTTTTAAAATTGGTTATAATATAAAATTAGATACATTATAAATATTTTATACAATTTATATCATTGTAATAAATTTCATATTTAAATTGGATATAAAAAAATTTCAAACTTTTGGATATTTTGAATTTAAAAACCCACATTTCCGTCCCATTTCTGTGATTAATTTTAATTCAAATTCCTCCACTTCTATGATTGGAATTTGGAAATATTTATTACATCTTTTTAAAAATCATAATTTAACATTTATTTTAATTTAAAATTATATTTTTTACCAAAATTGTTAGTGATTGTAGATAAAATTAATTAAAATGATTAATGTAAAATTATGTTTAATAAGGGACTAAAAATTAAACATATGTGCCCAATGGCCTATAAACATGTCAAAAATATATTTAATGTACAATTTAGACCATATAATCTATTTTATAGAATTTGTTTCATTATTATTATCACATTTTGTAAGGGAGACCTCCCAATAGTGTTTACATTTTTATGTTTACAAGAATGCCACTCCTACACCACTATAAAAGGCACTCACCCCTCCCATTTATTCACACCACTAAAGCCACTATTGATCCTAAAAACCCTTAACATATAAGATAAAAAAATCCATTACATCATCCTAGAGTCCCCTATTTGTGCATAAATCCAACCAAGGAAGCCCTTTGGTGCAAACCAAAATGAGTTACCCAAAAAATTGGTAACATTATTCAATATGAATATTGGTGTTTTTCATTATACAAAAAAAACATAATGCTTATTAATTGCTTATAAAATATAATGAGTATACTTAATATATAATAATTTTTTAATGTTAACTGTTCAATCTACACCTACACACACATCCATCAAATGGGTGATGAAATTACCGTTCGGGTACGGTGAACAACCGCATCGAGAAGTGATGTCATCCGTTTTTTATTTACCAACAATCATGGTTGAGAATTATGAAAAACACCATATTTTTATATGATATATATGATATTTATTTTTGATTCATACTTATTAAATTTTAATATAACCCATACCATCTTGATTTCATTTTTTTATTGTGATAACATTGTTTGTGGATGTGTGGACTAACGCCTCCTCAAAGCGATGTGATACATTCAAACATCATGGAATGCATTATTTAATTATTTAATTAAAAATTTGTGATATAAATGAAATATATATGATATTAATCAAATAATTATCTTTATAAAAATATAATATATCATTTATCTTTATTACCCTTATAACACACTAGAAAAATGATTTAGTCGTTTATGGATGTGTGGACTGCCACCTATTTGACATGATGTGATTACTTTTACATCATAATAATTATATATATAAGTATATATGATAAATTAAAATGGTATTTAGGATATAATTATTATTATAAAAATTTAAAATTCTACTTAACTTATTTCAATAAAGATCACGGAAAATGGAAATGATACAATGCCTACATACGACCTACCGATTCCATGATTATAACATTTGTTAATTTTTCAAAACCATAATTCTTGATTTTTTTAAAAGTATATTTTTTGTAAAAATATTAGAATTATTTCAATATTATTATTTTTTGTACGTTTATATAATGACCACTTTGACCATATTCTACCTACTAATGTCATATTTGACACGTAAACCCATTTTAGTCAAACCACCGTATGTAAATATATTTGTTTAAGTAATTTTATAAAAAATTTAAATTTGTAAATAATAATAATAATAAACATGTTTTTTTTTTCAAATTATAGTAAATAATTAACATATTTTATTATTCATGAAGATAGAGAAATATGTGACAAGTTATAGTCACGGTAATGGGATTTATAATATCAATTTTATTTCTACAAGACTTCTTACTTTTACACTACTATTTTATTTTTTGTCTTATAAATAGTTACCATTTGTAATTTTATATCATGATTCAATCATAATTCATGATATTTAATGATTCAATTTGAAATATCTCAATCAAGGGGTTTCCTTAATAAAATTAATTTTTTGTAAAAGTTATCTTTGCACACTTTCTGTTGTCATTGATAGCTTTCTCTTGAAAAAATTACTTCCTTATGTTCATTTTTATTGTGCATTAAATTTTCATTAAATATACATGTTCTCATGAAATAGTTATTATTAATGCCTAAACTATATAAATTTTTATATATGGTGTTCACTTTTGAGGTTATTTTATTAACAAGGAAATTATTGATAAATCAGTATCTTTTACTCTATATTTGTATTTTTGGTAAGACATGTTGATTATTAATTAAATTGATTATTTTATATATAATGAATGATTTAGACATGCATTATATTATTTGATGACTAGTTGATGAAATCCCCTATATGCCTCTGTAGCCTCATTAGATGATTCAATTTGCTAAATCATATTAGTTTTAACTCTCTTGGGAATAAATCTTTATAGTAAAGGTATCATTTGCATGGGAAACATGACATCCAATAATTAATAATTTTCTTTATTGAGTATTCATTTTTTATCATTATGCATGAGATTTTTTCTATGTAAAAATCAATTGATGCATTTTATTATGAGTTTATAAATTAAATGACATGTGTTTCAATTATTTACCTCGAAATATTAATTATTCCTTATCCAGTTATTTGACTGGCATGTGTTCTCAGTTATTTACCATTCCATGTTTATTATCCTTATTGACTCATTATTTCATCCACTATACTTAACCTTACTGATCATTGGAGCTCACCATTATTTTTCTTCATTTCTTCAAGAATCCATGAAGTGTACAGAGAATGATATAAAAGGATAAGTTAAGTGGGAACAATGTTATCCTTGAAAACATATAAGTTCTAATTAGTGTATTCATTTTTAATACAAGACTAATGTATGTATTTGTTTTTTCAAGACATCAAAACTCTTAAATAATTTGTGATTTTATTCCTTATAATCATGCCAATGTAATGGTACTAGACACTAGATCTAGGCTTCTCAGATCTAGGTGATATAGTTGGCATCAGATCAGGATTAATATAATCTTTTGAAACTAGATTTACAAAATATATATTAGGGAAAATATCCCTATCATATTCATTAATGATAACTACAGTGGAACACCCCAATGAGACCATTCTTATTTTTAAAATATATACACTTTAATTATTCTATTTCTATTATGTATATCACTAGCTTTTGGATTATACATTACGTTTCATAGTGTTATGATCTAATCTAGTGTATTCCATTATTTAGAAATATCACTTGGAAGGAAGAAGTGTGTCGATACTCATTGAAAATGTAGAGGTTTACCAACTAATAAAGACAATTTAAAATGTATTAGAACTGATAAATCTATTGATATATTAGTTATGGGTAATAGGTTGTGACACATAACCATTCCGAGATGGAGAAACATTTTCCACTATGAGATTATCTGCTTTTGTATCATTTTATGTGACAATAGACCCTATAATTTAGTAGAAATAATGATCCAAATCTGAACGATCAATGGATTAAGCCTTTAGAGATTTTATTTATGGTAATGAGATTCATTAGTAATGGAAATGTTACACTTGGATTGTATTTCCTCAATAGTGATGCTGACCAATATGGTAATTAACCAAGAATACTAGGGAGGATAAGGAAATAGAAGTTATCTAACAGAATGATTTTAATGAATCGTTCTTTAAAAAGTATTTACCTCAAGAGAAAAATAATGATATAAAGAAAAGTTACTATTTTACTGAAAAATTTGTATGAATAGTTTGTAGACTAAGAATAAACCATTAAAATGTTATCAAAGTGTGCTACATATTTCATATGAAACATGGAATAAAAGATGAACCATTTATTTAAAGGATATATTCATAGTATTTAAAGGGTTCTAGTGTCTCAAACATCTTCATCATATGAGGAAATTGTTTTATTTTCCATAAAAATAGAGAAGTAATTCTCAAGATCATACATATTTAAGGGAAACCAAGAGAAAAAGAGGACATCAAAGAAGAATATGGATAAAGGGAATAATGGAAAGAGGTATTTTACCCCTTGTGATAAATATGGAATTAATAACCTAGGTAAATACTTTAATGGAATGAGAGTTTTCTATAAGTGTGGAGATAAGGGCCACTATGATATGAAATGAAAAGGTAAGAGTAAAAAAGGATACTATTTTCTATTACAACTTCATGGGTATGGGGAACTATATCAATGATTTCCCCACGAATAAAGATAATATACCTCTAAAGAATATAAGGGATCAAGGTCTAGATTATACTATTGATATATCCAAAGTTGAATGATTAATTTTCTCTTATATTTGTATCCTAGAATAATTTTGTAAATTTATGTTATTGATGATATCTGGGTTATAATAATTATGTAATGTATAAGGATTGTAATTCAGTACTTTTTCATCAAGGATTTAAAAGATTTTTTTGATTGGTAAATTTAACCAAGATATGTGATTCATTATCAAGGTGAACTCTTAGGACAAAAACATGGTTAAGGGAAAAATAAAAATTAATAAGTTCCTGATACTGAAATAATGATGTTGGTAAATGACATAATTAATATAAATAATATAAATTTTGTACTACTAACTACCATGGAAATGATTCTATAGTGATTGATGATAATCATTTGGAATGTTTTAACATTTATAAAATGGTTTAAGTTGAATTTCATAGGTGGTTTTAGAGGTCATTTTTTTACATCACCATATGATGAATCTTATGGTAATAAATGTAGTAGAAATAGTTAAAGATAAAATTAAAATGAAAGACTATGTTTATATAAACATATATTATCTTATATTAATAAAGACTGATATAATTTCCCATATTTAGGAAATGGGAAATTAGACATTAAATTTTTCCTATTATCATTTTATTATGTCAACAACCTTTATTCGCATAAATGGGTTATGGTTTTGTGATCAACAACATTCTCATGAACATGTTCTCTATCAATTTCCACCAGAACATGACTGTTATATTTCTCATCAATTTATAGGTTTTCACTAATTCTCTTATATTTAATAGATTATTTTTGTGGTGACATTTAGATTTTCCTTTACTTCTTATTAAGAAGTTATCTTATGAACCTTATTTACGATGTGGGTTTTTCGACAATATTATTTTCATATATAAAAGTATTTAATTTTTAGGTCATGTTTATATTTCAAAGATGTGGTTTAATTAAGGTGGAGGGAATATAACACCTCAATTCTTTAAAATATTTTCCTTTCAGTATAATTTTAATGTTGTTTCTTGCTTGTTGTATAAAAAACACCATGATAAGCATAAAGTACACACAACACCAAGCATAGAAGGGAATATAATATCTTGATACATTACAGAATGATTACTATTTTAAATAGGTTCAATCTATTATATATATTTCAATATTTTTTTAATTTTATCTTACATTGCATACGACGTGTTTCTTCAAGGACTTGTGTTACATGCACGACCAAGTTTTACCGAATAATAATATATTATTAAAATATTATTATTTAATATAATAAGATATAACCAAGCCATTAAATTGGAATCTATGAATAGTATTAACTAACACATGGAAATACATTTTTAATTCATTGGTTTAAAATTAAATATAAATGAATGCAAAAACCAATTGAAAATATGGAATGTTGTTATAAAGAACTATTTTTGTAATTATAATAGTGATTTTACATAATAAATTAAACTAATAACTATTAGTGAATGTTATTACTTAAATATATCTATTATATAATCAATAAAATATATTTTATATTCATCCAATATATTTAATAAGCATTAGATATAAATAAAACCAATGTTACACCTAAAAAATTACTGTTTTGTAAAGGTAGTTTTAACGCCTTTTAATGGAGAACATTTTTTAATTTAAATTACTAGAACTTTAATTAAATTCATATTTCATAATAAAAATAATTTTTGAAATAAAAATGTCAAAATTAGGATTGGGTAATTTTGTATTTTTCTGAGATGTTTCCGTTGTTAATGGACAGTGAAAAAAATGATCAATTTTAATTAAAAACTACTTTACATATAATTTATTAATAAGTATAAAACTATATTTTAATTTTTTAAAGTAAAATTAGATAATATATAAATAATTTAATCTAATTTAGGTAATTTTAATCTATTTTACAATTAAATTGGATATAAAACCATTTCAATCTTTTGGACATTTTCACTTTAAAACCTGCTTTGTCGTCCTGTTTGCAGGACTAATTTCAATTTAATTTTTTAATTTTTTTTTAATTTTGAAAAATGGATTCCATATTAAAAATAATAATTATTTATAATTTATTGTTTTCTAAAAATTTTTTTTAACAAAAATATCAATGAATGCAGTAAAAATCAGTTACAATGATTATGGTAAAATTAAGCTTAATAAGGGACTAAGCCTTAAACAGGAGGGCCAAAATGACCTAGAAATATATACAAAAACTATTAGATGAACATATTTAGACCACATAATCACTTTTATCTAATTTTATTCATTATTGGAGGCACATGATGTAATGTATTCCTCTAAAAAATGATTACTTTTTTATATTTAGAAGAATACCACTCCTCCTCAACTATAAAAAGGAGCCCATTACTCCTATTTATTCACATATATGAAGACACATTGGCTCTTATAAAACCTAAAAAATTTGATCCCAAAATAACTATATTCAATCCAGTCTCTAATATTTTTTATGAAATCCAATTGAGGAATTCCTTTAGTCTAATCCAAAAGGAGTTACCCGAAAAAAGTTGTAATAGTATTCAACATGCATTTATGATTTATTTCAATATAAATACATTAAATTATTATTATTATATGATTATATAATCAAATAAGTATCCTATAAATACTGAAATTTTTTTTGTTAAGATTTCTACCTACACCTACACACACTTCCATCAAATGGGTAATGAAATTACCGTTCACTTACGGTGAACTACCGGCTCGCGAAATGATGTCGTTTGTTTTTTCTTCACCACCTTTTATGGTTGGGGATTATGATAGAAAACATATATTTATACAATATGTATGATATTTATATTTTATTAATAATTATTTAATTTATATATAACACATACCTTCATGCTATCCATTTAGTGTAATTATGATAACGATGTTTGTAGATGTCTAAACTATCGCCTCCTCAAAACGATGTGATACATTCACACATTAAATGGAATTTATTATGGATGGGTTTAATTAAAAATATGTGACATACATGAATTATAATTGATATTAATTAAATAATTAAATTTATATAAATATTATAAATCATTTTATTTATTACCCTTTTCACATACAAAAAAAGTGATAACATCATTGGATGTGTGGACTACAGCCTCCTTAACACGATCTGATTACTTTTACATCACAATATACATATATATATATATATATATATGATTAAATAAAACGGTTTTTATGATATTATTATAATTATTTAAATATTAAATATTACTTACCTTCATTCCATAATGATCATTGAAAATTAGAACTTTACTCATGCGTATGTATGGCCCACGTCTCTATGATTGTAATGATGGTTCATTTTTCATATCCATCATTAATTATTAGTTTTACAAGTATATAGGATGTATAAATATGATATTTATGTGATTATAATTATTTTGGATATGTTTATATAATGAAACATTTTACCATTTTCATCCTACCAAAATCATTTTTGACACATGGACCGAATTGGTTCAAAACACCTGATTTAAACCTAATTGTTTAAGTTGTTGTATACAACATTGTAATAACTAATGTAAAAGTAATTGAGAAACCCAGAGTTTTTAAGGACATATTTTTTTTCAATAAAATTAAATTTTAATTTATATCTTTCAATGAACTATGTCAATGATTCCATTCACATGAAACTCACTTGGTTTATGTCACACACAACACTAACTTGAAGTATGTTATGTGCAACATCAACTTGGAATACGATACACACGACCCCGAGTTTCTATGATACATCTATTTTATTTGTATTAATTATTTAAATAATATAATTATAACCCAAACATTAAAATTAGTTATATGAAAGTAATAAAAAATATTCAAATATTGATTATAATCTATTTATATAAATAAAACATATTGATAATGAAAGATAATATTTTTGGTAAATTCCTTTTTAAAACACCATTTTCTCGAATAAACCAATATTAATAATTAAAGTAATTTTAGACAAATTTTTAAATATAATTTTATAAAATAAACTTCCTTTTTAAATTCAGAATGTCGAAATTATACTAGGGTGATATTTTGGGGCTTTTTTGATAAACTTCATTTTTTGATGAATAGTAAAATATACTGGTTTTTAGTTTAAAAAATTATTTTTTTCTAGTTAATTATTAATGATAAATGATATTAAAAAGTTAATTTAATGTAACAATATATAAACATTACGTATATTAACACAATTTCATTCATTATAATCCATTTCACTTTGAAACTGAATATAGAATCTTAACAAACTTTTGAACTTTATCCTACATGAAAACATCGTTATTTGATCCCGTATATGGGAATCGAACTAATAATAATTATTATAATTCTGTGATTTTAATATCAAAAATATAACATATACCATTTTATTAATTTTAATATTTATATTCTAATAACACCATGTCAATTGTTGACCAAAATGATTAGTAAAAGTGATTAAAATTAATCATAGCACTTTAGGCCAAATTATGCTTAATTGAGGACTAAAACCTAAAATTAAGGGCCCAAACGACCTATAAACATGTAAAAAACCCATTTTATGTCCATATTTATTCCAAAAACCTTCCATTATTGATTAATTTTGGTTTTTAATTTTTTTTATGTAATAACATGTCCAAAACTAATTTGTTTCTAAAAATTCCATGTGAGTCATTTCCCTTCCCTATAAAAGGCCACCACCTCTACCCATTACTCACACAACTCAAACCTATTAAGTTGTTCAAATATCTACCCATGTAGTCTCCCAATAATAATATCTTTGAAATTGATGCCTCACACTGGGTAGAAGGATTCTCAAGGAATCTTTTTGGCGTAAACCAAAAAGAGTTAACCGATTGAGAGGTAACATCTTCTCTCAAACTCCTTTACATTATTTTCTTTTTCCTCCTAGTAAAAAATCATTATTCACTTATTTTGATACAAAAATTTTATCCTACATACACTAGGATGATTTTATACAAGGGTTCTGACCTACACTTACACATACCTCTATATAATGGATGCTGAACATATCAATTCTCTGTACAGAGAAGTACTACTTCACAGAAAGATTGTTTATTTCTCCATTACCACCATTCATGTTAGCCATTATGATAGAAAATATGATTATATGTGTAATATATTATATTTAATATGTATTTAAGATTATTTATTCCTTTAAAACATACTTATTTTTACCATCCATTTGGTGTTAATAAGATAATATCATTTGAGGAAGTGTGGACTATCGCCCCCTCAAAGCGATGTGTTTCATTCACACACCACATAGAATGTATTAAGGATGGGTTAATGAAAATATATGATATAGATGATATATTAATGTTCTTTTAATAATGATATATATGTTTAAATACATATTTCATTTAAATACTTTGTTCCAATATGAAAATAAAAATGGAAACATCATTCATACGTACGTACAGATTACCATCTCTATGAACGATGTTTTCCATTACGTTATTCATTAAGATATAGATTATTATAATATAATTATAATAGATATATCTGATATTTATATCATTTTATACATTCTTAAATCATGACATATTTATAAGGATCAACGACACAAAAAATTAAGACACATGTGAAGAACAAAGCGAATATTACCCAAAGTGAAACCTTCACATTGGATCATTAAAAAGAGGGTAATATAAGTTCATAATAAAATAATATATGGTAATAGATATAATAATATTATTTCTTAAAATATTTATGATAATATTATATTTATTATATAGTAATATTTTAATAGTATGGATAGGGTCAAGACACAAGGTAAGGGTATTTTCATCTCACTTTATAATTTCCATGAGATACATGTAACGTTCCCCACTATTTTCTTTTGTGTGGTGTATAAAATTCCCATGATTGTATTTTATTTATCTTATACTTCAATTTATGGTTATTTGAATTCCAATTTTATGAACCTTATTTCATGTGGTTTAACATTCAAAAGATACCAAATCAGTATAACAATTTTGTCTCAATTTTCCTTCTTGAGACTCCTGTTTTGTTATACAGGTAAACTATTTTTTCGATGTGTATATACTTACTTAAAATTAACCTCATTATTTTCATGATATATTAATCTTCATTTAATTTTGTTTTCTTACATGGAAATTATGATCCCTTGTAACCAAGTTATTAGAGTTTATTGAGACAATCTTTTCAATTTTTCGAGACTATTTATGTTTATGAATACTTAGATGAAATATTGTGATCAATAATTCAAGAATATTCATGAGTTTCATTATAATATATTTATTAAGAATATTATCATTTTTTAGTAACATGTTTCCACTATTTGGTACTTCAGATAAGGTTTTTAGTAAAATCTAACCACATCACTCTTTGGTTGGAAATCATTTGAATTTAAAACCATGATTTCAAAAAACATTTCAAAAGATTCTAGGAGATAATAATCAATGAAAAATTGATTTTAAAAATGTTTTATTGTTTTATAAGCTTACATTACAATTTTATAAATCTATTTTCAAATAAAAAGGTTTTTAAAAGGTTTTATTAATTAAAAAGAATTTTTTCAAAGAAGAAAGGATATTGTCCTTAGGAAGTGTTTTTAAGATATCATTAAAAATTATTTCCCATATAAGAAAAAATCTATTGTTTTTAATCACGCCTTTATGGGGAATTATTTACCATCTCCATTCATATTCATTATCTAAATGGATTATGTTGTGATGACATGATGTTATGGAACCCATTTATCTTTCCCGGTTAAATGATTTTGAACCCCGAAACTTTTCCTGGGTTATGTAAATGTTGAAATGACTATGAAACCTGATTATTTCCGTAGGTTATGATATGTTTACATGTTTATGACTAAAATTTAATTTCATGGGTTATGATACGTTCATTTATTATCTTTTGGCACATGTATATATGATTTAATTATGTGACTGGTGGGACCTGTATCTCTATCCAAGGCATTGGGTAAAGATTTACACCTCATGAGATAGAGAGGGAAAGAACGAGGGTTTATATGGTTCAGTAATATAGAGCTAGAATGAGGGTTTACCCAGCTCAGTAATACTAAATTAGAATAAGGGTTTACTTGGTTCATTAATACAGGGCTAGAACGAGGGTTTACTCGGTTCAGTAATATAGGGCTATAATGACGTTTCACCTAGTTCAGTAATGGACTTTGTCCACTAAAATGTTATTGGGAGTGATGCCTTGGATACTACAGAAATAATTATATGCTAATTTGTTTCCACAATTATAGGTCTTATTCCTATGTTAAGTGTAAGAACCCAATTCTTCTTTTCAGGTAAGGATTATTATTTTTGGTTTATACTTAAAGAAAAGGAATAAAAGAGGATAAATAATAGATCTACACCTTACACAGCTATACTTGGTGGTTACATGTCGTTTATTCTCAGGTACACGCTGTGTAATCAAGTCGAAAAGTCAGTGATTGATGTGTAAGGGTATTCGGCCACAAAATGAACAGTAAAAGAACCTACATGGTGTGTAGTTCCTCTTATATGCTGTATATTTTCTAATTTTTTCTAAAATGTGAGGAAAATGTACATGGTATTGTGACTTTAGCTCATTGTAGAGTTGTTTATATGTGTTGTAGTGACATTCTCCCATGTTTAGGGTGTATCCTTTAATAGAAATTGAACCTTTTTGTTTCCTAATTATGATTAGGTGATGGATTAAATTAATTTGAGAATATTTGATATTGTTTGGTTTGATTAATGTCCAACCCGTGGGTGTGTTTCCCTCAGATGACCATTGTTTAGCCATTTTTCTAGGATGCCTATGGTCTTGCCTTTGTTTCCCTTTTTAGTGTTTTTTAAAATGAAATTGGTTAATTGAATAATGTCCACATGAGATGAAAATTTCTTAATGCTTGTGATAGTTTCGTTCAATTTCATTCTTGTTACATATAAACTACCCATGTGAGTATTTTTGTTTAAGGATTTTATTTTTTAGATTAATTTATAGGCTTGTGACATGATTGTTTCCTACCAGAGTTGTTAATTTTTCAACTATGTAATAATGTAATTTACATTCATTGGTTAAAACATGATAAAATTCTTATATACTGGGGTATTGCCCTGAAAAATGTTGAAATGATGATATAATGGTCTCTTCCCTGATTGAAACATGATAAAATGCTTATATACTGGGTTTTTACCCTGAAACATGTGGATATGATGATATACTAGGCTCATCCCTATTTGAAATATGCTGATATTCATCAGGTTTGGACCTAAGACCTGTTGAAATGGAATGACTTATGACATGTTTTCCAAGCCAAAGCATAAGATTGTATTCGACCTTCACTTATTTATTTTTAAATATCCTGCTATGGTATCTGTTATGCTTACTTTATACCAGGAATTGATAGTCTTAGGTTGGATACCAAGACTTTTATAATTCAATGTAATTGTATTAATTAATGAACATGATATGAATGTAAAATAATGGCAGTGATTTTAGGATTGTTTAATTTTCAGTACTTCCTTGTTATTACTTTCACTATTGTACGCTAATGTTTTATATACACACTGATATACTGGAAATGATCTTATATTGATGCCTACTGGTATTTATTTCACACACCCTATTTGGGTCATGTTTTTGGTTCAAAATAGATTATATTTTTGTAGGTTTGAATAAGGGAATGTTCCCTTCTATAGGTACTTGATTGCTGTTAGAAGCAGGAGAGCATGAGACTAAGCTGAGGCTTGTGATGCTTTTGAGTTTTATTTTTTGTATTTCTATACCATGGTATTGTATCTTGTATCTGAATATAGTGTATGATACTTTTGATTCTTTCTAAGAGCATGTGACTTGCTACATCATCTTTTGTATGGAATGATGTTTGGTGATTAATCTTACAAGTCTACCGCTATTTAATTTATTTTTTTATTGTTTAATATTTCTACTATTGTATTATTATTGATTCAACTATATTACACAATTCCTATGAGGGAATAGTTTCCCCACTATCACACCCGAGGACCTCACTACTAGTTGGAAATCTCTATCATTTTGAGAAATTCACTTGAGGCTATGTGTCCAATCAGGTACGGGGAACCAGTTGAGTGGTACCCAGATCTAGGATGTTACAAAGTGGTATTAGAGTAGTTTCTTTTCTGGTTTACCTTAATTTTTTGTTATATTGGATAGGGATAAGAAATAAAAGGAGTTTGGTACTAAACTTTTCCTAGGAGTAGTAACCCTGTGTACATGTAAAATCCAAATTTCCTCGAATTGAATTTTGATTTTTGGATTTTGAGTTGTTACACTTGATTTGATTTCACTGATGAGTGATGCAATTTTTTTTATAGTTATTATTGGTATCATTATGGTTCTATTTTTCTAAAACCCTAGGAGATGATGGTATTCCATCTCATGCATCATATAGGTACTTGTATGAAATCACATTCCATGCATTCATTCCATAACATTTAGAAAGAATTACTGATTGCATGCTGTTGTGATGGATTATGTGCTAGGGATTCATGATGGTGTTATAGGTACCATGATAAAAATACCTACTATTGTGATAGGTGTATTGATACGTTTTATGGTTCAAATTGGATGGATTCCATGCTTTGTTCCCTAAGGTGTATGAGCCCTCTTGGAAAAAAATTTATTGGATCATGTTTCAACCTTTTTTATAGAATTGTATTATGATATGTTATTCTTGGGTGCCAAATTTTGATTCGCTGTGAGTATGGGTCCTCATGGATTGGAATTTGGAAAACCACTGGTTTTTTTCGACAGAACATGGTTTTTCTGGGAAATATGGAGTTTCTGTCATGAAAAAAATCAGTTTACATGGTGTGTACTTTTTCCTAACACGTCATGTGTTCTTCCTGTTCGGGGAAGGAAGAATTATTTTCATGATTACACACCGTGTACTAGTATTACATGTCTTGAAGTAAGTGACTATATGTCTTACCATGTAAGAAGGAACATGGAATCATGGGTTTTTCCAGTACAAGACCATGTACTTTCATTACATTCCATGTTGGAATACTCAGACAAAACCCATGTGAATCCAGCCATGTAAAAGTACATGGATAGGAGGGGGGACTTGTGTACACACCATGTACCAGACTAAAACATTGTGTACCCAGAGTGTTTACATGCCAAGGATGGAGGATGTACACGACCATGTAAGAGGTTATGTATACACACCATGTGTAGTCCCTACATGATGTGTAATAATCTTTTGTTAATTCTTGAGGGTTTTCTACTCCTATTTAGTTCATGAAATCTTGAACTATGAACCATGATCTCAACATGAAATTAGATGTGTTCTTGACTCTATAGAGCCATGCCTCCACAACAACCACCAGCTATACACCAGGAGAGTGGTGATGATCATACCCCAGAGGTGGAAGGACAAGGTCTACCAGTGGATCCTCTAGTCATGATAGTTTTGGAACTATATCTTATACCGGATGTAGGCACTGATTCATATTTTTGTGAAGGCATTATAAAGTTTTTGTAGACCTTCTAGGGAGTACATCAACCTTACACATCTATGGAAGAACTAGTGTGAGTATTCCAACAGAAGCATACACCTACATTTTCAGGGGCATCAGCTTCTCACAAGTTAAGTAATTGGAATACATCAGGCCATTCAGGATAAGGGGGAGGTCATGGACATGGTAGCAAGACCCCAGGATCTCAGTGACAAGAGGGCAGGTCAAATTCTCACTAAGCTTCTGAGATTCACACCTATTCTAATGGGTGACAAGACATCGAGGGATATGCTATTAGAGGATAGTCTCAGGTATGAAATCTTATCGCATGTGAACATTTTCAGGTTTCCTTATTTATAAGCCATCGTGAATTAGTTACTGATTACTGAGTGTAATCTTCAGGAAGTTAGAGGTGCGAAACATGGTGGTTCGGAACCAAGATCTGGTACTTTTTTGATCGGTAAGAAGAAGCGTCATTTGGGGTTTTCTAAGGGCGATAGTAGCAGTGAGAATGTAGCTTCCAGTATCCAGGTGAGGTGCTACCAGAGTAGAATGGTTGGGTATACAAAACCTTAGGTCCCGATGGACCCATTAGAGTGCCGAGCATGCTGAAAGATGGGCCTTTTACAACGTTTTTGCAGGACATTTACACTATCATCTAGTGGGATATGGTCTACACCAACTTCGTGTTTAGGAGTAGGGGAATCAGCTTCTCACAAGTCAAGTAATTGGAATACGTCAGGCCATTTTGGCTAAGGTGGAGGTCATGGCCGTGGTAGCCAGACCCCAGGATCCTAGCGACAAGAGGACAGGTCAGCTCAAGGTATCCAGGCAGTGTAATAGGGTCGCGGTACATGTTAGACTTATGCAGTGAAACATCCCCAGAAAGTGTAAGATTCCAGACCTTCTACTACCAGAGATACTATTCTAGTCACCTTCATTTTATATTCATCTCTTTTGATATAGGGGCTTTGTATAGTTTAATATTTTTTCATGTTATAGAGAGAATTGTGGTCTGTGTTTTCCCTTATGATGGTGTTATGATGATAGACACTCCGTTAGGGATAAGAATGACAGGTTTACAATAGTGTAATGGGTTCCCCCGAGAGGTTGGTGGGTGTCACTTATTATGGGATCTATATGTCTTAGAGATGATATAAATTATTTTCATTCTCATAATGGACCGGTTGGTTCCTTTTCGATACATTGTCGATTGCTATCACCATAAGGTGAGTTTTATGTCACCAGAGGGTAGATGGTTTTTACACAAAGGATAATAGGATGCCCAGGCTGGTAGAGTTGGACCCCAGCTTCATGGGTTGGGTTGTGTGGAAGCCCAGATTGTGAGTCTATATCTAGATGACCATGGGACATGTCAGACAAATTTTCCTCTGGTGGTTGATCATTTTAGGGATTTTTCCTAGGTGAATTTTCAGGGTTACCTCTGATAAGAGAGGTGGAGTTCACGATTGAGCTAGTTCCAGGAGCTGCACCGATATCCATTTCTCCTTACACGATGGCTACGATGGACCAGTAGGAGCTCAAAAGGTAGCAAGATGATTTAGAGGAAAATGGGTTTATCTGACCCAATACTTCTTTGTGGGGTTCTCCAGTCCTTTTTTAATGGAGGGTGGTACCCTTAGGCTATACATGTACTATCAAAAACCGAACCAGCTAATGGTTAATAACTGATATCCCATTCTATGGATAGATGACATGTTTGATCAGCTTCGAGGAGCCTGGGTATTCTCAAAAATAAACATGGAGTCATGATATCACTAGGTACATGTTCGACTTTAATAAATAACTCGTACCAAATTTCGAAGCATGTATGGTCTATATTAATATCTTATTATGCCATTCGGTCTCACAAATGCACCAAAAATTTTCATCGAGACGATTAACCAAATTTTCCATCATTACTTGGATTATTTTGTGGTGGTTTTTGTGGATGATATCTTGGTGTATTCTCATAATCCACAAGACCATGCCAACCATCTTGAGATCATTTTGAATACATAGAGAGGGCATCCGTTATATGTTAAGATCACAAAGTTCCACTTTGAGATAGAAAATATTCACTTACTGGGACACATTATCATGGATAGACGAGTTTTAGTGGACCGAGAGAAGGTGAGGGTGGTAGTTTCTTGGGAACATCCCAATAATGTGTTTGACATATGGATTTTCTTAGGGAAAGGAGGGTACTACATGCATTTTATAAAGTACTTTTCATGCTTAACAACTCCATTGATGGGCTTTACTAATAAGGGTGTGAAGTTTGTGTAGTCATATTCTTGAGGGACAACCTTTATGGAGTTGAAGGGGAGACTGAAATCAACACAAATACTGATACTAATAGAGCACAATAAGAGTTATACAGTCTACTGTGATGCTTTAGGTATTGGGCTGGGGGTAGTGCTGATGCCGGGAGATTGAGTCATCGTGTACAGGTCTCGACAGTTGAGGCCTCATGAGAGGAATTAACCAATGCATGATTTATAGTTAGCTGCTATTGTACATGTGTTGCACTATTGGAGACACTATTTACTTGGAGAGAATTTTTTAGTGTACAAAGAAAACAATATCCTCAAATACATATTTACTTGGAATGACCTGAATTTGGGATAATGAAGGTGGGTGGAATACCATCAGTCATTAAATATTGAGCTTCCCTATACACCTGGGAATGGTAATGCAATGGATGGTGTATTGAGTAGGATGACTCAGATACATGAGGTGTATTAGGCCATTTTTGAGTGGAAATTTATGTATTTGTTCTCTAAGATGCATTTGGAGGTGCACAATTATCATGGAAAGGATTTACATTCATCTATATCTATGAGTTCTACCCTCCTGGATAGAGTCTGGATGAGACAACTATCAGATTATATGGGCCTAGTCATTCAGAAGAGTGTAGAAGGTGAGGATCAACCTCTTGGTTGGATAATAAGTGATGATGAGATAGTGCGTATACTAGGATATGTGTGGGTTCCTGTGGACATACATGAGGAGTTGATGCAGGAGTTTTATGCTTCAGATTGGGAAGTGCACCTCAAAGCTACAAAGATGTATTGTGACTTGCGCCGTCTATACTGGTGGTCGAGTATGAAGAGAGAGGTGGCTAGTTTTTTATGAGCTATTCCACCTATCAGTAGGTGAATGCAGAACATCAGCGTTTGGCTGGGATTTTACAGTAGTTACCTATTCTGGATTGAAAATGGGATGATGGAATGATGGATTTCATGACTGTGATACCAAGTTCACCCAGAGGTAATGATTCTATGTGAGTGGTGGTTGAATGACTTACGAAGGTCACTCACTTATTACCGATCAAGGAGACATTCAGTTTTGTTGAACTTGGGAATATGTATATTCATGATGTGGTATAAATTCACGGGGTCCCTTGTTTTATCTTTTCAGATAGGGATTAATACTTTACATATTGTTTATGGAAGTGTTTTTTGAGGGTGTTGGGTACATAGGTGCTTCTAAGTAGAGCATACCACATTCAGGAAGATGGCCAGTCAGAGTGTATGATACAGGTGATGGAGGAAATGATATGAGCACATGACCTAGACTTTGGGTCTCTTTGGAGAATTAGATCCCACTAGTTGAATTTTCCTATAATAACAGCTCCCAGGACACTATATAGATGGAAACTTGTGAGGCTTTGTATGGTAGGCCATGTCAATCACCCATATGCTAGCTGGAGGTGGGTGAGGTAGCTTTACTAGGACCACATCCCATGTAGGACACATATATAAAGGTCCTATTTATTTAGAAGAATATGGATACTGCCTAGTATCGTAAGAAACCTTATAATGATCGCTACAGAAGACCTATAGAGATTGAGTTAGGCGATCAAGTTTTCTGGCGTATTGTACTGAGGTTGGGACACAAGAGGATCAGGAGATAGGGTAATCTTTCACCGATTTACGTCGGGCCATTTGAGATTCTGGGAAGGGTTGGCCCGATCGCCTATCAGTTGAAGTTACCCTAGAGGCCCCGGGATATGCATGATTTCTTCTATGTTTCTTAGTTGTGACATTAATTTTCAGACCCATCTCATTCTTTTCAACCTGAGTAGGCTGAGTTATATGTATATGAATCCTTTAAGGAGAATCCTATTCAAATTGTAGATCATAGCACGCCAATTCTCTATGGATGGTTTGTTCCTTTAGTATGGGTCATATAGCAACACAACCAAGTACAAGAAAAGACTTAGGAGAGGGAGGCTGATTTATGATTCCAGTGGGAGGAGTTATTCTCAACTATTTATTCACCACCCTTGGAAGGGAAATTTAGGGACAAATTTCATTTAGGGGTTACATTTTTAATATCATATTTCTTATTTTCAGGTACAAATGTTTCATTTTTTTATACTTATGGAAAAGGAATAAAATAGGTTTAATATTGGCTCTATACCTTACACGACTAGACATGGTGGTTACAAGCTATGTATTCTCAGGTACACACCATGTAATCATGTCCACAAGTTAGTGGATGACTTGTAAGGTAAGTTGTTCGTGAAATAAATAGTAAAAGATCCTACATGGCATGTTTTTCCTCTTAAAGGCCTTTTATTTTATATTTTTTTTCTAAAATGGGAATTAGACTTTTTTTCCAGTCATTCTGGATAGAGGAGGCATCGAGTTCATGAGAAAACAGTGCTAGGAGGGTATTTGGCTCCCTTTTGTCCATTTGAACCCCGATTCTTTCACCATCAGATGTGTTGGAACCCAATCGATAAGCTCTTGATTCCACTTGATCCATTATTAATGATTTTTTTATCTCAAAGAAGTATTGGACCGTGAGTGTTTTAAATTGTTTTGTAGATCTAATTAATTCTATCTTGAATTAGAAGCTAATACTAGATGAAGAGAGTCACACAAGGACAATATAGTTGGTCTTGTGACTTTCTCTCAATGTTGACTTGTTTACAAGTGCTGTAGTGTCATTCACCCATTTTTAGTGTGTAGCCTTGAATTTAAAATGACCCTTTTTGTTGCATAATGATTATTAGGTGATGGATTAAATTAATTAAAGAATGTTTGAGATTTTTTGGTTTGAATAAAGGCCACCCCATGGGTGTGTTTCCCTTAGAAGGCCATTGTTTAGCCATTTGGACTAGAATACCTATGGGCATGATGTTGTTTCTCTTTTTATGATTTTTATAATGAAATTGGTTAATATAATGGTTCCCATGTGAGATGAAAATTTAATAAGATTTTTGATAGTTTATTTGACATGTTTTGTTGTTACATATAAACTACCAATGTGAGAATATTTGTTTAAGACTTGTAATTTTTATATTAATTGATATGATTTTGACATGATTGTTTCCCACCTGAGTTGTTAGTTTTTTTAACCATGCAATATTTTAATTTACATGTGTTTTTTAAAACATGGATAAATTCTTATATACTAGGGTTTTACCTTGAAAAATGTTGAAATACTGATATACTAGGCTCGTCCCTAATTGAAACATGCTAAAATGATTATATGCTAGGTTTTTTCTATGAAACATGTTGAAATGATGATATTATAGGCTGGTCCCTATTTGAAAAATGCTAAAATGATTATACATCGGGCTTGGGCCTGAGACAAGTTGAAATGGAATGACTTATGAAACATCTTCCAAGCCAAATCACAAGATTGGATTCAATATTCACTTTTTTCTTTATAGATAGCCTACTATGGTATCTGTTTTCTTATATTATACTAAGAATTAAAGGGCTTAGGATAGATCCAGAGACTTTTATAATTCATTGTAATTGAATTAATTAAATAACATGAGATGAATGTAAAATAATGATAGTGCTCATATGATTGTTTAATTCTGAGTACTTCCTTGTTACTGCTTTCACTATTGTATACTACTATTGAATATACTCACTGACAGACTACAATAGATCTTGGGTGGCTTCCTATTGGGTTTTATTTCCCACACCCTCTTTGGGTCATGTTTTCGGGCCCAAATAGATTATATTTTTTTGCAATTGTCAATAAGGGTTAATTAAATTCTACATGTACTTGATTGTTATTAGGAGTATGAGATAATGAGACAAAGCCGAGGCTTGAGATGATTCCAAGTTTTAATTTGTATTTCTATACCATGGTATTGCATCTTTTATTTGACTATAGTTTATCCTATTTTTCTGCTTTCCTAGAGAATTTGACATGTTTCATCATCTTTTTTATGAAATGATGCCTGGTTATTTATCTTATATATATTCCACTGTTTAATTCAGTAGTATGATATTAACTATTTCTACTATTGTTTCCCTACTATCACACTCTAGACCCTTACTGCTAGTCGGTAGCCTCTGGCATTTGGGGAAATGCACTTGAGGCTATGTGGCCAAACGGGTACGAGGCACCAGTTGAGTGGCATCTAGATCCAAGATGTTACATTATTATTTCATAGTCTATGATCTTTATTTCATTATGATTTATTTCCTATGAACTATCAATATTTATTCCATGATCTTTATTATGCAGGGTATGATATTCTATTTTCATGATCACATTCTCACACCCTTATGCAAATGTTATACTTACATGCATCCCTTGTTTACCCTTACTGAGCATTTGAGGTGACCCTTTTTTGTGTTTCCTTCCCTAGGTTTTGAAGATATGTTTTATGTTTGATGTGTTTAATAATGCTGCCAGTTATGAAGAACCTAGTTGGAGATAATGTAGCTCACTATATATCAGTGTTTATGAATTCCATGATTCCAAACGCACTAGACTACTATAGTATTCTGGAGTCTATTTTTATAATGTTAGTTAAGCTAAAAAAGTGATGTAGTGTGAATGTTTGTAAAGTTATTATCTCTATAGTTTGTATCAGAAGAAAATTTTAGTCAACCTTTGGAAATAATGATGATAAAACCTTGGTGACAACCCTAAGGACATTTCTAAGGATACATGTAGGGATGAGTAAATATATATGAAAATGTCCTGGAATTTTTGGGAAGTATAGAGTGAGTGGTTTCCTATAAATACATCCTTGTCTGGATAATACAAGTGGATTTGTCTCTTAAACAGATGTACCAAGGGGTAAAAACTCTGAAAATATGTTTTGAGCTTGACTTGGGGTAATCTGGTACATGACAATGGGCCTTTCTACACACCTACTTTGGCACTCCCTGGGGATATGCTTTGTGAATTCAAAAAATCTTCATGAATCATTATGAATTATTTAAATATTTTTTTGATATTAATTACCTAGGATAAAACTATGGTTTCATAAATTAAGGAAGGTGTCATAAGTTAGACATCCTATAATTGATTTTTCATGATTATGTGATTCCTCATTAAGATAACTATTTCTTATTCTATTCTTTTGGTTTTTTTCAATGTTTTGATCTTAAAGAAAATGCGTTAATGGAAATTGTGAAAGAAAATGAAATGATTTTCTCATGATAAACCGAATTCTATGGGAGTAGGAATGAAAAACCACATTGCTATGATCACTCATCTTTATCAAGATATGAATCACAATGGAATTCCAAATGAGAAAATGAGGGAACAAAATACTGTTGAGTGTTTCATGAGGAAACTCCAACATTCTTTCAGAGTGACTCATAATCCAATTATTTGTTAAAAATGGATTAGTACTAAAAAAAAGATATTCTCCATTCTTCAATGTTTGGAGCATGAGAAAGTCATTCTGGCTGTTTATCACGTAGAAGGTGAAGTAGATCAGTGGTAGAATCTAATGAAGAATATGAGGCAACATTTTTAGATTGATTCCATGGGTTGGGACAAGTTTAAGAACTTATTTTTTAGTAAGTAAATTCATTTAATTCTTCATATCAATATAGATAAAGATTTCCTTGAGTTGAAACAAAGGGATAATTAATTTTTCAGTACCTACAAGGAAACTATCATGAGAATTGCAAGGTACGCTTCATGAATTATCATCCAATATAAATGTATAGTCGATTGGTTCATTGGTGGTTTAAAGACATGTATCATATGGGTGTTGTCCATAATAGACTTTGGTAGCTTTGAAGTGATTGTTCATTGTGAAATCAAGGTTGAAATAGAGGTAGGAGTCACGTATCAATATCATGTATTTGGTAAGAATATAAAGATAGAGTTTAAACAAAATTCTAAGAACCCTGGGGAAAAGAAGATGAACTTTCCTTTAAGATATATGTGTGGGAAGAATCATGGAGGAAATTTCCTTAATGGGTTTAATTAATGTTTTAACGGTGGAATGGAAGGTTTCTTGGAAATTTATTGCTGAAGTGATGGGAAGAAGTTATCTAAAAATTCCAATGGAGAAAAAGCTTCATAAAATGCACCTCCTATGATTAAGTGATTAAAGTGTAAGGAGAATGGAAATTTTGATATCTACTGCCCAAACCCACGGGCTGGTGATGATGATCGATGTCAGTATCCTTTTAAGTTTAGGGTCAAGGGGGGATATCAGGTAATAGTTTTTTATGATGTGGGGTGTGGTAACTACATGATGCAAGGTATAATTACCATCCACTCTAGAACTAATAATGTCATATTTTATTCTGGATCAACCCACTCTTTCATATCTAAATATTTTTCTATGGGTGTTAAGATTCCCCCAAAACAATTAGATATTGAATTAGCAGTGAAACCCCTTAATGGTACCATGATTTCATCACAAGTATATGATTCCTCTTTAGTTGATGTTTATGGGAATATACTTCCTAAAAATCTTTTAATTCTTCCTTTTTTTTGAAATTGATGTCATTTTAGGCATGGATTACCATTATAATCATAAATACCACATCAATTATCATGGAAGGGAATTTATGTTTGATATTTAAAACCCTCCTATTATCATCCATCATTGTGATATCATGTATGGATTTCATATGGAGATTTCATCTAGTGTATGGGTCTTAATACCCATTCAAAAGGGCTGTTTATCTCAAATGGTTGGAGATAAAATCTATATTTATGATATGTCTATTGTTTTGGATTTTATATATTTATTTCTGGAATAGTAGCCTAGTCTTCTAAAAAAAATGTGATGTTGATTTCTCAATTGAACATATAACTGGTTCCACACCAATTTCAAAGACTCTTTCTAGAATAGCCCTGATTGAGTTTCCAAAATTGAATAAGAAACTCTAAAATAACCTTGATAATTGATTCATTCGTCCATTTGTGTCACCTTGGGGTCCACCAGTTTGTTTTTTCGAAAAATAATGATGGATCAATGCAACTCTTCATTGATTATCGAGAGCTGAATATGATCACAATAAAGAACAACTATCCTATTCCATGTATTGATGTCTTGTTTGATCAACTGTGCAGAGCTCAATACTTTTCCAAGATTGAACTTCATTCCAGATATCATCAATTGAAGGTAAATAAGGAGGATATACCCAATAAGACACTCTGTACAATGTTTTTTTAACTATGAATATATATTCATTCATATTGGTCTTACTAATACCTTCTATCTTCATGGATTTAATGAATAGTGTCTTTAGAGATTGCCTCGACCAGTTTGTGGTATTATTTATTGATGATATTCTTATCTATTCAAAGAGAAAGGAAGAGTGCTAATATCACTTGGGAATTGTATTTAAGACCCTAAGGATGGAGAATTTGAATGAAAAATTTAAAAATTGTGAATTATTGCCGCAAAAGTTTTCATTTTTGGGCTACAGAATATCAAGAGATGGTATAGCTGTAGATCCATCAAAGACGAAGGATATTGGAAGAAGGCCTAGAAGAACCACATAGATTAAGATCCATATCATTCTTGGTTTAGCTGGATATTGTTGACGGTTTTTGGAGAATTTCTCATAAATCTCTAATGCTCTGACCAAATTCACTCGGAAGGGTGTAAATTTCCACTAGACAGATGAATGTGAGGAAAATTTCAAGGAACTGAATAGAAGGTTGGTCAGTGATCCTATTATAAAATTAACCTTTAGTAGAGAAGGGTTTTTAATTTATAGAGATGAATCAAATAAGGGATTGGGATGTGTTCTTATTAAAAATATCAGGGTGATAACCTACATGTAATGACGATTTAATATTCATGAGTAAAATTACCCAAATCATGATTTGGATTTAGTAGTGGTACTTTTTCATTAATGATATGGAGACATTATATTTATGTGAAGAAGTGTGATGTATATATATCTATCATAAAATTATGAAATATATATTCAAATAGAATGAGTTAATCATGCTCTAGATAAGATGGTTCAATTTGATAATGTATTATTACTACTTAATGCATTACCACCCTAGAAAGGGGAACAAGGTGGTTGATGTTTTGATTTGAAAAAATCATGCAAGCTTATCTATGAAGAGGATCATAAAATATCCAATATTTAGGGGTTTTCAAAGGATAGATCTAGAAATCCTGAAGGAAGGGGAAAAATCATATCTTTCTCAAATGAATGTAAAAGCCTTTATCTAATTGAAGATTAAGTAGTTGTAAAAGGAAGATGAAGAGATACAATGGAAGGTCAGAAATGTTACTGAGTTTAACCATGATCATGATAGAATGAAAAGGTATGGGAACCATGTATGTGTTTTTTTCCATTCCATATTTGAAGAAGGTGATGTTAGAAGAAGCTCATAGTTATTTATTCTCTATTGATCATGGACGTAAGAAGATTTATGGGTACATAAAATAATACTTCTGGTGGGATAGGATAAATAGAGATATCGCAAAGTTTCTAGCTCGATGCTTGGAATGCCAGTAAGTTAAGGCTAAAAGAAAAAAGTATAAAGGTATGTTGACTCCATTACCCATACTAGAATGGAAATGGGAGAACATCAGTATGGATATTTTCATTATACTACCAAAAACCTCTAAAGTGTTTAATGATATATGGGGGGTAGTTGATATCCTTACTAAGTCATCACACTTCCTTGCTATCATGGAATATTTATCTGTTGATCAGGTTTCTATAATATACATTAAGGATATGGTAAGGCTGTATGGAGAGCCACATTCTATTGAATCAGGTTGGGATCCAAGGTTTACCTCAATTTTCCGGAGAAGTTTTCAGAAATCACTTGATAAAGAATTGAGTTTCAACAATTATTAACATCCTAAAATAGATGGTTAGTCTGAAAGAACAATTAAAACCCTAGAATGTATGTTGAGATCTTTTTCTCTATATTTAAAAGGTGGTTGGGATCAACAACTTCCTCTAGTTTAGTTTTCTTATAGAAATAGATTTCACTCAAGAATTCAGATGGCACCAAATGAAGCCCTCTATGGGAAGAAATGTATAGCTCCAAAATGTTGGGATGATGTTATAAAAATAAATCTATTGGGACATGAGATCATGAAAGAAATGGTCGAGAAGGTTAGAACCATTAATCAGAATATCATTGTAGCTCAGAGTCAGCAGAACAATTATGCTGATAACCATCAACATGATCTAGAGTTTGAAGTTGGTGACAATTTGGTTCTATGAATATCACCCTAGAAGAAAGTCATGAGATTTAGGAAGAAAGGGAAACCAATCCCTACGTATATTGGTCCATATGTGATTCTTGATCATATCAGGATAGTTTCCTATCACATGGAACTTACTCCCAAACTCTCTAAAGTTCATGATATGATCCATGTATCACTCCTTAGGAAGTACATACCTAACCCTTAGCATGTACTAAACCCAGAGGTCATACCACTAGAGAAAGATCTTTCTTTTGAGGAACAACTTGTTGAAATTATGTCCCGATCAGAGAACGTTCTGCAAAAAAAGACAACTCACCTGGTCAAATTTTCGTTGATAAATCCCCAATTAGAAGAAAATATATGGGAACTTGAGGATATGATGAAGTTGAAGTATCCTTATTTGTTTTTACTTGATTGATTAATTTTGAGGGATAAATTCATTTTAATGGGGTTATAATATAACATCCTAAGTTTTTATGGACCTATTTTTTTTGAATAAATTTATATTTTAATTTATATCTTGTAGTGCACTAAGTCAAAGATTCCATTCACATGAAACTCACTTGGAGTACATCACACACAATACCAACCTGAAGTACGTTACACAAAACATTAACTTGACATTTGATACACACAACACTGAGTCTCTATGAAACATCACATTTATTTTTTTAATTATTTGAATAAGATAATTATAACATAGTCTTTAAACATAGTTATATGAATAGTAATAATGAATTTTGAAATAATTTTTTAATCAATTTATAAAAATAATACATATTGATAACGAATGATAATATTTTGGGAAAAGTATTTTTAAAACATTGTTTCCTCGAATGAACCAATTTTAGTAATGAACATCATTTTGGACACATTTAGAAATTTAATTTGATAAAATAAAAATCAATTTTTATATTATAATGTCTAAATTATCCTAGGGTGAATTTTTGGTATTTTTTTTAGAAACATATTTTTTTGATGAATATTGAAAATACTATTTTTAGTTTAAAAACTTCATTTTTTTCAAATTAATTTTTAATGATAAATGATATTATAAATTTATTTTAAGGTCATATTAGATAAATATTACATTTATTAATAAAATTTCATTCATTATAATCAATTTCAATTTGAAACTTAATATAAAATCTTAACAAAATTTTGAATTTTTTCCTACTTTAAACCCCTCTTATTTCATCTCATCTGCATGATGAGCACTAATCTTAATTTTTCCTCTTTTGTGATTTGAATTTAAAAAATCCGATATAAACCATTTTATTCATTATAATATTTATATTATAATAATTACATGTTAATTTTTGGCTAAAATTATTAGTTAAAGTGACTAAAAGTAATCACAACAGTTAAGGCCAAATTAAGGTTAATTAGGGAATAAGTAATAAAATTAAGGGCCCAAATGACCTATACATATGTCCAAAACCCATTTTGTCACCATATTTCGGCCATAAACATTACATTAATGAGTTTGGTTTGTTTTATAGGGATTTTTTAAGTAATAACATGTGCACACCAAATTAGTTTCTAAAAATTCCATGTGAGAACTTTTCCTCCCTTATAAAAGGCCACCACTTCTACACATTCCTCACACCTCTAAAACCTATTAAGATCATACAATATATTCCCAAGTAACCTCAGAAAAATCCTATATTCGACCTTGAATCCTCCCTTTCGGTAGAATGCTCCTCCAATAAGCCTTTTGGCATAAACAAAATGGAGTTAACTGATTAAGTGGTAACATCTTCTCTAAATATTATTTCCTTTATTTTCTTTCTCCACCATCCACTCTATTTTTCCCTTCTTTTGTGACAAAAAATGTATCCTCCATATAAAAGGGTGTTATTCTACAAAGGGTCTGACCTACACTTAAACACACCTCTCTCATGGGTTGGAAATCCATTGTATTCAAAAATCATGTTTTAAAAAATGTTTTCAAAAGATCCTTGAAGATAATTCTCAAGGAAAAATGGATTTTAAAAATAATTTATTGTTTTAAAAGATTCCATTATAATTTTTCAAATCTATTTTCAAATAAAAATCTTTTCAAAATGATTTATGTTATAAATTTTTTTTTTCAATGAATAAAGGATATTCTCCTCAAGAAGTGTTTTTAAAATATCTTTCAAAATTATTTAACATCTAATATTACATCCATTGGTTTTAATCATGTATTTATGGGTAATTTTTAAATCTCTCCACTAATATTATTTCTCTAAATGGATTATGTTTTTATTTAATGATGTTATGATACTCTTTTATCTTTCTCTAGTTATATGCTTTTGAAACCCACATCATTTCACGGGTTATGTTTATGATGAAATGATTATGAAACATATATCTTTAAATAGGTTAATATATTTTTACATGTTTATGATAACCATTTCATTTTAGGGGTTATTATATGTTCATTTATTATCATGTGGAAAAATTATGTTTGATTTCATTATGTCATGGGTGGGGACTAAATCACCCTCCAATGCATTGAGTAATGATTTATATCTCATGCGATAGATAGAGATAAATGAGGGTTTACTCAGTTCAGTAATAAATGGATGGAATGAGGGTTTACTCTATTCAATAATATAGAGATAGAACAAGGGTTTACTCGGTTCAGTAATATAGTGCAGTAACGGGGGTTCACCTGGTTTAGTAAAGGAATTTATCCACTAAGATGGTTTTAGCAGTGATGCCTTGGCTACTATGGAAATCATTATATTCTTAAGTGTTTCCACAATTCTTTGTCTTATTCCTATGTTATGATTTCATGGACTATTCTCTAAATTTCATTATGATTCATGTCTCGTGAATTATTAATCATTATACCACAATCCTTGTTATGCAGGGAATGATCTTCTATTTTCATGATCACATTCTCATCCTCTTATGCTCATGTTTATACTTACATGTCTCCCTTGTTTACCCTTGATGAGAATTTTAGATCAACCCTTTTTATGTTTCCTTCCCTAGATTGGGAATATATGTTTTTTTGAGGTGTTAAGAAGGGTTCTAGGCAAGAAGATCCTAGTGGGAGATAATGTGGCTCACTTATGTTTCAGTGTTTATGTATTCCATGTTTCCAAAGGCACTAGACTAGTATGGTCTTCTAGAATCTATTTTTATAATGTTTAAGTATTCCAAAAAAGTCATGTAATGTTAATTTTTGTAAAATGTGGGTCTCTATAATAAAAATTAACATTAGAAAAATTATCAACTATCTAATTAAAATAATTTTCTTATTCAGGAAAATCAAGACAAATTTGATATGTCAGACTCATGGTTATGGGATTTATGTTCTCACTTTTATTTATGTGATACTTATTCTCTATTTAGAACTCATTTATTATATGGTGTGTATATAATACCCCGTTGATTTTAAATATCCTTATTCACTCATACATAATGTTATTTTAGGATTCACTTTGAACTATATCATTCAAGGGGTTTTGAAATGAAAATTACTTAGTGGTAAAAGTTATCTTTTCAATATCGCATTCTGTTGTGACTGTTAATATTTATTTAAAAAAATACATTCCTCATCATAATGAAATCCCATGGGAGATTCATCTGGTTCGTGTCATGGAAAAAAGGTTCTATGGAGGATCCATTCATGTTGGCCATGCTATTGGGATTACTGCCCTTGGATACCATTGAATTCAATTCCTTGGTGGCAAGCTATGGTGATGCTAAAAAGGAGTAAGATATGCACTTTTAAGTGGTGATTATATAGTTTTTAGGGAAATTTTTTCTTAACTTAAATCCCAATGGTATCATTTTTAGTATATAGTTCATACACAAAAATTGATCTTAGTTTTTTTGTTCCCCATTTAACCAAAAAACCCTTCATCATGATCAATTTTACTAAAAATTACATTTATATTAAATATCCATATTCCCATGAAATGTTTAGTATTATTTCCGAAAACGTATATACATTTTTTTATATGGTGTTTACTTTGATAGTTATTTTATCGACTGTGTAATTATTGATAAATCTCAATATTTTACTCAATATAAATATTTGATGATAAATGATTTTGACAATTAGTAAAATTTATTAATCAATATATGAGGAATTATTTGTACATGAACTATACATGTTGGGGATCAGTTAATGAAATACCCTCAATGCCTCTATAGTCTCATGAGATGAATTAGTTTGTCAAATCAGATTAGTTTCAACTATCTTGATAATAAATCTTGAAGTTAACGGTGTCATGTCCCTGGGAAACATGAATTTTAATAATTAATCATTTCCATTGTTTAGAATTATTATATTAACAATATCCAAGAATTTTTTTGACATAATCCATGGATAAATTTCATTATCATTTTATTAAATAAATGTAATTTATTTCGGTTATTTGACATGCCATATTTAATATGCCTTATAAATTTATTTGAGTTGCATGTGTTCTTAGTTATTTAAGAGGACATGTTTATTATGCATAATGATTTATTATTTCTTCTTCTTCACTTACCCTTATAGAGATTTTGAGTTAACCCTTATTTGTGTTTCCATTCCTCAAGAATCCTAGATGTTAACTAAGAAAGATATGAAAGGATATACTGAGTTGTAATTAAATTATCCTCTAAAAACAAAATATTGTAATTAGTGTATTAATTAGTAATAAAATACTCATATATTTATATGGGTTACAAAGAAAACTAAACTCTTTGGAACTTCATGGCTCGATACCTTGTAATCATGCCAATATAATGGTATTACATATCGTCTCTCAGCTTCTGGGGTCGAGCTCTATAGGATCATTAAATTTATGAGGATAAGCATTAGTGTCTTGGCATCTTATGGAAAAACACCCAGTAACAATTTTCACTACTAGATCCAAATAACTGATAGCTATAAGTTCTTCTACACATTTTTTGTGGATTCAACACACACTCACAGACTATGGAATGAGTATTAATGAAAATCCAAAATTTTGTGAAAACACATGTTCAATTTAATTAATCAATTAATTACACAAAACATTACTAATGTTAAAATAAAATTTATATAAGAAAATATTTGCTTCAATAACCCACATAAAATTGAAATATTCTTTTACAATTCATCGAAACACAAGAATAACTCTATAATATATTTACTAAACCCCTAAGCTCTGATAGATTTGATTATATTAAATAGAATTTGGGAGGTGTAATTGTAAAATGATAATATATATATATATATTTCTGGTTGAAAATATCCTTACATTAATGATATCCTTTTTAGGGGGTATATGTGTAATTTTTATATAAAATTTTAGTTTTTCTAATTTATTTAGTTTTTCTAAAAAAATTCATACTCTCAAAAAATTGAACTTTTGTAAATCTTTTTGGATTTATTAAAAAAATACATATACTAAATAAATTGTTTTTATGAACTATATTGGTTTGAAAAAATAGTATTTTTTACTAAATAAATTGTTTTTAATAAATAACTTGTTTTTACTAAATAACATTTTTTAAAATAAAATCTCTTTACTAAATATTTTCTATCTAAAACCATGAAGAACATTTTAGAAAAATGAATTTCTAATTGAAATTATAATTCTACTATGAAAAGGTAATTAATAATCCTTAAAAATTATTATTTATATTTTTGTTTATATTTTAATGACATTCAAAATTATAAAGACATCTTAATGTTTTATTTTCATGACAATTTTTTTATAACACACCGAGATTTTGTAAAATATGATTTTCAATTAAATTTGACTGTTACTATATTTTTCATTAAATAAAATATTAATTTCATTTTTCATCACATGCAACATAATTTAGGCATTATTTACTTACAACACAATCTTGAACAACATCAAACACCATGTTAGTGTTCATTACACAAAACAATGAGTTTTAACAAAACGACATTATATTATTAATAAAGATATTTAAAATTGATCATTATCACATTTCCATTTCAATAAAGAGTATGATCAATAAAAATGAAGTTATGATAATATGGTTTACACATGTTTTTATAATGAATTATTTGGTTTCCAAAAAATTATAAATGAAAATAAAATCATTTGAAAATAAAGGAAACCATTTTCTCAAAAACTAATTTTATACACACAATGATTTTTTACTGGAATAGATTAAAAAAATAAATGGTCAAAATTTTTAAAAAATGGAATATATTATATATTAGATAAAATATTTTCCATTCATTATTTGTTTTTTCTTTAATATATGAATAAATCTAATTTTACGGTGAAAAGATGTATTTTTCTAAAAAGCAATTTTCTGGAATTTTTATAGTGAACAAATTTTAAAACTGATTTTTAATAATTTCATAAAATTAAATTGATAAAATATGGTTAAATATTTATTTCATAATTCTAAAATAATCATTGGGTTAATTTTTTGGATTTTTCTTAAATGTTTCATTTTTGATGTATACTTAAAAAATATTTAATTTTAATTGAAAAAATTCATTTTAATTTAAATAAATTAAAAAGGAAAATTATGTAATAAAATATTGTTAATGTTAAATTAGATCAATTATAATTCCATTAATCCAATTTTTCATATTAGAATCAACTTCATATTTTATTTAGATATAAAAATATTTTTGTATTTTTTACATTTTCTCTTGAAAAAACCCGATTTCTCATCGCACATGTGGGATTAATACTAAATTATTTTTTTCACTCTAATTGAATAATTTAGTAAATTTTTTCCCTATTTTGAATTAGAATAATTTATAATATGTAAAAAGTCATACATAATTTTATATAAATATGAATTGTTAATGTAGTACAAATTATTTACTATGGTTAAGGGAAAAATGGGTTTACGAGGGATTAAACTAAAAAGATATGGGAAAAATTAACCTATCCAATTGTTTATAAAAAATTTTATTTCCATATATTGACCATGATACCAATTATGTTATATAATGTACTAATAATGATCCACATGACGTATGAAAATTTTTGTTAGAATTATCCTTTTAAAAAATTTAGAAGTTTTCCACTAAATCAACTTATAAAAGGCCCTCTCCTCTCCTATCTTCCCCACAAATTCAAACATATTTTTTCAGCCAAAACCTCACCAAATCAATTCCCAAATTACCTCCCCTCATCATAGGAGCCTTATTTTGGACATAAATACATCTAATAAATTAATTTAGTGCAATCTTAATGAGGATACCCGAAGAATAGGTAACATTCATCAATAGACATCTATGTTTTATTTTATCTTTAAACCACTTCAATTATTTTTATATAATGACTATATAAAAACATATTTATATTCACTTTAATAAGATATTTTTTTGTTAAGGTGACAATGTAAAACCACACACACTTAAACAAAATGGGTTTCAAATTAATTATTCACATGTATGGAGGAATGATGCCTCACAAAATGATGTCGTTCATTTTTTCATTACCACCAGTCAAGGTTGTGCCTAGTTATGAACATAATATTTACATATGTTATATAATATATATATATTTTTTGTAATTCATCATTATTTATTACTAATAAAGGCTTAGAGAATGCGTAGAACCCATGCTCCTCAAAATTTATTAAGAAAAGGATAAAAGTCAGGCGATTAAATGAGGTACAATGAGATTGTTCCAACAAGATAAAAAAGTGAAAAGAAGAATGAAATTGGCAAGAAGTACCTCAAAAGTATCCATGAAAAGCCATAAGAGTTGGCATGAATACATACAAACCATAGCAGTAGCCACCCATGTTCGTGTCCTCACCGAAAGAAACATGTAAAGCACGTAATTAGAATGTCTCAAGCCTAGCATGCAAGCATCCCATCCAGCGATATCAAACACTGAAACCAACTTGGTGACCCGATTTACCATTCTTTATCAAAAGTAGTTTCCATGTTCATCCACACTTGAACCTCAAAAAAACTCTTCAAGCCTATTGTGGCCCCTGATTTCTAGGATGTCACTGAAAAAACATGACTTAAACATGTGACCTCACCTTCCTGGAACAATAGAGTCTTTGAAATACATACCTAGAGTAGGAAGAAACAACCCTTAGGGAGAGAAAACAACACACAAAAATATAAAATACCATGAGGATAGAAAGGTAAACTCTTTCTCTTTGTAGGAGGCATCAAAAAACAAGAACAAATAAAGAGCAATGGAAGTAATTCTAACACTTCCTCATCCACATAAGATAATTGAGCAATAGACCTCTACAGTGGCTATGCTCAGAACCAGCCCTTTAAGAGAAAGGGAAGGTGATGAACAGAGACTCACGATGCACAAAACAAACCAATAAGAACACATCAGGCAGGTTACCACACCCTCCTAGAGCTACAGAACCATGGAAGAAACAATAAGTATCTGAGACAATCCTACGAAAGAGCTATTCCCACTGAAGTTAAAGGTAATTAAAACCAGGTTTTTGATCAAGATCATATTTTACTCTATCAAACATTCACTCCTTAATACTAAGATAATCATCAATAAATATTTCATTGTAACGATATCTTATAAAAGAAAACCTTTTATGTTCATCAATCCAAGGGTGAAAGTCCTCCTTTTTTCCTTCCTTAACCACACAAGTGAAATTTATAATCTTAATTTGATCATCTTGTTCCTAAATCAAATGGTAGCATTCCTATTCATCTGATGATAAATCTATCGCTTCAGAGCATACTGATGCAGATGGATTTTCATTGTGCACAGGCTGTGGAGGGAGGATAGTTCCCTTTTATTCATATCCCTGAATATCTAGTGACAATGGTTCTCTCCAAATTATAGTAATAAATGCATTTTCGAGTCTTATTGGGATGAAGAGTGATGAAACTATCAGGATCGGTAAAAGGTTTCTTACCTTTTTTGGAACTTGAATGCATATAATCATCCTCAATTTGAAGTGCATGCTCATTATTATCATGATTAGAATCACTAGAAATAGAGTGAGTCTCTTGTTCAATCTCATGAGAAGGTGGAAATTCTCCTAAATTGTCTATAATAGGATCATAATCATGGACTGTATCCACTAACCTAGAAAAAAACGTCAACCTGAGTGCACTGAGGCTGCACTGGGTAGGGATTCGAGACATATGGAGACATAATTAGGGCCTTATCATTCGAGGGTTCATATTTTTCAACAAGATTAGTTCTCTCTTTCTCAACTGAAAATGATTTCCATTTACTCAGTGGAGGTTTTCCATCATAATGAATATTAAAAGGGTCTTTCCTAGGGCCATAATCTCCATGGGAGTGTCCAATATGCAGGCAATTAGAGTAGTATCTAGGTAAGTTTCCATAAAACACTTCTTGAAAAAATCTAACATCACTATTCTGGATCCAAATAACTGAAGGTAGGTGTTGCGTAAGGTCAACCTCAACACACACAAGTGCAACCAACATACTTTTGAGATTTTGAGGAGCATAATACAACTTAATTGGATGACCTATAAGTTTATCAATAGGAAAGAGGACAATTTTTTTTGAAGAAATGAAATAGAAAACCTAGGAACCCTAACCATACACGGAAAATCAGAGATTCAATGCTGAAATCAAATGTAGGGGTCCATTTTAGGACCTTTATCATGCAACCCCCAAAATTCCATAAACCCCTAGACCATAGCTGAATGTAATTATTTTTAAATGAGAAGTGAATCCCAATAATCAGTGATTTGAGCATGCCAATTTCAAAATCAGTAAAACCAATGGATTCAAATGATTTCCATAGGAAGATTAGAGAGGGATTACACTTAAAGAATTTACAAACATAAAGAAATAAGATATAGGAAATGATCCTCCTCATTCGAAAACATGATGGCCATGTGACCTCTATGGTTAAACTTCTTCGGATGAAGGGAATCAATGAATTTCATGTAGACATTAGGACCAACAGATCTGACATTAGTAGTCCCAGCAACTACATCTGCAAAGCTTCGCAAGTCGCGATATCTGCGCTCATCGCCCTATCTCAGCCACTCTATCAATCATTATTTTTTATATCACACATTCTATGATGATTTACATTTTTTGGTAATATTATAACATCATTCATCTATATGACATACTACCACCGCACAAAGAGATGTGATTCATTCACACTTTATAAGAAACAAATTAAGGATAAATTTAATAAAAAAATGTTATATATTTTTAATGAAAATTTTATTGGAATTATAATATAAATATATATCATTTACTTTTCTTTACTTCAATACGACAAGACAATGGAATAACTTTCATGCATACATACAACCTACCATATCCATAAATGATGTATTTCGTTTTATATCACTAAATATTTTTAATTACAATAAATAAATATATACTTGATATATATATGATCTCTATATCATTATTTACATTCTATATATGATTAAATCATGGTCTAATTTAGAGGACCCAAAAATAACATGTCTAATCATATATGTAAAAGAAAGCGATTATTACCCTAAATTAACTTTATCCTAGAATCACTAATAAAAGGGAAATATAAGGTTAGAAGAAAATATATATGGAATAATATATATGAAAATGGTTCTGTAATAGGTTTATAAAAATATTATATTTTTTATACTTGAGGATTGATTTAGTACCTCAGAATTTAGGACTCATGGTATGGTTTTTTCTCGTCTGACTTTTATTTTAGTGAGATATATTTCATATTCACCACATATTATGTTGTGTAGTGTGAATAAATCCAATTATTTTATTTTATTATATTATCATTAAATTGATTTGGATTTATCTTATGTGTTTTGTATACATGATATAAGAACAAATTTAATTTTACGCATGAAAGAGATATTTTTATGAAAAGGAAAATTTGCCATCTTTTTGATTGTGAAATTTTTTTAAATATAGTTTTTCTCCATTATAATAAATATTATTTTTAAAAAATGAACTTATTATTTTATATAATAATATAAAAATTTACTTTGGTTTAATTTTTGGTATTTTTATGATAAATTTTACATTTTAATAAATTGTGAAAAATACTGAATTTTAATTCAAAACTAATTTTTCAGATAAATTATTTATATAGTAATATTATCATTTAAACTGGTTTTAAAGTATAATTATATTATTATTTTTTATTTAATACAATTTAGGTCATTATAATCAACTTTATATTGATATTTGATTGAGAAACTATGTTAACTTTTGAACGTTTTACTTTAAAAATTCATTTTGTCATTCTATCAAGGGGATTAATTTTAAATTTATTCCTTTCAATTAGGTATTTTTAATATCAAAAAATTGATTCCATATTTGGAATCATATGTTTCAAATTATTTAAATATGTTTCTTTTTATTTTTGGACCTTATGAAGAATAACATTAGTAATATTTTTATTACAACCGTTAATAGTATATCAGGCAATTAAAGGTAAAAATAATATTATAAATAATATAAATCACCTTAAAATATATACTAATATTATTGGATGAGTTTTTAAACCAAAATAATCATCCATTATTATAAACTTTGTAAGACACCTGGGTGTGAGTAAGACATTTTTATTATTATATTCAAACAGAAGACATATTTTGTCTCACCATTGTTTTTATCAAGTAAAGCCTTTTTAATATGGATTTATAAATGGGACATACTATAATATAAATAATATTTAGATATAAATAATTATTACCTAAATCATGTTAATATATTAATAATTTTTAGGTGTTATATAAATAAATTAAAGGCTTATATAAGGATGATGCATTAATTGCCGCTTTAGTGAACAAATCTCATAAGTGAAATTAACAATATTTAAATAAATATAATTTCATATAATTACTTTTATAAAATAATATTTTGGAATACATTGTCATGTTAGGGATTATTTGATGTATTTTTTTTCTAACTTTTCATTCTATTATAATATATTTAAAATTTCAACTAATAAACAATGTCAAAATTGACACTTTTTTTATTTTAAAAAAATACTTTATTAAATAATATAAAATTCAAAAATATAAAAAATTCATCAAAATAATTGGGATAACTCTTTTAAATGTGAAAAATTTCACATTAATTGGTCTTTTTCCCTTTTATAGTAATCATATTAACTTTAAATCTAGAAATTACATGACATCACTTTAACAATTAATAATGGTTAAAATAAAAAGATAATGATTAAAAAAATAGTAAAACCTATCTAATTATTATTGGATGAATGTATTTTTTCCCAAATCCATACTATATTGTAAATAAAAAAGTTTGGAATCATTTTGATAATAAAATAAAATTATATTAAATTAATAATTTGAGTAATTCTATGATTTCCCCTCCTCTCTCCTATAAAAGGTCACCCATTATTCTCTCTTATTCACACTTAAAAACATATTTTGTTATGAAAATATATTACCAAATACATTTATATAAGACCTATAAAAATTATATAAGATGTATTTTAGGCATAACACCCTCCTTATAGGTGTCAAGGTGTTAATCAAAAGACATCATCAAATAAAGAGGTATTAGTTATAATTAAGTTGTTCTGTTTTATTTCTTCTTCCAGTTCCTTAAATTCTTCTTCTACCATTATTATATTATAAATTATTTATCATAAATATTATTAGAAGTTATTATGTCAATATAATAACATAAATACATATCCTATTTCATCAAATCAAAAATTAATTATCTGTTCGTGTGTACAACATATTACCACCTCGCTAACTGATATAAATTGTTTTACATCACCATCTCACAAGACTGGTTATAATGATGTAATTAATGTTTATATATGATAATAAGGACATATTTTTCATTATAAAATAATAAAATATCAATTATGTTCATACCCTTCCATGAACATAAAAATGATAACGTCGTTCACACGTACGTGTGAATTTTCAGCTCAAAAAGTGATGTGATTCATTTTTAATCACCACATCACATGGATGATATATATAAGTATATTTAAATGAGTAATATTATATTATTCATTTTATGATAATTATTTAAATAGAAAATAATATTTATCTTTTTTCCATAATGATCATTGAAAAATGAAAATGTTACTCATACGTACGTACGACTTACCATTTCCATGATTGTAACATTATTAATTTCACATTACATATATAATGGATGTATTTAAATGTATAATTATGATTTAATATGATTATTATTTCATGAGTATTATTCATGAGATGATGGAATTATGACCAATTTAACTATTGACATCATATCAATTTCATTTTTGACTGAAGTACTGAATATTGACAATGTGTCTTTAATGAACTTAAATAATTATGTAATCATTATTACATGGTAATAAGTGATATAAAGTGTATAATAAACTTGAAAATAGGGTTCTAAAAAAATTTAAAATTAACCTATGTTTACTATTCAAGAATATAAAGAGTGTATATGATGAGTCCGACTCATCGTGAGGGACTCATTAACTAAATCATCCTTTTAATTGTTTTAAAGATTGATTATTATAAATCCTTCAATTTCATGCCAATGTTTTCAGAATGGATTTTATGAATATTTATATATACAGACTTGAATGTTTTAAAATTTATATTTTTTTGTTTCTTTCAAATGATTCAATGTTTTATGGTACACATTGATTCAAAAATATTCTTTTCAAATGTTTTAATTATGTTTTTAAAATGGATTGATTATTTAGATAACATGGAATATTTTTTTAACATATACAGAATGAACATAATTTTAAAATATCCAGATTCTTTATTACTATAATTTTTTCTTTATAATTTTTCATTTTTATTTTTGAATAATTTTTTTCATTATTATGTGCACTGTTTATATATTTTTAAAGTTATTTTTAAAATAATGGGTATTTTGATATATTAAAGTCTTTTATTCATGGGTTAATAATATTTTTCAAAGGTTTTATTCCTGATATTTTCTTTAGACATTATTTATTATTTTATGATCCAAATATAGCTCATGATATGCTTGGTTGAGTCTATTATAGCTCAAGATAAGATGGGTTGAGCCCCATTATAACTCAATATATGTTGTGTTGAGCCCATTATAGCTCAAGACATAACAGGTGAGCCCCATTGTAGCTATACAATGCACTGGGTACTCTAGATATGGATGTTTACCATAAGTTTATTCCATTTGTAGGTGTTGATGTATGAGTTCTATACTAATAATGTCCCAGTGCACTTACATGTTTTTTCTATGAATTCTAATGAGTTTATAAGAAAATGGGTTTTAATGGTTTCCTTGTTTTCACTAGAAAAACATATTCTTTCTTTTTAACCTTACTAAGATTTTTTTTTTCTAATATTATGTTTTGAGATGTTTTCCACAGAGATTAAGGATGAGTAGGGACACAATTGAGGTTAAGAAAAAAATCGTTAAGATGTGTCATGTAAGGAAGCCATGATTTTTTAAAGGGTTTCCTTTGGTGGAAATGGTGGATACTGATTATAAGATCCCACCTATAATTTCAAAGATTAAAATGAATGGGTTGTCCTAATTCTCAAAAACTCTAAATCTAAATGAATTTTGGGAAATGAATGTGATTTATAGTTTTAAATAAATTAGAATTTGTAATATTTATGGTTGGGTCCTTATAATTAGAGTATCTCTCTTTCATGGAGGTTATGGTTTCAATGTTACCAAAGCATTAAGATATTTTCATCTCAATTTCCCATAATTGAGAGGTATGTTATGTTATACACATATCTTCTTTTATAATGTGCATAGTCTAACACTTGGACATATTATATCATGAATATTTTTATTCCCATGATATTATATGTTTCATTTAATGATATTCTTTCATGGGGATTGTGAGTGTCATATGTTACAATCTTATCATTTATTATGATTATTTATTATTATGCATCTAATAATGAAATCATATCTTATTTATCTCAATAATTAAAATGAATTTTTATATCCTCTATTTCTTCATGTGAGGTTCAATAAATTGAATCATTTTCTACTCTTTTTTACTTAAAATTATTAAGATTTTTTTATGAAAATACAGAATTACTTCTCCTTTCAGTCATAAATATATTTTATTCTAAAATAATATTTTATAAAATATTTTAAAAAATTATTTAAATGGTATTTTAAAATAACTATCATGGGAAAGTATTTAATTTTTTTAAAATAAATTAAATTTCAAAGTGAAATGGATATTTTCCTCAAAAATATTTTTTAATGATAATTGAATGTTATTTATGTTCATCAACATTTAAAACCCTTAATGTTACTTATTCTAGAATGGTTATTTCTTCTGATGATACCATAATATTTATTTATATTATTTAATTAATAATGTTTCAATGATATTGTTATCAAAAACATTTCATTTCAATGGGTTAATCATGATTTAAATTAATTGAAATGAAACCAATTTATTTTCAACTGGTTAATCATGTTATCATGTAATTGTTCTTCTTTCTCTGAGATGTATCATGAAGTTAAAGATCTATATAATTTATTCATTATGTGTTTCTTGTACATTATTTTCATGAACCATATCTGGTCACCATCAAAACCGGAACCCAACCTAGTCCCTAGAAAGGCTCGAAGGGCATTCCCAATCAGTACAGGCTGGTACAAGTGCATGAGTATCATAAATAATGGGTTGGGAATGATTTACCCAATTTTGGAATCATATAACAACAAAAAATAATAAGTAAACTGAATCTGAAAATTCTTTCCAAAAAAGCTTTAAATAAAATTCACAATTGAAATACATGGTTTTATAAAAAGACCAAGGGGACTGTAACTCAAATGTAATATCAAATAAAACTCAACAATCACCACACAACGAGTCGTCATCATCAAAAAGCCTTCTCTACTACACCACACCCAGGATAGAAGAAAACAATCTTAACTGCCATCTCCAAATACCTTTCCTTTACTTAGGTCAAATATAATCAAGTCTACTTACACAGAAAGGTGTATATAGGGTGCGAGCCGAAGCCTAATAATTTTCCACTCAATAGATTCTATGTGATATATATTTTAAGAAAAAAACCACGCATGTTTTTATAAAAAATAAATGATAGTGACATTTTTAAAGAGGATGCAACTTCAAATGAAAACTGTTTTTAAGGTAGTTTCTTTGAAGAATGAGAACATTTTAATAAAACACACATGCTACTGGTGTTTCTAAAAAATGCACTATATGTTGATAGTGAGTACCATATAGTCCATGGCACTAGTCACGTGGACACCCCTGACACTAGCTAGTTATGGGGCCCTAGGTACATCATATATCGATGTAAACATATCCATAATCAATAATCTTTTCATGTACGAGCCACTAGGAGGGGAAAACATAATGGCCTAGTGGTCCCCAAACATTTTCAAAGTTTACTTAGTTTTGTCATCATGGAACTTTCTATGTAAACTAGGGATGATACCACTACCATACCACCAATATACTAAATATAGTTCTCCCACCTAGATACTTGGGTTTCCCTCTTGGTGTTCTATTGAGTTACACATGTTAAAGGTACCATTTTCACATGAAAACACTACTTCTGAAACATTCACACACCAAATAGTAACTAACATTCATTTTCACCTCTTATGTAGCTCAATAAACCATTCCAAACTTTAATAAAAAAATTCCAAGTAGTATTACATGGTTTTTTACACCAAAATCCCTCCAAAAACCCTCTTTCAAGGCCAAATTCACTTCAATACCATACATAAAAATATTTTTCATCCCTAATAACATTTAATAAAACCATTTCCGGGATCATAAAACAACCCCAAATGATACAACTTAGAGAACAAATGAAAAAAAATCAATTTCATTCTTAAATGAAACATTTAAATTCAACCCTAAATGAAAGATAACAAATACTATTTCCAAAGAACACTCAAAACATGGAAGACATTCTAAATCGGTTAAAAATGCATGATAATTTCATCTAAGAATTTTTATCCGTAGAAATAGCTACCTTATATGTCAAAAACCACAAATCCTTGTGCGAAAATTCAACCGCACAACTGACGTACCACAAGGGAGTGAAAACAAACCCTAAACCATAATATTGTACCAATAAGCACAAAATAAAACCCTTGGTAAAAATACCTAACTTCTGGTCATTTGGAACATCAATAATGGTGGAAGAAACCCTAAGGAAATGGTATAAACAATGAAGAAAATCACTTACTTGAAGAAGCATGAAGTTTTTCCCACCGAAATCCATCCAAATATGGTTTCCAAGAGAGATTTATGAATCATTGAAGCCTTATATGGATGATAGTCATGAATCAGGGAAGAAATTGGTGCATTAGGCTAAACCCTGGAAGCAAAAAATGGAATTAAATCAACTTTTTTTAGTAGTACAATTGTTCATGATTTGGCTATATGGTTTAGTAAATCGTGCGGCCAAAACATGCACCCATTTCATTCCACTCAAAACATGTCCAAAATCTTCAAATTTAAATGGGGAATAGAGGAATCATGGGGATGGGGGGGGGGAGAGTTAGGCCAAGAATATAAGAGATAATAGTACCTCAAAATAAGCATATGGATGTGATAATTATCTCCACCATGAAAACTTTTCACCCCATAAATTTAACCCGAAGCTTATTCAGAAAATAAGAATGGGTACTCTTTCTCAACCCATGAAATCAACTCTCATGTCTTGTTCATATCATTATGATGCTTATGAAGGACCTGAACTAGTGGAATAGACTTCCATCAAATAACCCTATCTTGATAATCCACTATTCGTACTGGCCGCTCAAACACTGAAAAGTCAGTCTCTATCTCTAACTCTTCCCAACTCAGCACATGATATGGATCCGGATTATACTTATTCAACTAGGATACATACAATATGTCATGAATATATATAAAACAATAGGGAAAATGTAACCTATATTCCACCTTCACAATGCACTCGGTGTTCTCCAAAGGTCGGATATACCTTGTAGTTAGCTATCCCTTCTTTCCAAAATGTCGATGACTCAAATGAGGGGAAACTTTCATGAATACCCAATCATCCACAAAAAACTCTAGATCAAAAAACCTCTGGTTAGAATAGGATTTGTGGTGATTGTGAGCTGTCAAAAAGTGCTACCTGATCAACTTGTCCTTCTTAGATGTCTCTTGCACATGGCTCGACCCCAACAGTGAGGTCTCACCTACCACAACACAACATAGGGGGGGGGGACCAAAAAGGCCAGCCATTGAACGCCTCAAAAGGATCCATTAAAATTTAGGTTTGGTAACTATTATAATATAAAAACTCAACCAATCCCAAATGAATATCCCCAGAACTACAGAATTCCTAGACACATACACATATCATGTCTCCCATAATCTAATTTTCCTGCTCTTTCTTACCATCCATCTGAGGATGGTATGTCATTCTCATCTTAAACCATGATCCTGAATAATTTTTAAGGCCTTTCCAAAACTGAGTGGTGATGTGAGGGACTATATCTTACGCAACTTCTAAGGGAACTCCATGATTCCTTACCACCTACAGAAAGTACAATCGGCCCAACTCATCCACTTTAGCTATATCTCTGATCGGAATAAAGTGGGATGATTTGGGCATACGACCAATCACCACCCAAATGGAGCTATTAACCTAAGTTATAGGAGGTAAACCAATAATAAAGTCCACTGTTACCTCATCCCACTTACATGTGGGAATGGGTTACGACTGAAGCAAACCAGAGGGCCTTTGATGCTATGCTTTTACTTGCTGACATGTATAACATTTCAACACGAAGTAAACTATGACTCGTCTCATAGATAGACACTATAAATACAGATGAACATTATAATACATATTGGTTTTACCAGTATGTATGGATCACTGAGAATAGTATCTATCGTACATTACCACCTTCTATGGTGAAAATGACACCACCACACGTCCCTTAAAGAATAAGACCCCCTCGGGAGACAAAGGCCAATTAGTAGAAGTCTACCCACCATGATGAAACTGGATAGACCCCTGAAATGACTCATCACTAGGATTATATTGTTGAATTAACTCTAGAATTACTGGATTCAACCGAAAACTTTCCAATAATGTACCTCTGTTATGCTCCTTGGTCTCCAAGTGCATCTGGGAAAAGAGCCCCATCAGAGTCCACTCATTGCTGGACACCCTCAAATATTTCAATGGCACATTCTTGTAGAAGGAATAAGCTACCACATTACCCTTTCCTGGGGTATAGAAAATATCAAACTCAAATCCCTACAGGTATTGAATCCAGTGATGCTACCTCAAATTGAGATCATTTTGTGAGAAGATGAATGCCAAGCTCTTATGATACAAGTAGAAAACAAACTTCTCCACAAAGAGGTAGTGACTCCATGTCTTAAAATCATGCATCACTATTTCTAACTCAAATTCCATGGTCAGGTAATTATTTTCATGTGGTTGGAGTTGGTGAGAGCCATACGCCACCACGTGATCACCCTACATAAGAACACACCTTATACCTATACCTGAAGCATCACAATAAACCACATAACCATTCCAAATTCTAAAAATATAAGAATGTGGGTGGTAGTCAACCACCTCTTGAACTGCTGAAATGATGACTGACATTATGGGCCCCATACAAACTACACCCCTTTCAGGGTGAGCATGGTAATGGGTGAATCAAGACTAGATAAATCCCGAACAAACCGCTTGAAGTAACCTTCCAGGATAAGGAAACTACTGATATCGTACACATTCATCGACTGATTCAATGAAATAACTATATTAATCTTCTCAGGGACCCCCAAAACCCCCTACTTTGAGATAACATGACCCAGAAACATCACCTCCCTAATCTAGAAAGTACTCCTAGACAACTTTTCATTATGGTGATGATCTCATAAAGTGCCCAACATGATATGAAAATGACGCTCATTCTCTTCCTTAGATCAAGATTAACCCAAGATGTCTTCCACGAATACCATGATGAAGGATTTTAGATATAGGTGTAACACTCTATTCATGAGTTTCATAAATACATTTGGAGAATTGGTCAATTTTAAGGGTATGACCAAGTACTCAAAATGATTGTACCCACTTCGGAAAACTTTCTTCAGGATATCCACACCTCTCACCCAGACATGGTGGTAAAAAAAACGCAAGTATTTCCTAGAATTTTTTTTCCTCCTTCAACTGATCAAATAAGTCATCTATTAGGTAAAATGATATTTTTGTGGTGGTTACCTCATTCATCTTTTCATAATCAACGCACAACCGGAGGGATCCGTCGGCTTTCTTCACAAAAGGAAAAGGAGAATCCCAAGGAGAGATGAATGGGAAAATGAATCCTTTGGATTCATAATCTTCCAGCTATATCATTAGTTAAATAAACCTAGTGGGGGCAGTAAGAAATGAGTGAAGACATATTGGGTGTGTTCCCGGTGCAAAATCAATCGAGAACTCCACATCCCGATCTGGGGGAAAGCCTGAAAAATAATCTCAAAACACCTATGGTAACTCATCCAATATATGAGGTAATCTATCCTTAGGGTAATTAACATATTCCTATAGAATAAGAGATGATAACTAGAAAATATGGTTTCCTAATTCTAGGAGTGGAGGTCCCGCATGACCTGACCGAGTATCCCACTCCCCAAGAAAAACTTGAGGACTCCCATCAGGTGCCGTGAAACTAACTAGCTTCCTGTAACAATCAATATGAATTTAAAAATGTGCCATCCAATCCATGATGAGGATTATTTCAAATAAGTCAATATCTAAGACCAAGATGTCCAACTCCATCTCAACTAATGATACAGAAAGTACACATGACAGACACCTGACAGCTTTTCCCCTCTTCCTTCACAACGATGTCATAAACTTCATTGCAAAAGACAACATCTTGGTTGGAAAATTCCAAATATTTACAATATTGGATGAGATAAAATACATATAAGAACCAATATCAGATAGAATAGTAGTTAAAGAATATGCAATCAGAATGGTACCTCGAGCAGTCTAAGGCCCTGCATCCGACCCCACTAGTTCCAAATCCACAACATGAAGATTCCTTGTCTCTTTTAGGGAATGGATGCTCACCTGTGGCTCTACCCTAAAATATCTCTTCCCAGAATATGATCTAGTCCTACCTCCATGGCCACCAAACCTAGAAACTACCATCTTTGATGGCTCTGACTAAACTCGCACTCCCTGAGAATCCATAGATCCTTCCCCACCCTATAGTGGACGTGCCACCTTGAAAAATTATTACAAGTTCCCCATAGCACCACACTGATAACAGGGCCTTGGAGGAGATGTACATGAAGGTCAAGTATTCCCTGGACCCTCACACTAGTGATACACAACATACCTCACATCAGAATCCATAAATGAGAAATTCCTTGGAGGATGGCCTGAACTGCCACATCCCTTCTTCCCTTTCTCCTCTTACTTTATTTTCTTCTAAGATGAAGTACCACTTCCCATCAATGATACTAGCCTAGAGAAACCATACCTTCCATTGTGATCAATCTTCACCATACAAGCCTGATCAACCACCTCCACATATTTATTCATCTTGAATAGGAATACATGACAATAGATCTCTGGCCACAAACCCCTTTCAAACTTCCAGGCCTTCATCTACTCATTGGAGACCATTTTGGGTTCATATCAGAGCAGCTCGATGAAGAAGTTGTCATACTCCATCACTGACTGATCCCCTTGGATAAGTCCCATAAACTCCTGGTATCTGGAAAAATCTAAGACTCAATTATAGTATTGGTCATTGAAGGTAAACTTGAAGTCCTTCCATCTCATGTTCTCATGCTTCCCATCTTATATCACTGATTCCCACCACCCGTGGCTGGTACCCTCTTACAAAAATGATAAAATTTCACCCTAAAATCCTTATATGTGTCAGAGAAGTCGAACATGACCTCAATGGTATCAAGACACTCATCTGATTCTTGGGGTTCCATGCTACCTAGAAAGGTAGGTGGTTCGTTCTTCAGTAAATACTGGTCTTTTTCATTACTAGGAATAGACTCATATTCTCTATATAGAGAAGGATAAGGAGTAGGATTTTCTCCATGTACTGGAGCATGGAAAACCCAAACCACAACTTCCACCAACCTATGATCAAGAGGTGATGGAGAAATCTCTTTGGCCTCCTCTCATGGGTTCATGGGAGCTTTCTAGGGTGAAATGTTGCTAAAAAAGTCAACAATCATAATAAAAAATAGTAGTACCACAATTCTGATTTTTTTAGAAATAACATAAAATATAAATAAATCAAACTCATCTCAATAATGAAATAAACAACAACTTCACCCCTACCTAACGTCCACATGCAGTCTACAACCTGCACGTCCCACTTGGAAGTGAAGTAAAACAAAAATACCAACATTTCATGGTGACTAGAGGTCAATCATGAGAGGTACGGGCTAGCAACCCTACTTGCATCTATAACTACAAGCCCTAAATGTCCTATCTCCTATCTAAATATACACATTCAATATAATATGACCCAAAAAGATTAACCTCCTCTAACACCATTTTCTCACGACCAAAGATATGCTCTCCATCAAAACCGACACTCTACCTAGACCATGGAAATTCCCTTAGGGGGTTCCTTATCCACACAGGAAAGTACAAGTTCCCAGTTATTAAAAATATTTTTTTGGGAATTATCTACCAGATTTTGGAAACACAAAACAACCAACAAAAAAAAACTGAATCTGAAAATTCATTCCAAACATGAATTAAATAAAATTCAGAATTGAAAAAAATGGTTTTAGACAAATCCCAAGGGGGAACCAACTAAAAATTAGAAGAAAATACAACTCAATAACCACCACACTGTGAGGATTTATCATCCCAATTCCTTATCCAAAACACCACACCCAGGATGGAAGCTGAAAATATGAACTGTCATCTCCAAAGACATCACCATTACCTATTTCAAACATAATCAAGTCTACATACACCAAAAGTTGTAAGTAGAGTGTGAGCCTAATACCATTAGGATTTATCCCAATAGATCGCATGTGATAAAAATTTTATGAGAAAAATCTTGCAGGTGTTTATAAACAAGAAATGCTACTGACAATTTTTATAGAGGATGCAACATCAAATGAGAAGAGTTTTTAATGGAGAATCTTTTAAGAATGGGAAAATTTGAGTAAAATAAACATGCTATATAACTTCATAGAAAAACATACAATATGAAAATAGTGAGTACTATATAGTCAATGACCACTAGTCATGAGAACACCCCTAGGCACTAGCTAGTTTTAGGGCCTTACATACATCGTATCTCGGTGTAAATGAATCCATAATCAATAACCTTCTCATGCACAATAAACTAGAAGGAGAAACCCTAATAGACTAGTGGTCCTAAAAAATCATCAATGCTTAGTTAGTGTTTTCATCTTCAAACATTCTAGGTGAAATAAATATGATACCACTACCAGAGCACTAGCATACTAGTCCTAGTCTGCCCACCTAGATACCATGGTTTCCCTCTTTGTACACAATCACATTTCCCATGTTAAAAATTGAATTTGATGATAAAACACCACTTCTAAAACATAAACACACCAAACTATACCTAACATTACTTTTTACCCCCTTTTAACTTAATAAACCATTAAAAACTTGTATAAAACAATTCCAAGTAGTAAAACAAAGCTTTGAACACAAAAATCCCTTCAAAACCCCTCTTTCACGACCAAATTCACATCAATACCATACCCAACCAGATTTGGAAGCCCTAACTGCATTTAATAAAACCATTTCATGGATAATAAAATAATCCCATATGATAAAACATAGAGAACATGTGAAAAACACCAAATTTCATTACAAAATGAAACATTATAATTAAAAGTTCAATCAAAGCTACCAAAGATGATTTTCAAAACATACTCAAAAGATAGAAAACATTATAAATAGGTTAATGAAGTAATATAAATCAATTTAAGAATGTTTATACATGAAAACACCTACCTTATATATCGACAACCCCATATCCATGAGATAAAATTCAACTGTACCATTGCTTCACCACTTGGGAGTGAAACATAACCCTAAACCACAATATTGGACCAAGAAACAGAAAATAAAACAATAATTAAGAATCCCTAGATGATGTACATTTGTAACTTAAAGAAAGGTGGAATAAACCCTATGTAAATTGAAGAAACAAAGAAGGAAACCACTTACTTGAAGAAGTTTGAAGTTTTCCCAACCAAAACCCCTTAAAAAATGCTTCCAAGAGAGCTTGAGGAATCATGGAAGCCTTATATGACTAAGAGGAATGAATGGGGGGAGAAAGGGTCATATTAGGGTTATGAATGTATGTAAAAAATAATAATTAAAAAAATTAACCATATGGAAAACTATGCACGGTTCACCTACATAATTTAGTAAACTGTGCGACCACACCATGTGCCCAATTCAGTCCACTCTAAACATATCAAAAATCTTCCAAATTCAAGGGGGGATAGAGGAAACATATTGGTTGAATTTAGGCCCATAATAGAATAGAAAAAGTACCCTTAAATAATAATAGGGGTGTGATAATTACACAAGAAAAATATGGCAGACTAGATATATTTTGGTGATACCTCTATTGATTATACATGGGGAGTACCGGGTATCACTGGTTAATCCCATTATAGCTAATATTGTGGTGGCCCAGATCACGTTGGGGAATCCCATTACAGTATAAATTGGGGTGGCCCAAAGATTGATGTTATTATTATCACAACATAACATTGGGTGGCCCAAATAGTGCTAGGTAATACCATTATAAGATAAACGATATGGGAACCTAGAGAGAACACCAATGAATTCAATATTGATTATATTGAAACTCAAAAATACGGTTATTCTAATTAAATTTGTTAAGAGTGATATATGTATATGATACTCCATTTTATTGAAAATGGTTGTAAATGAATTCCATGTGTTTATAATTTTTCTTTTAATCACAATTGATATCACATGGATGTTGATTACAATTTCTTGTGAATCATTCCATCATTAAAGACTTATTCCATGTTCCATGATTGATTATAGATGTATTATTGTGTCTGATTTCTTTTATGACTCTATTATTCACCCAATTTGTATCATCATACCATTATTCACTTCTTATGATAATTGGTGACATTTAATTGTTAATTATTATGTTTACTGTAAAATCCCAAGATAATTATTGAATAATAATTTTTTATATTTATTAATATTTATGAATTAGATGATAATTTAACATTATAAGGGATGATACTTTTGATAGAATACCCAACACACCATAATGGGTTTCTCAGATATCTTACATTGCACACAAGACTGAGTTATACCAAAACATAATATATTATAAATATTATTATTTTAAGTTGTAGTTATCATAAAGACATTAGAATGGTGAGAATGAACGATATTAACTGAATTTTGAAAATATGGTTTACACATGTCTATATAATGGTTCATTGGCTACCAAATGAATTAGGAAATGAAAAAAAAACCAATTGAATATAAAGGATGGGTATTTAAGAAAAAACTATTAAAATTAAAATAAGTGAGTTTACAAAATAATAAAATTATAGTTGATAGATTTTAATAATTAAATATATATTAAATATATATTTAATACATTAAATTTATTGTTTAATGTTCATCTTATATGTTTTATATAAATGATATAAGAAAAAATATAAATTTTCAGATAAAAGAAGTATGTTTCAATAAAATATGTTTTTTCCGCCTTTTGTTGGAGAACCCATTTTAAAAATAGTTTTTGACACATTAATATTTTATATTTGAAAAAAATAAACTTATTCTTGTTAAGTGGGGCATAAAAATTTATCTTGGATATTTTTTTTGTATTTATCTGATAACTTTCATATTTTAATGAATAGTGAAAAATAATGCATTTTAATACAAAACTGCGTTTTCATCATATTTATTTATATAGTTAGGTTAAAATTCAAATTTTATTCAAAGTGTAATCGAATTATGTTTTATAAATTAATCCAAAATTGGTCATTTAATATAAATATACATTTAATTTGGATATAAATACATTTCAATCTTTTGATGATTTTTACATTTTAAAAACAATGATTCCTCAATTCATCAACATGATTAACATAAAATTTATTTTAGTCACTTTTGTGAATTGAATTTTTATAAATTTAAATACATGGTTGTAATCATTATAAAAAATGTGATCTAATAGAATCAAAATAATTTTTTCTGGATAATACCTTTATTATTTTATTTTCCTCATTAAAATGAAAAATATGGTAAATAAGGATTAAAATAATATTATAATAACGATAAAAAACCCTAACAGTTTTTCTAAACTTATTATATGAGTTATGTCCAACAAATAAAATCCATGGTCCAATCATTTGGTCTTTTTATTCCACATGGTTTTGAATAAGACATTTATAACATTTATTTTCAAGTATATGAAAAAATATCATAATCATGTCCCTTATTACTAAAACAATTTTAACATGGGGTTATATAAGTGATATATTTTTATATAAATATTATTTATAAATATAATTATATTATATAAATCTAGGTTTTTTATTTGTAATTTTTTAACATTAAATAATTAAATCTAATTATGATATAATGATGGTGTGGTGATTGCATTATTATTGAAAGAATCAAATTTTTTATATAATAAATGTCAAAATAAATATTATTTAACATAATATATGTGATACATGAATTTTATATGTGACTATGATATTTTATATGTATATTAAATTATTTTTTTTTAATAATTTCTCTCTCTATTGTGATTTTATATACATTCAATTATATGATAGTGTAATAATTGACATAATTGATATTTTATAAAAATAATAATTTATTAAATTATTTCAAAATAAAGAATACCTTTTAAAATTGAAAAGAGAATATTATAATTTATAAATGTTCATTAAGTGTCCAATTATGTGATATTGAACCCATATAAGTAAAATTTATATCCTCTTAGTTTTTAAAACGTAGTTACCACAATTAAAATTAAAATAGAATAATTAAGGGTAAACCGAAATTCTAGGATTTAAAATAATATAAATTTAACTATAAAAATTATTGGATGAGAGGGTTTAGAAATTTAATCATCTTATATTCTATATATCTCATATTTGAGTCATTTTTATTAAAATATTAATTTATATTAACTTAATATTTTAAGAGTTTCCAAGGGTGCCCCTCCCCTTTCCTAAAGAAGTTACCCACTCTTATATAATAGTCACACATAAATAACCATTTATTTCATCTACAATCTATCCAAAACCAATTCTATAATCTCTACCCACTTTCCTGATTCCTTAATTTAGGTATAACAACCTTCTTATAGGTGTTAAGGTATTCTTCAAAGGTGATCAACTGAAGAAGAGGTATCATTTTTAAGTGTTTTTATTTTATTTATTCTTCCAATTCCATTAAATATCCTTAATCAATTATTAAATAATAAATAAATTATAATAAATATACTCATATGTAATTATGTTAATATCATCTCCTAAATTCATCTCTAGTTTCATCATTTTGAAAATAAAAATTTTGTTTGTGTGTACGCCGGACTACCACCTCGCAAACCGATATAATTTATCTCTCCTTACCATCTTTCAAGGCTAGTTATAATGATGGAATCAATTTTTATATATTACATTCATGAAGTTTTTATAATTCTATAAGAATAATATTTTAATTATGTTCTTACTTACCATGGTCATAAAGATGATAATGTCGTTCGTGCATACATGTGAACTATCACCTCCACAAAGCGATGTGAATCATTTTTATTCACCACATCACATGTATGATATATATAAGTATATTAAAATTATTATTATTGTTATAATTATATTATGATAAATATTTAAAGATAAAAAAATAATTTATTTCTTTCCATAATGATCAATGAAAAATGGAAAGGTTACGCATGCATAACTACAACATACCATCTCCATGATTATAATGTTGTTCATTTTTCAAACCATAAATTAATTGTTATATTTAAAAAGTATAATTGATGTATAAAATTGAATATGATATCATGAATGTTATTATGTAGATGATGGAATTATGACCACATAGAATAATGACATCATACCATGTTCATTTTTGACCCAAGTACCAAATATCGACAAAAACAACCGATATGAACTTAAAAAATTACATAATTTTTACAACATAGAAATAAGTGTTATAAAATAAATAATAAACATTAAAAAGGAAATAAATAAATTATAAATTAACCTATGGTATTTATTCAGGAAGATAAAAGACATATGAGATTATTTAGACTAAAAGTAAGGGATTTTATCTCAATATTCTTTCATTAAGGAATATTTTGATGTATACACCTCCTTCTTTTATAAATTGTAAAACAAAATCAGTTGACCATTAATTAATTAAAAGGTTTTCAAAAGAAAAAATTTTATCTGAATTTTTTTACATTCTTCACAAAAAAACAAAATGATTTTTTTAACTTATGCAGTGTCAATGACTACTATGTCGCCGTAAGCGTTATTTGATATTTGGCTTCCTCTATAAGCCTTATTTTTTTCAAAAGGAACAGAAATCTATTTTTCCCTTTTGGGGTGTTTTTATATTTAAAATTGTTTTTAAATTGTATTGACTATTTCATTATATTGAAATTATTTCTCATGATTGCAAATTAAATTTTATGTTTGAAATGTTGATAATTATAATCTTTTAGGTGTTATGATTATATAATGGTAGTTGGACATCTGACGGGTGGTTACATGATAAACCAATTATGGGTGGTTATGTGATAAACCAAATATTGGTGGTTCCATGATCAACCAATGATAGGTGGTTATGTTATTACCTCCAATTCATTGTGTATGGAAGTCAGTCGTATGGTTATTCGATTTGAAAGAGTTGTATGTGTGGAAGTCCGTTGTATGATTATTCCATTTAAGTATGATTATGTTCCAAGTTACCATTATATGTTATATTTTTATATATGAGTTTTATGGTAATATTTTTATTACAAAAAGGTTATACAATTATATTATATTAAATGAAGAGTAATTACTACTTCATAAGTGAAAATTATTACTTTATGATATAGTATTCATGATTTACATGTTTTCACAAGGCTAACAGTTTTCATTCATTGAGTATCTCTTACTGAGATTTTTATTCCCATCCCAAGTTTTGATATGTTTTTCATAGGGTATAAGGATGGGTAATAGAAAAGAATATGTCTTGTTGATTGTTATATAGGGTTTTATCAATAAAAATAAACCATGATTTATTTTAAAGTGTTTAATTTAATAAAAATATGGATAGAATTTGGACTTGTCTAATTTTTAATTTTTGAGATGTTAGTTATTATTATGGCCTAATTATCTAAAACAATAAACCTTAAAATATCCTCAATGTGAAAGAAATTAAATTCTTGACATAACTCGGGATTATGTAATGTTTATAGAAAAGACCTTATTGTTGGTATCCGAGGATGGTTTAGACAACTAAAGAGGTTAGGGTGATATTAAAATATAAGTTTCAATTTATATATAACCACAATAGTTAGAATAATAGAAAGAGTCATAGTTATTTTACATAAATCGAATGAGTTTGAGTTAACATGAATATGTATATCTTAGTGTTTATTATCCTCATAAGATATTACATACTAATTTTATTGATATACTAACAATAATATTTTTTGAGGCAGTAAATGGCTAGATCTATCAGGCACCAAAGTAACAATGTATGTGAAGGAACATTTGGTGGTTCTATGAATAAGAAACCAGCTAAAATAGGATCTTCAATGATATCTCTCACGGTTATTAAACACCGAATATCAGGAGTGATGATTAAGAACTGGAACCATGTTTAGTTTTCTAATTCATCATATATTAGAGAAATGAATCCCTATGTATGTTCAGGTAATAATCATAAAGGTAAGTATATTAAATTATATTAGTGTTGAGGATGTGGAAAGAAACAACTAAGAATATGTTTTAAATGGATTGTAAGAAGTTAAAGATGTGGTAATGAATGACATAAATAAATAACTTTCTAAGGAAAAGGGAAGCATTTAGTTGACTCCAAGAAAGGGAAAGAAGTCTTTTCCAAGTTATCAATTGAATGCTTTAAATGTGGGGTGTATGGTCATTATGAAAATAGATGTTCCATAAAGAAGGTTTGGGAATGGGATCATGAGGATCGTAAAAATATATTATTAGAATTACACTATTCAATTCAAATTAAAGATAATGAAACTCAATATTACATATGAATGGTATGGACTATTTATTGTCTCATGTTTTTAAATTTTTGAATCATAGTACATGAATCATGTTTTTCTTTCGGGGAAATAATTATTAATGATAATGTGGAAAATCCTGGTTAAAGGATCACGAAGAATGTTAAATAATTAAAAAATATATGTATGAAGTATTCAAGAGTTACAATATACTACATGATGATGAAATTTTTAAAAGGATTAATGCTCTTTTGATTATGGGATTACTTTGCAATAAATTTTTCTAGTATGTGTAACCGTGATGTTTGTTATGTGAAAATGTTTTTTGATGAATAATTATCTTTTCCTATGTGGACATATTTGCAAAGGTATAGATAACCATTTAGGTTTATAAGATCTTTTTTAGGGTAATTACTGGTTATTACATTTTGGGTCTCAAAATGAAAGGTATGAGATAAAAATTGAGGATAAAATATGTTATGGTTATTTTTGAGAATTTTATATCATTTTGGGAATGTTATAAATTATATAATTTTGGGAAAAGGAAAACTCGTAGTAAGGGTGAAAAATTGTTGTGTCAGACAATGCTGTGGAAATAGAACCCACAACAGAATGGAAAACAATATTTAACACCTACCCCTAGGTTATGTCATGTACCTAGTTTATATAAATTTTAATTTTATATTAAATGAGTTGATGAAATATGAATTAGTTGATTTTGGGAACCCGATACGCCTAAGGAAAAAAGAATACTTTGGGATTTTTTTTCAAGGAGTAATGGTTAAATTTTATTTTTTAATAGTTTATGTTTTTATTATGGACTTATGGTGATTCATTTTATTTATAAAAATGATTATCCTATCTTGGAGAATTCTTTTTATTTTGGAAATTATATTTTTGGTATGAGGTATTAAGAGTGGTTGATGTTATTTGGATATAAATGATAGAATGAATATTGGAATATTATTTTATAAAATTCATGCTATTTTTAAGATTTAATCTTAGTTATAATATTTTTGGGGAATTTTAATGATATTTATTTGGTAAGTAGTATATGTGGCACTTTGGGTATTACCTTTTAATTTTTGAGATTAAAAGTAGTCATTATTCTTTGAATGTTTATTATATTTGGGGATTTATATTATTATTTATCCTAACTTTTTGGTTTTGGTTAATGTTTCATGATAGGATGAATAGATGGTCAATATTTCATATATTATGTGATTATCAAGATGTTAATTCTAGTGGTTCAGGCATGAAAAAAAAGTTACTCTTAAATACTCATCATTTGGTGAAAATGTTTAGGTTGTTGTGGATTTTGATTAAACTATAAAACTAAACTTTTAAACTAAGTCTATTTCCTTATGATCTTAGTCTAGGTAATAAATTAATTCTATAAATTTTTGAGAAGGATCCTAAAACCAGAAAAAATTGATTTAAATTTCTTATTACAAAATAAATGATCATTTAACCCATCACATATTTTTGGTTTTCTGATTGTTAACTTTCTCCTGATCATGTCCTCTATCACTCTCCAGAACATGATGGTTAGTTTTCATTCCATATCCATATTTTCCTATATGGAATCATAATATGTGTTATCTCAAGTGAACTTTGTACTTTACATTATTTCATTTAATGTAGAATATTTATTGACACTTTTTCCAATGAGTAATTTAAATGAAGTCATTTTTAAAAGTGAATCCTTAGTTACTGAGCCCAAATTTAAAAGTTTGAGGATACAATTTCAAAAGGGATTAAGGATGTAACATCCCATGTAATTAGAGAATAATAATTTTTTATATTTATTAATATTTATAAATTAGATATTAATTTTACTTTAAAATGGGCTCTATATCTAATAACTCACCCAACACGCAACAATGGGTTTCTCATAAATCTTATGTTGTACATAAGATCGAGTTATGTTGAAAAATAAGATATTATTAATATTATTATTTTATGTTGTAGTTATCACAAATACTTTAGAATGGAAGGATTGAAGGATAATAAATTAATCATGAAAATATTATTTACACATGTTTATATAATGATTCATTGATTTCCAAATCAATTAGGAAATTAAATAACAACCACTTGAATATAAAGGATGCATTTTTATGAAAAAACTTTTTAAATGAATATAAGCGAGTCTATAAAATAAAAAAATAACACTTAATTTATTTTATTAATTAAATTATATTTTTGTAATATTTAATATTTATCTTATACATTTACTAGACATGATATAAGAACAAATTCTATTTTTCAAATAAAAAAATTATTTTTCATAATAAAGAATATTTGCTGAATTTTGATGGAGAACCCATTTTAAATCTTGTTTTTGACACTTTTATATGTTATATTTGACAAAATAAACTTATTATTTTGATTAGGGACATAAAAAAATAGTTTTATTATTTTTTTTGGTAATTTCTCTGATAATTTTCATATTTTAATATAGAGTGAAAAAATACAGCATTTTAATTCAAAACGTCTTTTTTCATCTAATTTATTTATATAGTTGGGTTTTAATTTTAATCGTTTTTAAAGTGTATTTTGATTATTTTTTTATCATTTAATCCAATTTTGGTCATTGGAGATAAATATACATTTAATTTTGATATAAACACATGTCAATATTTTGATAATTTTTACTTTTTAAAAAATCGTTCCCTAAACCAGTCAATAAGATTAACTTTAATTTAATTTTCATCAATTTTGTAAATTTCATTTTAAAAAATGGAAATACATGGTCATAATAATTATGAAAAATGTGATCTTATAGGATGAAATAAATTTTTTCTAAATAGTAAATTTATTATTTTATTTACCATAATTAAAGGGTAAATCTGGTAAATAAGGGTTAAAATAAGAGTAAAATAACACAAAACTACCCTAACACTTCTCATAAAATTATTTGTTAAGTTATTTATGACAAATAAAATCCTTGAGATGAACTTTTGAACATTTTATGCTACTTGGGTGTGATTAAGAAATTTATAACATTTAATTTATAGTATTGGAAAAAATATCATAAACATGCCTGTTATTAATAAAACAATTTTAATATTGGGTTATATAAGTGAAAAATTAGAATATAAATAGTAATTGGAAAGTTAAAAATATTAACTATATCTTAGTATCTTTGTTTTACTTTTTAATATTAAATAAAAAAAATTAATTATGACACAATTATGATGTAGTGATTTCTTTATTAATGAATGAATCAAATAATTGAAATTATAAATATTATAATAAATTTTATTTGAGAAATTTTTTGTTATAAATGAATTTTATTGGTGAATATGACATGTTTTATTCCTATTAAATGTATTTATTCTAATTTATCTTTATTTTGGAATTTTATTTAAATTCAATGAAATGAATAGTTTAAAAATCGATACAATTGATATTTTATAAAAAAAATAATTATTCAAATTATTCAAAAGTCATAAAATTATTTTAAAATTACAATGAGGATATTATAAGGTCTAAATTTTCATTATGTGTCAAATTATTGGAAATTTACCCCCTATAAGTAAAATATATAGCCTCACAATATTTTAATTTTTGATACCACAATTAAACGTAAAAGGGACCAATTAAGGGTAAACCGAAGATACAAGGTTTAATATAAAATAAATACCTATGTAAAAATTAATATATTAGAGTCTTTATACTATAATTATATTATATTCAACTTATATCATGTCAGATTAATTTGTATTAAAATATTAATTTATATTAATTTAATATTTTAAGAGTTTCCAAGGGTGCCCCTCCCCTCTCCTATAAAAGGTACCCACTCTTCTCTAATAATCACACTTCATGAACCAATTGGTTCAGAAAATATATTCCCAAATCTATTAATAAAATTTCTTCCCACTTTCATGATTATTTTTTTATGCAGATAACCCATCTTATAGGTGTTAAGTTGTTGATTAAAGGCGATCAACCGAAGAATAGTTTTCATTTTTTTAAGTGTTTCTATTTTATTTCTTCATCTAATTCCAATAAATACCATTAATCCATGACAAAAATAATAAATAAATTATCCTCAATATTATGACATTTTATTATGTTAATATCATCACCTATATCCATCTCTAAATTCAAAAAATGTGAAATTAACATTTTGTTAATGTGTACGGCAGATTACCGCCTTGTGAACCGATATAATTATTTTTTCATTTTCGTCTATAAAGACTGGATATAATGATGGAATAAATGTTAATATATGATATTCATGAATTATTTATCATTTTAAAATAATAATATTTCAAATTTTTTTTACTTACCATGCACATAATGGTGATAACATCATTCTTGCGTATATGAGAACCATCACCTCCATGAAGTGATGTGAATCATTTATATTCACCACATGACTTGTATGATATATAAAAGTATATTTAAATGATTATTAATATTATGATTATATTATGATAATTCTGGATAGATAAAATAATATTTAACTTATTTCCATAATGATCAATGAAAAATGGAAACGTTAATAAAGCGTATGTACGACCTACCGTCTCTATGATTATAATGTTGTTCATTTTTTGAACCATAAATGAATGGTTTATTGAAAAAGTATAATTTATGTATAAATGTACTTATTATTTCAGGAATTTTATTCTGGAGATGGGGACTTATGACCACATCAACTAGTGACATCAAACCATGTTCCTTTTCAACTCAAGTATGGAAAATCAAGAAAACGTCCAATATGAATTTAAATAATTTTGTAAGTTTTATAAGAAAGTAATAAGTGATATAAAAGAAATAATAAACCTGAAAAATGTTCCCAAGAACATATAAATTAACCTAAATTTATTATTTAGAAATATTAAGAATGTTTGAGACTATTTGGACTCATGGAAAGGGACTTGGTCTCAATCTCCTTTCATTGAGACATATTTTGATGTCATACACCAACTTCTTTTATATAATGTAAAATCAACCCCATTTACCATTAATTAATTAAAAGGTTTTAAAAAGGAATATTTTATTTGAACCATTTTAATTTCTTTACAAAACAACAAAAGGAATGTTTTTTAATGTATGTGGTGACACCAACTTCTCTACCACCATAATAATTATTTAAAGGATTGAAATAAAAGACGACTACAAATGATTGATATTAAGATTATGTAGTCATAGATTGAAAATAATGTATGATTATTTAAATATCCCAAAAGTTATTTTTCATGACTATGTGGTTTTTTCAGTATGATTAGTCTTTCTCACACTATTATTTTGGTTTTAGTTAATGGATATAAAAAAAATGTGTCATGTTAAAACAAAATATAAGGGGAATTTCAATGACTATGAGCAACCAAAATTGGATGATGGCTGGAGGGAAATATATTTTGGTTCTTCCTAATCCACTTCATGATATTTGATTAAAAATTTGGACTTCATTGAGATTATTAACATGTCGAGTTAGAGGAAGAAGGGATTTTATAAATGTTCATGTGGTAATGAACATTAAGGAATGAATATTCCGATTTGTACATGTCAATATGATTGGACTATTATCCTAGAGAAATATCTAAAATAAAGGGTAAGATGTTATCTTTTGGGAAATGAACATCATAGCGTGACATATTTTCTAGTAGTTCATTTTATTAGGTGTGGGGATCATGAGAATTATCCAAAAACATTTCGTAAACCATAAATAAAATTATAGACTAATGATGTACCTATTCCATGAAAATCATTAATGTTTAAAGATTTAGGTATTTATGTATTTGTAATAAATAATTATTTTACATAAGTATTTCGAGAATGGTATTATTGTTTTAAGAATCATGAAACATCTATGTATTATGTTATTTTTGGGAGCATATATGTATATATGAATGATTAACATACAATTTATGGATTCCTTTTTGAGTTTATAACAATGAGGTTGATCATAAGTTAAATGTCTTAGACAGCCTCATGAGGTTTTATATGATGGGACTTCATCCAAATTAAGGAAATATTAAGAGAAATTTATTGAAATACATCCATTAGGGTTTAAGGAGATATTCGTTTACACTTTGTGGAAATAAGATCAATGGTACTAGTAAATTTTAAGGATTATTATATCGTTTATGTTGAGATAATATGGGTTTTATTCAATCACTTTACAAGGAAAATATAAATAATTATTATTAGAGATGATTTCTCTTTGGAAATTTAAGATTGAATAAATATTAGAGAAGTAGTGAGGTTTTATAGAGTACCTAATTAATTTGAATCTTAAATGGATCTGATGTTTACATCACTATTTTGGTGAAATACCCCATAATGTGTTCATATATAGTTTAGTATCATCATGACATATAATCTTTAGATATATGGTCAGTCTACAAGAACAATTCAAACCATAAAGGATATGTTAAGATATTGTTCAATGGATCTCAAGTATCATTGGAATGACACTTTACTCTAGTTTATTTCCCATAAAATAATAGATTTTAAATGATAATTAAGATGGATCCTTATGAAAATGTTTATAGAATAAATTGTAAATCTATAACATAATTGAATGATTTTACAAAAATAATTATATTAAGACCCGAGCAAGCTAATTCAATATAAAATAAGATTATTTACATCCGAAAACATGTTAAAACATCACAAGGTTTATTGAAATGTTATATTGGTAATCATTGAAATGATATATAAAACAATATTGGTAGGAATGTGTTTTTCTTAATTTCTCCAGGGAATAAAGAACAACAAAATAATCCTAATGTATATTGGTGACATTAAAATTCTTGATCATCTCGGGGTAGTATATTATTCATATGTGATTCCACTGAACATATATCATGTGAACGATGTGTTACATTTATCACTCATGAAGAAGTATATATCTAACAAATCATATGTACTAATATTAGTGGCCGTAATCATGGAACATGAAAATTCATATAAGGAATGATTGGTAGAGATTCTAGATCGAATACAGAAGGTTCTAAAAAACATGACCACTCTCATAGTCAATGTTTTTTGGTCAAACCAATGGATTATGGAATATAAATGGTATCCTAATGATAGGGTGAGGCATAAGAATATATAGTTATTAAAACAAAAGTGATGAATCTCTAGGGAGAAATTCATTTTATTGTGGGTAGGATGTAACACTTTGATATTGTGTGAAATATTATTTTCAATTAAAATTGATAATTAATATATATTTTATTTAATGAAAGATTATGTTTATATTAATTTACACACAACACAAATTTAATATTCCATTACACAAAAGACAACCTTTTACTACATGCAACATCAGGTAAGCTGACATTTCACATGACCCGAGGTTTTAAAAAAACCAGGATATTTTATTAATATGGATATTTAATCTCAATTGTTATCACTAAGCTTTTTGAATGGAGAGTATAAATAAAATTATCTAAATTATGAAAATATGGGAAAAAATATCTATACTATTAATTTCTCAGTGACCAATTAATAATAAGGGAAAATAAACCCATTTGAAAATAATGGGAATAATATTTTAGAAAACCATTTTTATGCAGACAATACATATTTACCTCAATAATAGAATAAAATAAATTTTAGTAAATGATTTAAAATTAAATGAATATATTTTATAGTCAATAAGATATTTAATATCCATCCTACTTGATTCATAGACAAGATATAAGAATAAATCCAATTGAATGCTTAAAATAGTATTTTCCAAAAATTACACTTCTTCAACATTTTTATAGTATACTCATGTAAAAATTAATTTTAGAAACTTTTATAAAATAAATTATATATATATTTAATATTTTTTTCTATTTCATAATTTCAAAATTAATTTGTAGAGTTTATTTGTATTTTTCTGAAAAGTTTCTCTTTTTGATGAATAATGACCAAATACTGAATTTTAATTGAAAACTGAATTTTAATTTAAATAATTTATAAATATAAATTTTATTTTACTTAATTTTTATATAGTCATGTTATTCATTCATTAATAAAATTTAGTTTATTTTAATAAATTTAAAATTTAATGTTGGTATAAAATTATTTCTAACAATTGAATATTTTTTTAAAAAATCCTCTTTCTCATTGCATCTGTAGAATTAATTTTAAATTAATTTCATACACATGTTTGGAATGAATTATGAATAATGTATTAAATATTTTAAAATATCATAATTTATATGTTATAATATGGTCAACCCATTTTTTATAGAATTGAATAATTAATTAAATAAAAACTATTTACTGCGGCCAAGGTAAAAATGGATTTACTTGGTGGTTAAACAAAAATGATAAGGAAAAAAATTAAATGATACATTTTTATAACATAAATTATATATATATAAAATTACACCTATATTGTTATATAATTTCCTAATTTTGATCTACATTACATAATAAATTTTTTTGTGGAATTTTTTTCTTTAAGGAATTTACATGTTTTCCACTCAAACCACTTTTAAAATACCATCTCCTCTCCACTCGTCCTAACACCTTCAAAAATATTTTGTTCTACCAATACCATTCCAAAAAACTTCCCAAAATCCCTCACCACATCCTATTTTTCATAGTTTCAATAGCAATCCTTCCAAGAGATTATTTTAGTTTATTGTTAAGGATATTACTTGATGAAGATGTATTGTCCATCAATGAACGTATTTTTTATCTCTTCCTTAAAACCCAACAATTATTTTTATATCATGATTATATAATAACCTCGGTATGATCCATATACTTAGATGTTTTTAATTAATGTTTACCACTAAAAATAGCAGACACTACCATCAAATGTTTTATGAAGTCATCGTGCATGTGTATAGTGGATTATCATCTTGCGAACCGAGGTAATTCACTTTTCGATTACCACATATAAAGGTATGGAATAATGATTTAAATATTATTTATATATGATATTAATAATATTAATGATTTTATTATTCTTATTTATATTTTATATCAAACATACCTTCATTTTTTCCATCTTGTAGTAATATAATAACATCATTCGTGTATACAGAAGACTACCACCTTACAAAGCGATGTGATTCATTAACACATTAAAAGAAATGAATAATGGATTTTTTTAATAATAATAATTTATTTATGAGACATTAAAATTATATTTTAATGGTAATATACATATATATCATTTACTTTTCTTTCATTATTAACTATAAGAAAATGGAAACATTGTTCATGCCTACATACGACCTATCGTCTCTATGAACATTATATTTGTTTTCATATCACTAAATATTATGGTTAATTCCAAATATATATATTTATATAATTAATATATATGATATTTATATCATGGTTGACATTTTGGTGATTATTAAACCATGATCTATATACGATAACCCAAAAATAAAATGTCAAAACATATATGAAAAACAAAGTGATTATTAACCAAAATGAAACTTTAACCTGGAATTGTTAATAAACTTATAAATTTAAGTCATAAGATATTATATTTTTTTGGATAAAATGATTATTTTAATTTAATATTTTTATTATAAATATATACTTATTATATATAATGATTGAATGAGTACATCAGAAAACAAGACACAAGGTATGGGTTTATTCTCATCCCACTTTTATTTATATGAGATATATGCCATATTCCACAATTATTTTGATATTTGGTGTAAGTAATACCCCTGATGATATTTATTAAATTTATATACCTAAATTATGGTGATTTTATAATCAGTGATTTTATATCACGTTCATGGATTTTTCAGTTTCAATGAAACCAAAGAGTTATGAGATTTGTGTCTCAATTTCCCTTCATTGAGATGTATGTTTTTTATACACCTATTGAATTTTATAAGGTGTATATTATTCCCCTATGACATTTTATTTAATGAATCTTATCATTTTCATGATATTGTTTGTTTCATTTAATTATATTATTTCAGGGGGATTGTGAGAGTCTTATATTACAATCTCATCATTTATCGGGATTTTTTTTATTATGCTTTCAATTATGAATTCTTATGATATATCAATGATGAATTCTCTTGAGTTTTATTATACTATAGTTATTCATCATATAATATTATAATTTTACCATTTAACAACTCATATTTAATTAAAATTATTAAAAATTATTTTAAGGTAATCCATATATATTTATCTATTCAGTCTGAAATATTTTTTCATCAAAAATATTATTTTATAAAAATGTTTTTAGAAATATTTTTAAATGATATTCTATGATAATTTTCAAGATAAATAATTATGAAAATGTTTTATGTTTTAAAATTTTATATTCAAAATGAAAATTATATTTTACTCAATAAGGGGTTTTAATGATCTTTTAATGGTATTTCCATTAATTAATGTCAAAAACCATTATTGTCACATATGCTCCAATGGGGACATCTTAGGATTATAAAATCCCATTTATTTATATTGATGATTTTAGAATGTTCCAAAGAGATTTTTATGGAACCCATTTATTTTACATGGGTTAATCATGTTTCAAAGAGATTGATATGGAACCCGTTTCTTTTGTATGGGTTAATCAGGCTATAAAAGAATAATGATTAATTCTCTATGTTATATAATGAAGTAAAAGTTCTGTATACTTTATTAATTTGATGGTTCATGAAAATTATAAAATAAAAAAGGAGTGTATCGGATAAAATCAGTTGATTTTATTATAGATTTCACATGGGGTGTCCTAGATAGCTTCGGGTAAGCCAGTTATAGCTTAACTTGTGGTGGCCTTGATAGAACCAGGTAAACTCAGTACAACTTAACATGGGGTGGCCAAGAATGTGTTTGGTAAAAACATAATTGAATAAAATATGTGTGTTCCCTAATATCATCTATATTCATTAAGAAAAAAAATATTGGATACCATCTATATGGTTATTCCAATTTTAGGGGTCCTCAAAGGGTTTTACGATTATGATTCTCCAATTCACTAAAAAAGGTTTTAAATTCATACCATGACTTTATTGTGTTTCCTTTGTTCACGAATGATATAACATGGATAATGATTACTGATTCTAGGAATAATTCATATTCCAAGTCCTAATTCCATGTTTCATCATCGATGATACATGTATTTATGCGTAAGAGTTCATTTATTATTCGATTATGCGGTCTAATTATGTTGTCATACCCAAATGAACTTATTAATTTAATTGATGAAATTCAATTGTTAGTTATTATTTTCACCCATACTAATAATTTGATATCACCCTTATTATGTTTCCTTACACAGGTTATGAATAATGGTTTTATATAGAATTACTAAACGAGATGATCTTTATGGGAGATATTTAAGATCTCTGCCGAATTAATAAGATTGTGTTCTATGATTCCAAAGACACCAAAATATTAAGATCCATAGGCATGTGTTTATATAATGTAAATAATATACATCAATGAAAATTTAATAACCATGTTTTATATACCTAGGTCATTATATTTTAAGTCCAATAGTATATTTTAAATAAAATTATTAAGAGTTCAGAAATAAATATTTAATTTTTTAGATATTTCTCGATCATCTGATAACATTTTAGTTTGAATATAAGAAATAATATTTATGGAATTTAAATCATCACCCCATAATTATAAATATATGAGTGGGTCACCACCTCCCAAATCATTTTTCATAATGGTGGAATACCCTCGACCATCAAATTCTTTCTTAGTAATATTTTTTTGCAGTAGTTCGACATGTTTCTACATAGAACGATCAAAATACATAAGTCACTTCAGTTTACATAAAGACAATGTTGGATACATTTCAAACCATGAAGTATAAGAATAAATATTAATTGAAAATTATTAGTATGACAAGATAGGTTGTATTCTCAAACCTATTATTCACATTCATGTTTGGGAAAAGGTATATGATAAAAAGGAATATTTAAATCTTTATTATCCAACAATAGTTAATGAATTTTTCTCTTCAGTTACATTTATAAAAGAAGAGGATTGGGATGTTATTATAATTATTCTTTTAATAAATTTAAATCAAATAATAAACAATCATTAATCCTGGTTTATGTTTATAGATAACTAGGTTTTGAAATGTTAGACATTGGAGTATTTCCAATAATATTTCTCAAATCAGGCACTGAGTTGAAAATGGAATCTGGGGCCCTGAGAGCCTCTGCATGGTGAACATAAAAATATTAAAGGTATTTTGTCACATGTGAATATTTTCAATTGAAATGATGAATAAATCCCTCCCAATGTCTCATATCATATTTCAGAGGCCACAGTATAGTCCATAACTAGATGTTTACCCTAATCATGACATAAAATTGTCCTATATAGGGGTTTTTATGGGAAGTTTAGTGGTGGTAAAATTAATTAAATGAGAATTTAAATATTTAATTATATTATAATAATCATAAACTCTCCTTCATAAAAGTTGGAGAACACATCACAGTGAGGGATGTGTCTCTGATCCTCCTCTTCTCCTCTTTGGTGATGAACCAAACTGATACTGAATCATCATAAAGAAGCATGTTCAATATCTCTTTATAAAGTATATCATCATCATATTGGGAACTAGAACATTTTGGGAACTGTTCTTCATCCTAATATCCAATGTTTCACCAATAAGGATGGAGGTTTTTATGTTTAGTTCTTATCCCATTAATTTTTCATTATTATAAAGTTCTATAACCCTATTTCAATTTATTATTATCCATACATAATAGGTCTAAATATTTTTTGGTAAATTGGGAATAACATGATATTTATTAAGGTAATTATAGATAATAATTATTATATACAAGGAGTGTAGTTTAGTGAAACACACCTTGTAGTTCATCCAGTTCAAGGAAGATGAAATTTGGGGACTACACAACATGTATCGGGGTTATAATCCATGTAGTAACTCAAACCGTGTAACCATGGGAGATGGATTTGGGTTGTCATGTAAGAACATATGGTTTTGAACTAACACACAAACAAAGTATATAAACATAGGGTACAATTCATGGACAAAACTTATAAAATACATCAAGGGGCAGAGTGAAGAAGGACACACTGAGTACCTTTTATACACACTGTGTACCCAAACATGGTTTAGAAACCATAAAGACTAGTTACACAGCCAGGATCTCGGGAAAGTTCACATGCTGTGTATGCCTCAGTGCACGTCGTGTACTCCTAGATGAACTCATTGATATATTCCATCTTCAATATCTTTTTCTCCGGGACATATATTAAGGATTGTGAGTATCCTATCCTAATTTTTTTTCACATAGAATGCAATGGTGGCCTCAATTGTTTCCAATAAGGTATGATGAGGCACATTTTGGTCAAGAAGGTTGTGCAATAATGAAAATCATGGATAGTGGTCAGGTTGAATCATTGCTATGACCTCAGGGTTATTACAATTCACTTAAACATTAGGATGAGTTTCCCCTTGAATTATTATACTAGTGAGGTGGTGTTACCCAATAGTAATTGGGTTCAGGTCCCCTACCCATGCCGGTGTTACTGCACAATGTAGGATAAGTGTTACACTCCTCTTTGCGGCGCTCGACTGATGTTTGTGATCAGTGTGGTACTTCAAGAGTGACTCTTTGACTAGTACTCCTCTATTTAATAAGGGAACATGTTTCCCTTACATAGTTTATTTGGTAGATATGGGACTCCACAAGTTATGGTCACGGGTTCTTTTACCATTGGGTAGTTCTTTGGGACAAGATGTGGTTTGGCATAGCACAAGTAGAAATTTTGACTATATCAATGGCCCAAAACCTGAGATATAGGGGTAAATTATGAGGTTATAAGAAATACCCATGGTTACAACTAACCATTTCACTAATTGGAATGGTCATTTCAAATAGATATACCCACAGTTCCCTAGTTTATATCCTCAGTTGTCCATTGTGATAATAGATCTGTTTCCATTATTTTCCACACCATGGAAATAGATCACATAGTATTCCATCGTCGTAGTTGGGATATAGCCACTATTGTCCAATTTAGGAATAGAGGTAATTAAATGGTGGAAAACTATGTATATAGACCTTATAAACCATGTATATAGCCCAAAAATAATATGTTCCCATCCGTATTTGATCTTTGAACATGTTCTATGTGTAGAAGTAACCTAACCACTACACCATAGATGACATCAGATATATAAATATATATATTGTTATATATATTATTGAAAACTGTGGATATAACATGTAAAACGTGGATATAACCATTCTTACTCTTTTTTGGGTTAGTTTTTTTCTAATGTAAGAGCAGGAGACCTATAGCCACGATTTTGAGTAACTGTGGCTATAAGAAATGGAAAAATACTATATATACATAGTTTGTGTAAAATCATGGCTATAAATTAGGGGTATTCCCATGTTTTTACACAATCCATTATTATATCCCACTCCATAGCCACTTTTTTACATAAACTATGGCTATAACCCACTTTATAGCCAAGATTTTACACAAATTATGGAAGTGTCCCATTTAAAAAGACTCTATAGCCATGGTTTTACAAAGGCCCTGACTATAGATCTCGAAAAAAATCTATAGACATAGTTCCACTGAAAATTAGCTATAGTCTATGAAAATATACCATATAGTCATGTTTTTTTATAAAACTGTGGCGATAGCCTTTATATAAAAACCTCTAACCAGAATTTTGGAAAATTGTGGAAATAGTTCTGTTGATATAACCCAATTTTCTAGTACTATTGCCTTGGACTCTTAAGGAATAGGAACACATTCACCACCAAGTCGCATCCTTTTGATGCGACCTAAAACCTTGTGGGTGAGTTAGCTATGTTCGAAGAGGATAGTATCAATGTCTGGTGATTGAGTTCCTTAGACTTGGGCATTAAAGAAAGACATGTGGCATGTTGGGAATCATTAAAGAAATTCCAGAACTATTGGTACTCCTCTAGTGGTTTAGGGAATGGCTTCCCCGTATCATTGGTAAAGTAGGACATCGCTCCCATGTAGTTCCAGGGTGCAGGCCCTCCATTCATTTTGGGCAGATAGAGTATGAAATCCCTGGTTGGACTAGGGAGCGAGTCCTCTGCCCATGGAGTTGGTACTCCTCTGATGTAATATGGAATGGGTTTTACACATGTGACTTATATGTAGAGTGGATACTCCCCTACCATGTTATTGTGTGGGTCCTATATTCTTGGATTCGAAACTACCCTACCATTCTAGGGTGTGGGTGCTCCATAAATGTTATTCTGGAAGAGTCGGAACTCCCTTACCTAGTGAAGGAGCAGGTTCTATATCCCAAGGCCGGTACTCCCCTATCGTATTTGGTTATGGGTTCCCCATAGTAAACATGATATCAGAGTCGGTACTCCTTTACCGTGTTAGGGGGTGGGTCATGTAGCCTAGGGTCAGTACTCCCCTGTCCTACCAGCGTGCGGGTCCCCCATCATAAATGATATGGTATATTCGGTACTCCACTACCATACCAGGTTGTAGGACATGTATACATAGAGTGGAACTCTAATATAAGGTCAAGGTTCTGGTCCTCATGTACAGAGTATTACTCCCCCGTCTTCGAGTTTCCACAGGGAGAGGTTCCTCCATTTGAGTTAGATATCCCTCAAATTTTAGAATAGATGGGAGGAGAGTTCTCCACCACATGATATGAAAGATAATTGGTTAGGAATTAGTTCTCCCTCATAGGACTATGGTGCAGTCCAATCTATACAAAATTGAAAGTGTCTTTACAGGTCGGTTAATATCTATTAATACCTTGACAGCATAGTAGTGGCGAGGTATGAGTCCCTCCATTCACTATTTTATAGAAGATTGACATAGTGAATGGTTTACAATAGTGCACCATCAATGGTAGGGAAATGTTGAGGAGTGTCCCTCTCTACTTGGTTTATTTATCCTTGTGCAGGGTGTAGGTTAGTGATGGTTGGACCTCTGGTTCTCAGCACTAGAGTTAGATCGTATAGGACGTTCTCGATGGAGTGTATCTCGCAGAAGGGTTCCATCTAGGATATTAGATCTCATGGAGTGTGTTATCCTAGTTTAGTGTTTGACATTAGAGCCACGAGTGTACTACTATTGCTGGATGTGAGGTTAAAACCTCATGAGACTTGGAGTCTATTACGAGTATTTCTGGGTGATGTCCAAGAGCCCTTGTAGTGTAGGAAAATTCTCAATTGACTCCCCTTGTGTAAATACCCCAATCATGGTTTACATGGACATTACAATAATGTTTCAGAATAATTAATATATTAAACAATTAGATGACCAAATACCATATTAGTTTAGTTTATTTGGAAACTAGGAAGCATAAACAACCAGTTCAGAAAACATCTACATTGTCTCCTACTTTATCCCTTATAAACAGAACCTCTTTTGGACACATGTTACATAATACCTTTCATAAAATCATGGGGAAAAGAAACCTAAAAGAGGTGATCTCATACGACCAGTAGGGGTAAACAAGGATGATATGTAAACATATACATGAGTATAAAGGGTATGATAAAATGATCATAACATTTAAATATCCCTTTATATTAAATTCAAACATGAATCGTAATAAAAATAAAAGAGCATAATTCATAATATCATAAAAATTACGGAGACAAGAAATTATGGAATACACATAAACTTATAACATTGTGAACATGTATAAATAATAAAAATTTTAATCACTAATTTAATAACATGATATCAGGCCCCTGCATAATCATATTCACATGGATACCAGGTCCACTCATTAAATTATAGACATGAAAACCAGGTCTATACATAGAATTGTGAACATGAAATTAGGTTCTTGCATAACATATATACCACATGACTTATCCATCATTATCCAATATACTGGAAGGAGATATAGGTCCCACCCATCTCATAATTAAATCATTCTTATATATTCTACAAAAAAATAAATAAATCATTCATCATAGAATAACCCAAGGGTTAAAATTGTTTTCATAAAAATCATACCATCGTAACATAATATAGGGTAAACAAACAGATTTCATATATAACACAAAAATAATAAAACTATTATAATAATAGGGATATCACTAAGGAATGTCATATTATATGGAAAATAATTTTGATAAAACACTTAAAATTGATTCATGAGGAAAATATCATTTCTCCTTAGAAAAAATTTTTCTTTTCATAAAATGAAGAGAAATTTTTAAAAAATTCTTTGAAGATGACATGAAAACTTGTAAGGTATGATTCATGTAACAAAGTTATCATGAAAGATTACAAATTATTTCATTCCATATAAGTTAAAATTAAACTTACTTCTCATAAATTTGTCAGAAATGTCAAAAAGTAACTCATTTGGAAAATGAATGAATGATTCATTTAAAAACATGTAGTCAAAAGTCAAAAAATGGGTTAAAATGACTTTAAACATCCATAGGATAATTGTAAAACATTTTATGAAAATATTTTTAGAAAACATGGAAACGGATGATAAATAAACCCCAGTGAATACTTATTTACAATCAATCTTGGATAATAAAGAGATTAAGAAAATATATCTTACATAAAAAAATTAAATGATTACTATTTGAAAACTTTTTAATGGACATAAAATATACATAAAATGTACTTTAAAATTCCTATCCTAATAAATTATTAAATAATATCAAGAATTCTAAAATGGAGAAAGGATAAATTCTTTAAACGTTCAAATCGTCCCATACCACATCAAACGTTTAAATAATAATCTTGATATTTTAAAATGAATCTTTATGTTATATGAATATGAATGTATTAATTACATGAAATATAATTATTATTGTACATACACCAAACATAAGAAATTGGTGTTGAACATGGCTTATATATCATGAAAATTAAAAGTGATACAAATTCCCTTACCTTAGGTCTGATACTCTTTGTACATGTCCAAAACTATTGTATAATGGTTTTAAAACAATTATTAACTTATACCAGAATAATAATATTTATTATACCATATATTATTCATTTATGAGTTTATATTTTCTATTTGTTAATAATTCCATATTAAAATAATGTTCCGGGTAATAATCGCTTTATTTATCATATGTGTTTTGACTTGTTATTATTTATCATTTTATGTAGATAATGATATAAATATTTAAAAATTGAAAAAATGACTTATATATCATATATTTTCATTATATAAATACATATAATAGATTGAAAAATGAAATAGAACACACCATTCATGGGGATGGTAGACCATACAAATGCATAAACGTTGTTTCTGTTTTCTTCTTTGTATTAAAATAATGATAAGTTTATAATACGTATGTATATTATAATGATATTACCATATATATGTCATATATGATAAATATTTTTATTAAAATTAAAATTAATATTTTTCATGTACAACATGAATGAATCACATCACTTTGAGGGGGAGGTAGTCCACAATTCCACAAATAGTGTTATCAGATATGTACAATAGGGAAGGCTTTAATGTATGATTAATATAAAATTTAAAGAATTTAAAATAGGCAATAATGTAAATATTAAAATATTATTTAACCATAAAAAATAGTTTTAAGACCATCCATTAGGTGGGTAATGGAGAGTGAACGAGAACAATATTCACATAGTCGATTAACTTATATAACTTGCACAATAGTTGGGTTTCTTTGAATATGAAGAGATGATAAATGGAATGGATATGAGAAATTAGATTAGATTCATAACACTCCAGTATATAAATTATTATTTAGTTATCATTCATTTATTGAGGAAGTATGTGAGGAGAAAGTAGAAAAATAAAATAAATTAAGAGTGTTACTTTGAGAAAATTACCTCTTGAATATCCCCTTAATTAAAGACCCTTGAGGACCCATGATTTGGTATTTTGGTGAGACCAGCAGAACATGGATGTTGGGAGAGTGAAGAGGAGAGGTTTGGGAAGAGATTATAAGATCTAAAAAATCTTTTTGGGTCTAAATGTGGAGTTTATGGGTGGTATTTATACTTGGGGAGAGCTTGGATCATGTGATTAATTCATGGATTATTTTATATTAAAATTTTACTACATTGATGTTGTAATAATTTAAACGAATTAGAAATTAATTTAATTATTTTCAGATATTTTGGGTCAGTCGTCACCTCAAACAACTATTAATTTTTTTAGTTTTTAGTTATATTAAGATTTTACCTTTTAACATCAACACTTGTCAGAAATTTACCTATACAACGATAATTTTTTTTACCATGGTAACATTTTTATACCTAAAAATGAAATTGACCTCAAAAAATAATTTGTAAATTCTGATTCCATATATTGAATCCATTATACCTAATTCAATTCATAGAATTGGGAAAATTATTTTAAAAATTTAATCCATAAACAAAACTAAAAAGATGGTTTTTAAAGTGAAACGTTCAAATGTTTGAAAATGTTTTTATATCTAAATTATATTTGAAATTTATTTCAGTAAAAAACATTGGAATAAATGAAAAAAAACATAATATAAATAAACTTTAAAACCTATAAAAAGGATATTCCAATAATATAAATAAACTAGACAAAAAATAGTTTTATATTAAAATATAGGAATTTTACATATTGATTAAAAAATGAAATCATATAGAAAATAGAAAAACATATTAAAACCTAATATTTATGTTTCACATTCAAAGATGAATTTTATTTTGAAAAATTAAATAAATAAAGGTTTCAAAAATTTTATTTAAAAAAGGTTCTCGATTAAAAGGTGGTAAAACTACCTTAATAAAAATATTGGGTTTTATATATTAAATTGGTTCTATTATTATCTTATTCCCATAAAAAATATTGTATTATTATAAAAAATATTTAGTTTTATATATAAAATATATATTAAATTTCTATTACGTACTAATTATAATTAATTTATTTATTAGGATTAAAACAACATGTGGCCATGACAATAGTTTTCTATAAAAATACTTCTTTTATATTTAATTGGTTATTATATTAAGTTTAAAATAATTTGTAACTAATTAATTTATTTTATACATTGTGAAAAAATATATTTACATATTATAGTTAGTAATATTTGTAAAATCTAATTTAACAACTATGACACATCATATTCTAATAATATATTATTTTTCAATAAGCCTCAGTCATGTGTGTTATTCAAGCCATTGAGGAATGTTATTGATGCATATAACACAAGAAAACATCAGTGTTCCATGTAGAGAAAGCTAAAAATTATGTTTTTTGTAGTTCATGAAATCCAAACATAGTTGTTTAATATATAAAAAATGATTTTTAATGTTACATGAAATGATAAATATAAAAAATATTAAATTAATTTGAGAAGAGAAATAATAATAATTCACAATATATATATATACAAATATCATTATCTCAACAATATTCTCATATTAAGGGTTATCCTTCCCTTAATCATCTATTTTAAAAAAATATTACCCTATTACCATAATCACTTTTTATGGTTATCAGTACCATTTATCACATTATCTGTAATCCTTTAGTAAAAAACTACAGTGGATAAATATAAAGATGTTTCATTATTTCATAATACCATAAACGTACTTCTAAAAAATTATTCGTGAATTGTAATGATTAAACACTCACTCATTCCAAATTTTTGTTTTTACACTCCACAACGCTAATAGTGATCACACAAGACACCCCTTTTTCTTTTTTCCTTAAGATGTTATTGAAGTTGATCATCATCTTTGACCATTAGATTTGGGAATTGGTTAGCATAATGCTCATTTTCCATGCACTTGAAACACTAATTTATGGTAGGTGAACCCTTTGGGGATTTCTATCTATTCCCTTTACTTTTGTAATAAAATTCATAATGACCTTGTTTCCTATACTTATTACATTTATCATCCCCCTTAAGACAACTTCCTCTATGTATCCTTCTATACATTGAGCATAATGAAAATTTAATCTTCATTACTCTATATATCATAGAGGTTCCATTAAATTATATCCTTATTTTCTTATCATAACCATATGATATATGGGTAACATCAATCTCCATTTTTTTAAGAATAAAAAGATGAAGGTACGTACTGAAAAATAATTTCTTGAACTCATCCCAATCCTTGGAGTAAATTTTATCTTGTTACATAATATTCCAAATAAAGTTCCACCAAAAAATCAGTTTACCTTGAAAGAGATATGTTCCTAACTTAACATTTGCATGTACTAAATAGTATAGAATGAAAAATATCATTTCAATTGTACAGATCCATTTCTCATCAACTAGTTGATCCGTCGTTCCACTAAAAGTTGTCAGATGTTGCCTTGATAACGATGAAAGAGAACGTTGTTACCTCCTTTGGACATTTGTAAGACTATTAGTATTCATGGCTTGATAAGGTTTTTTGTTCATGGAAAAAATATTCTGTATTCTAACTCCCATATCATTTGGTTGTTTATGATGATAATCATTGCATTTCCCTTTGCATCTCGAATTAATGTGGTTCCTTTGGGTTTCATCCGGTGAATAAAACCAAATGAATAGAGTAAGAAACAATTATTATATTAAGGTACCAAAAAATCATAAAAATTAATTATAGGATACCAAATTCATGAAACCTACTTTTCAATATATGACACCTTAGGCTTATCCTTTGAGACAGCCCAAGAAATATCCTAAAAATACAACTAGGGATCTTACTATTTTTTTTCTGATCCTTATTTACAAAGTTTAACTAAACCTTCACTCTAATACCAACTATAAAGGCCCCAAACATGGTGTACAATGATATTACATTAATTTTGTAGAATACTTAATATATTTAACAAATATATTCTCAAAGGCCATATTAGTTTAGTGTCTTCAGAAACTGGGGTATATAAATAACTTTTTCATAAAACATCGACATCATCTCCTATATTATCCCTCATAACTAGAACCCCTTTTGGAAACATTCTACTTAATACCCTTATTTAAATCCTAGGATAAAGAAACATAATAGGGGAGAGCTCATATGCACATTAGGGGTCAGAAAGGATGATATTTAAACATAAACATGAGTATAAAGGGTATGATAACATGATCATAACATTAGAATATCAGTACCTTCATATAAAAAAACATGAATCATAATAAAAATCAAAGATCATAATCTATAAGATCATAACATTTACAGAAAACATGAAATTGTGGAATACACAAAAACATATAACTTTTGAACATGTATAAATAATAACAGGTTCACTCATTAATTTATGGAATTGAAAGTAGGCCCCTGTACAAACATATGGTAATGGAAACCAAGTCCACTCATAAAATTATGGACATGAAAACCAATTCCACACATAGAATTGTGAACATGAAATCAAGATCATTAATAATATACATACCTCTAGAGTTATGAGTCATTATCTAATGCATTGGTGGGATATATATGTCCTACCCATCTCATAATGAAATCATCCTTACATGTGCCACAAAAACACAAACCATTCATTATAGCATTACCCAAGGGATAAAATGGGTTTCCTAAACATCATTCCATCATAACATAATCTAGGGTAAACAAATGTATTTCATAGATAGCATAAACATAATCAAACCATAGGAATAATAGATATATTACTAAGTAATGTCCTCATAGATGAAAATTAATTTTGATAAAACACTTGAAATTTATTCTTTAGAAAAATATCCTTTCTTATTTGATTTTTTTTCCTTTCATAAAACACAATTCATTATTAAAAAACATTTCATTGCAGATACCCTAGAAAACATGTAAGGGAATGTTCAATCAACTATAGAATCATGAAAGTGTAAAAATTCATTCCTTCCATATATCGTAAAATAAAAAATTCTTCTTGTAATTTTATCAAAAAAGTCAAAAAATACATCATTTGAAAAATGGATGAAATATTCAATTCAATCCAAGTAGTAAAAATTAAAAAATGGGTAAAATTAAATTAAAAATTAATAAGATAATAGTAAAACATTTTATGAAAGTTTTTTTAGTAAACATGGACATGAATGATAAATAAACCCGAGTAAATAATTATATATAAACTATCTTGGATAATAATGATATTGCGAAACTATCCCTTACTTAAAACCTTATAAATATTTTTTAGAACCTATGAATGAATATAAAAATAGACATAAATTTCAATTATAATCCCTCTATATCCATATAAAGAATTAAATAATATCAAGAACATGGAAATGGAGAAAGGATTGATTCATTAAACATTTAAATCATCCTGTTCCACTTTGAAAGTGTAAATCATAAGCCCAGTATCATAAAATGAATATTTAAATACAATAAAAATAAATGAATTCATTATATGAAATATAATAGTGGTAGTAAATACACAACACACACGAAATAGGAGGTGAACATGGCATATATCTCAAGAAAAATAAAAGTGAGACAGAATTTTCTTGACTTAGGTATGATACTATTTTTACGTGTCTGAAACACATGCCTTTGGTTTTAATAATATTATAAAATTATAAAATAATCATAATAATATTTATGATATCATATATGATTCTTTTTTACATTATACTTCCAATTTATTAATAATTCTATGTTAATGCAATGTTTTAGGAAATAATTGCTTAGTTTATCATATGTGTTTTGATTTGTTTTTTTGATAATATTACTTAGATAGTGATTTAATTACTTACATAATGTAAAAAATGATTTATACATCATATATATTCAGTATATAAATATATTTAATATATATTTAAATGAATTGAAACAAATTGTTAATGGAGATAGTAGGTCATACGTACGCAAGAAGACAATTTTTGTTTTCATTATCATATTAATATATTGATAAATTTATGATAAATATTTATATTATAATTCCAGTACCATATCTACTTTATATATGTTTAATATATTTACTAAAATTATCTTTAATAAATTCCACGTATAGTGTGAACAAATCAAATTTCATTGAGAGGGTGGTAGTCCAGACTTCCACAAATGATGTTATCGTATATCCAAAATATGGAAGGCATGAAGGTATGATTAAATTTTTTTTACAGAATATGAAATAGGTTATAATTTAAATATTAAATTATTTTATTAATCACACATTTATGCCTTACATATTTTTGATATACAATAACATCATTTGTGGAAGTGTGGACTACCACCCCCTCAAAGCAATCTTGTTCGTTCACGCTATACACATAACATATTACGGATAATGTTAATAAACAGGTTAAACATATATAAAGTAGATATGATACTGGAATTATAATATAAATATTTATCATAAATTAATCAATATTTTAAATAGCTTATAATTTAAATAGGTTATAAAAAAAACATTAAAATATTTTTTAACCTGAAAAATAGTTTTAAGAACTTTCATTAAGGAGGTAATGGAAAGTAAAAAAAACAATATTGACAATATCTATTAACCAACAGAACTTGGAAAAAAATTTCATTTGATTGAATAATAGTAGTTGATAAATTAAATAGATATATGATATTGAATTAGAAATATAACACTCTATTATAAAAACGATTATTGAATCATCATTCATTTATGGATGAAGGAGGTGAGGAGAAAGTAGAAAAATAAATTAAATATTGATAAGTAATTTGAGAAAATTACCTCTTGAATATCCTCTTCATGAATGACCCTTGAGGACCATGGAATTGGATTTTTAGTGAGACAAGAATCACTTGGAAGTGGGGAGAGTAAGGAAGAGTGGTTTTGGGAAGATATTTGAGGAGTTACAATGCTTTTTGGGTCTAATTTGGGTGGTGATGGTTAGTATTTATACCTAAGGAGAGGTGGGTTCAAGTGATATATTTATTGATTATTTAATATTAAAATCTAAAAAAATTGAAGTGAACTTAATTTAAATGAATTAGACAATCATATAATGTTGTGTAGGATGGTTAGGGTCATCCACACCTCATAAATCCTTTAAATGTTGTTGTTTTTATGTATGTTATTCTTTTACCATTTAACTTTAACCCTTGACACAATTTTACATGTACAACAGTAAATTATTTTTCTACGATGGTAACATTTTTAGACCAAAAAATGAGATTAAGATTACAATATAATTTTCACCGTCTTATTCCAAATATGGAATCATTTTTAAAATATTGAATTTAATAAATTGGGAAAATTATATTTAAAATTAATTCCATAGACAAAACTAAAATGATGGTTTTAAAAGTGAAATGTTCAAAAGTTGGAAATGATTTAATATCTAATTTCAATTTTAAATTGATTATAATGATCAAAATTTAATTAAGTGATAAAAAATATAAACATACTTTAAACCCATTTAAAAATATCTTCCAACAATTGAAATTAATTAGGAAACAAGTAGTTTTGAATTAAAACTTAGGATTTTAAACTATTGATTAAAAAAATTAATCATTATAGAAAATAAAAAAACATTATCCCAACCTAATTTTTATCTCACCTTAAATGATGAAGTTTATTTTGACATATTAAATCTATAATGGTGTCAAAAAATTTATTTCAAAATGGTACTCCATTAAAATGCGGTAAAACATCCTTTATAAATATATTGGGTTTTATGTATTAAATTGGTTCGATTATTATATTATGCCCATAAAAACTATAAGATGAATATAAAAAAATTTAATTAGATATATAAAATATATATTACATTACAATTACATAATAATTGTAAATAATTTAATTTATTAGGATTAAAATAACTTGTGATCATACTAATATTTTTCTATTTAAAGGATCCCTTTATATACAATTGTTTTTTATATTCAGTTCAAAATAACTTGTAACTAATGAATTCATTATATATTTTTTAAAAACAATATATTTATATATTATAGTTAATAGTATTCATAAAATATAATTCAACTTCTATGATGCATCATATTTTAATAAATATTTATTGTTCCCTAGGCCTTGGTCATGCGTGTTATGCAAGACATCACGAAAAGTCTTTGTTGTGTTTAACGCAAGATAACACCAGTGTTCCATGTAGAGAAAGCTAAAATTTATGTTTTTTATATTCAATTTAAGACAAAAAATGAACTTTAAAATAAAATTAACTATTTTCAATGTTACATAAAATGAGAGATATCAAGAAGATTAAATTAATTTGAGAAGAAAAATCACAAAATCACGGGGTTTTACACCCTGAGATCATAGTATACCTACCACTTCTATTCCCATACCTTCCTCTTGGATACTATCCTTCCATGGGAGTAGAATACACATTGGGTATGACATGTGATTTTCATGTTTATGTTCTTTTGGTTGGATGAGTTCACTCTCATGATATAGGCAGTGAAGTCTTGATGAGAAGCTCATCTTCTCACCATGTCGAGATCCTTATGTTTGGATGAGTTTACTATCACTCTCTTGTTAGGTTGAGCTGTTGGATGATGTCTTTTACTTACTCTCTTTTTGGGGATTCTTTTGACTTAGTTGACTAATCGAGAAAAACCGAGGATGATTTGAGATGGAGATTCACTCTTTACGGGGGATTCCCTCTTTCTAGGTTGAGTGTACTATAAAAATTCAGTCGATCCCTATTCATTTTGGTTTTAGGGAACCTACCGAGTATTTTTATACTCACCCCAGCATAGTCTTTTCCAACATATGTCTTGTTTCTTCTTTATACTACATTCCTTTCGATGAAGTCCATAGAGGACCTGAGGAAGTTAGAGATTAGAAAACATGACTAACCGATATTTTTACCCGAGTTAGGATGAGTAGATTTATTTCATTTACTTTTGGAAAATATCCCCTCCTTCTAAAAAGTTTGAATTATTTTATAGTTTTCTTTTCATGGGCCTTTTATTTACACTTTTCACATAAATATTTTTGTTTTACTATTAATTTGGATAGATGTACTCATGTATTTTCAGTTTCATCTTTTTCTATATCTACAATGCCTCACTGAGGTGTCTTCAAGTTTGCGTGTTTAGGTACATTAGAAAAAGGCCTCATAAATTTTAGTTGTGCCTTTGGCCCTTATCACCAGCCCGAGGCCTATACAGGCAAGGATGGGGAAAAGTGGCTTGAGCCCCAACATAGGTTGGGTTATTACAGAATGGAATCAGAGCAAGTTTGTACATTGGGAACTTGTTCAGACTTATTCCGATTAAAAGTATTTGGTTGGGTTGTATATGACAATGTTAAGATGTTTTGAGTTATTCTCTCAGGATAGAGGTTACACGGTTGGTGTAGTGGAAAAATTATACATTCACTAGGACACTGACAACCTTATTTTCGACTTGGTAAATTATAGCATTTCTCTCAGGGGAAATAATGGTACATGCATCAAATATGATTGGGGTTTTGGTTTTACTTGTCCTTATTCGGTCATCTCCCAAGATATACTCCTTCACAGTGGTGCATCTTGATTTTATTTAAGGTTTCCTCGGGGACGATATCCATATAGGATTCTATGACTTGATTGTGATGAAAATATTTCTTAGGATGAGGGTTCAATGTAGGGCACTAATTTTGAGGTGTTACCTCTAGGTGGTATGTCGGTTGTGCCACCACCCGTTAAGCAGCTGATTATGCTCAAAGTTCAGGCTGATGATGCGTGCATGATAAGTTCTCTACATGAGTTTTAGATATAGTGACCTCTAAGATACCATAGTGATCTAAACCCCTAGGAAGCAGATGTCTGGATCGAGGAAGTCATGCAAGTTTTCCGCCCTGTAAGGAATCCTCCTGATCAGATGGTGGTACTAGTATGGATCCTTCTTTATGGTTCGGTCGGGGAAAGGTGGAGTTTACTAATATAGTCCCATGATGAGGTGACTCTCGCTTTATTAGAGTTTGAGTGACTCATTAGCGAATAGTTATACCTATCCACATTGGGATCAATGTATATTTTGGGGATCCTGCAACTCCGATAGGGTGATATGAATATTATAATGCACTCAACATGGATCACAAGCATGTCACATTACACCCTAGATATGGTATAAGACCATTTATTTAGATCTTTAACCTTTGAGCAGGTCTTCCACCTAGAGATAAAAGTAACAGTGATTCCGTTGTTCATTTCCATGTATAATGAGGTTTTATAAGGAGATCTGGTAGTAAAGAGCTTCTTGTAGGAGGAACAAGTGGATGTGGCCTAAGGTGGTAGTCATGAGAATGAGGCTTTCACAACTGCTAGTAGATGAAAGACGATAGGATTGCAGAACATGAGGCATACCCATTCCAAGAACTAGTAATGTGGGCATGTAGCATAAGAAATGTACCATGGATTGGTCCAATAGCAAGATAGGTAGTTTTATTCTTGTGATTGGCAGACACAAATTTCCTGAGATTATCTGACCTCTCATGCTGTTGAGAGGGAGCCCGACGATGGGCCTCCCTAGAAGAGGCAGCTCTGGGAGTAGCGAGTTCCGTGATATGGAAGATGAGGAAGAGGAGATGGTATAACAACAATATGTGGTCCACACATGGGATATGGAGTGAAGAACATGGGAAATGATTCCTACAGGAAATAGGGTCCTTTGACCTAGAAGTATCAAGGATTATTAGGGGTATGCCTTGTTTCTTTTATACTTTCATTAGACGTAATTGTTAGGAAACTTTTTGTGTACTCTATTCTTTGTTTTTCTTGATTGAGGTTTCAAATATGGTGACATGGGGTGTCAGTAGAACTGTATGTTGGTGTGGTTCGAGGTAGCTTCAAATTCACGAGAAGGAGAGGTCCTTCACAAAACAAGATGTGTTTCTTGGATGCGTCTAAAACTGGGTGGGTGTCAGTTCCACCTAAATCAGACAGTACTGAGGTGATGTGGATGAGTCTCTATGAAGTTTATGTTCAAGGTGAGGTTGAATAGTAGAGAGCCTTGGTTAGAATCATTATATAGTGGCAGAGTTAGACCCTATGATGTTTCCACATTATGTATTGGATTCCTACCATTCATACATAGAGGGGATGACACTATTGACCATGGTGATGTTTTAGGTCTGGGTTACTATCCCACCAAGAGGGGAAAATATAGAGAAGGTATTCCATATGCTTTCTGTGTCTAACTTCTCATGGTTGGATGATTTTAACCTCATATCTTATTCGTTTCTTCCCATGCATGCCTGGTTTCATCCTTGAATTAAAGATACTTGTGGAGGTTATGAGACAATACATCCATGGGTGGATGTGAACTAATGGGTTTCATTAGCATCTATGATTGGATAACGTGGTGGTGTAACTCTATACCCCATTACTATAGATGTAATATGGTGATTGGTGCTTCTCCACCAGTCATAACAAAAGATACATGTGCTCATTTTTCACGTGATGTTGGACTGATATAAGATGGAGGTAATAGTGGTTTTATCGTGGTGTCCTTCCCTTGAGTGTGTGATTGGAAATATCCCAAGAACCCCTATTCAGCTTACTGGCATGGGAGACCCAATAAAAAGGTCAGTTTCTTTTCTCTATGCCAAGAATTTTCTTTTTTTGACTGAAATCATTGATGGTGGTAGTAATATAGAGACCCAATATTTGACCTGTAATACTTTGGAATTTTTATAATAGTATTTATGAAGCCATGCGATATGTAGGAACAGGAATCTAGGGCTCAGAGATCCTCAGTATGGTGAATTTAAAAATATTAGATAAATTTTTTCACACACTCAGAGCTTCTAAAACAGATCATCATCAGATTTAGAACCAAAATGATATGGGCACCATTCTTCCACTAAAGCTCTTGTATTTCACCAATGAGGAATGAGGTTTTTAATTTTCGTCCCAATCCCATTAATTGTTCGTTATTATAATTTTATATATCCCTATTTTAGAATATTATGATCCCTACTGAATAGATGTAAGGATTTTGGGTATAATCAGGGTGAATTGGATATTTATAAAGGTAATTTTGGACAAGAAATACCTTCTACATGGAATGTACTTCAGGGACACAAGTCAAGTAGTTAATCCTATTCAGGGAAGATAAACTTTGGGGACTACATGTCATGTACTTGGATAACACGTCATGTAGTTCCTCAAACCTTGTGACCATGGGAAATGGATTTGGATAGATGTGTAAGAAAACATGGTCATGTACTAACACATGACCAAATTACACAAACATGTGGTGAAGTACATGAACACTTGTTAAAATAAAAAACCAGGGGTGGGTGAAGTAGGACATGCCATGTACCTCTTGTACATTCCATGTACACATACATGGGAAGGAAACCATGTATATTGGTTACATGGAAAAGGGCTCAGTTGGGATCACAATTCCTGTGTGCATCAGTGAACGCCGTGTAATCCTATTGGATCTCCTTGGGATCATGATTATCCCAAATATTTATCTGTAGGACTCAAATTTCTTCTTTTAAGTATCCTATTATCAGTGTTTTTCATTGTAGAATGTGATGTTGGAATTAGTTTAGGCCTAAGAGGTATGAGGATACATGTTTCAATCACGATTCTTGTGAAATGGTGCAATTCTTGGCCAGTGATTAGGGTAAATCAAAAGGTTGTCTTCATGTTCGGTAACCTTCCCTTTAACATTAACATTAGGGTCTCTTGGACTCATTAGACCAGTGAGGTGGTGCTCTCTATAGGAATAGGGAGTAGGCCCCATATCCGTGGTGGTGTTACTATATAAAGTATGATAATAGTGAATCTTATATTATTGGTTCTCAACCAATGTTTTAAATCATTGTGGTTATTGAAGAGATATGATGGGACTGGTACACCCATATGGAATCAGGGCCCAAGTTTCCCATGAATATTTTCATTAGAAGAGTTAGGACTCCCCAAATAATTGGAGTAGGTTATTTTACCTTTGTGTAGTTCATTATGATGATATTTGGTTTGGAATAGCCTTGAACTCATGAGGAAGAGGAATGCTTTCCCAACTAAGATGCATCCTTGTGTTGCAACCTAAAACCATGCATGCATGTCAGTACTAGCCAATGTGGATAATATCAAGGTGTTGTGATTGAGTTCCTTAGATTGAATTTTTCGAGAAAACATGTGGCGTGTTAGGCATCGTTGAAAGACATTTGGAACTATTGTTAATCCCCTAGTGTTTTAGGGTGTGGGTTCCCCATATCATTCATAAAGTTGGGTAGTTCTCCCTTGCGGTGATAGGGAACGATACCTCCATACATGTTGTCCTGATATAGTTGTAACTCCTCTGTTTGACTTGGGTGTAGGTCCTCTATCCATGGATTTTGTACTCCCCTGATATACCAAGGTTTTGGTCATACGCATGTGACATATAGGTAGATTGGGTACTCTCCTACCATGTTAGGGTGTGAATCCTATATTCATGGAGTCGGAACTCCCTAGTCATTCCAGGGTTCGATTCCTCCATACGTTTTGTTCTGGAAGAGTCAGAACTCCACTACCATGTTAGGGAGTGAATACTATAGCCTTGGGTCAGTACTCCCCTATCATATCAGGGTGTTGGTCCCCCATAATAAATGAGCCGATAGAGTTGGTACTCCCCTACTATGTCGGGAGTCGTTCCTCTAGCCTCAGGTCAGTACTCCCCTATCATACTAGGGTGTGGGTCCCCTATTAGAAATGAGCTTCCAGAGTTAGTTCTACCCTTTCTTACCAAGTTATGGGTCCTCTAGCCACATAGTGGAACTCCCCTTCCAGGATGGGGTGTGGGTCCGCACCTACAGAGTAGTACTCCCCCTCCCATGAGTTATAGTGGGGAGAGGGTCCTCTATTGGAGTTGGAGATCACTCTCTATTAAGAATAGGGGAAAGGAGCAAGCCCCTACAATTGATATGTGTGATACATGGTTAGGTGTTAGTTCACCCTCGAAGGAATGAGGTGTGGTCCACTCCATACAGGATGGATAAGGGATTCACTGGTCGGTTAGAAGATAATACTCCCTTGATAGTTGAGTAGTGTTGAGGTATGGGTCCCTTCATTCCCTCTCATACAAAAGAAGCACATGGTTCAGGGTATAGGGTAGTGCTCCCTCAAGTGAATGGAAGTAGTGAGTATCAGGCTTCTTCACTTGGTTTCTATACCCATAAATAAGAAAATTGTTTGTGATGGTTGGAACTCCGGTGTTGGGTACTAGAGATAGACCGTATATGTTATTCCTAACTGAGTGTTTCTCTTAGAAGTGTGACATATGGGATGGTAGATCTCATGGACTGTGTTGTCCTAGTTTAGTGTTTACCTTAAGATCCTTGACTGTAATCATGTTGTTAGCTATGAGGTCGGAAAGTCATGATACTTAGATTCTATTATGAGTACATCTGGGTGATGTCTGGGAGCCCTTATAGTGTTGTCACATTATTGGTTGACACCCCTTGAGAACTGAGAATACTTACAACTTTTGTGCCCATACCTTCCTCAAAGTTACTCACCTTCCTAGGGTGGAGAAGATATGGGAGTAATCCACGTTCTTTCAGTGTTTAGCTTCAAGTGGTTCGTTGAGTTCACTCTTCTATTATAGGTAGCAAAGAATTAATCACGAGTTTATATTCTCACCTTGTCGATCTCCTTGTGTTTGGATGAGTTTACTTTTAACAATATTCTTATGTTGACCTATGAGACAGATAATTTTACATACTCTCTTGTTGGGGATTATTTTGAATTATGTGACTAGTCATATATAGAGAAGGATGATTTACGATAGGGATTATCTCTGAATGGGGGGTTCTATGTGGATAGGTTGAGTGGACTGTCACCTTTCAGTCATTGCCTCTTTTTGGGATTTTTGGGATCCTGTAGATCCTTTTTATACTCATCCCTATATGATTTTTTCCTGAACATGTCTTGTATCTTGTTTAGAAAAAAAAAATTTCAATGGAGTTCAATAAGGACCTGAGCTAGGTGAAGCATAGCGATGTAGACCGACCAAGGTGTTTACTAGAGGTTGGCCAAAGAGATTTGAAGTTGTTATATTTGGTAGTGATCCCCTCCTTCTTAGTATGTTATATGCTTTTATGGGTTTCTTTTGGTGGGAACTTGTATTTACCTAATCAATTATGTACTTATTCTATTCTCTGGTTCAGGATAGATGAATACATCATTTTCAGTTTCATCTATTTCTATCAATGCACTATTTTAATGAGGTGTTTTTGGTGCATGAATTCAAATAATTTATGAAAAGTATTCCATGGGTTATGTTTTTTCCTTCAGTGGTTGTCACGAAGCACATACATATGGACTACAGATTGGGGTTATTGTGGCTTGAGCTACGATATAGTTTGGGTCATGACAAATTTATTTTGATGGAAAATCCCATCATGTTTCGCATATGTTTCCAGAGAAGTTGTGTACTTTTAAAAATATAAAGCCTTATTTTTAGGATTTAAGGAAGGTATTCCATGAGAGGCTGGATGGAAGGGTTGTTTCCTCATGAATGAAAGGGATTCAGATACCGAGTGGGGGTGATATAGACCCCATAAAGTTTCTTGATATACATGTGTTAGATTTACTTATTAATATGTGGTAAAATAATTTATCCAAATATGTTTTCCCATTAGTTGAGGTAGTTGAGAATTTTCAAGTGAAGATTATAATTAGTTTGTTTCCTTGTTTCATAAATAAGATGTTGGTAAATTTTTTATATGAGATGAAAATTAAAAATAAAGAAGTTTTTATGATAGAAGTTGTCTCATTGATCTATGAGGATACAATTTCTAGAATCAAAATTATTTTTGATTTGATAGCGATGAAGTGTATGGAAATATATGAGAGTGGTGTATCTAAATATTATTTATAAAAAAAAATTAAATATAGAGTTCAATAGAAATGGATTGCAATTATGCATCCTTCTAAGAAGCTAAAGGAAATCAAAATAATGACTGATCGATAATATAATGAATTGATGAAGAGAAAATATGTAAAGAAATTTAGGGATCCATAGTTCATATTATATAAAGTTGGGTCCTTATTACTAAAAGAGAAAACTGAATATATTCTGAAAACTATAGATAATAAAATCAAAATAACGAAAATAATTTTGGATTTTAGTTTTCAAAATGGATTTTTGAAAGGTGTTGAACCTGAACAAGAAGTGATTAAAAAAACTAAAGAAGTCGAAAACATAGTTCATTCTATTTCATCTCATTTATTTATTCATCCAATTACTAAACCTATTCCAGTTGTTATTACAAAGTCTTTATTCCTAAAATAAGTGGTCTTTACTCTTAAATATCATTTTTTTAATTGATAAAGTTAAAGGTAAAGGTGTTTTTTGTTGAAAAAAATGTTTCAGAAAAAGTTTTTGAGATAAATATATCTACTAAAAATTATGGAAAATTTAACATTATAAGTAACAATTCGGTGGTAAGGTAGGTAGAATATTTAATTGAACAAAATTGTTCTAAATATAAATCTTACAAATAATTGGAGGATGAAGAGAAACAAGAATAATAAATGATTTCAAAAGAATCTTATTCTTTTTATACTAAGTCAGAATAAGAAGTCAAGGTAGTTGTTTTGTAGAAGGAATGTAGTTTATAAAGATAATATGAGAATCAAGAATCTAAAACTATAATATTAAGAAATGATTAGATTAATAGAAACATTGATTTTTTTGAACTCTCTGATGATAAAAAATATAAAAAGAAAGTGAAGGAGAATGATGATGTTAGACTATCAAGGTGACATGTTTCTAACAACTCATCAGGCTCAATAGATTCACAAGACACCTATTCTGATCATTGATAGGAATCTACACTCACATATCATAGTTATTCTTTGATGATGTTATATTATTTAGTTTCATTTAATCCATTTATTCAATTTCTATATAAAACTATTCAGAGGATATTGAATGTCTTAGAGAAAAAAATTTCATTCAATCAGTTGTCTAAGAGATTCATACACAATGAAGTATACATCAAATAATTTAGAATGTATTCAATAAATGAAATAAGAATGATTAATAAAATCATTTAACGATGAGTGATACTGAAACATATTTTACATTCTATGATTAGAAAATAAAATTCTTTAAGATGACATCCATATAAAGTGTTGTTGCTTTTTCGAACATAATTCTGAAGTTTATTTCATTAAAGGATTATCATAATATCTATTTGAATAAATTTTATAATTGATGTATAAGAATTTATTTTTATAATAAAAAATAATTATGCTGATGGAATATGAAACTAATAAAATTTCTCTTAGGTAATAAGTTGATTCATTGAAGCAGGAGGTCCGAAGATTTAATCTTTTTGAATAATGGTTAGAAAATATTGAGGCAAGGGAATTAGAATATGTGATAAAATAAGAAGAAATTATAAAAATGAATTATATCATGAATAAGATAGAAAATAAGTTATAATTTCAATTTTCATGATCACTTAATTTTTTATATTAAAACACTCTTTTGAATGAATTTATATAGAAATATTCTTCTAATCTATGTTTGATTTATATTTTTCTTAGATAAATTGTTTTTTAGAACTATTATTACAAAAAATTCATGTACTTTATACAACTTATATTACTTTTTTGAGAATTAATAATGTGGACAAGTATTCATAGAAATATTTTTGGGGGAGATTTTTTGAGAGAAAATTTTATAATGGGGGAATTATTTATATAAGGGATTAAGGAAGAAGTTTGTTTTTGGGGGGAATGACTCATATATGGGGATTTTTTTATTAATATATTATCTTATTTCCTTTTACAGTACACATTATTTTGAAGAAAAAATACATAAATAATGGGGAATATAATAATGAAAATGTGTGAATGATTTTCTAATTGATAAATGGACTGTATGTATTTCAATGTTAGTAGTTTTTATTTTGTAGGGTTGTGTTTTTTGATTTTCAGGAATTTGTTGATAGTTATGCCGAATTTTTATTTTCTAATAACCATTTAATTTATCTAAAAATTACCAAAATCTATTCAAAAAAATCTTTTTAATAACATTATATTTACCATGCTTTTAGCTTTTTTTGTAGGAAACTATTCATTTTACTAAATATAGAAATATTACGTAACTAAATTAATAAAAAATTTCATGTAACTAAAATCATTATAATTGATTTAATTCATGTTAATCAGATTAAATAGTGTTATATCCATTAGATAGAGCTAAGTCATGTCCATCGGGTTGACATAAGACATTTCCATCATATTTTCTTATGATTAGTCCATCTGTGTGAATTTATATTTTTCATCAGAAAGACATTGTCTAGTCAATATGTATGATGATATATAATATATCAATATAATTATTGTAGTCTATTAGTGTGAAGACAATTTTTCAATCAGCGTGAAAATATCTAATCTATCAATATTATTAAATTCAATCAATAAATGTGAAAATTTCTAATCGATCGATATGATAATATCCAGTCTATTAGTGAGATAGAGATTCATTCATTAGACTAACATGTTTAATTCCATTGGAATAATAATTTTATAATAATATTCATTATTATTTATACTCGTTAGAACCCATTGTAACAAAATTGCAATGGTGCTAATCGAAATGACATCGAATTGAGTTGTTTTGCGGATCTGTTAAGAAAATATCATCTATGTCCATTACAACCTGCTTTGAGATTCCCAAAAATGTGACAATTGGAGGGATTACTACAAATAGGAGATCATTAGGGAAGCTGGGATCTAAAGTATTTTTCAACACAACATGTCTGAATATTTCTCTTCCAGAACATATTTTTGTTTTGATTTGTATATTTTTAGAGAGTTTTTTTCTTAGGATTCCAATTAAGGAATTATAATTTTCTAGAATAATTTCTATTTCATATTTTATTTTTCCAATGGAGCATACAATCGAGGTCATCCAGGGATAGGATGACTACATATACGAATTATGCAGATCGATGGATTTAAGCATTTTGAAAGACATTGCTAATATCAATCATCATATTAAGAAAACCCATGCTATTTGAAGATAGATTATACCAATAATCATATCCAAGGTTCAAATGGTAAGGAATTATAGACCTTATGGTAGGGTTAAACACTGTGGATATCTTATTTTAGGATTTCTAACTTTTTTATCTTATAAGGCTAAAGAGTAATGATATATTTTATAAATCAATTTAATCTTTCTTACTTATTTATAATATTTATTTAACAATATGTGATTTTGTGAAAAAATACCGAATTAATTTAATGTTTTTGATATTCTTCAGTTCATATAATAATTAATATAGTTTGTTTTACTTGAAAGAACTAAGTTTGGTTTTTGTTAAATGAAACCACATGTAATGTATTCTCAATATGAAACACTCATATAAACTTTCAGAACATGAATCACTATATTTGGTCAGTGTTACAAGAAATTACGAGTTCATTCAATATCTTGTCTTACACGCAAGACTAAGTATTACCAAACTACAATATTATATTAATATTTTTATTAAAATATTATTAAAGTTACCACCTAGACATTAGATTGGAAGATAAAATAATATTAACTAAATAGTGAAAATATGGTTTAGACATGTAAATAAAATCAATCTGTTGGTGTTCATTTTTTTTAAAATGAGTATATGAACTTTTTGATAATAAAAAAATTACTTTTCTTAGAAATCTATTTTTCTATGTTAAAACAAGTTTTATCTTAAAAAATAGAACAAAAAAATTTTAACAAATGTTTTCAATAATATTAATATTTTTTATATTAGGTGATTTTTTTTAAACATATCAATAAAATTTGATAGTAATAAGATAATTAGAAATAGAATTTTATAAATAAAACGATCTATTTTTCAAAAAGGTAATTTTACTGCCTTTTAATGGAAAAAGTATTGTGAATATAATTTTTAACACAATTATAATTTTTATTTGAATAAATAAGAATTTTTTTAATTTGTAATAAAAAAATTTATATTAGATGAATTATATATATTTTTCGAGATAATTCATTTTTTAATGAATATTGAAAAACACTGAATTTTAATTGAAAACGGTAGTTTTTATAATATATTTTTATAGTTAAAATATATTTTAAATTATTCATAATTAATAATTAGTATATTTATAAAATAATTAGTCAAATTTAGGTCATCATAATCAATTTCACATTAATGATGGATATATAAAAATTTCAAACATTTGAACTTTATGCATTAAAAACCATTTTTCACAATACATTTTAGAGATAAATTTTAAAATAATTTCCTCCAATTATATTTTTATAATGTGGAAAAATAAATTTGATATTTGGATTCATAAAAATTTATAGTTTCAACAAATTTCAACTTAATTTTTTACCAACATGATTTGAGAATGTAATTAATATTAATTCCAACGATTAAGGTAAAAATGAGTTTACTTAGTGGTTAAACATTAATATTAAGGGGATAAATTTCATAGAAACATTTCAAAAATCTATTTTCTATCCATATTCCAACCATATCCCCTTTTTAATCAATTTTTTATAATTATTATAGGCATTTTATCTAAGTAAGACATCTCAATAATGATTACTTTTTTTATTAACAGGAATACCACTCCTCTTTTACTATAAAAGGGAATTTACCCCCTCACTCCTTCACAACTCTAAAGACATTTATAACATCCAAAACATTCCCAAATACATTCAAAACATCCCTAATCTCATTATATAATCCTCACTATGGATAGACATAATACAAAGTAATTCCTTTTGTGCAAACCAAAAGGAGTTACCCGAAGAAGAGGTATCATTCTTCAATGATCACTTTTGTTTTGTATATTTGTCCACCCCATAAATTATTCCTATATAAAAAATATATGATAATAATATTATCCTCATTATACATATATTTTTTTGTTTTATTTTTATTACCTACACCTTCAAACACCTCCATCAAATGGGATATTCAGTCATTGTTCTTTTTTATGGGGGGAAACCGCCTTGCGAACCGATGTCATTTTTTCTTCCATTACATCCTCTCATGGTTTGTAATAATGATGAAATTACTATTATTGTATAATATTTATGATATATTTATTCTTATGTAATTTTAATATAACACATAACATCAATCATTCCATTTTTTTGGAATAAGATAACATCATTTGTGGATGTGTTGACTACTGTATCATCAAAGTAATGTGATTCGTTCACCATTCCCATGGAATGTATTAATGATTTTTTGTTAAAAATATTATATATTTATGACATAATAATACTAAAATAATAATTATTATATACATAAATAATTTACTTTTATTTATTTTTATACAACAGGAAAATTAAAACATTGTTCATATGTACGTACGACCTACCATCTTCATGAATAGTGTATTTGATTTCCTAATTATATATTAGATAGATTATAATAGACACATATATACTGAATATATATGATATTAATATCATTTATTATATTCTTTAAATAATTGAATCATGATTTAAGTAATATGATGTATAATAACATTTCAAAACACATAATAATAAAAAATCTATTATTACAAGAAATGTAATATTAACGTGTATTTATTAAAAAAATGTAATATAAGGTCATAATAAAATCATTTATGATATGATATATGAAACACCCCAAGGTTTTTAAAAAAATAAACGAAATTCATGAAACTTTGTTTTAAGTAGATATTTATAACTAGCCTTCAAACATAATTTTACTGCTACTATGTTTTGAATTTCAAAAAATGGTCATCTACAATTATGTTCAGTAAGTTTTTTGGAGTCTGATGGAAACATCTTTTTTTTTGGGGAATAGTAACAAACCCTTATAAATAGTAATAAGAATAGTAATATGATTTGAATTAGTAGTAAATTTTATTATTATTTTATTTTATTAAGGATTTAAGATAATGACATCTTGGTTACTTTTTCAATGTGATATAAAAGCAGTTATAGAATTGAAACTGGTAATTTTTGAATGAAGTATGATTTTTTAAAAAATTAAATTAATAATATTAAGAAAATTATTTTCAAAAAATGGAGTTAATTTTTGAATTCTACACATTGAAAAAAGGATAGGTTAATTTTTTTGGTTTTTTCTGGAATTCTTGAATTTTTGATGAATAGTGAAATATAGTAAAATATCGTATATTTAAATTATCTATTAAATATACTATTTATGAAATCATAAGTGACGTATCACCACTTGGTTCAAACTAAAATTCAATTATTACTATTTGGGGTCACATGAATTAATATTATTCATAGTCTTGAGAAAAAATATTATAATAATGATTTAAATAATGTAAAATACTTCCTCTCCTCCACTATAAATAAGACCCTCATTCCCCTCTTCCTCCCACACCTATCAAGCCTTGAGCATTGTATAATTTCTACCATATTACCTCCCCAATTTCCTTCGTCATGTACAAGACCTCCAGGTCTCACCCAAAGGCCAAAATCGAAGTCCTTAAGGAGGATCTCAAGGAGAAGAGATTAAGAGGTAATAAATCATCTTCCTTTTCATGTGTTTTCCTTTCCTTTACATTTATTTTATTACAGTCTCTTAACCTCCTCTTATCCAATAGGAATGAAAACTCCAGAAATATTTTATATTCTGGATTATCTCATGTTAATGGAAAATTCATCATCATTATTCTTCTCCTCTCTTACTTATTCAAGGAATAAAAACATTATCCGTGTGGTTTCGAATTACCAACATCGTGGATGAGGTGATTTCAATTTTCTTTAATTCTTTCAAGTCTGATCATGAAACAATTTTTATGGTTGAAACAAGTTATAATATATGTATTGTGTCTCATATATGGTTCTAAAATTCCTTTGTTTGTATGTTTTTAATTTATAAAACAAAATGATGTCATTATTATCAAAGAACAACTAAAATGATCTAAACGAACACCATTGATGTCTTAAATTATGAATCATCCTCATTTAAGATTTCAAAATGATAAATGGTATATGTTGTGGTTCTGGAAATATTTAAATACCATTCCATTCCAATTATAGAGTTTCACTCCCAATTGACAAGAATATCCACCGTGAACCAATCATGGAAACCATGTAAAGAACGCACCTGAAACAATGTAAATAAAAAAATATTACAAATAAATGTGTCTAATTATGTTGTAAAATGATCATATAAGGTGTTATAAACATTAATATGTTTCATTAAGATATTAATAACACTCTTTTAATCATTATACATGAGTTTTAAACAAAATTTAAGTAAGAAGAACCCAAGGTAAGGGAATTATTGACCCAATTTACATTATTTGGGTTAACCTTATTCTTTATTCAATATGTGGAATTAAGATTATTGGCGTGATGATGTTTTTATATTATGCTGCACTATGTGTATTTATAGTGTATACACATATCCATTCCATTCTATTAACTCTCACTCCAATTATATTTTTAGGTACTTTCTTTTTAAAATCCTTTTAAAACTCTCTTTAATAAATTTCAAAAGGATTTTTTATATGTACATGACATGAGTGGTTTCTTCTGATTTTAAAGATACTTTATTACAATGATATATTCCTTGGACATTATTTATATTGGTTTAATCCCATTATAGCTCAATATATGTTGGTTTGAGCCCAATATAGCTCAATATATGATGGGTGAGCCCCATTATATCTCTCCAATGCACTGGGTACTCTAGAGATGGAAGTTGGAAAAAATATTATTCCATGTTTATGGGTGAATGTAAGAATAATATGGTATATATTTCCCAAGGAAACTACATGATGTTTCTATGAATATTATTTTTTATGATTATGAGTTTTATTGGTTTTTATGTTATAACTTGACTAACACTTTCTTTTTTTATATCTATTACTGAGTTTTATACTCATACCAAGATTTTAAAATGTTATTCACAAGATATAAGTATAGGAAAGATAAATAAGGGAGTCATGATGTTTGATATGGAGTGTTGTTAAAGAAACCATGATTTAATTTTTAATGTTTTATATTTTTGAAAAAAATGGATACTGTTTTAGTAGCATCCACTTGTATGAATGTGGTATGTCATGTATGTAAGATATCCCAATTCTTTAAAACTCTAAGCCCAAAATTATCCTCAATGTGTTATAATACATATTCTTGTTTAAAATTCACTATGAAGTAACGTTTTAAGGCCGGGTCCTTATAGTTGGTATCAAAGGATGGTTTAGATAAATTTAGGGGTTGGGATGATATTTAAAGAATACCATAACTGATTTGTACTTTATGGTAATTTTAAATGTTATATAATTTAAGGATTACTATGTTACTTCATCTAATTTATGTTTTTAAAGAATGGTTTTTCGTAGAAGAAACATGGAAGCTGAAGTAGGAAGGAACTAAGAGGTTGATGTGTGTCCGAATCTGCAGCCCGAAATGGTGGGAATTCGAACCGAGCAGTTTGTGACAGCAATGGATTAGTTGAATCAATATATAAAAGGTGGTGGTATCCATTATAGATAGGAACATGATCTACCAAGAGGAAACAAGTCTTTTGTGGAGCATTTTATGAGGCAACATAGTCTAGCATTCAGTGGAACCGTAGATCCAGAGATAGCCGAAGGATGGATCAATGCTCTAGAAAAGATATTTGATGTCATGGGATGTTTGGAACGTCAAAAGGTAATACTATACATTTATCGTTTGGAAGGTGAAATCGATCAATGGTGGTCTTTGGTTAAGAATACAAGAGAAATCGACGATCTTGACAGCCTGGAATGGTATGATTTCAAGAGTCTTTTTCTGGAAAAATATTTTCCCAAAACTATTCGAATCAAAATGGAGAAACATTTCTTGGAACAGAAGTAGAAAGATAATGATTCCATGGTAGCATATAAATACAATTTTACAAGACTATCCAGGTATGTACTAGAACTTAATCTGGATTTTGAAAGTAAATTTAATATATTTTACTCTGGTTTGAAACCATTTTTTTGAATACCTTTAGCCTCATTAGAGTTTAAAAGCTATAAAAAGATTATTTGATGTGTTGAAAAAGATGATATGGAGTTTGCTGACACATATATGCCTCGTCATGACAATAATAAGATGTGGTCAGGTTGGTTGGAAATGGAGAAGAGCTTTTCAAAGAAGTCTGGACGTAAGAAAATAAATTTCCCTTATTGCAAAAAGTGTGGTAAAAGGAATCCTGGTGAATTCCTTGTAAATTCTGGAAAATGATTCTGATGTGAAATTTTTGGACACATGTCTCATGAGGGAAAGGAAAATGATTTGAAAATTAATGATAAGCCGATGGTGAGATGCTTTAACTGTAAAGAATTGGGTCATTTTCTAATGTTTTTCTGAATCTAGTTACTCAAGAAAGGAATGAACAATATTGAAAGCATAAGGGTTTGGTAAAATCATTTGCAACCACTTACATAGATGTTGATCCACCAAATTAGGTGGTATCAGGTACATTTATTGTTTTACAGATTTCACAAATGTGTTTTTTGATTCAAGGTCTACTCATTCCTTTACTTCTGATAAATTTTTGAAAAAATTGGGAATTCAACCTCATGAAATGAAACCAGATCTCATGGTAAAAACACATGGAGGAAATATTATGGAAAAAAGAAAGTATAAGAATCTGCCTATCCTTGTATGTGGAAAGATTTTACCTACAAACCTTGTTGTTTTACCTCTAGTAGAGTTTGATGTTATTTTGGGTATGTAATGGATTTATTTTTATCATGATAAGATAGATTTTAGAGAAAAAGAAGTTGTTTTTCAGAAAGAATTTCAGTTTTTGTACAAGAATGAACCCATACCATTAATAACATATTAAGAAGCTAAGAAACTGATAAAGGATGGAAATGAAAGTTATCTTGCTCATATTTTTGATGATAAGGGAACTATCTAGATTAATGATGTACCAGTGGTAAATTAATACCTAGATGTTTTCTCGATGTTTTTCCTGGTTTTATTCCTATTAGAGAGGTTGATTTTACTATTTACTTAGTTCCTAATGGTAAGAAAATTTATAAACCTCCTTATTGAATACCCAAATGAAACTTCTGGAATTAAAAAATTTGTTGCAAGAATTATTAGATAAAGGCTTCATCCGACCCAACACTTCCCTATGGGGGTGCCTATCTTATTTGTTAAGAAAAGAGATGGTTATGTGGGGATTCTCATTTATTAGAGATCCATGAATAACATTACTGTTAAAAATAAGTATTATTTTCCGCATATCGATGACTTGTTTGATCAGCTCCATGGAGCACATATTTTTTCAAAGGTTGACCTGAGGTCAGGGTACCATCAGTTAAAAGTAAAAGACGAATGAAATCCCGAAGACTGCATTCCGTACTATATATGGTCATTATTATTTTTTAGTTATGCCTTTTGGGTTAAATAATGCACCTATTGTATTCTTGGATCTTATAAATAGAATATTTCATGAGTTCTTGGATAATTTTGTGGTTGTGTTTATTGATGAAATTCTAGTATATTATAGAAGTAAGGAGGAGCATGAAAAAACTCTAAGGGATGTTTTTTCAAAACATAAAATAAAATAAACTGTATGGAAAATTCAGCTAGTGTGATTTTTTCTTGAAAAAAATTTCTTTTCATAGGAACATTGTAAATAAGGATGGAATAACAGTTGATATTTCCAAAACAAAAGTGGTTGATGAATGAGAAAGACCTAAAAATGTTATAGATTATTGTAGTTTTCTTGGATTATCTGGTTATTACTGACTATTTGTTAAAAACTTTCCATGATTATCTAGCCTGATAACTATGTTATCGAAAAGGGGTTAAATTTGTTTGGATAGAAGAATGTGATGTTTTTTTTAGGAACTAATGAAGAGATTGGTGAATGATTTAGTTTTGGCATTTCCTTCCCGAAATGGTGAGTTTGTAATCTACAATGATTCTTCATTGATGAGACTTGGTTGTGTTCTTATGAAAAATGACCAGGTAATTTCTTATGCATCAAGAAAACTAAAACCTCATTGGTTAAATTATCCCAAACATGATTTGGAATTGGAAGTTGTGGTTTTTTCTTTGAAAATTTGGAGGCACCATTTATATGGATCCAAATGTCAAATATATACTGAACATAAAATTCAGAAGTATATATTCACTATGAATAAATTAATCATGAGGAAGAGAAGATGGATTTAACTGATAAAGGATTATGATTTCATGATCAATTTCTATCTAGGAAAATCAAACAATGTGGTGGATGAATTGAGTTGAAATCATCATGCATCATTAACTATGTTACGTTTGGAACATGATCCCTTGATGAATGATTTGATGAATTTTGGCATAGATGTTGTCAGTGCAGGGAATACATCTATCTTGTTTTAGGTTTCAGTGTAGTCATCATTATAAGATAGAATTGATCTATCACAAAAGTAAGACCATGACCTATAGAAAAAGGTAGAATTGGTTAAAATGGGTAAGTTTCCAGAATTTAACCTTGAAAAAGATTATGTTTTAAGATTTGGAAAAAGGTTGTGTGTGACTTGTGATTCTCAGTTAAACAAAATATTTGTTGTGTGAATCTCATAGTTCTTCTTTTTCAGTTCATCCTAGAAGTACTAAGACGTACAGAGACCTTCGGGAGTATTTCTGGTGGGATGGAATGAAAAGAGATATTTCAAAATTTACTATGAAATGATTGACATGTGAACAGGTTAAAGCAGAGTGGATTTTTCAAAAGGGGGTGCTTCACCCTTTTCTAGTGTCAGAGTAAAAATGGGAGAATATATCCATGGACTTTTTGGTGGGAATACCAAATAATTCTTTAGGTAACAATGTGATTTGGGTATTGTTCATCAGCTAACTATATTTGCACATTTCTTTTCTATTAGAGAGACAATGTCGTTGGATCATCTTTCTCAACTATACATCAAATATATTTTCAGGTTACATGGAGTTCCTATTTCCGTTATATCCGATTGGGATCCCAAGTTCATTTCTAACTTTTGAAAGGGTATTCAGAAGTCATTGGGTATAGAATTAAATTTTAGTACAGATTTTCATCCTCAATCAGATGGGAAGTCAGAATGAACGATTCAGACCTTAGAGGATATTCTTATAGCTTGTTCAATGGACTACGAGGGACGTTCGGATCAATATATTTCTTTATTATATTTTTCTAATAATAATAGTTTTCATTCCAGTATACAAATTTCAACTTTTGAAGCCTTGTATGGGAATCAGTGTTGAAATCCAGCTTTTTGGAATGAAGCTGGTGAAAGGAAGTTGATGGGGCCAAAATTAGTAGAGAAAGTAGTTGAGAAAGTGAAGGTGACCCAGAAGCACATGAAAACATCTCAGAGAGGGTAGAAAATATATGGAGATAAAGGAAGGAAAGAATTATATTTTGAGGTAGCTGACCATGTTTTCCTTAAAATCTATCGTTGGAAATGTGTGATATGTTTTGGTAAGAAAAGAAAGATAATTCCCCATTTAATCGTTCCTTTTGATATCTGGGAGAAAGTTGGACCAGTTTAATACAGAGTAGATATACCTCTGAGTTTATCTCTGGTACATAATGTTTTTTCATGTTTTGATATTGAGAAATTATGTGCCAGATTCATCACATGTCTTGAGCCCAGAAGTAGTTCAACTGGAAGAGAAACTTTCTTATGAAGAGAAATTTGTTCAGATTCTTGATCGAATGGAACATGTATTGCGGAATAAGGTAATCCACAAGGTAAAGGTTTTTTAGAGAAACCACATGGTTGAACGATAAATATGGAAATTTGAAAATTCTATGAGGGAATGTTACCCTCACTTTTTAATGAGTAAATAAAATTATGAGGATGCAATTTCTAGAAGATGGGGAAAATATAAAACCCCAAGGTTTTAAAATAAATAAATGAAATACATGAAAACGTGTTTTAAGTAGATATTTATAACTAGCCTTTAAACATAATTTTTTATCTTCTATGTTTTGAATTTCAAAAAACGGTCATCTATAATTGTGTTCAGTATGTTATTTCAAGTCTGATGGAACTAACTTGTTTTTTTGGTGAATAGTAACATACCATTATGAATACTAATTTGAATAGTAATATAACCCTAATTAATAGTAAATTTTATTATTATTTTATTTTATTAAGTCTATAATATAATGACAACTTGGTTAATTTTTCAATGTGATATAAAAGCAGTTATAGAATTAAAATTGTCTATTTTTGAATTAAGTATGATTTATTTAAAAATTAAATTAATAATATTTAGAAAATTATTTTCTAAAAATGGAGTTCATTTTTGAATTATAAACGTCAAAAAATTGTTAGGGTAAATTTGTTGGTTTTTTCTGAAATTATTGATTTTTTGATGAAGAGTGAAATACGGTAAAATACCGTATATTAAAATTATCTATTAAATAAACTATTTATGACAGAATAAGTGACGTAAGACCACTTGGTTCTAACTCAAATTTCATTATTACTATTTGGGGTCATATTAATTAAAATTATTCGTAGTCTTGATCAAAAATATTATAATAATTATTTAAATAATGTAAAATAACTCCTCTCCTCCACTATAAATACCACCCTCATTCCCCTCTTCCTCCCACACCTCTCAAGCCTTGAGAATTGCCTAATTTCTTCCAAATTACCTCCCCAATCTCCTCCCCCACGTCCAGGACTATCTGGTCTCACCCAAAGGCCAAAATCAAAGGCCTTAATAAGGATCTCAAGGAGAAGAGATCAAGAGGTAAGAAATCCTCTTCCTTTTCATGTGTTTTCCTTTCCTTTCCTTTTCTTTTATTTTAGTATCTTACCCTCCCCTTATCCAAGAGGCATGAAAGGTCCAGAAATATTTTATTTTCTATATTTTCTCATTTTCATGGAAATTTCGTCATCATTATTCTTCTCCTCTCCCACTTATTCAAGGAATAAAAACACTATCTGTGTTGTGTCGAATTACCAACATCATAGACGATGTGATTTTAATTTACATTAATTCCTTCATGTCTGGTCATGAAACCATTTTTATGGTATAAATATGTTATAATATATGTATTATGTCTCATCCATGGTTCTGTAATTCTTTTGTACACATGGTTTTAATTTATAAAACAAAATTAGGTCTTCATTATCAAAGAACCACTAAAATGATCTAAACGAACATCAATAATATTTTAACTTAGGAATAATACTCATTTAAAATTTCAAAATTATAAATGTTATAAGATATGGTTCTTGAAATATGTAACTACCATTCCATTCCAATTCAATAGTTTCACTCCCAATTGACAAGAATGTCCATTATGAACTAATCATTGAAACCATGTAAAGAATGCACACGACACAATGTAAATAACAAAACATTACAAATAAATGTGTCAAATTATGTTGTAAAATGATAATATAATGTGTTATAAACATGAATATGATTCATTAAGATATTAATAAAACTTTTTAACCATTATACATGAGGTTTAAACAAAAATTGAAGTAATAAGAACCCGCGGTAAGTGAATTCTTGACCCAATTTCCATTCTTTAGGTTAACCTTCTTCTTTATCCATTATGTGGTATTAATATTATTGGCATGATGATTTTTTAGTTTATATTATGTTGAACTATTTTTATTTAATGTCTATACACATATCCATTCCATTCTATTAATTCTCACTCTAATTATATTTTAAGGGAATTTCTTTTTAAAATCCTTTAAAAAATCTCTTTAATAAATATCAAAAGGATTGTTTTTTATATGTACATGGAATGAGTGGTTTCTTCTGATTTTAAAGATAATTTATTACCATGATATATTCCTTGGACATTATTTATGTTGGGTTTATCCCATTATAGCTCAAGATATGTTGGGTTGAGCCCATTATAGCTCAATATATGATGGGTGAGCCCCATTATAGCTCTCCAATGCATTGGGTACTCCAGAGATGGAAGTTGACCAAAAGGTTATTCCATGTGGAAGGGTGAATGTAAGAATGATATGGTAAATATGTTCCTAGCCAACTAAATGATGTTTCTATGCTTATAAGTTTTTATGATTATGAGTTTTATTGGTTTTTATGTTACAACTTGACCAACACTTTCTTTCTTTATATCCCTTACTGAGTTTTATAATCATCCAATGTTTTTAAAATGTTTTTTATGGGATATAAGGATGGGTAAGATAAATAAGATATTCGTGATGTTTGATATGGAGTGTTGTTAAAAAAATCATGTTTTATGTTTTAATGTTATATGTTTTGAAAAAATGTATACAGTTTTAGTAGTATCCTCTTGTATGAATGTGGTATGTCATGTATGTAAGATATCATAATTCATTAAAACTCTAAGCCTGAAAATATCCTCAATGTGTAATAATGTATGGTCTTGTGTAAAATTCAATATTAAGTAAATTTTTAAGGTTGGGTCCTTATAATATATAAAAATATAGATCTGTGGTATATTTTGGATAAACTTATATTAATTATATAGTAGGTTTGAATTTTTACAAATAAATTCAATATATAAGGTAATAGAATGTAAACTCACTTTTTATATTTTGGAGACACATGCCATATTCACAACTTGTTTATTTTTTATTTTCTATATACATCCCAATGAAATTTAATATAAATAATTTAACTTATTTCATGATATTGATAGTTTCAATTGATTCTATTCTTTCATAGATATCATGATTCAAATGATACTCAAGTAGTAATAGGTTTTCTAGCCAATGTTTAATATCCATGAGACTTATGTCATATTAACCACTTATATATTTTGTGTTATGTATATATTGAACATGAATTTATCATATTATTCTTATCCTTATATTTATGGGTATTTTTATATCCATTTTCTGATATCCCTTTCATGGGGTTCAACATAAAAAATTTAATAAATCCTTAATGTTATTTTGTCTCAATTTTCATTCTTTGAGACACATGTTATATTATAAACTTACATTTTTTTATGATGTGTATATAATTCCCTTTGACATGTTATATCCCAAATATCATTCATTCCATGAAATTTTATTCTTCTTATGGTGTTATTATTTCATGGTGATTATGACTCAATGTTAGCATAGTGGTACGAGTTTATTGCTACAATCTCATTGCTAATCGGGACTATTTACAATTATATTACCAATTATGAAATATTATGTTCCAACCATAAATAACTTTCATTACTTTTATTATCCTCTTTAATTAATGATATATTCATGTAATGGATCCATTTTCAACTCCATGGTACTTATTATCATTAATAAAATATTTTTAATAAAATACAACATTATTTATGCCTTCGGTCAGAAATATGTTTTCCCCAAAAACCAGGTTTTATAAAATAGTTTTCAAAAAAGTTATATTATTATTTTTAAAAGTCATTTTTAACCCTGATTCACCTTTTTAATTAAATTTTTATAGGAATATTCTTGTCATTTTCTAATCAATTGACTTTTATAATCTTTTTATGATGGTAAAAGTAATGTTCAGTATGTATGGATTTACCCACCATCATGACCATAATTTTCTTAAAACTTCCATTGAATGTTTACAAGGTAATTTTTGAAGATAAAGTTTCCCCAAATAATATATAAATTCATTATTTTAAAAAAAAATCAATGAAAATTTTATTAAATAATGTTTTAAGTTTAAAAAAAATAATGATATTCAATACTTCCTTGATATGTTTTCAATATTTTTTTCAATGAAAAATGTTTTCAAAGTGATTTATTTTTTAAAAAAGTTTTTAAAATAAGAAACTATATTTTCCTCATGATATGTGTCTAAAATATCTGTCAAATTTATTTTCCATATTTGATTACATGCATTAGTGATACATATTCCTTACTAGGGATATAATCCATGAATACCCTTCATATTCATTCTCATAATGGCTTAGGTTTTGGTGGCATGATGTTCATGACACATGTTTCTCTACTAAAAAATTATGGAACCCACATGCTTCCATTGGTTATTCTTTGAGTAAACTATTATGAAATTTTCCTCCTTTCTGTATGTTATGATATGATGACATTCTTATGAAATCAATTTCATTTCCTAGGTTATGATATGATAATTTATTATGATCTTGTAAAACATGTGTGTATGATTCTATTTTGTGATGGTTGGGACCTATATATCCCTCCAATGCATTGGTTAATGATTTATATCTGTTGAAATATAAATTGATAAAATGGGGAGTGAAAATGGTTTAGTAATGGAATTTTCCAATAAGTTGGTCTTGTGAGTGAAAATTAACTACTATGATTGTCCTAGGAGTGATCCCTGAAAAATATGATGGGAAACAAGTCAATAGTTTTGACCCATTATGGGTAAAAGTTATAACATGATATACTATAAAGAAAGGGATATGACTGGGGATGGTGGTCTGTCCATCCTAGTTTGTGTTTCCCCCAAACTTTTCCTATATAATTTTTTGAAATGAGCAATTACTTTTAAGTAAATACATTATATGCTTATGTGTATACCACAAGTCTGCATTTTTCCAATGGTAGGATCTCAGTACTCATGTTCTTGGATTTACAAAGGATTTATTATTATGAACTTTAATCATTATGATATGACTAATGATTATGATATTTGATATTTAGGTTATGATCATTGAATGTTATGCTCATTTCTCTTAGATTTATGTCCATGTAATCCTAACATATCATCTTTATTTTTACCTTTATTGAGCATCCAAACTCAAAATTTCTTATGTTTCCTTCACTAAGGTAATGAATTTTTTTAAGTAGGATCACTAAATGGGATTATATTTATTTTAGATACTTAAGAGAATTCACCAAATTGAATTAATGTGTTATATTTTTTCAAAGATACTAAACTATTATGGTCCTTGGACATGTAATTTGGTAATGTGATAAATATTCATCTAAAAAAATGTAATATCCATGTATTTTATTCTTATGTAACTATTTCTATTCTCAAATAAAATAATTAGACAAACTTTTAAAACCATAATGATAAAAATTTAATTGGATTCATAGTGATATTTATAAGGATTTATCTAGGTATGTATCTTATAATATGCCTAATGATGATTTAATGTATTATAAAATATCCTATAATTTTGGTAAAAGATAGAGCAAGTGGATTCCTAGAAATAAATCTATCTCTAGATAATTTCAGCAGATGTGTATTTGAAACATATGCACATATAGGTAATAATGCTGAAATCTCCATATTGGAGTAGACTTGATTGAGAACTAGTGCGTGATAATGGGGCTTTATACAAATTGGTGTTTACAATCCAACGAGATAGGGTTTGAGAATTCACAAACACATTACGAACCATCATGATGGAATTAAATAGATGATGATCATGGATGTTATTCGATAATCCTAAGGTGTCATAGATTTAAAATAATGTTTCATTATTTTGACATAATATAAGTAAATATCCTTGATTTTTTGGTTTTATTATGTGATAAGTGATTTTCACACTATGAATTCAGGTTGTAGTCAATGGAGGGATCCAATAGTAACTAAGTTAACATTGAATGTGATGGACAATTTTTTGATGAGTAGTAAAATGAAATGATGAATAGAGTTATCTTGTGATTATTACTAATCATTTTTCATCGATCATTGTTAGAAATTTATACCATAACCAGCACTTGGACTCAAAAAATAAGAGAAGGAAATAGTTCACGAAGAGTTTGGGTAATGAAGACTATGGAGGAAAGAGGATTCAGTTTCCATTGTGTCGAGAATGTGGATATAAGAACCCAAGTGAATGTTTTAGATGAAATGAAAGATGTTTTTACTGTGGAAAAGGAAGAAATGAAAGTAAAAAAAATGGTAAAAAAATGGTCATGTTAAATCGATGAATTAAAATAATGGTCTTCCTAATAAATCATCGATGGTTGAATGATTTAAATATGGAAATAATGGGAATTATGATAATCAGTGTCCTAAGTGGAAAGCTCATGAATAGAATCATCAAGGTGGTATGGGTAATGGTTATATTGATAATGATGATGATAATACATGTGAAATGTGAGAAGAAAAAGGTATTAAGTAATAAGATGTGGAAGTATAATATATTTATTAAGGATGTGGGGGAATGATCAACTGTTTTTGTATTCGGATTCAATAATTATGCTATATGAATTGTGAGATATATAAGTATTGTTCAATTTATGTTTTTCTCTAATTATTTACCATAATATGTTGATTTGTTTCAATGGAATAGAAAATGGATTCAATGGAAAAGTGATATTTAATTGAAACACATGATTAAGGGAATGATAACCCTTAATATGTTCCTGATGTTATGATAATTATTTTTGGATAAATAAAATTGGAAGCTACTGATTACCTGAGAACTAATTATTGATTTTATGAAAATGTAGTTTATTCTGTCACAGATATATATTAAAGTGGTTTTTTGGATTTAATGAACACATCTAATAAAATATATAAATAATAAGGAATCATGCATGTTTTTAATATTGGTTTATAGTAATTTTGGTTATTACCAAGTTTCAAGAATATACGTGATTAAGGTACTCAAATGTCTAGTATGTGAAAACAAATTTCTACTTCATGATATGTGGGGAATTAATGATAATTTCATTTTGAGAAATTTAGTCACCTTCTTTCCCATTTTTTGAATTTTAATCTTTTTAAATTGGTCCTAAGGAGGAAAATTTATGAAATGGTTTATGATAAAAATTGAATTTCATTTTCAATATTAACATATATTTTTTTTCAGAAGATGATTTATTCATATTGGATACCCTACTATAATTTTTACATATTCTAATGGATCAAAACCATGTGTATAGCCCAAAACCCCATGGTTATAAACTATACACATGTTTCTATGAACTGTCGATAGTCTAGCCATCGGTATAGAACTATACCCACATTTTTGTCAACCCATGGGTATATGTGTCCTATAACCATGATTTTTAACCCCCTGGTATATGCATTTTGTGTGTGCATACCAGTACACACAGTTTGACAAAACTATGTGTATAGGTCATTTATTAAAAAAAACCACTTGGATTTGATCCCAGCACCTTTCTATTATATTCCATGGACCTTAAGACTACTCTATCACACATTTTATGTTATTAGATACAATATATATACATATTAAAATATTTTTATTCATTTTTTTCATGAAAAAAGAATGGGTCAACCTATACCCACGGTTTGGTCAAACTGTGGGTATAAGTCAATATGTTTTTCAACATAAAAAATATTTCCAAAGTTTAAAATATCTTTGGTATAGGCCAACATATACCCATTGTTTTTGAGAACCGTTAGTATAGGTCATTCCCACAAAAACAATTACCCCCTTAAAACTATAGCCATGGTTCTATGAAAACTGTTGGTTTAGGGTTTACTTGTACCCACGGTTTTCGGAGAACCATGGGTCTTTCCTGTGATATTTCGTTTTTCCCGTGAAACTTATATATGTGGTCCTCCGTAAATTGTGGGAATAGATCCATTTTCAAATAGTGATAATATGTAGTAAGATTTTTTTTATGATATCTAGAGATAGATGGAAAGACTTTTCAGTCTATCTATGGATCTTAGGATCTTTTAGTGCTTCAGACATTACTTATTCAGCTACATTTTTAGAGTAATAGATGAAGTGGTAATTATTTGATTTCAAAACAAAATGTTTGATATTATTTATATAAATATATAATGATATATTTCAAGTCTATATCATTTTAAAAATTCATCAACATTAGAATAAGGATCTTTAAATAAAATTTTGTCATGTTATCATCATTTTTTATGGTATCAATGTCCCCTTAATACCTAATTGTGTTATGGTTTTATGGTTACTAACCTTATATAGATCACCCACATTATTCGGATCAGTGATCATAATAACTCCCTATATATATTTATTATTTTCATCCATGTTTATTTTTTATCCTTCCACCTATGTTCCCCTTTGTAGAAACAAAGTAATATGTTACATTGGGTAACCATTATGGTTTTGACTTTCTATTTCTAAATGGAGTTTTAGTAATCATTTTCATTATGTGCGTTTTTTATGAAAGGCATTTTCATGTATTAAACCTTTGATGAACAAGATGAATTTTTATAAAGTAATTAATTTTAAGGGACATAGAATTTAAAACCCTAAAATCTTGTGAAATATTTTTTCCCATTTTAATTCAATGTTTCTGATATTTTTCATTCTATAAAACACTGAATATATATTGTGTTATATAAATGCACTAAATTTATATTTCATTACACACAAGTAGATTTTTTTTCCAATAAAATTACATTTATATCATCTTATAGTACACACAACATGATATTTTTAATGACTTAAAAACAATGATAAGTTACTTCAACATATTGCATTAAATGTAGGATTGAGTTTTTCTAAACAAAAACATAAAATTAATTTTTTTTATTAAAATGTTATTATAGTTACCAAATTTCTATTGGAATTGAAGTTATGGGTAATATTAAATGAATTTTAAAAATAAATTTTACACATGTATATGAAATGGGTCATTTGGTGGTTAATTAGTTATAAATTAAATTAAGAAATATTTTAAAATAAAGTGATGCCATTTTTTTGAAAAGTATTTTTCTATGTACAAACATTTTTTATCTCAATATATTAACCAAAACAATTTTTTTGAATTTATTTATTAAAATTTATATATTTTAAATACATTCATTTTTCTTGCAATCCTCCAATATATTTTATAGTAATATGATTATAATAAATCCGTTTTTTTAATAAAATGAAGTATTTTTCTAAAAGGTAACTTTAGAGTCTTTTAATGGAGATACTCTATTAAAATTAATTTTTGAAACTTATATAATTGTTATACAAAAAAATGGAATTCATTTTTAATGTGGAAGATCATAATTTTAATTTGGTGAATTTTATGCATTTTTTTAAAAAGTTTCATTTTTTATGAATAGTGAAAAACACCGAATTTTAATTGAAAACTACATTTTTCTCTATCTAACTTATAATTTAAAATTATCATTGAAATTTGTTATAAAATATTAATAATTCAATTATACATCAATAAATCAAATTTAGTTCATTTGAATAAATTTCACAAATAATATGTTTGTAAAAACATTTCCAACTTTTGAAAATTTTTACTTTAAAGCTCTGCTTTGGCCACATGTCCATGGGATTGTTTTTAAATTAATTTCTTATAATTATGTTTTATATATTTTAATACAATTTAATCCATATTTTTAATCATAATAACTTATAATATCTGATAAGGTAAACTATATTATTGATAAAAAATAATACCGAAATCAATTTAAAATAGTTATAGCGATGAAGGTAAAAATGAGTTTACATAGTGGTTAGATTAAAATCATAAAAGGAAAAATGACCTAGAAAAATTTAAAAAATAAATTATATGGAAATATTTATAAAATATCCCCTATTTTATAATTTATTATTCATTAGAGGAACAAGATTTAAGAATGGCCCCCTAATAGTTCTTACCTTTTTGAATTTACAAGAATCCTTTCCTCATCCACTATAAAAGGGCACTCACCCCTCACCTATTAAAATCATTTGTGACCATTGGATCAAAAAAACCTTCCAAAATACACTCCATACATATATCATCTCATCATATAAGCCTCAAATTGGGAATAATTCAATACAAGGATGTCCTTTTGTGCAAACCAAAAAGAGTTACCAATGAAGAGGTAACATTTTTCAATGAGCACTTTTATTTTATCTCATTCACCAACCCTAGAATTATTATTATGTAATTATTATATAATAACATATGTATCCTTAATATACTTATATTTTATTATTTTATGGATATGAACTATGCATTTATACACCTCCATCAAATGGGATACACAATCATCGTTTGTGTGTATGGCGGACTACCGGCTCGTGAACCGATGTCTTTCATTCTTCCATTTACACATATCATGCTAGGATATAATTATGACAACGATTTTATGATATTATATACATGATATTTATTATGTAATTAATATTTTTTAATTAATAAATAAGACATAACTTCATAATCTCCATTTTTTGGGAATACGATAACATCCTTTGTGGACATGTGGACTTCCACCTCCTCAAGAAATGTAATTCGTTCACGCTTTACATGGAATGTATTAAGAAGGGTTTTTATTAAACATATGTTATATTTCTTTAATAATAATACCATTTTATTTATAATATATATTAATATACATCATTTAATATTTATATTTGAATATAATAATAAAATGGAAACAACGTTCATGCATACGTACGGACTACCATCTCTATGATCGGTTTCTTTAATTTTATAATTATATATTTTATATATTATTATAAATACATATATAATTATTATATTTGATATATATATATATAATGGTTTAAATTATGGAAATAAGGAAATAACGAGGACCAATAATTACAAGTCAATACATATATGAAAAGCAAAACGTTTATTACCTAACACATAACATTAACATTGAAATGTTATTAAAAGGGTAGTATAAATTCATAATAGAATAATAAATTTTATGATATATAAAAACATGATTGTGTGGTATATATATAATAAACTTATATTTATTACAAAATAGGTTTGAACATATACTAATAAAGTGAAGTCTTATGGTATGGGAAATTGACCTTACTTTTTATATCCACGAGATACATGTCATATTCACCAATATTTTCTTTAGTGTGTTATATATATATATATCCTTATGAAATTTTATATATTGAATTTATTATAATTTATGATATGAAAATAATGATTTATTTCCATCCATTCATAGATCTCACATTTCAAAAGTTAATCAAGTATTAAAGGGGGTTTTAGTCTCACTTTGGTATCTGGGAGAATTATTCCATATTCACCACTTGGTTCTTTTGTGAGGTGTATATAATTACTGTAAATATATTATATTATTCATATAAATAACTTGGTATTAAAATATCAATTTATGATATCATTTTCATGTGTTTTTTGGTTTAAAAATATCCAAATTGGTAATGTAATTTTATCTTAATTTTCCTTCTTTAAAAAACAAGTCATGTTATGCATCTATGATATTTAAGAGGTGTATATACTATCCTTTGACTTGATATATTATGAATATATTTATTTTCATGATATATTAAGCTTCATGGGTTTTTATTATTTCATGGTGTTTATGATTCAAAGTTACCAAAGTGGTGTGATTTTATTGCTACAATCTCCTTGTTTATTAGGACTGTTTACAATTTTTATTGTAGTGATGATATCTTATGATACTTCCCTTAGTAAAATTCATGAAATTAATTCATTTATATTTATTCATGTTAAATTCATGACGTGGAATAATTTTTCACTCTTTGGTTCTAAAAATATTAAAATAATGTTATTATGAAAATCAGACGTTATTTCTAAATTTGGTCAAAAATCTATTTCCTCCCAAAAACCCTATTTTCTAAAAATGATATCAAATTTTTTTTTAGTTCTTTTTATGAAATTTTTTAAAAATGTTTTAAATATTTCCTAAATTATGGGTTTTAGTGGAATATTCTTGTCATCCTTGAATACAAGTACTTTTTTTAATATTTTTTAAGGTCTAAAATGAATGATCGACATGTACATATTTACCGGCTGTCGTTACTATCCCTTCAATGAAGTTTCTTTTGAAATATTACAGGGAAATTTTTAAAGAAACTTTTCTTCTTGATATTCTAGAAATGTATTGTTTTAAATTGGTTTTCATATTTTTTTAATTTTATAAAAAAAAATTAAGAATTTTACAGGCTTCCTTTATATGTTTTCATAGTATCTTTCAAAGAAAGATGTTTTAAAAATAATTATGTTTTAACAACTATATTTCAATAAAAAAGGGAAATTTCCTGAATTTTTTTTTCAATTACTCATTAATATTTTTTCCCATCTAAGATTACATCTGTTGGTTCTATATATTCCTTATTGGGGATATAGTCCATGAATATCATTCGTATTCTTTCTGTGAATGGTTTTTTTGTGGAATGATGTACAAACCACCCATTTCTATTCCATAGGTTATACCATGATTAAACACTTATGTAACTCAATTATTTTAACTGGTTATAAAATTATGAAATGATTATGTAACCAGACCCTTTTCCAAATATTATGATATGATTACATGTTTATAACACAGATTTAATATCATGGGTTATGATATGATGATTGATTATGATTGTGTGGAACAAAAATGTATGCTTTTATTATGTGATGGGTGGGACCTATATCTCTCTAAAATGAATTGGGTATAGATTTATATCTCAGTAGATAGACGTTGCTATATTGGGGAGTAAACCTAATTTTGTAAATGACTTTATCCTCTATGATGGTCTAGAGAGTGAAACTTGACTACTAAGAATGTATTTGGAGTGATGCTTTACCATTAATATGGGGATGAAGTTGATAGGATTGACCCACTATGGGGAGAAGGTGTAACCAGATCCACTATAAGAAAATGGCTATGACAGGGGATGGTGGTGTCTCCTTCCTAGTTAGTGTAGCCCCCATGAACTGTCCTGAAATGTTTATGAAATGAGGCTTGAATTATGGGGATTGATTTTATATTCTTATGTTTATAACATTAGTCTATGTATTATGCCAATTTTATGATCCAATAACGCATTTTAAATGATTTACTTATGATTCATTCTTTATGACCATCAAATATTTATGTCGTGACTCATGATTGACAATTTTGATATGCAAGGTATGTTATTTAAATGTTATTATCGGGGTCTCATAGCCCAATGTATTTGTTATTCTTATGTGTCTCAATTATTTTTAGCCATACTATGCATCTGATCTCACTTTTTATTATTATTACATTCCCAAGGTTATGAAAAACGTTTGTTAAGTAAGATTACTAATGAAAAATTTCTTTAGTCGTTATTTTTTCGATCATTCAAAATATTTGAATAATGTGTTCAATGATTGAAAACAAAATTAAAAATTATGGTCCTTAGGCATGTTATATTGATATGTGATGAATATAAATCTAAAATGTTGTAATATCCTTTTATGTTAATCCTTTTTCAAAATATTTTTATTTTTTTGTTTATAAAAGGTAATTTATTCTTCGGTGAGATTTATATTGAAGTATAGTTTCAGTAAAATATTCAATATTACAATTTACTATAATGACAATAATTTTTATAATTATTACTCTGATAATTAGAAAACTACTGAGTCTGGTCACAGAAATAAGATATTTATGTTTTAATTATTTTAAATTTATTAAAGTAAAATTCACCCTCGCTCATGTAGCCATTGTATACACTAATGATACAATAATAAACACTACCAAAAGCAGTGATTGAGTATTGACTTGATCATCACCCTTATACAGGATTAGTATACCTATACTTCAATCTATACTCGAGATGCTATAGGGATATTCTTAGAATAATTTAAATTTTCATTATAACCACTATGAAAGATTTGGATACCATGTTAACTAGTGTGCTTATGGAAATTATTATAGTTAAATAACAATTGATAAACTATATTGAAACATACATAGATTTTAAGAAAGAATATAATCCTTATTAATGGGTAATTTCTTCTATTAACATTGTCATCATCAATAAAATGAGGATAAATTATCAATAAATAACACCCATAGATCATTTCATATCTCCAAGACACCCTATAGAATTGATTCCATTGAATTAATTGAATGAGTAAGTGATTAAAATATAATATTGACACTAGTTTATACTCATTATTTCTCTACCATGGGGTGAACTAGTCATATTTTTTTTAAAAGTATGGATCATATCATATTTTCATAATAGACATTGAGGTCAAAATAAATCTTTATAAAAAACAACTATCCACTCCTTGTATTGATGACATGATTGATCAACTAATATGAGGTCAATTTTTTTAAAGATTTACTATTTATCGTTATATCATTAATTGAGGGTTCTGAGATTAGATATACCGAATAAAAAATTCTACAAAAGTTATGGAATCTGTATATTTTTGGTGACGACGATTGGGATTATAAATTATTATATTTTCATAATGGATTTGAAGAATATAGTATTTATATATTACCTCAAAAATATTTTGTGTAGTAATTAATGACACCATTATCATATATTCTATGAGAAAGTAATAACATTAATAGTATTAAGGAATTTTTGAAAGGACAAGACAAAAGGATAAAATATATGGAACGTTCTTAAAACATGACTTTTTGTTGAAAAAAGTGTCTATCTTAGGTCATTTTTTTCATAGTGAGGGTATTTCTATGGACACATCAAATACATATAAAATAAAATAATAACCCTGACCAACCTTTATTACTGATGTCCAATAATTTCATGGATTTGTGGGATACTACCGATGTTTTGAAGGAATATTCTAATGATTATCCAATCCAATGACAATGTTTAACCCAAAGGAAGTGAAGTCCCTCTAGAAAATATATTTTTAAGAAAACATTAGGGAGATTAAAAAGTAATTGGTCAATGGGCCAATGGATACATTACTCAATAATGATGATTGGCTTCCAATTTATGGTGATGCATTGATAACAAATTTTAGAGTGTCCTTATGAAAAATGAAAATCTAATTGATTATTCCTCCCAAATATTAGAAACCCATGAGTAAAATCAACCGAAATATGATTTGAAATTATCATACAAGATCATTATATTGAAAATTTTCTAGAAATACCTTTGTGTTGAAAAAATTAATATATAGACTAATAAAAATACCAAAAAATATATAATGACATAGAAGGATTTAAACCTCACGAAGGAGATGGATAAAATTAAAAAAAATATTAACTACCTAAAAAATTATCACTATTAAATTGAAGAGAATATGGCCAAATATCAAAGTAGAAAAGAACAATATACTCAATCCATGATTACGACTATAAAATACCAAATACACATTGATATATAAGGGAAAATGTTGAAGTCATAATGGGAGGGGATAAATCATATCCTATCTAAGTAACCACTCAACCATTGACTCGTTTAATGACCAAAGGATACCAAGATAATGATATAGGGATATAGAGAATGTTATAAATTATTATAAAGTTAAAATTTTATAAATATAGAGTTATATGTTTTGGAATCAATAATTTTTTCATATTTATTCCGAATATAAAGATGGAAAATTTGGATAATCCACATAAATCATCCTTCTCCATCCATCTTAGAGGGAGAAATACATATAGATACTTGATGTAAAACTTCTAGTAGTATAATATGAAGTGTGAAATCATTAATTATATTTCTTTTTTCTATGTATGTTAGTATGTTAACACATAGTGGATAAAAAATAAAGGGATGGTGATAACATTACCTATACCTGTATGGAAATGCGATAACCTCACCCTGGAATTTATCATAAAAATCCACAAAACATATAATGGTAAAAAGTATATATGATTTTTAGTCGATCAACTTAGATTATGATGTTTTATTTACTTCAAAGAATATTTTTCCTTTGACCAGCCTACATGAATATATTTATGGTTATATGAAATCCTTCACAGGTTAACCAAAATCATTATATTTGATTTTGATCATAGAATTACATTATGGTTTTGGAGAAGTATTCATAATTAATTGGTGGTAGAGATAAGTCATATAAAATCATATCATCATCATTAGATGGTCAATATTAGTGGGTAGTTCGAGCTATATAGTATATGTTGAGGTCTTGTTTGTGGGATTTTCAATGATGTTGGTATCAACACCACCCTCTGTTAGAATTATCATATATCAATATCTTTTATTCTATAATATATATGGAATCACATTAAACTATGTATGGGATTAGTTGTAGGAATCCAACATACTAGGATGATTCTAGAGAGACGATGATTAAAGGTCTTAACATTTTTCAAGAAATTATGAAGTTATTAGAAACAATTCATCAATATATGAAATAAGCACAAAGATGGTAGAAAAGTTATGTAGATAATCGTCAATTATTTATAAATACTAATGTTAGTGAAATAATATTATGTAAGATTCTACACTGAAAAATTTCGTCGTATTTTTAAAAGAGGGAACATGAGAACTAGATAGATCAATACTTTTGATATATTTAATTGTGATAGAGAATTATTTTATCAATTAGCATTATCTCTTCACCTTTCCTATGTAGATGATGTATTCTATTTATTTTTTAAGACGTACATAAAATATCCATCATGGGTACCAACCACAGATTCTATGCAACTAGAACTAACCCTTTATATAAATAAATCCTATATGGATCTTGGATTGAAGGGATGAGGTGGTACAAATCAAGATCATACATCTTGTTAGTGTTTTGTAGAGAAATCAGTAGTCTTTCTCTCACCATGGTTGTAGTCCTAGAATATTATTTTAGAAGAATAATAGAAATTATTCCACTACTAAAGGGATCTATATTTTGGAAAATTCCATTACACCTAGGAAAAAACTCATTAACTAATTGCTGATGGGTCTCATCTTCCAACTCTCAATGTAATAAACTGGGATTTTACTTAGGTATGGATCCATTATTTTTTTATTAATAATTTATTTTGGACCTAATATGGATTCTTAATGAGTTAGTGGACATATCGAGGGTGTATGAGGATTTATCAGAGCCTAAAAGTTGACTTTTTAGGAGAACTGTCTAGTTGCATAGTTAGTTTAAACATGCAATGTAGGCCACAGAATTTTATTAAACTATGTGAGGCTAGAAAATTGGTTGGAATAGGGAGAACAATTTTCCTTAGAAGTACAACTTGTTATGCAAGGCTATTTGAAAATTTTATACAATTTCATAGGATTTTTACATGTTTGGTGCATTGTTTCGCTTACTGTTTGAGCTAACCATGTGGTATGCCCCTTCATATTGTTGACCGTGAATGGTTGGAACATGGTTTGTCTAACCATGCAACCAAACCATGTGAACGAAATTTTTTGTAAATTTTTTCATTTTTCTCTAAAATGATGTTTTAAATCATCCCTCCCTTCCATTTTTTTTCTAGTAGATATCAGCCCAAAAAATCCCTCTATTAAATCTTTTTGAAGAATAATATAGGAATTCAGATCTACCATCTGTCTTGATTGTAAATCGACGGTTGTTCGTCTTGTTGAATCCACACCACAATGTACTGAATAAATTTTTAATCTTATGTTATTATTAATCCAATATATGAAGATATTTAGATGAAGGATTATATGCCCAAATTTTAGGGAATTGATCTGGTCTTTAGATATACACAAATCCAGGATTAATTAGCGGCTGATACTGGGCAAGGAGAGTTCTATGAGCTTATGATAGGTGATATATAAATCATCCTTCAATATAAATCATTTTATAAATTTTCATAATGTCACACTGATTTCATAGGGAATTGTCTATTTCATTAATATTTAATGCTTCTAGTAATTAAGACTATGTTCTATGACCCTTTCCTTATATGTATTTCTATGTTGAATATTATTTTTACAACATCACCCACCCAATGTAGGGTGATATTCTATTATTGATTTTATAGTGTTTTTACATGTTCCAGCCACTCTTTGTGTGTTACTTAAGCTTGAACATCCAAATGGTGAGAATTTATTAAATAAATAACTATGGAATTATTGTATTTTTAATTATCCATGTCATGTACCATGTTTTTCACACACTTTACCCACCAAATGTAAGTGCTCAAATCTTATTAATCAGTTTAAAATCAAATGGTATGTATATCGTATGATTATGACATGTCATAGATTATATTAAATAACATTTATGTGGTTATTCATATTTACTTCAACCTTATCATTTTATGAAAGTTAAATGATAGAACCATGTAATTGGATATGAAATGACATAAATGTTAGCATGCCCCCTTGGCCTAGTCACACTAATGAAAGGCAAGGGTTGAACCCTTTCACATTATTTAATGACTTGCCTATCACTTGGCCTAATCAATTAAATGAATCTATTGTAAGGAACCTAATTAAATACATGTACCTTGACATATTTTTAGGGGTGGTTAGAGTGAATATTTCCTAGGATTTCAGAGGGAATGCCTTAGGAACTAGAGGATTCCATTACGATTCAAGGATGCTGGTTTCGTTTGTTAAGACCCACCTTGTAACTCGATCATTATCTATCAGTGGATGCTTGGTATTACACCATAGGATCCTTTAATTATTATAAAAAAATTCCTTTTACAATCTCTTGGGATCCATAATAGATTCTATAGACATGAGGTTCCTTGTATACATCCTTGGGCACAACCATAACTTATCTCAATTTTACTTCTATGTATTCCTTGGATGTAATAAACTAAATCCTCTACGTCTTAAGGGTTTGGATCACTATGAAACCCCCAAAAATATCTGATGGTTTTACTCACAAAATAAGCTTATCCATCATGAATCAGTAGACTAAAGTTCTTATACTTTGTTCTTATCGATAGGAGGGGGTACTATTACCTACCATCCAGGTGGAAACACCAATTGAGATGACACTATAATTGAGGACCCATTACTCATATGATCATCATCACTACCCTAAAATGGTATTATAGATGAATTACTTCATAGAGATATCATGAAGGTGATAAATACAGACCATGGATAGATGGGAGTGCATTTATATAGAGGCGTCTAAAGAAGGATAGTCAAAGTACTAAATCCTCTGCTTCATAAGGATTTAGATCACCAAAGGACCTCCACAAACTCTGATGTTGTAACTTTCAAAGTATGATAATCCTTCCCACATCATCAAAATAAATTGATACTACTTTATTCTTATCAATAGGTGGGGGTTCTACTCCCTAACCACCTGGAGGAAACATGTATTGAGATAATACTATAATTTAAGAATCAACACTCATATGATATTCATCACAATACAGAATTGGTATACTAGCTATATGTCATCACAAAAATGTCATGAAGGTGATCCATACATATCATGATTCGATGGCCATGCATATATATACGGTTGACTCAAGGTTACTCAAAGGACTTAATCATTTGGGTGATTTTTCATGAGGACACCCCATCTTTTGAGTTATTTTACTTGAATTTCATTGGATGAATATCCTTTGATTACACTCTTACCTCATCTTCCAGGTTGTAGTGACTACTGATTTAGCTAACCTTGAGTTTTAGTTTTCACTGATGTTTACCATAGAACCCTTTTATATTGTAATCATCATGGAATCATTATCATAATTTGGAACCTTTACAATTACTATCACTGGGTGATGTTAGTGGTGGATATGCCTTGTATGAACTGTTAATATAAGATAAAGACTAATTAATTAATGAACTTGTTCTATGTTCAGACACCATCCAAGGGATGATGTAGGTACTTGGGTATTTACATTACTATACTTCTTTACATTAATATATGAATTAGTGATAACCTTTCAGATTATATTACACATAATGATTATTATAGACACCCTTGGTGTTGGTCAACCGAGAGTTATCACATACACTATACATGATCCATTAGGTACCTGATTAGACTACATGTATGAAAATGTTGAAAAAGGGATGAGGTTAGCTCCAAAGAAATGATTTTGTGACATAGTATGATGGATCACGTAACAGATGACCGAGTTGGAGCTTGGGATGCTTAGGATAGTTTTTTATTACTTTTTTGTAATTTTTTATAGCATTATTTTATGATTAATTATATACCTATTTTCATATCATATTAGATACATGACATAATGAAATTATATTTTTTGTATTTTAATCAGTTGTTTCAGTTGTTTTAGTTATAGTTATTCCTATCATTACTTGTTGTGTCGTGTTTTACATGTCTTTTGTCCCCTATTAATGTGTTCTTATGATATACATTGTGATACACTATAGTAATGAGTGCATAGTGTCCCCATGAAAACACCGTATTACCTCACAACAAGTAAAAACCTATGATATTTGAGGAGATGTCCTTGAGTCCATGTAGCCAATTGGGATTGGGGAACTTCTAAGTGGCATTTGGGTCTAGTACATCACATGTAAGACCCACTATTTCATCCATGTGAACTATCATGCTCTAAAAGTAAAATTTCCACCTATCAGTCTAAAAATATCTAACTCATTGGTGGGGCTAGTAAATCAAGTCCCAAATAGTGGAAAAAACCCATTCCAAAGATGATGTCATAATTTTTCATCATGTTTACTATCATTTCCCATGGGAAACTCTCTCCAATGATCTCTATCTTGCACCATCGATAGGTGTGAGATATTGAATACTGACACCCTATAAGATCCTCTAGCCATAAATTCTAGGATAATGTCTCAAATGAAGGATATTGATCTTACAGAATTGATAATACAATAATTGAATGGGTCACACATTTTTTTATAAGCACTACAACAATAGTAGAAAAAACAAAAAGTCTACCTCGAATAATCTAAATAGCTACGTAGTCATATCTCTCCATAGCCTGTGGTTTTTTGTGTCCCTGTCTGCTATTTCTATGTGGCTAGAGTTGGCCACTGGGTGGTGGTGGTGGAATTATCTCATGGTGTTCCCCTCTAATAACAACTCCTTCCACTATAACCCCACCTGCATCTCTACCATCAACACCTCCTTGGGGACCACCCAGATTATGCCTTGGAGATCCCTTATCATGACATTGCATCAGCTGTGGTGGTCAATACACCATCTATCCATCCTCTATGTATAAAATGTCATAAAATCACATTCCATGTGACCCATCATATCATAGGAATAATATCATCCCTCACTAGGTATAATGGATCCTTTAAAAAATCAATGATCCATATATCCATGTGTCTGAGTCCATATACATGAATTCCTCCTCTGCAGACACAGAATGTCTAATTCCCTCTAACTAATGTATATGAAACATCCAAATAATTTCCACTATCAACTACATCCACACAATTTCCCTTTATTGGATGATAATAGTCAAAATATCCCACTTGAGCACTCCATTATAGGATTATAGATAGATGGAGAGCACATGAACTCAAATGTATATACAGATACCCTACTCAAACATCTATGTTATGAAGAAAGTTTCTTTCACTATATCAAGGGAGTAATGTGCGAGGTTATTGAACCTTGATGCATACTCATGAAGAGTAATTTTAGGCTACCATACCCCAAGAATCATTAGAATCTTTAATGAGAATATGTAGGAGGGGTAATACACCTCACGAGACACCTTCTAGAAGTCATACCATGAGAGTGTCATCTCATCATGGGTTTTTGTGACTAGAATCTACCGGTGAATGTCTAATACATGGAAGAGACTGTATATAAGAGAAACTATCTGATCAATTGGGGTCTACAAAATCCTAGATAATTGGACCACAGACTCATGGAATCCTCTTAATCTTAGGGATTTAGGTCATCGTGAATCCTCCACGGTCTTTAATATTTTAACTCACAAAGTATGTTAATCCTTCATAAATCATCATAATGATCTACTAATGTGTTTTTCTTATCGATTGGAAGTGGAGATAATCTCTATCCTCCTAGAGGAAAAAACTCTTTATATGACCATATAATTGAGGCCCCATCACTCATTGGATCATTATTAAAATCCTGAATTGATATACTAGATGGATTTATTTGTAGAGACATGATGAAGTTGATCTAGAAATACCATGTTTAGAAGGGAATATATATATATATATAGGTGACTCTAGAAGCATAGTCAAAGGATTAAATCCAATAAAATTCATGTACCAATATTCCTTACAACCAATGTCTTGGTATGAGGATTCGATAGTTTGTATGTTATAGTCTTTGATAATTGATACATATACCACTACAGTGACACTGGGTTCCGTAGACTAAAATCCACATTAGTGAAAATTTGATAACATTTCCCTATTTACCATGAAAACCTCACAAATGGGAGAAATCACAACACTATCCCTGGGAATGAACAATTTGATATATATAAATAACTATGTGACCCACCAATGCCCGCTATGTTGGTGGAAAGGCCAAGTCACCAAAACCCCGAACCTAACTCCAGTGAGATAGGGGATGGATACAAGTACTAATTAGGAATAAGAAAATGGGTGGCCATATCCTAATATAACTATATCAACACACTCAACCATCTCTATGATATTTTTGAGAAATAAAAAATGTCTATAACAATAATAGTAAAAACCATGCATGTAATATCCAATAGGAAATACATTAATGTAAGAAAATAATAATCCAATAAATAAAATAAAGGGGAAAAATACACACCCTTCCAAAAATGAAGTCTCAATTAGAGTACAAATGAAATAAGGGGAAAATTGAGAGAGCCTATATCCTAATATCAGAGTCCTGGCATATGTATATAGTCAATACACCCAATTATTACTAATCTCCACTGATATATCTTTCAATTTACAAGTAATTTTTCATAGTGATAACTTATGAGGGAAAAACCTGTGTATGGGTGAGTATTTACATACCCAGTAGGATTCCTCAGAATCCAAAAAGGTAAAAATAGATATACAACTAGATTCACCTAAACCCAAAGAAAGAGGGAAAAACCCAAATACACATTTATTCTAAAAAACAAACCCCTTGAGGTGAGAAAGGGGATATCCATTTCATAACCTATATAAGATTAATGAGTATACCAAAAAATTCAATCTACGATTCTCAATATCTTTTAAAACAACGAAAGAGAGACTTTTAATTGTCCCACACATAACTAATGTTCAATACATTCAAGGGAGAAAAAAATGTATTCATTAATCCCATTAAACCCCACTATAATCTGAGTGTAAGTGGCCAACCTGACCTCTATTCTTCATAGCTGACAGAGCCACACATTGTGAAGGAAATTTCACTCATCCGACTTAAAAAATGGGGGAGTTAAACTCCATAGATAGAGGACCCACACTCTGTATATGATAGTGGATTATAGACTATACATTTATAAAGAATATGGGGGACCCAATCCCATGGGAGATTGAGGTGTACTGACCCTGATATCTCTTTAGTGAACCTGCACTAATCCATTAAATCATCAAGAATATCTTAAAGAACCCCACTAGGATCACATCACATCATATAACGTTTTCCATAAAAAAGGACTCATCAAGATCTATATAGAATCAAACTAAGGTTAGGCTACTTATATGACATAATATAAGTTTTGAAGAATTAGATATGAGATAAAGAAGTTTCTATAAGGAATACTCAAAAAGTAGGGGTCCACACTACATGTGACAATACCTCATCACCTAGAAGTTTTATATTCTCAATATGGCATGATTATCTATGTCATTATACATGGTTCATGTTCAAGTAACATAGTGTGTATGACCACCCATGGTCCTGGGAGTGTCCACCTGGGACACTTCACTATTGTGCATGTAAAACAAGAAGACATTTCCAAGTGACCACACAATGGGTTTAACCTCCCATAATTCAATGAATGTAGAGAAAGAAAAATGACTTCCAACCTAGTCATGGACACATGAAATGTGGGTCTGGAGACATTGGATAATATAGATCCAATTAAAAGGAAGAATTTTATTTTTCACTATAGAACATGTAGTCACATTTTTTAATGAATCCTCAAATTCTTCACGTGGTTTCAGATATTCCATTTCTACCTTGAAAACCACTATTTGACCACAAAAAATTGATAGGGATCATATTAAACCATTAATTATGGGCCTATGTGGGACGAGAACCATAATCCAGTTATCTACACAAATTCTATAGTGCATATTGTCACTGCCTGTCACCACAATATATCCATGATCCACTGAGTCATAACCCGCATCCCACAAAATATCTCAATTCATCCCAAAACATCATCCAATGTATTATTCTCAAAGTATTTATGAATCTAGGTGTTCTATAAATCTAAAACCTTGCCTACAAATTTTGAACTTTTACCCCATGGTATAATGAAGAAGGAATCATGAATAATGGGATAAAAGAATAAAAATAAAGGTGAATCCATTTTTTCCATTTTTTCTTATAAAATAATCATATAAATGGGATATCTTGGGTGATATCATTCCATATAAAAGATAAATTGGAACAAACAACTAAATCCAATTAATCATCCTCATATGATACTGGAAGTCATTGGAAATCTAGAACCTAAAGAATCCATGCTTGATTAAATAAAAATGTCGGAATTTAAAAAAATAATGTTCCCTGCCATTATTAAGGATCAATCACTAGTGAGTAATTTATTTCACATTTTTGATGAAGTCCAGCTACATTTGAGGATTTTTGATCACCCTTGATTTGATCATTGGAATTATAAAATATCAATCAATCAATGAATAATTCTCCCCTCTAATCCTCCTAATGTTATGCAACTATCCACTGAAAATTTTCATTAAAACAATTTTATAAAGGGAGATTGGTATAAAATTTAAAGTAAATAAATAAATATAATTATTTATTTTAGTTACATGCACCAACAATTCCTACCTATACAGAACATCTAATTCCAACTAACATTAGGTTTCACCAAGGGTAATCACAGAGTCCTAGAATACTAAAATCTCCCATTTTTTCCATCTAATATAAAAAAAATCAATACAAAAAAAATGAAATTTCGTTCACACATATATTAAAATATATAAAAAATTATGATATATTAATTGTGTGGTCTTGAGACACACAAACACTACACTGACTCTGTGGATAAATCTATATATATATATATATATAGAAGTAATGAAAAATAAATTCATCAAAACTAGTGTCTCTATAAATAAACTAACAATATATAATAACATTATCTTACTCATTCAATCATTATAACACACTATTGTTTAGGAAATTGTTCCACCTATAAGAGTGATGTTGTAATGTTTATTTCAAGGATGATATAGAAATGTTTTGTTTTGGTAAAAAAATTTAATAATTATTTTTTCAATATTTCCAAATTTTCTAGGAGTGATAACATCAATATCTATGATGTAATTAACACATCACATTTTATTCTATAAACTCACTATAATTATCTCATATTTGTTTCATTATTCAATATATAATTCTAAAATATTAATAAAATGAAATTATAAATTTATTATTTTTTAAAACCTCTATTATAGTACACAGTCTGATCTAATAATGATGAAATTAAGGAGAAATATGGGTAAAACACTATCATTAAAAAATGTGATCAAAACGATCTAGATTTCTGACACCCAAAATTTAAAATAGAGGATAAATAAGGAATGTACATGTATCAAATATTTATAAATTAATACTATAAAAAATTATTGATATTGATAATGTAATTAAATTAGTGATTAACATATTTAAATTTTTATTCATGAGTTTTAAGAAAATTTGGTTAAGAGAGAGTAATTGTAAGGGGTTATCATGACTCAAATTCATCCCATGTGTCATAATCACTTCTCATTGTCTAAAACCCATTAAATTATAATCATATCCAATATATGATAATATAATATTTTAATTACACATTATTTTTTTGGAAAGTCATTTTCCACACAAAATCCTTATTCCTTAATGAATCTATTTTTTTGTTGAAAATAATTTTTATCTTGTTTAATGGAATTATCCCTCATTATTTACATTTTTACATCCCACCAAGGTTATCCTTTACATTGTGAAATTTCAAATTAATTTATATGAATAGGTCTTTATATATCCAATTATATTAAAATAAAATTTTCGATACCGTTTTAATGTTATGGGTTCTCAATAATGGTTTTCTCAAATATTAAAAAGAAATCAATGATCAAATATTAGTCCTTTATCCATTTTTTTTATTGTATGATTATTATTTTTCAAGGTTTATTTTTTGGAAATTTAATTTGAAGAAATATTTTAATATGCTCCTTCTTTATTTCCAAAAATGGTTTTCTTAATGTTTCTTAGAAATCACATCCTTTTAACATGATATTAAAAAAGTTATATTCATTTTGGTGAGTTCTTATTGATTTTATATTTATTCTTATCCGAGAAATTGATGGTCCATAAATCATCCAACATATTCCATTTTCGTATTATCATGTATTTGGTTTTAAATGGTAATTTTCTATATGATACAATTTTAAAATTAATTAAAACCAATCTTTAATTACCAAAATTCTATAAGATATATAGGAAAATTTGATATTAACTGGAAATAATAAGAATAATTAATAATGTGTGCGGTTCTATATAACCCTAAAATGTATTGGTTATGGTTTAATATATCATGTGATAATTATATGTATACATACATGTAGTTTTTCAAAAAACTATAGGTATTACTTACATGGATTTGTTCTCAATATTAAAGGATGTTCATAGTTCGATTTGTTCAAAAATGTATTCCGTGGATTATTTTTTTGTGAAATTTATTCCCTAAAATGTTCCATATTTTCTAAATATTCAAAAAAAATTATGATATTCCATGTTATATATATATATATATATCATTATTATGTATTTATTTCATGTTCATTATAATTTTCAATTTAATGATTTTATGACATTTATTTAGTATTATTTTATTATTTTGTAATCTAAATTGACCAACCATTTTTTCAATTAAAAATGATCTATTTATATTTTTATCTAATGTTATATATATATACTCATTTGTTATCAAATATAATATCTGAATATTAGAACTAGTTTATATGTTTCCCTTAATTCTAAATCGTGATCTACTCCACTAATATTTCCATTCACAAGGTTATGAATATGATTATGTCATTTGACATGTCTAGAATAGGGTATAGTAGAGAATGGTTATATAGAAATGATCATCATAATTTTAATGCAATATATTTATATAATTGGTCTCTAACGCACTAAAACATTAAACCCATGGATTGTGTGGTTATTTATGTATTATAATAACTAATCCAGGGAATCATTTTCTTAATTATATGGGTTTATCATTGTTATCCTTAAAAAATTCATTAGGTTAACTTGATGTGTAATGAACCACTTATTCTCAGTGCCTTCAGAATACAATTAATATTTACTTGGACTTTGGAGACATCCCCAATATGCTAAAGGCTTTAAATAAATTTCGAAGGGTTTCAAATACAACTAGGGAACAGTTTACCCTTTATGAAAAAGAACCTTCAACCAAGAAAACCATAACCAACCAACTCACTATATGATGCATGAATAAATGAAAGACAGCACGACTACTTCATTTATTTCAAAACCACACTAATGAGAACCAAAATGGAATAACAATCAACTATCAAAGTAAACATCAGATAAAAAATAATAAGACTCCAAGATGAAAATGTGACTCTATGCTATACAAGATCCATGCTCCAATAACCAATCATCACAAGTATCAGAAGGTGGTGCTACAGATTTGTGACACTTTACATTTTTCCAAATATCAGAAGACAACATCCACAAAATCACCAAAGTTCCAAAGCATGGGTGAGAATAAAAAAAGTAGGATTTCCCCCAAAGACATCCCTACACACACCACTATTATAGAATGGGTAGCAACATTTATATAAAAAAATTTATATAAAACAAATCTGAAAAACATCTTATATTACAATATAAGTATGTTCAAAATCCATATGTAAGAAAATGTAAACAAGTGAAATTTAAACCAATTTTCTATAAAGTCATAGTTCTATAAAAACAACCAAACAAGGCTTTAAAAACTATTTCTCATTATCACTTTGGAATACCAATTCCATGGGTCACAACACAAACCCGTACAAGTAATTAAAACTCTATATACTTGCGAGAAGTGAGTTTTCCATTCTCTAAGCCTTAACATAGTGGAAAACTTTGATGCGGGTACTTCACACTTATATCCATCTCATCATTTTGATGGCGGTCCTTCATTCTCTTATCCATCCTTTTCCTATGCATATGAACACACACCACAACCCATGCTTAACCCATGCCAAATCTAGGTGTGTTCAACCAATTCAAACCCTTTCAAATAAGAGATAGTTTTTTGAAAAAAATTAAGCATGTAAATTAAAAAAAAGTAATTTCAATAAAACCTTACTTTTATTGAAAAAATCTTAATAAAATCCATGTTCCACTATTCCAAAAAATCCCCATTTTACCCAAGATCAAACGAACTTTATTCAAAATACCGAATTTTCTGGATTTCAACAATTTACCAAGCCATCACAAATGAGGGTTTCCAAAAATTGGTCAACAGAAAAATAATAACAATAAATTAAACAAAAAATACTTAATTTGATATAATTATAATTAGTTATACTATCTGGAGTCATGATTGAAGCCACCTACCTTGAAGGCTTTGATGACAATCAAAAGTAAACAAAGAATACTCAAGGAAATATGGTTGATAATTTACAGAAATGCCCTAGGTCACTTCTCCTAATAAGATCGTGACCAAAGATAATATTATTTGTGAACCAAACACACATAGATCTACCCATAACCAGAATATATCTGAGAAACTAATAAGGTAGGAGAAGTAGATCTAAGATAATGTGATAAGAATAATGAAGAACATCACTTACCACAAGAATCGTGATTGAAAACACTAATAGAGGGATCTAGATTGACTCCAAAATGTTTGGGAGAGGTTATCCTACCATAAATGGAGAGGAATATTTTATTAGGGGTGTTCAGGATCAAAAAAGGAGTTATCTGAAAAACTAGTAAGATCCTATTTTTAATGATCTATATTTGACGATGCACATGGTTAGACTACACTGTTATACAAACAATTTGCTAACAGTGTGTTACATACTGTCTTAAAGAACCCCATTCGTGGAATCCTCACATGGTCTCCATAACCATGTGTACATTGTGACGAAGCTTCTATCCAAAAACTACTTGTGTTCACTATTTATCCTGGTATTTCCATATGGTTTTGAAAAACCGTGAACAAACCATGCACCTTTCCTTTATCTCCAAAACATATTCAGAGTTCTCCCAGCACTCCAAACCATCACCATTACACCATATGAACATAAAAAGAATAATTTATGGGTTACATACCCTCAACCAAGGTACTAAATTCTCCCCATCATTATTCTTTCTCTCATTAGAAAGTAGAAAACCATCATTGTTATGAAATAGTTCCGACCATTGCTCTTTCATTTCCTTCTCGCTCTCACAAGTATCTTCCTAAATCTAACCATGTTTCCATAAAACCTGTACCAGACTGATGCTTTTTCCAAGAAATACATTCTCTTGCCTATCCATAATATACAATGAGATATGTACCATATAAACATCTGAATATAGGTCAATGTGATCAAATATGATCACATAGACATGATCAGGATAATACATTTTCAACTGAGATACATAGAACACATTATGTATAGAACTGAACTGTGGTGAAAATGCCAACCTATATTCCACCTCTCAAACTAATTCTAGTATCTCAAAAGGACCAATATATCTAGAAGATAACTTTCTCTAATTCCCAAAATGATGATGTACAAGCCTTGGAGAGATCCTCAAAAACACATGTTCACTCACTATAGATGACAATGGTATTCGATGATGATCTACATACAATTTCTGGTGACTCTGAGCCATCTCTATCATCTTTCAAATCAACTAAATCTCCTCCATTGTTTCTTGGAAAAGTCTTGGCCTGACTAGAGAAGACTCACCTGTTTCCACCCAACAAAGTGGAGAATGAAAATGATGCCCAAAAAATGCTTCAAAATGGGACATATGTATTGAGGCCTGATATATTTTATTATAAGAGAACTCTACTAAGTGTATATGATTCACCCATGAGCCACCAAAATCCATTACACAAGCCCACAAGATGTATTCCAATTTCTGGATCATCATCTTTGATTGGCCACCCATCTGAGGGTGATACACCATACTCATAGTCAACTGTGTACCCGATGATTTTTTTTATGAATTTCTATAAATGAGACATGAAATGTGGATCTATACCAGACACCATCAAAACCGATATTCATGACTATTTCTCACTTCTTGGATACAAATTTTGGATAGATCCTCTAATATATGAGTTTCAAAAATAGGGATGAAATGGGCTAGCGTTGTAAGTCAATCCAGTATCACCCATATGGAATCAAGATTTCGAACTGTTATTGGTAGACCTGTTAAAAATTCCATCACTATATTCTCCCATTTCCATACTGGGAAAGGTGAAAAAATTCAACATACCCACTGGTCACTAATTCTCTACCTTAACTTTCTGAGGAGTTAAACACTTTTAAATGAACTCAACCACTTTATTTTTCATTATGCTCCACAAAAACCATGCCTTCAACTCCTTATACATATTTTGTATTTCTAGATGTACAGAACATCTAAAATGGTTGTATGTATGAAGAAGTTTTTCCTCACAAGATATAGGTACAACAGTCCAATCTATGGAACTCAACACTAAACTCACATTAAGATACCATCCCTTAATGGTCTCCCCACCATTGAGTTTTGAACATATAACCAAGCATTATGCATTGGATTTTTATACCTCTTTGACCATATTAGCTAAATCAGAAACTAGTGAAACTGAAAAGAAAACTGTAACATTACCCTAGTCTTCACATTCCACATGCATGTCAGTTATGAACAACATTAACTGCCACTCATCTGAATATCCTTTTTCAAAATGAGCATATGACTTTATTCTTAATTTATCTACCACTGTATTTCTATTACCTGGTGTATAAATTAAGTAAAATTCAAACATCTGTAGGTACTCCATACTTATTATTTTCATAATATTCAAATATATCTATGAGAAAATATGTTTCAAGATTTTGTTGTCCATAAACACATTAAATTTCTCACCAAAGAGATAATTACGCCATGTCTTGAAAGTATAGATGACCACAACTAACTCCAAATCATGTGTTTGGTAATTCTCCTCACATACTATCAATATACTTGAATGATAAGAAACCACCTGATAACCTTGCATGAGAACACATCCCAACCCAAATCCTGAAGCATCACAATACACCACGTACCCCTATCCCAATTTTGGAAAAATCAAGACAGATGCTGATGTAAGATGAATGTTTAGCTTTGAAAATACCTTTTGCATTCACCAATCCTTCAGAATGGAATATTCTTCTGTTTTAATGATGTTGTAGGAGAAGTTATCCATGAAATTTCATGCAAAAAGCATTGTTAATAACAAGATCTACCAAGAAAAAATCATATCTCAAAGATGTTCTTCGGCAGTTTCCAAGAGATAACAGCTTCTATAATTTTAGGATCCACTAATTTTTTTTAAATTACAAGGACATGAAATTGCACCACTTATATAAAAAATGAAACTTTGATAACATGTAAAACAATCGATATATTTGTGAAATATTCGATTCCTCAATTTCATAAATACTTTGGGTGAATTCGTAAGATGAAACCGAATGACTACATATTAATAGTGGCCACATATGCTTCTTAAAACTGTCTTCAGAATTTCCTCCTTCGAAACTAACAATTGATGATCTCCTGACCACAAGTCAACTTTAGAGACCCACTGAGATTCTCTTAATTGATCTAACAGATCATGAATGCATGGAAGTGGGTTCCAATTCTTTATTATAACATGGTTTAGATTATGTTAATACACACATAGTCTTAGAGTTCCATATTCATTCTTCACGAAAAAGACAGGTGATGCCCAAGGAGACTTACATGGCTGATTGAAACCTTTTCATTCCATATCTTCCAAATTGACTTTAAATTCCCTAAATTATGTTGGTTACATCCTATAATATGGAAGGGAAATAATACTGGTCCATAGGAGGAGATCAATCTTAAACTCCGCTTCCCTTATAAGTGGTAACCTTGATAAGTTCTTGGGAAAGAAATCTGGAAAATGATCCCTAAATGCTTGAAAACCGATATCCCTAATCTCATCCATCGATGCCAATATCAACACAGCCAACTGAAAATAGACCATTCCCATCACTAGTGACAACATTCCTAATGCACATATCTTTACAACCCATTGTACTTTGAAGATATGTTCGACTCCATATTCTATTGTGAAACTGACTATTCTGTTATAAAATTCGATGTGTGACTTGAATATTGTCAACTGATCTATACCTAGGATTACATCATATACAACCATCTCCAACAACAAGAAGTCCCATTTCATCTCAGCTCCCTCAACTGTTATATAACATGTTCTACATATGAAGGCTCAAAATTCTCATTCACTGATAGGGGTTTGATGTTTTAACAAATAATGTATAATCTATAAATTTAGAATTATAAAATCAGAATCATGATAAAAAATGAAGGAATGTAATGTACTAGTATCAAAAAACACTACATAATGGTATAATTCAATAGATTCATTCCTCTCACCATTGATAGTTCAACCAGATCATCTACAATCATATGCTCATCTCCATAAAATTTGTTCGTAGTTTCAATTTTCACTATGTTCCCTTATTGATATTTCACTGGCTATAGAGTAATGGTATTCCTAAAATAACCATGGATTTCATATCTTTGCTGAAGAGAAATATTCTGTTGTCCTCGCCATGTTGAACCATAGGATTCTTGTAGCACCTAAGAAGTGTCATGAGCACCTAACCTCAGTGCCCTGTGACAATAGCATTGAGGATGACCCATCTACGTGAAATTATGTAATGCTCTAGGTTTTTTCATACACTCTCGCTTTATGTGGTAAAGAGAACCACGTTGTAAATAGATTTCTTTTCTCTTTGGCCATGGGGGAACGTTCATTGATCAAGTTTTATGATTATGAGTCCCTCTCCCACACTTGGAATAGGTTTCCCTCTTCCACTATCTCCCAAAATTTGGGTTGGCACTACTTCCAATAGGTATCAACATACATTCTCCTCCCACAAATCTTGAGATATCATGTTCATCCATTGTCTCTATATTCAGTATCTCTATATAATCTGTAATATAGAGCACCACAATCTTCAAGTGAATCTACCACATTATCCCTAATTTGAAAATGAGTTCCTTCAAGGATACATTAGCCATAACCATTGGGGAAAATTTCACTAAATGCATGAATTTATCCGCCTACTCTATGAAAGTGATATTTTCTTATTTCAGGATGAATAAATTCATTGTTTTTTGGATTCTAAATGTGTAAGGATAGATTTTTTGTTAAAAAATTCTTCAAAATCATCCCAAATATTTCCTTGAAGTATTTTACCTTGCATCTCTAGATCCCACCACTAGCGTGCATGATCCTCAAGCATATACATGTCCAACTTTACTATGAGATCCGCTAGTGTAATGATGAATTCGAAGATACGATAAATACTATTTAGACAAACCTCTTCCTTTTATGGTTCATAATAACTTTTGATGATGGGTGTATTCTTCTTCATGAACTGGAGGGAATGATCCACTTGTCGTGGCTCAGCCCTCTAGTTCCCCATGTCCATAGTTTGAATGGCTTGGATGATACTCTGAACCAAATTTTCATTCACCCATGGTTCAGGCGCAACCACGTTTTCTATATCTTCTTAAGGTTGGTTTATATAACACTAAACAGGTCCCATTTTCTATATAAACAACAAACTTAGTAAGTATCACTCTCTAGAAATTGATGGCATAACATTTCAAACTCTTTCACATAAACTGTCACAACATTTATTTCTTAAATCATCCTTTTCCTAGTTTATCCATTTTTTAAAAAACCATTTTACCTATTCAAAATCAATCCATTTTCAAAATACTTTAAAAAAATTATTTTCAATATCTTTCATTTGAAAAAAAAATTATTTATTTTTTAAAAATCAACACAATGTATCAAATCATATACCATTTATCAATATGAAATATGAGGTATGTCATTCCTATAGAATTCATGTCATACTCATATCATTGGCTAATCCCATGGCAATGAGATTCCAAGATCCAATAAGTGTCTCCAAAACACTTCTGTACCAAACATCTTGGTAACATGATGTTCAACATAAACATGTTATCTACATCTTTTTTTGCTCTACATATCATGTCCCGAAAATCCTACTACATTATATGTTCACAACCCATGGAATATAAAAGAACAAATTTAAAATCGAAGACAAAGAAACTGAATAGTACTTGTTAGGTAATGGCTGAACAAGCTGATACCATTTGTAATGAACCACCTATTCTCATTTTCTTGAGAAAACAATGAATCATTACTAGGACTTAGGTGACATCCCCAAGACTCCAAATGTAGGCAATAAATGTTGAATGGTTTCAAATACAAGTGGGTGATAGTTTACCATTTATGATATAAAACCATTAACCTGACAAACCATAACCAAATAACTCACTATATAATGAATGAATAAATGAAAGGCAAAATGACCACTTCATTTCATTCAAAACCACATTAATGTGTACCATATAGGGAGTCAAAGAAACTATAAATGTAAAAAGTGGATACAAAACAAATAAGACTCCAAAATTACAACAGGATTCTAGGATACAAAATCTCTATGATCCAATCTCAAAAAAACCCATGTATCAAGAGGTTGTGCTAAAGATATGTGGCACTTTACCTTTTCCCATGTCTCCAAAGATAGAATCTACAAAAGCATCAATGTTCCAAAGCAGGGTTGGGTACAATACTCATTAGTTTTTCCCCAATTACTTTCCCACTCATTCCACTAGGATATAATGGTTAGAAACATTTATATAAAACCAATTATATAAAAAAAATATTAAAAATCATTTATATCATAATATAAGAAAGTTAAAGAACCATTTGTTTCCAAATGAAAACATATTTTATTTAAATGAATTTTTTAGAAATTTGTCATTCTAAAAAACAACCAAATAAGGATTTAAAAACCATTTCTCATTTTCAATTTGTAATTCCCATTCATTGGTTCACAAAACAAACACAAACACACACACATACACCAATTCATGCAAATATAACTCCCCATACTCGCGATTGGTGAGTTTTCCATCCCCTACACCTTCAATTAGTGGAAAACTTTGACGAGGGTAATTCATGACCATATATGTCCCATCATTTTTATGGTGGTACTTCATGCAATTATCCATCTCTTCCAAATTAATATGAACAAATACCATGACCCATGCTAAACCCATTCCAAATACAAGTGTGTTCAACAAATTCAAATTCATTTAATAAAAATATTCTTTTATTAAAAACCATTAAACAAGACAATTAAAAAAACAATTAATTTCAATAAAACATTCCTTTTATTGATAAAATCATAGTACCACTATTCTAGAAAATACCCATTTTAAAATCCACATTTTAACCAAGATCAAAAGATATTTATTTAATAAAACCAAATTTTCTAGATTTCCACAATTTATGAAACCGTATAAAAAGAGGGTTTACTACAATTATTCATAAGAAAAATCATAATCAATTCCACAAAAAATAATCAATTTGAGATTATTACAATCAGTAGTACTATGTGGAGTCAAGGGTGAATCCACCAACCTTGAAGAGTTAGATGAAAATCGAAAATGGACGAAGAACGATCAAGAAAACCAGGTCAATTATTCAATAAACCGCCTTAAAACTTCTCCAAGAAAGATCAGGAGCATAAATAAACTTATATGGAATAAAAAATCTTAGATATACACATAACACGAATAGATCATAGAAACCATGAAGATAAGAGAAGTGTATCTAAGTAAATATATGATAATGTGAAAAGAATGACGAAGAATGTCACTTACCGAAAGAATTGGCCCTAAAATCACCAAAGGAGGGATCCAGATTTACTCCATAACACTTACAAGAGGTTATAGTACCTTCAATAGAGATGAATACCAAATTTGGGGTGCATAAAATCAAAAATGAAGGAGTTATGTCAGAAACAAGTGATATCCTATTTTCAAGGATCTAAATTTGACTCTGTGCATGATTAGACTTCATAGTTAGAAAAACCATGTTCTAACTATGAGTTAGCAACTGCATTAACAAAACCACTACCTAGACTCCTTGCATGGTCTCCCTAACCATGCATATACCATGTTGAATATTCTATAAGAAATATTCTAGTGAACACAATTTCTCCATGGATATTCGCACATTTTTTTAAAAAATAGTACAGAGAACGTGAACCTCTCCTTTAGTCACAAAAACGTATCCAGAGTTCACCCAAATAACACAACCTTCACCCTAACGCCTAATAACCAAAAAAATCACAATTTAAGGGTCATATACTAGTAACTAGGGGGTAATACATGATGTTTTTTTGTGTTAATATTTCAAAAAACTATTGAATAGTTAGTGGGGGTTTTATATGGGTTCATAGTGAACTTGGGATCATGTATTATCGGGGAGGATCTTCTTACAATAATGGGGAGGGATTGTGGAATGACTTATTTTAATTTTACCAACACAGCTGAAGTCTCTTTCAATTATCAATAATAACTTATCATCATGGTTCATTATGAAAACTAATGATTTAGATGCATTGGGGGGTGAGAGGGTGGGGGTGACACATTTTGATCATCACTATGTAACATAAAATTATGTATTTGAAGAATCATATCTTGTAACATTGAAATTTTTATTCATCTATATATAAAATTTTCTTAAGAGTTATTCAAATGAAGAATTCATTGGTTATAGAGTTGATTTGAAATATACTTCTATAACTATTCAATTCCTAGGGAGAGATTTAGTTTTCTTTTCCATTATAAAGAATAATATTTGAAAAATGTTACATTAAAAAAATTATTTATTGTAATTGGAATTTAATATAATTATTTATAGTAGATACAACACACAAATAATTTTTTTGAATGATTTTCGCTCCAATAATAATTTTTTATTGTAACATGAGTTCCATTTCCTCAACATTATATGTTCATCTTCTGATTTTCTACTGTTATTATTCTTACATGTAAAATATTCTTGGGGAAGGGGGTAAAAAACCATGAATATTATCTCTTATTGGAATAGAAACATCTAAAAAATATATTGAACTCATTTATAATATATAGTAACTATTTAAATTTGAATATCACTACTGAAGTGGTTTGTATGATTGAACATGTCATTTTTTTACTTCATATTATTATTATTATGGCTCAAAACTGAGAAATTTTCCAAATAATTTTATAACATGTGTAAATAGAATGCATGTAAATACTATGTATGGTGTTTTCATAATGACATAAAATATAGTTTTATATGATTTTAGTGTCATTAAATGAAATCATATTGGTGTTATAACATTTAAAATGAACTTGGATAGTTATTAAATCAAAATAAATCATCAATCCTTTAATTTTTTATGAGTATGAAGTGTCTGAAAGGCAATATTGAATTTTTTCAAATAACCTAAATTGTTTTTTATATAATTAGTAGTAACAACCATATGTTAATAGGTGTAAAAATAGAAAAATAAATCTGATTTTAGACAAATTGTATGAAAAAAAATGATTTTTATTTTGTTCATGTTTTAACAACCCCCATGTAAAATTGAAAATATATTTTCCAGAAATGAGAAAAATCCCATTTTTCTAATTTAAAATTTAGAAAAACTTCAAAGGGTTAAATATAAAATAAAACCATGCATTTTCATGAAATCATAGTTCATAAATTATTCAGTAAATTATAACATGAATAAATAGACATCACATTAATCCAATATATAGTGTGGTCTAAAAAACTTGAAAAATGAATTTCACTTAAAGGTATTTAAAAATAAGATCCAATGAGTCATGACCAAATGAGAACCCCCATAATCTAAGCTAAACACATGTCATATTGATGGATCATGTGATCCTTGATGCCATATTTTATTGAACAATCAATGTTAAATTATTTTAGGATAATTGAGGATTATTTCCTATGATTTTTTCACATTAGAATTTTCTCATATTATAATGTATTTAATACCACAATTTACTTTCAACTATTTATTCTCTTACATAAACATCAAATTACACTTTTGGATTCTGTCTTTGATCATCTGGGTATTTTATTTGGATTTTACTTATTTTTATTTTTCATTTTTTATAGATTATTATGTGTTATTAATTAATTTTTTCATTGTAATATTTCGTTATGTTATCTCGTTATTTTGAATTACTTTATTGGAATGTACCTCTTCTTGTTCTGTAATAGTTTACATTTAGTTATGCCTCCATATAATGATTTTTTGTATGATTCTTTTAGATTATTCCTTTAATTTTTTTTCTTTTTCATTCATATTAATTTATAATTTTTTTGGATTAATTTTTTTATAATTCATCATGATTTTGGTTTTTAAATTATAGCCATTTATTTTACTTTTTTTATATTATATTAAATTTATTTTTCCACTTATATTTTTATTTTTATGTTTCATTTTTTAATCATCTAAAGTATCTTCTAGATTTATACATTTATTATTTAGTCTTATAGAATTATCATTTACTCATTCATGTTATAATGTTTTTATATCATATCTAATATCTCTATATTTTTCTTATACATATAATTATGGTTCATCCAATTTCTTATAGAATTCTTCTACATAATTTAATCAGTATTTCATAATTCTTAAATTTATATTTTCATCATTTTGTGAATGTAATTTTTTTTATTTTTATGTCAAATGAAAACAATGTTTTTCCTACTTTTAAAATATTTTTCAATATGTCCTATCTTTTAGATTTTTGATTCTACTTCCCCTTCTATTACCATTATTTGACCAATAATTTAAATGTTTTTTTGACTTGTTTCCATATATATATTCTTCCTCAATATGGTTTTTTTTGTTAAAACCTTAGTTATAATTATACTTTTATTTTTAAATAATATCCTACTACTTTTTTAATATCTAGTTAAAAATATTTTTCTAATTTTGATCATAATAATGATTTCCCCATTTTACATGCTTCTGATTTTTCTTATTTATTCATCATTAAATGCTTATTTTTGTCATTTATTTTCTTTTTTATATCATAGTATCAATATTACTACCACATTATATATATTCCTTTTAATTTTTTTTTTTTTGGAATTTACATGATTTTATGATACATTTTCCCCAAATTCTCATTCGATCCTATCTTTCAAATTTCACATTTTTTTATTCATTTGTATTTGGTTCTTTGATTTTTTTATTTTTGAAATATAAATATAGATTTGAACTTTTTCCACTCCTTTTACTTTGATTATTATTTTTTCCAATACCTATACTTTTGAATATGTTTGTTGATTTAATTTTTTTGGGTTCTTTGTTCATGTTTTTGTAATCTTGTTTTTAATCCAAATTTCTAATCTCCTTCCACATCCATTTTAAAAATTTTATTTCTATTATTTAACTCAATATTACTAGATCATTGGAAACTGGGTTCCCATATGATGATCAGATTTCTTTGTATTATAAAAACTAAAAATTCAGCGTGATATTTTTATTAAAATGACTCATCACTCATCATGTGTTCAAAAACTGAAAAAATATATTTAGATTAAAATAGAAAACCATGAATACAATAACCTAGTAAATTTTGACTTATAGGTATTAGATATATATAAATTTTATTGATTTTATTAACATCATGGAAAAAATAATTCAATATTGTTTATGATTATTAATAAATAAAAAATAACCCTTATAGGTGTCAAACCTATGGAAATGAGCTTATAGATATTAAATATTGGGAAAATAATATATGAGTCACTTGTTTAGTGAAAAAATACTACATTACAATTTGAATATCTATGTTATCATTACTATTTATTTATCTATTTACCTTTCACATTCATATTAAAGTGACAAGTCTCCAAAAAGGGGTCAAAATAGGAATTTTTTTTTGGAATTCAGAGAAACCCAATTCGAATTATCCTCAAAAGAATTGTGGGATCTATATGAATAATATTAACATCAATGTAATTCCTATATTTATAATTATTATAAAAATTATCTTTTCACAATGATTTTTTACTAAAATGACATATTACACCTCATGGTGTCGAAAATAAGTAGATAAATTCATATTGACCTGTAAAATTAGGGAAAAATAACTATAAACCTTATGATATGTAGGAATCATTTATTAATCAATATGATGCCTAAATTTCATGGAATGATTGATACCATGAGATAATAGAGTAAATGATTAGTAGTAAAATGAAAATTTCATTATGTATAAGTAAAATATCAGATAAAAAAATAGTTTGTTGGAGAAACATAAGAAAATGATTATTAACTATTTTTCGTTATAGAAAAAATCAACCATATGTAAATCAAACACCTAAATTTATTAGTATGGTCACATGTTCTATTATACATCAAATTATAATGTGTAATAAAAAATGAGTCAAATCGAAACAAAAATGATCATATTTTCATTCAAACATTTCTTAATGGGACTCAAATGACTTTTGAACTATATGAATCTACCAAATTTCAATTTGACTCCCAGATTTTGTATTAAGGAAAAAAGAATTTTTTTTCAACAACATATCTTTATTATAAATTAAAATAACCAATAAAGGGTCATAAATTGATGAGAGTACTTAATGATGACATTGATGTTTTTGACAATGATTGCAGAGCCATTTAATATCTATATCATATGTTATACATCAACATGAAACTTGAAATTCTTGATATGATGGGAACTAAGAATTCAAATTATTATTGATTATTAATTAATTAAAATTAACCTTTGTAGGGGTAAATCTAAACATATAATATGACAATAATGTGAAATCATTTTAAAATAATATCTCGGTACTTTTTTTAGTGTGAACTAACCCTGGATGAATCAGTCACTCAAACTACACATTATGATTGAATGTGTCATTTGAAATTCACATTATTATTAATGTTTCATGTCACCCATATGACACCAAAATAGGAGAAATGAGTTTTGTGTTTTATGAAAAAATTGGTAAAGTATATAAATATAATTTCAGATTTCTAGGAATTAACCACATGATTATATAATTCCAAGATTTAGTTGAATTATCCATGGAATTATTTTAGATTTATAGATTTTCTAAAATTAAATATCTATCATCAAGTGGTAAGAATCATGATATAAAATTTATTTGATAAATTCCATTTAAATACTTATAAACTCATTAAAAATTCACTTTTCATTATTTCAATAATAATGCATGCATGATTGATGAGTCGTTTGTTTTTCTCATAATATTTTTTTTTTGAATTATTTTCCTATGATTACATGATATGTGTATTCCCATTGGTATTTTTTCACCCTTTGATGAATATTTTTTAACATTTAAATCCACAAAAACATTAATTTTAATTTTTAGAAAACAATTTCTCCAATTAACGTGAAACAAATTTCTAGATATCGTGTATTAAATTATGGTTGTTTCCATGTGATATATACTAAAATGATGATGTTTTATAGATTTAAACCCTTTAACCCATGTTTTTTATATAATTTTAAAACTATTAATATTTATTTTTCTTTAATTAAAACAAAAATTCACATCAAATTGAAATTAGATTTTTCACACATGTAAATAAATTAACCAACATTCATTGTTTTTTGATTTCATGAAAATTAAAGGACAACTTCATTGTTTTTAAACTTTGATGATAAATAAAAAATCCATGTTTTATTATTTTGTAAATCTACTTTTATATTGATGTACTATTTATTAAAATTTATCTGAAATAAAATTATGGGTATGTTCTTGTGAATCAATAATAATATAGGGTTTTTAGTTAGATATTAAAAATTTGAAGCATGTTTTTAAGGATACATTTAACTAAAGGAGTTGTTTCTTTAATCATTCTGACCAGACCACATGACATATTTATATGTGGTCCTATATAATATTTCAAAAAATCAATCAATAACCATTTTATAATGATTAAACCCAAATGTTGAGTCTTTTTTTAGTTATAATAACTATAATACCTTAACCAAAATTCATTATTTTTTGATTTCATGAAAATTTAGGTTCAACTTCATTATTTTTAAACATTGACGATAAATAAGAAATGCATGTTTGTTTATTTTTTAAATATAATTTTATACTGATGTACTATTTATTCAAATATATCTAAAATAAAATTATGGATATGTTCTTGTGATTCAATAATAATATAGGGTTGTTAGTTAGATTTTAACAATTTGAAGCATGTTTTTAATGATATATATAACTAATGGAGTTGTTTCTTTAAACATTCTGACCACAATACATGACATGTTTACATGTTATCTTTTATAATATTTCAAAAATCAATAAATAACCATTTTATAATGATTTAACAAAAATATTGAGTCTTTTGGTTAGTTATAATGACTACAACAGCTTAAGTATTTTCATTTGGTCTATCCGTACATGTCATAAATTAATCATGTAGAGTGTTCAGAGTGAACAAAATGATTAATTTATTATAATTAATGGCTATAAAGACATGAATTATCTAGTCAATACCTAAAAAAATATAAAAAAATTATGATCTCATCATACTTATGATTACGGTGGTATAGGTTCCCCCATGTTAAAAATTATTTAACTATCCTTATCAGTTGATTTCAGGATGATTAGAAATTATTTGGTAGGTTTTCAAAATTTTGTAATTTTCTTTTAATTAAAGTAACTAGTTATAATTTATAAAAATTCTTATTTTTCTGGCATACATGTTATACTAGTATTATCATGTTTATTTCTTATATATTTTCTTTTAGATTGTACTTTTATATTTTCTTATTCATTTTTCATTACATATTACCCCAAATCTTATTTCACATCTATTATTATCAAATTCTAACTTCTACTAAAAATTCATATTAAACTCATATATATGGATTCTTACCTACTTCATATAAAACTGTTAATTTCAACTAGGCACCATTTCATTTTATAGATTTTTTTATTACATAATTTGTCTCAATTTTTCTTTAATTTTCATTTCATTCTACAATTATTTCCTATCCATCTTATTACTTTTATTCTAATTATATTGTTTTAAAATTTTCTTCTTTTACATATGCATCTAATTATATTTCTATATTTTGACATTGAAACTTTTTATTTTTTATTATTTTAATTCATTTGATTTTCCTTATGTTTATACTAGATTTTATGTTATTACTTATGTTATTTTCTTCTAATTTTGATCTCACCTATTACATATATACAAATTTGTAATTAATTCTAGCCCTGTCATGTTCCTCTACTCATTAGTTTAGAATTCAATTCTAGTTTTTCTTCCACGCAATATTTTTTTATATGATACTTCCATTTTTAAAAATTAACCATTTAATTTTCACTCATTTTTTCTTCTATAATTTATTTTAACCACTTTCTTTGTCACATAGTTCTTGATTTTGGATCTTGACTTCTAGGTTTTTCTTTCAAATTCATTTTTATTCATTTTGAGAAAATCACATGTTATAATTATTCAATATAAACACCTATATAATTTTTTAATGGAATTCTCATTCAATTTCAAAATAATTTGAAGTTGTTTTCTAGTTTTTAACCTTTGTCATACATTTTTTATGTATTCTAAATCTATTAAAATATCCTTTTTTTCATTGAAAAAAATTCATTATAGATTAACATGTGATTTTTTAATATATGTTAAAATAAATCATTGATCATATTCTAATGATTTTAAGACCATCCAAGGTGATTTTTTAGGTTAATATGAATACACTACATAATGTAATGATGTGAAGTCTATCCATATTTCTAAAAAATTAATAAGTTGTCATTTTCAAATGATTCCATTAAAATTAATGAATGTTTTTTATGTCTTTATCCTTAATAAAATATTTTTATAGACATGAATATTTAATAAAACATCCTTTTTATTCATTCTGAGCTCACTATATGTCTAATTTACATGTGTAATATTCGATCATATCATAATTTAATGCATTGAGTTGGCCTATTGATTCTGATAAGACCCACACCAATGAATCATTTTTCTATTATTTTTATTGGGCGGCTATATGAGGGAATTATCGGAACTACTAGGTCAAATAAATCATTGATGGGAGGGATGAAATCCATTAATAGGCATTATGAAATATATAATTAGGTATGTGTAGACTCCTATATTCATAAATTGACCTTATTATTCTTATCGATCCATTTTTATTCATAAGATACATTCAACTATAGATTTCATATTTTTAAGATTTGATAGGAAATTTAATTCAAAAACATTTCACTTCCTTGGAGATGCTTTAATTTCTTAGTCAGGTAAGAAGAATCCTTCGGTAAAACATTATAATAATAATATTTATTATTTCACCCGGATTCCATTATGAAAAAACATTATTAGTATGGTTGGATGTTTAAATTGTCCATCACAATCTTATTAAAAATACAAGTCACATAATTGGGATTAAATATGAGAAAATGATTTTATATTTCTATGAAAACCTAAAAAATTGATCATCTTATCATTCTCGGTCTATATAACTAAACTATGCATCACTTTTATGACCAAATTTCAAGATTTATCTATATTGTAACTTCACCTTGATATTTGAATTAAAATGAAAAATCAATTGTCAAGAGTTAAAATCTGAGAAGTTAATTTTGAAATTGACATGTACACTTAGAAAAATAACATTTGATCTATTTTTGAAATCTATGAATTAGTCGTGCACCAATATGATTTAAATATTTTATGATACGATAGAAAATATTATTTTATTTATTAAAAAAATATTAATAAAAGAAAAATAAATTGTTTAGGGTTCATAAAAATGTATGTATCTTATGTTGGTTAAAAAATATAGAAAATTAACCTCTATGAAATTTATGATATATATAAACCAAAATCACTAAAATAAAACACTTTAATGTCTTGGAATGACATAAAATTCAATTTTTTCATTCATATTGTTTTTAAATCGATAAGTCATGCAATAGGGGTTAAAACCATGAAAATGACTTTGATTTTTCATGAAAAAAATTATGAATATCATCATTTAATTTTAGATTTTCATGAATCAATTATTCATCAATTCTAATCTTGGATTTTTAAATATTAAAAAATTTATCATTTCAAATTTATATTTTTAACAAGATGAAATATCAACCCACATGGGGTCAAAATGGGGTAGAAGAGCTTTGATTGAAATAATAATATATTGAAATGATCCTAGAGTCATTTATAATCATGGGAATTCTTATGTGTTTGATCATAAATCCCATATTTATAGATATTATTTAACTTGTTACTTTATATTGTTCACTAAAATTAATTAATGAAAAAAATGCACAATTATGTTGTGAAATCCAAGAAAATATGAAAAAATTGGAAAAAAAACATAGTAAAATGATCTTAAATTAATTATAATATGTAAAAACCAACCCCACATCAAACCACCATCATATTATCTAAGTATAATAAAATTTTCCATTCGAAATTTAGTTTTTAATAAATTTAATGGTCATTTTATTATGGTAAAAAATGAGAAAACTATTTGGAATTTCTATGAGACCAGAGGAGAATGGTCATCATTTTATTTTTGATCTATTGGAATTTTTCTCACATAAATCCTATAAAATATTAGTCCATATATCAAAAATAACATTTAATCTATACATTTTCATTAAAATTCCAAATCTTTCATAAAGAGTCAAAAACAAAGAAGAATATTCTTGATAGACATGGAAAATTTAAAAAATAATCCCTGATTCATTTCTATAGTATAATAACTGGACTCCCATAAGTCTACTTACATGGTGGAAAATTATGATGGAAAATATGTGTTCATATTGTTAATAATTATTAATTAATGGATGCTTACACATGTGTGTGTCAGACCCAACATGATTCCCCCAGATTGGTCAAAAAACATTTGTAAATGACCATTTAGTCATTAAAGATCTATAATAAAAAATAACATCAATTTGAAACCAAAATTACTTATTATAATTTATATTGATATTTGTATATCACATTCTTATTATAGTGACAAGTCCCCTAAAAGGTGCCAAAACAAAGAAAACAATTTTGAATTATCACGAAAACATAGAAGAATGATCATAAAATGGTTTTTGATATTTCTGAATAAGACACATGTCAAACCAATCCTTGGATATCTCTTTTGTATCCAGAGAAACATTTCACTATGATTTTTGTAATAAAATAGCACATCAACCATCATGGGGTCAAAACTAAGAAGACAACTTCATAATAAATTATAATAACATTGGAATGATCCTTGAGTCAATTTTTACGTATAAGAATTATCAAAACATCAATATGATTCCAAAATATCCTGGTATAATTGAAACTATATGTTCATATCATTTCACCTTAAAACCAAATGGATATCCAATCATGTTTCGGTAAAAAAATCAAAGGAGCTCAGATTAGCCCCAAAAATTAGAAAATAATAATGTTTTCATTTATAATCTATAGACATCAATAAAAAATCATTATAAATCCTAAAATAAAAGCTATGAAAAATTTTCCTCTATACAATTACATTCTATTTCAAGTGCTAAGTCACTTATGGGAGTCAAAACCAAGAAAACAATATTGGATTTCTATAAAAATATAGGTAGATAATACTCAAAAAATTACAATAAATTAGTATCAATTATTAATCAATTGAATGAATGGATATTTTGGTATTATATAATAAATCAATTTACATCGATATTTTTATTTAAATGTCATATCACCTATCAAGTGCTCAAAATTGTGCAGATGGCATTGAATTTACCTGAAAACATATGTTTTTGATCCCCAATTCATTTATAATCTATATAAATGGGAAAAACATGAATACACTACATTTATTTTATTGTTTAATGTATCTTATTATTTAATAATGTTAAATTCTATAAATTAATGTAAATAACACAAATAGAGGACAATACCATGAAAATTAATTCATGTTGGTAAATAATTTTTAAAAAAAATGATTATATGGTCATTTATAGTCATTATGAATCAACCTCACACTAATGTGAAAACTGAAATAATCTTCATGATGGAATTTTAAGTGATAAGTTGCATAAATTGGGTAAAAACGATAAAACAAGTTCATATTACACAAAAAACATAGAAGAATGACAAAAAAAATTTTATATCTTTAGGAATCAACGAAATGCTGATATTAATTAGGCATTTAAATGGTTGATAAAATGTAACACTTCACCTTGATATTTTACTAAAATCCATTTTTACCGTAAAAGATAAAAAAGTGAGTAGATCTCCTCAAATTTATTGATATGATTGAAGGTACTTTCCAACCACCATATACTTTTTAAAGTGACATGTCAAATAAAATGAGACAAGACCAATAAAACATGATTGTACTTACTTTTATACATAAGGGAATGATCCAAAAATATTTTATATATATATGAATTAGCTATATGTTAATCCTATTTCTAGATTAAATATTATGATCCGATGTATCATTTCACATTAATATTTTTAATAAAATTATATACCTCCCATTAAGGTTAAAAAATGAACAAATATCTATAGATTAATAAGGGAACATTAGAACATAATCCTTGAGTCATTTTTGATTTCTAGTATTAGCTGCACATCAATATAATTCGGGAATTACATGATATGATGAAATAAATTATTTTGTATTGTTAACTATTATTAATAAATAAAAAATCACACGACTTATGGTCCAACTGAAGAAAAAAGATTATATTGGTGTGAAAACATATAAAAACGTTATTTGATTAATTTTTTTAAATAAAAATATACCTCACATGAATATGAAAAAATGCCTTATATGAACAAAAGTTTGGTTTTGTATTTCATATTATTGTTAAAGTGACAAGTCATAAAAATGAGTCAAAATAAAAGATACTAGTGAGTATATTGATAGAAAAATGATAGAATAATAATTGAATTATTTCTAAACTATATGAATTAACTTTGTGTAAATAAAAATATAAAATTTCATGGTATGATCCAATATATCATTTCACCATGCTCTTTTTATCAAAATGACTTGTCACCTATCATGGGTTCACCACTATGTATATGAAAATCAAATTACATGGAAACTTTAGAAATTAGTCCCTATTTCATTTTTTTATTTATATGAGTCAATTAGGGAGTGATTTGATGAATATATTTACTAGTAAAATAGAAATGATGATTTCATATTGTTAATGATTGCTGATTAATGACAATTCACCCATGTATATTTCAAAACTGAGAAAAAAAGTTTTATGCATGAAAGAATATAATTAATATCTTTATGTTATTTTTTTAAAATCAGTTCAAACCTCATTTAAATTAGATAGATAAAATTATATGGATATTGAAATAAATATGAGAATTCATATAAAAGGGGTAAAAAACAAGGAAGCAATATCATATTTCCCTAAAAACAAGGGAGAGTGATCCTTAAATCATTTTTGATCTACAGTAATCAACTGTGTTTCAATATGATTCTAGGATTTCTTGGTATTACCAAAAGTTTCATTTCAGCCTTTTTTTTCTTAAAATTACATATCATCCATCAAGGATCCAACCAATGTAGGAGACTTCTAATTGCCATAAGAATGTTGGAAAATTATCCCTGGTAAATTTTTTGATATATAATAATCATTTGTACATCATTGTGATGCCTTGATTTCATAATATGATGAAATATATGCTTTAATATTGTTAAAACTTTTTAATAATCAAATAATCACTCATGTAAGCCTCAAAATTGAACAAATGAACGTGTTTTGGTGTAAAACATAAACGAAAATTATTGATTTATTTTAATTTTGTATAACTATCACAAGAGCCCAAACATAAAACTACTCGAAGTGGATGTGAAAACATATTAAAATATTAATCAAGTGTAACATCAAATTTTTTAAAAAAACTTCTATGTTTGATATCACATAAGATACACAACACTGAGCATAAACGAACAACTAAATAACATTATTATTTAACCATTATAACATAGACACTAGATTAGTGGGAATTAATAGTATTAATGACCATATTCTATATATATATATATATATATATATTCCATAGTAATTTAATTTGTATTAATTAATTATTTATAAGTAATATATATTTAGAAAATTCATTCTATTAGATTTTTAGTAAATCCATTTTATTCATGAAAAACATTATTTCATGAAAAATGATTTTTACTGCTTTATATTTACAAATAATACAATTAATTTATGGAACATTTAGAAAATCTATTTGATAAAATAAAAATCATTTTTGAAATCATAATATCAATATTTTCTTATGGTGAGATTTTAATAATTTGGGGGAAATTTGGAATTCTCAATGAATAGTGAGAAATTCTAGTTTTTATTAAAAAAATTATTTTATTTATAATGGGAATTTATGATTTAGATTTTTATTAAATATAAATTTTTTTTTTCATAGTTATAATTTTCAAATTGTGATTTTTAAATGGATTTTATAATCCAATTTAGTAAAAAAAATTATATGTAAAAAAGTTATTGTTTCATAAGAACTGTATTTCAATGCATTTTTTCAGTTCAACATTAAATTAAAACATAAAATTTCTATGTTTTGAATTGGATAAAATAAAATAAATATTTATATTTCATAGTTTTAAATTTTTTTAATTAATCCCATTTTATTTCTAGATGATATGTATAGATTCAATGGTAAAATTTATTACCTTAGTAAAGGGTAAAATAGGTAAATCAAGATTAAAAATAAATAATAAGATCATAATTTTTTGTACAAATTATTATTTTATGATGTTAATACGATCCTTAATGGTTATAGTTCTGAATTGATTTATGTAATGGAGGCTTGTACGTGGAAATTACATGGATATTATTAAAATTATAGAAAATCATAAATATCACATTATTATTTTCAATAAGTATAATATTCTTAATATGGTTTTAAAAAAAATTATATTTTTTACTATAAATATTATTTTTAAATATAAAATATTTGTATTTATCATCGTATTTTTTAATTTTTTTTGAATTAATATCAACCGTTAATTCATACACTATGCTAATGAAGTAATTATTTTCTAATTAGAAATATCAAATAAATGTTAATAAAAATATTAAAATAAATATAATTATAGATAATTATTATGATAAATGTATTTTTTAGATGAACATGACATACTTGGAATGTATTAAAATAGTTTATTCAAATTTTATCCATATTGATGTTTTAAAAATCCAATGTTTGATTAGTATTAAAAATGAAAATAATTATATTTGATGTATTAAATGTTTTGTTAAATTATTATAATTCATAGAAAAATAATTGATTATCATATTTTCTAAATATAAATTTTTTTCCATTTTTGTCCCAATTGACAACATATAAGTAAAAATTGCAACCTTTTAATACTAAAAAATTGTTATCATATTTATAATAAAAATAGTTTAGTTAAGGTTGAATCAAAATGGTAATTTTTAAAATAGGGCCCATAGATGTATAAAATAAATTGGTTGATGTTATAAAATTATTATATTATATTATATTATAATCCAAGAAAACTTTGTGGGCTTTAGATATAAAATTTACTTTTTATCAATTAATATTTTGAGAAATGTCGAAAAACACCCCTCCCCTCTTGTATAAATACCACCCCTCATAACCCCTTCTTCTAACACCTTACAATCATTGAAGCCATCCCAAATATCTTCAAAATACCCAAATTAACACTCTAACCATGTCAAATAACTAACTTTATCACCAAAATACCAATTCTATGTTCTTAAATGGATCCTTCAAGGAGATGATATTCAAGACGTAACACTGTCAAACTACCTCTTTTAAGTTTTATTATTCTCCAAAATTCTCCACACCTCAATAATCCATCAACGAATAATAACTACTATATCATTTATACACTTAAATTTTATAAATCTAATGGGTTATATTTTATCCATCATTTTTCACATCTCATCTTATTCAATGAAACAAAACTACTTTCCAAATTATTACTGTTTACTATCTCTATGAATAACAAGTTTTCATTTTCTATTACTCCTTCAAGTATAGTCATAAAAGTATTATTATGGTTGAATAATATTTTTGTAATTATATTATAACTTATATAATAATATGTATGTAATACATATACATGATATTAAATAAAACGAAATATCTTCGTGACGGTTGGAAAAACCTCCAAAATAAACTAGACAAATACCATTAATGTTTTATCAAATGAATCATTATAATGTATGAGTGACATATGAAATATGGTCACATTTATAATTATAGAGGTTCCTATATACCATGCAATATCACATATATAGTACTATTCCCATGTTTACATGAACATATACCCAAGTTATCCAACCATGAATCCATGAATGTAATGCTCCAGGAATGGTGATTCTGATGTTTATAACTCCCCAAATGAGCATAAATGAACTTAATAAAATTATAATAAAAAACATGTGTGAATATATTATGAGTTATGTAATTAATTAATATAAATTTATTATCATGTACATTGATTATATGCGAGAATCACATTCAGACATAAGTTAGTGTAATTCTTAACAAAATTTCCATTTTTTAGGTTAACCATCTACTTCATTGATTATTTTGCGGAAACATTATTTGTGAAATTAGATATGATTATATTATTTCCTTTTTACACTTTTTTTATGTATATTTATAGAAAATAAACATATTCAATTAATTGGACTCATTCTCACATCAATGGTATAGAATTTATAAGGGATAATAATTTTAAAATCCTCTTTAAAGTAACCTTTTACAAAAGTCTAAAAAATGTTTTTTGTAACTTATAATGCTTGAAAGGATTTTCCATATTTCATGACAGATTTATTTTTGGAATATTCCTTTAAAAAACACATTGATATATTCAAAGAATTCTTTTTCCAATATTAGTGGGAAAAATTATTCAAAAATAAAGTAATTTTATCAAAAATATGTTCTTGTGATGAAATCTTGCATGTTTTATGATTATGTTATGGTTCATAGGAATTATTTATAATGATAGGTGGTTCCATTATAAACCAAATATAGATGTTCCCTGATATCTATCCAATTCATGGGTTATTTTAGAAGATGAATAATTTTTATTCCAATCGTAACTTTGATTGTATCATCATAAAGTACTCATGTTGGTTAAAATCATAAGGAAGTCGTGTGGGTTACAATCATATAGTTGTAATGAGGGTTACAAAATAGGTATTTATGTTATAAAAATGATTTCCTAATATATAGATATCTTTTACCAATGATTTCATTTTTTTATAGGAATCTCTTATTTTGATATGGTAAGTTATAATGATTTTGTTGAATGGAAGCTTTTTAAAAGTATTTGTGGACTAATTGTTTATTTACTTCGTTTTATGTTCCTTACCGAGATTTTTGTGATAATACCTTATTTTAAAATGTTATTCATAGGTTTTATGAATGGATAAAGAAATGGAATCATTCATGTTTAAATTCATGTAGTTTTATTTTGGAAAGAAATCATGTTTTTTAAAAAATTTCAACTTTTGAAAAAATGGATACTAAGTAGAAGTGTCTATTTCATGCTATATGAGTTTATAAATATAATTTATTATTTAATTATCTAAAAATATAAACTAAAAAGTTATTTGGGAGTGTATGAAAGTAAATTATTATTGGATTTACTATATTACAAAATGTTTAGGGTTGGGCCCTTAATGTTTGTATCAGATCAGGGTTTACATAACATTAGAAGTTAGGATGTTATTTGAGGGTAAGTTAAATATCCTCTATAAACAAAAGAGTTTTTACTAAATTGATATTTTGGGAGCTTTATAGTATTTTTTTTGTTTTGGATAAAAATCTAAATCAATTAAGATATAAGGTGGCCAAGGGATTAAAGTATTATAAAAATTTTATGGTATTATCATTACCCTATATATTGTTTTTCCATTAATAATTCATATTATGTTTAAGTGATATTATTTTCAACATATTAAGGATTGTTTGAAAAGATAAAATGAAAGAGATCAAGAACAACCATCTTATCCCAACCATATGATTTGATCATCACTATTAAATTAATGTATTATTAAAATGAATTTGACAACTTCTTGAGTATTAAAATCACCTGAAATAAAATGTTTGAGTTATACATCACCTATTCATTTTGAAAAAAATATTATGGTTCATGGTGTCCTATTCATATTATTTCAATATCTCAACTCTTCCAACTTTATAGAAATGTGAAATACCAAAATTGTATTGACCATTTACTTTATTGTTGTAGGAAAACATGTCAACAGATAATGGGAATATCAAGAAGATTCTAAAATATGTATTTAAGGTATTAATTATTTTCATATCCATAAAGTATTAATGGATTAATATTTATGAATCATTAAAATAAAATTCATATCATTTATTTTCAGGAATGAAATATTAAATAATAATATGTTAATGTATAATTAATGGATTATGAATAATGTTTAATGAGTATGGTTTCTAGATATAGGGATTAAGGAGTTATGATGTGGTGTAATAATTAAGGATGATAATATATTTGAAACTATTACTTCTATTTTCATATTTCAATTGATGATAGTACATTGGAGATTTTGTGTGTATCTAAAATGATGTTTGAGGCATATGTTACCATTATGATTAAAATATGTTTTAATTAAAATATACTTTAGTAATAATTACCTAAAATTTGGTGGAGATATGTTTAAAGGTATATATATACTTTATGGTTTATAAGATCTTTGAATTTTAAGGTAATTATGGGTTATTAAATTTTTAGAAGAAATATTAAATGTGTTAGATAACCTTTTATGTTAATTATTTTAATGATTAATATATTATGGTTGTTTTTAAGGATTTTTCTCACATTTAGAAGAATGTTATACCAATTATAGTTTTTGATGAAGGAAAACCCATAGGTCGGGTGACAACCTATCGTTTCTAGAAATTCTACTGAGTTTAAACACATAATAAAAGGGTATTAATGGTACAATTCCAACCTCTACCCTATGTGAAGTCTTGGTTAGTATTAAATTTTCATTTTATTGTATTTTTTGATATATTTTATGTTAATATTTGGAATATATTTTTTATGAAGTAGTTATCCTTGGGACTGGAAAATGACTTGGTGTTATATGAATTTGGAAGACGTTTAGTATTTAGGGAATCCTATATGATTAAAATAAATAGATTATTATGTGATTATATATAAAGAATAATGGTTGAACAATATTTTGGAAGAATATATGACATTATTGTGTTTTTATGGTGATTCATGTTATTAATAGAAATGGTTAGAATATCTTGGATATTATGTAATTTTAGTAATTATATTTTTATTATGTGACATTAATAATGATAGATGTGATTTGGTGATAAATATTAAATTTATTTGGGAGGCTATCTGACCAAATCCTTCTGATTTTTGGTTTTCAATCCTCATCTAGAATAATATTGAGTAATTTTGAGGATAGTAATTTATTGAATGCTCTATATTAAACTTCAGGTATTATTGTTGAATTTCAGAAATTATCTTATATTATCGTAATAATGATTTGTTTGGGTTAATTTATAACTAGAAGAGGAATATATTATTTTTGTTTCCTGGATTTTTTAACATGTAGAAGTTTATTTTAGGGCATCAATCCTAAAAAATTCATTCTCATCATTTGGTGGAAATATTTATTATTTGGTGGAAAATATTATTATCATGTATGTAAACTTCATCATGTTCTTATAATATGAAGTAAATTTATATAGAAATAATAAATTTTATCCACCTACATTTCTTACCAAGAAATAAATGTCCTTTAAACTTGTATCAAATTTATGGTTTTTGTATGATTGACATTCTCATGACCATGTTCACTACCACTCTTCATTACTATTTGTAAATTTTTTTATTTTTCATATCCATATTTGGACTCCCCACTTATGGTAACTTACATGGAAACCTAGTTTGTTTTATCTAAGGATACATTCATATTTCCCTTAATCAATCATAAAAAGGATTTTTTATTAATACATTTTTAGATATGGGATTTTAAAGAATGCAATTTGAAAGGTTAAACCCCTAGTGTTTGATCTGAAGTTCAAATAATGAGGAAACAAATTATTAAAAGGGGAGAATGTTACATCCATGATTTTTAAAATTAAATATTATGTTCATAAATGTATAATATAAGAAACAAAAAACTTAAATGAAGAACTAAATATTTTTATTATGTAACAAGTATAACCTAGTCATAAAATTGATAAGAATGAATATTATTAATTTTATTTTGAAATATAATATATATATATTCCTTATAATCATTGATAATTAACTAATTAACTCATTATAGGTACTATATGTTTAGTAAAGTCATTCTATCAGTTTTTTAAATCTATTTTATTCCTCAAATTCATTTTTCATTCATTTTTTTTTACTTTTTAGGAAAAATATTTATAATTAAATTTTGAAACACTTATAAAATGTATTTGATAAAATGAACATAATTTTTTAATCATCATATAAATATTTTTCTGGGGTTAAATGTTGTAAATTTTATGAAATGTTCTATTTTTCAATGAATAGAAAAATATACAAGTTTTCATTGAAAATATATTTTTTATGTTCATGGTCAGGTAATGATTTATATTATTGTTATTAAATTATAAATATGTAATATTTAATTATAATAATGCAACCATGGTTTATCAAATATTATTTATACATTAATTATTATAAGAAAAACAAAATAAAAACTATTATATTTAAAAAATGATAATTTTTCTAAAAACTATTATTTAATTTGTTTTTTTGTGGTTTAATTTTAAATTAAAATATGAAATTTCTGTGTTTTTAATTTCATAAAATAAAATAAATATTCATATTTAGGAGTGGATTTTTTTTTAAATAATTCATTTTATTTCTATCAAATATGATTTGTGATTGAGGTAAAATTTATTACCTCTATAAAGGGTAAAACACGTAAATTAGGATAATAAATAAATGATAAGGAAATAAATTTTCATAGTAATTCTTATTACAATAGGTTAATTCTAAAATATACATATATTGTATAGAATATATTTATTTAATGAAAAATATTCCATAAAAATGACATAAATATTATTAAAATCAAATAAAATGACAAAATATTAGATTCTTATTTTTTAATTGTATAATAATATTAAGATATGGTTAAGTAGAATAAATATTCCATTATAATTAATAATTTTAAAGATAAAATATTACCATTATCATTTGATTTTTTTTTAGTATAGAAATAAATAACATAAATGCTTACATAACACTGATACAATAATTATTTTATTAATGGAAATATCATATAAATGTTATTAAAAATATTAAACTAAAATTAAATAAAGATATATATTTTGATAAATAAATTTTATAAATTACCGTGGACCGCAATTAAGGTAATTAAATAGTTATTTTGAATTTAATAGGTCTTATTTGTGTTTTTAAAAGTCAACGTATTGAATAGTTTGATAATTGACAATAATGATATTTTATGGGATTAATATTTAATTAAATTATATAAAAATAGAAAAAATATTTAAAAATATGAATTAATTATGATATGGTATAAATATAAATAAAATACAATTTAAGGTCCAATTGAAACCATATATGCAATGATTAAAACTTTTTAATATTGAAAAATTTATTATCATAGTTAAAATTAAAATAGGTTAATTAAGGGTTAATCAAAATGATTATAATTAAAATAAGAAAAAAATTTATATAAAGTATATTGATTTATGATATTAATACAATATAATATCTTATCATATAATCCATTACCACTTGGTGGTATTTGGATTGAAGATTATTTTATTTTAAGTAAATCCTTTGAGAAATTTCTAAAAACACCCATTTCCTCCGTTATAAATACCACCCCATTGAACCACTTCTCCTCACATCATACAAGACATGATGTGTTCCAAAATATCTACCAAAAAATTTCCTCCCCAGTCTAACCACATCTATGAACTACAAGTCTCAAAAAAAGTCCAAATCAAAATTCCTCAAGGGATCCATCTAGGTGGTGATATTTAAGAGGTAACACTCTCAAACTACATCATTTAATTTATTTTCTTCTTCTAATTTATCATCATATAAATAACATATAAAGGCCTAATAAATCAAGTATCATGAATATAATGGAATGTTATATTGATAATTTAATATCTTCTATCCATCTTTTTTCTCACATACTCTTATTAAATGAAACAAAATTATTGTTCAAATTATAGCGATCTTCCATGTTCGTTGATAATGAGTTATATTTTTTAATTACTATTACTGTGGTTAAATAAGATTTTAACAAGTATATTATAATTTATATAATTTTCATTAAATAATATATATACATGATATTAATGAAAATGATATATGTTCCTGATGGTTAGAAAATATGCCAAAATAATAGATTTAATTGTCATTAGAGTTTTATTAAATAAATCATTATCATGTTATAAATAAAAATTACATATGGATCCATATAGAAATATTGAGGTGTATTAGAACCATATAATATCACTTGTGGAGTAATAATCCCATTTTTACCAGAACATCTATAAAAACACATAGGTTTAAGAACAATGAATCCATGAAACCAACTCTCATGGAACAATGGTTCTGATGTTTATAACTAAACGAAATAGACATGAATGAACATAATTAAATTATATTAAATAAAAAATATGAGTAATAGGATCTGAATTATATAATTATTTAGTCTAATTTGACTATCCAGGACATTATGTACACGTTCATAATTCATTCAGAGATAAGGTAAGTGAATTCTTAACCCAATTTTCATTTTTTGGTTGACTATCATCTTTATTGGTCATGTCATGAGAAAATTGTTTGTGACTTGAATTTTTAATATATAATGATGTATTTACACTTATTTATGTATATTTACATTAAATTCAGATATTCCTTTCATTTTATTAATTCTAACTTTAATGAAATGATATTTATAAGGGAATTTCCTTTAAAAAACTCATTAATTATTTTTTTTGAAAAAGTAAAAAAGGAATTTATTAAAATTATAATTCATAAAAAAAATTCCCATATTAATAAGCCATATTGTTTTGAATATTTATTTATAATTCTATAAGGATATTTTCAATTAAAATTTTTTCTTTATGATTTCTCACAATTCTTTCGAAATAATGTATTGTATTCAATGTATGTTCTTATAATGGATTCTATCATTTTTATGATTATGGTAATGTTATTTGGAACTGTTTATGATATATAATGTTTCTATTATAAACCAAGTATAGTTGGGTCTATAATTTCCCTCTATTTTAATTTGTTTTATTGATGTTGGTCTTAATTTTTATTCCAAGCATAACTATGATTGTTACATTATAAGGTAGTCGTGAGACTAAAAATTGTAAGGTCTTCGTTAGGGTTACAATCATATGTTAGCGATGATAATTGAAACATACATAATTATGATAAAAAATTTATTCCCCAAGTTTCCTATATATATATATATTTATTCTTGAAGTGTTTTCATTGGAATTTTTTATTTTCATAAGGTAAGTTATTAATTTTATGATCAATGAAAAATTTCTACAAATATTTATGGAAAAAAGAGTTCCTTCCATATTTTTAGGTCCCTTACTAAGATATTTTTTCTAATACCATGTTTTGAAATGGGTTTCACAGGTTCTATAGATGGGTAATGTAAAAGAAGAATTAATTATTAATTTTTTTATGTTTTATTATGGACAGAAATCCCATTTTGATTTAAATGTTTCATATTTTGAAAATTTTATTTTGACTATAAATATCTAATTTTTAATATATGAGTTTTTATGTATTACTTATGATGTAATTTTCTAAAATTAAAAACATAAAATAACTTTGGGAATTTAAGAAATTGTATTCTAGTTTAATTTACAATCTTATTTAATGTATATGTTTATGTGCTTACATCAGGTTATTTTTTATCTTTATAGACCAAACCCATATATAAGTTCAAAACCATGAAAATGAACTCGAATTGGTGTGAAATCCTAAGAAAATGAACTTCAAGTTAATTATGATCTTTATGAACCAAACACACATAACTCCAACCCATAAATCACTCATCGTAATTTCATACCCTTATAAAATAATAACACATGAAAAATCAACCATGTCATATAAAATAAATGAATCCATCATTACTTTCTATGGAAACATAATAAAATGACATTAGAGTCAATTTTTATCGATACAAATGACACTAAACATAATTTTAAATATGAATCACTTGGTATGATAAAAATTATATTTTGACCCTTAAATTCTAGTGAAAGTGGAATAAAACCTTAAATTATTTAATACTGAGATAATGTGATTTTATTTCCATGGAAATATTTGATAATAATTCTAAATTAATTTTTCATCTTCTAGAATAATTTGTGAATCAATATTATTCTTGGATTTCTCAGTATGACCAAAATTACCATTTAACCTTGATATATTTGTAAATATGGAATATATCATGTCAAGTGTAAAAAATACTGTGGATGACTCTGAATTTACATGAAGTCATAGTAAAATGATCTTTGAGTAATTTATGATTTTTAGGAATTAAAGGAACAAGAATATGATTTTCATATTGGTTCGTATAATGTAAACTATAATTATATATTGTCAACATATATTAATAAATGAAAATTCAGCATGTATTGGTCAAATATGAGAAAAATATCATGAATTAATGTAAAATATAGAGAAATGATCAATGATTCATTTATAATCTATACAAACCAAGCTCATGTAAATATGAAACCTAAAATTCATAGTATATTTGGAAGTATTTTCTTACCAAAATAAATTTTAGAAAGTTAAATATAGTGACCCTATCCTTTAAAATATAATATTACATGATTTTAAACATAATTATACATCAGAGTATAATCCAAGGATCATGATGTCTAGTTTCTTGGAAGACTAGGTACATAAAACATAAAACATGGGACTAAAAAACACTTTGTTATTTAATATTCATAGAGAGATCCTAAATTCCATTGATCCCTTACATCTTCATAAGGTACCCAGGGGATCACATGAATGAAGGGATGATCTCAAATCCTAGTATGGAAATAAACATAAGAATAAGGATTTAACACAAGGGATAAAGATCATGACATAATGATATAAAATGGTATATTGAATCCTAACATATAAACAGGGGATCGTATAAACATGAATTCATAGAAATGTGGAAGCAAAATAAAACATGACTTTTTCATGAGTCAAGGCTCTTTAAACATAGAGGAGTACAAATAAAGGTTAACCACCAAGACCGTTGCACATGGTAGCATGAGTCAAGGATAACAGCCAAAACCATTGCACACAACTTCTCATGAGACTCAACTTTACCCAATTCATTAAATTTATATCTAATAACACCCATCATAACATGTTCATGAATTTTCTTTAAAAATAAATTATCATACATAAACAATCATACATAAACATAAGGGAACCCCTGGATAGAAATGAATATCACATTCATGTCCTAAAGCATAATGAATGGGAATAAAATTAAAGGGTCCATGGGAGAAAACAATTAAAACATAAATGGAAATTAATAATTTAAAATATTCATATAGTATGGTAAGTGAATTCAAATATAATAAACAACATGTAAGAAGATTGTTTAAAAAATTCTTAGCACTAAAAGATTTTAGTGCGGTTTAAAGGAAAATACTGAAGAGAATTTTAAATAGAAAAGGGAATAAACATTTATATAAAACCATAATTTTAAAAATAAGGTTTTCATAATAAAAATACTTATTTTATAAAAACAATGGTGGCTTAAAACAAATGGTAAGGTTCACATGAAATTGGGTAGAAATTTAGGAAGTTCCATTAAAACAGGTTTTCTTGTTGTGAAGTATCGAGGAGGGAGTCACTTAAAAGAATGTATATCCCTGAAAAATAATGAGGAATGGATCATGAAACATGAGTTCAAAACATATAAATAGTATGAATAAGTTCTATATTATAATAAAATATAACTTCATTTTGGTAAAAAAATGATAGAGCAACCCGAAGGAATAAAGGCAGTTCTGATAGAATCCCTTATGGAATATAAGGATGACATCGGGTGTACTTAGGATGGATTAATGAGAGATAAATGGATTTATTATCTTTTATACATCATGAGGAAAATATGGGGAAGGTGTTAAATCAAACACCATCATTAGGAATTACATATAAAAGTGCAAAACATAGAGGAGATTCTGGAATAAATTTGAGAATGTGAGGATCCATTACCTTATGTCTGATGGTGATATTTTCCTGATCTCAATGACCTGAATAATCAAATTAGGTTCATTAAATAAAAATTCTAGAAAATATTTAAATGTAAATTATTTTTTATATCCTTTTTGAGTTCTTTCATAACCTTTTTGATTGGTTATGATGTTTAATATTATTGTTTGGGTGTGTTTGTTTCCTTGGTTTTAATGATCGTTCACTTATATTCATGTTGAAATACACAAGTATGGCAGGAGACGTTGTCTAGAGTTGATGTTATATTTTATTATTTAACATCAATAAGGATAAATGGTTTTAAAATTAATGGGTTATTTAGAGTTAAGGTGAAGCATTATATGAAACATTAATGATAAAGGCCTGGATTAACTTAGTGATTTTGCTCACAATAAAATTGTTTTGTATAATTATTTAACATCATATGTGAAAAAGGATTAAATAACAACACATAAGATAAAATACATAATTAAATCTATGTTTCAACCATAAAAATGGTTTCATGACCAGAATTGATGATGGTAATGAAAATTTAAAACCCATCATCATTGAATGTTATAAATCAACACATCTAGGATGATGTTTTCATTGATTATATAAAAGGAGGGTTAAAGAGAGATTATGATAAACTATACTATTATCATAATAGAATTTATGTAAATTTATTTTACTTGATTTATCATATAAATTGGGTTAATGGGGGTTGAGTAATGAAAAAATAGAAGAAAATAACTTGAAAGAAAATAAGAGAATAGGAAAGAAGAATTTACCTCTTGAGTTTATCCACTTTGAGAGCCTCTTGAGGTTATAAGATTTGGTCTTTTTAGAATACCAAGGGATTAAATACATGGGGGAGGATATTATAGAGAGATTTGGGCACAATATAAGAAATCCATAAGGATTGAGAGGAGTAAATAGAAGAGGGGAGTGTGGGTGGTTTTTATACGGGAGGGGAGGAGGGGTTTCATAATATTTTAATCATTAGTTTATTATTTTTCCAAAATAAAAGAAATAATAATTATTATTGCGACAAAATAATAATAATATGTGAATGTGATTTAAAACAAATGGCCATTATATCACCCATGACTCAATCATGATGTATAAATTCAGGTTTTAGCATTTATTTTGAATTATCGTATTTTACTTTTCCGAAAAAATTCAAATATTTTAAAAAAATCCCAAAAATTAACCCTAAACATTTTTTGATGTGTAAAATCCAAAAAAAAATCTATTTTCAAAAATAATTTTCAAAATATGATTAATTTAATTTTTAATTAAAATCATAATTTAATTTAAAAATATAGATTTTAATACTATAACTCATTTTATAATGCTTTAAAAAAATACATAAGGTCTTATAAAATTATTTTAAAACCAGAAGACAAGAAATTGTTAATTTATAAACAAATTTTATGAAAAAACATTATCTTTTAAATGAATTAATTAATTGTACTTAATTATTTATGATATACAAAAATACCAATACTTTTTCTATGGTCAGATTATCACTTATAAGATGCCTAAATTTTATTTATACATTAATGGATGAGGTTACTGTTATTTAAGACGATTTACTATTCATAAGGGTAATATTAGAATTCCTAATGGTAGGTTACTATTCACCAAAAATTATGTTTGTTCCATCAGAGCCCAAAAAACACCCTGAACACAACTATGTGTGTCAGATTTTCAAAATTCAAAACATAAAAGTCACAATATTATGTTTAAAGGTCACATTGTACTTAGTTGTTCATGGTGTTTTGATTTCATGTGATCATATGACATAATTATATGAAGGGAGTTTCCATTGATAAAACATTGGTTCGTTATATTTTTCCCCACTGATGAAATTTCACCCTCAAAATCTCTTTTTTTTCAATCTATGCCATAAAAAGGTGCAGGTACTTTTCCTTTATTTCCTCCTCCAGTTCCCATGTTTCCTCTTCATACGTATGGTTATGCTATGGAACTTTGACCAGGTGTGTAGTATTGTTACGTAGAACTTTATCTCTATGATCGAAGACCATTAATGAATGCTCCTGGTAAGAATGATCATTCTCTAACTATACCACCTCTGAAAAGAGTACATGTGAAGGATCTGGTATGTAATTCTTAAGAGGGATACATGGAAGATATCCTATACATTAGACATCGTCGGTGGAAGTTCCAATCAATAGGCCACATCCCAACACAATCTAGAATCTAAAAGGGTCCAATGTATCTAGGAATTAACTTTACTTTCTTTACAAACCTCATGACCCTCTTCCATAGAGATATGCGTACAAAAACCATGTCTCCAACTTTTAACTCCAGGTATCATCAATGATTGTATTCATAAATCTTTTGTCAAATTTGGGATTCCTTTATGTGCTACTAATTGGTTCTCACCTTATCCACCATTTCATCGACCATTTCACGTCCTAGTAGCTTACACTCACTGACTTCATCCCAACATGCTAGTGTTCTACACCTTTTCCCATAGAGGACTTTGTATGGTTCCATTCAGATGCTCGATTGGAATCTATTACTGTAGGTGAATTTAACCCATGGAAGTTGTTGGTTCAAACAACCTTTGAAGTCCATAGAACATTCTCTAAACATACATTCTTGCGTCTGAATAGTTCTCTCAGATTGACCATCAGTTTGAGAATGATAGGGAATACTGATGTCTAGTTTAATTCATAGAGAATGTTGGTCACTCTTCCAGAACTTCAAGGAGAATCTTGTATTTCTATCAGATAAAATAGATAGTGTTACTCCATCCAGCCTTAACTCTACATTGATATATATTAGTGCATTTTGATCCAATGTGAATTCTTCTTAAATCATGATAAAGTGAGATGTTTTTGTAAGATGATCCACAATAACCCATATAGCATTGTTTCCTCAGTATATCCTTGGAATTCTGAGGACAAATTCCATGATGATGTTCCCCCACTTACATGTTGGTATGGTTTGTGGTTTCATCATCCTCTTATACTACTATCTTTTTCCATCACTTGTTGACAAACTAGGCACTTTTATGTATACTCAAAAATCTTCTTCTTCATATTTTCCCACCAAATGTTCTCTCAAAGATCCTAATACATTTTTGTACTTTATGGGTAAATAGAGAAGGCTCAGCTATGTACATCATTCAAAATCTTTTTCTTTATATCTGGATCATATAGTACAAATAACCATAATCCAAATCTTACAAATCATTCCACATCAATAATGAACTCAAAGGATTTACCATTTTTAATGGCTTCCACCCATTTTTGATTTTCTATATATTTTCTTTGAGCATCCATTATTTTCTCTATAAGAAATGGTTGAGAAATAATTTTAGAATGGAATTATGATGTTCCTCCATTAATTATTCCCATTTCCATCCTCAAAAAATAAAAGAATATTAGATCCCTTTCAATTATTATAATTGATAAATATAGACGATTCTTTATACCAGTAGCATCTGCTACCTTGTGTGCCTTACCGGGATGGTAGTGGATTGAGAAGTCATAATCCTTGATTAAATATATCCATATTCGCTGGTGAATATTTATATCTCTTTGTGTTAATATATATTTGAGACTCTTTTAATTAGTATATATCTCACACTTCACCCCATAGATATAATTCCACTAAATTTTTAATGCAAAGATTGCAGCTACCAACTCTAGCTCATGCGTAGGATAGTTTTGATCATGGATTTTCAGCTTTCTTGAGGCGTAGGATATAGAAAATATCCTAATAACTTATTTTAATCATCATCATACACCGTAAAGAGTTCTACACTTTTTGGGAGTGTGAGTATTGGCACAGTGATAAGCCTCTTTTTCAACTCCTTAAAGCAGTCTTCACATTCTTGAGTCCAAACAAACATTACTCCCTTTTGTGTCAGCTTACTCATTGGGTTTGAAAATCATGATAATCATTTCCCAAATCATCAATAATACCAATATAAACCATGTATCCTATGGATATCTATTACAAATGTTGTCCGGGGCCACTCTTCAATTGCATTTTTCTTGGATGTTTCCACATATATCTATTTGCTGGTGATAAAATTCCCCAAGAATGATACTTCATCCATCAAAAACACACATTTACTATAATTTTCATACAACTTCTCCATTCACACAATATTTAAAATAGTATTCAAATGCCTCTCATGTTCCTCCTTTCACTTGGAGTATTTCAGAATATCATTGATAAAGACTACAACAATTTTGTTTAGGTAATCACTAAAGACACTATTCATTAAATCCATGAAATTTTTTGGAGAATTAGTGAGTCCAAAGGGAATCCCTATGAACTAATAGTGTCCATGCCTTATTCAAATGGAGTTATTGGGATCATCTTCCTTCCTCACCTATAATTGGTGGTATCCTGATTGAAGGTCCACCTTAGAGAAATTACTAGCCCAAAGAAGCTAATCAAACAAGTCTTATATCTGAAGAAGGGTTTATGTGTTCTTTATCATGATTTTGTTGAGCTCAATATAATCAATTTATAGGTGAATTGATCCATTATTATTCTTAATTAAGAGGACCAGAGAACCCATGGTGAAGCACTTAGGCATATAAAACCCTTCTACAGATTCTCCTGTAATTGCTTCTTCAGCTCTTCCAACTCTATGGTTGAAATTCTATAAGGTGTATTTTATATAGGCATGGACCAAGGAATAAGTTCAATTGAGAATTAAACCTCTCAATCAGGAGGAATACCATAAAAATTATTAGGAAATAGATCAGTTTAATCCCTCATGATGGGAATATCTTCATGAAATGTTCTCTCCTTTATCTTAATCATCTGTATAAGGCCCTATCCTTAAAACATTACCTAATATTGAGTTAAATCATGAATTAACATTGAGGATATTTTCAGGTTTAGAGTTTTAGATAGTTAGGCCATAATTATTACATTACATCTCAAATATTAAAATTTAGACACTTCTACTCAGAATCCATTATTTCTGAAGAAAACACTTAAAAGAAAACAAGAATTCTTTTCTTGATATAAATCTTCTTAAATTCATCCTTTCTATTACCCTTACTTATACCCTGTGAAAAAAATTTAAAAAAACATGGGATGAGAGTAAAAAGCTCAGTAAAGGTTATAAAATAAAGAATTAAAAAATTAGTCCATCAATACATACAAAACATAAGCACTTTGACATACCTCGTGAAATAATATGATTTATGAATAACACATAGAAATAATAAATCATAAAATCCACTTGTGGTACCCATAACATAATTACATTGTATCTTTCACAGCTACATAGGGAGTTACGTTTGGAATACCCATCACAGTATATTCAATAAATCTCTTAGGAGAAAAATTAACGTTTCCCTCTGTCACATTACCCAATGCATTGGAGAGATATCTTGGGCTCACCTACCCTAGGTTTATCATGGAACCACAGGTATACATAAACAATGCCCAAGAACCATACCATAATCATAACACATGAATAAGCATAAAGTAAAGATAACATTTTCACATAGCAACCATAGTATAACATTTCAACATATTGACATAATCAATCCATTCTCAAAAAAAATTTCAATACCAAAACACATAAAAAGAATATATGGTATTTATTTTCCATTTAAAAAAATGTTATGGGATGTTAAGGAATCCAAATATCAAGTAATGTTCACAAGAGAAAAAAGGTTGTTGTCATCATCTACATTTAAAAAAACATTCTTTTTTGCATTTTGTAAAACACTTCGTAAAAAAAGATTCCTTTGAATAAAATTGAAAGTAAAAGGGGTTTATTATAAAGTGTATAAAATAAATTCATGCATAAATAAAAGTATGCCTCAATGAAAGGAGATTGAGATGAAGTCCCTTACCTTGTGTTTGACTTACCTTGTTCTTTCTTTATATCCTTGAATAATAAACTTAAGTTAATTCTACTTTCTTTAGAACCTTTTTCAAGTTTATTATACCTTTTATATCACTCCTTACCTTGATATAACAATCATGTAATTATTAATGTTCATATCATTATTTTTATTGATGTTTGGCCTCCAAATCTTTTTTTTTGTATTTTCAAAAGCCACTTTCGGATGAGTGGTAACCTTACAGATTTCAAGATATTTAAAAATTCAGAACATAACAAGTTTTCAAATTCAAACAAAAACCATGATCATCGACGTGTCCCACACATCCACTCCAAATGTCATTGACATCCACATGACCGTTGAATGAGGAAAAAGAGAAGATTACATTTTCAAATTTCAAATGACAAAGAAAAGTCATAATCACCACCTTGGTTGAAGAGTCGCCTCATGTCATGTACCCTGACCCGAACAGATCATCACAATAACACCATGCCACCAGTGAGAGATGACAATAGAAACCAACACCGCCGTTGAAGAACCTCCAAACAGTATGCCGATAAAAACCAAAAGAACCACCAGACGAAGAATCTCACAACCATATCATTTCAAACAAAAAATCCAAAAAAGAACCATCATCACAGTCACATATAACTACACCATAACAGAATAACCATAAACAAAACCAGCAGCAAAAAACCACATCACTGAGCACAAAGACCTCTTGGAACTCTGTCGACCACTCAGACTCACCTCCCAACACACCATGACATCCACTGCGCAAATCCGACTGGGAGGAGATTGGTGTAATCCTTGGGAAATAGAAGAGTAGGAGTGGTCACCATCGAGTGATAACACTATCACCAAAATCTTATGATGTCGAAAAGGATGAAAACCATGACCAAAACCAAACTTCACGGGTTAGGACATCAATTGCAACTGGAAAACACCACCAGGATCAAAAGATAAACCCAGAACAAAAAGGAACAATGTGAAACCAATGAAGAAAACTAAAATCCAAAGGCATAAGAGAAACAACACGAATCGCAACTCCTTGGAAACCGATGAACTCTCAACCAACACATCCAAAACCCCCATGAGAGCTAGTACATTAAACAGAAATGGCGTACAATTCTATTTTCATTTTTTTTCATTTTTAAAGGAATACAAACCAAATGATACATATGTATATTATAATTATAGTATAATATCATATTTTATATATGTTACATGAGTTCATGAACACCATCCTTTATACGTTCCATGTATGGCATGAACGAGTCATATCACATTGAGGGTGTGGTAGTCTGTACTTCCTCAAATACAATTATCATATTTACCCATTATGGAAACCATAAAGGTTTGATATAATTTAAAAATACAGAATCATAGAGAAAATATTAATATAATATTTATCACATATAAATTCAGTGCAATCATAATGGCCACCATGAGAGGTGGTATGGAAAACTCAGACAATCATCGTTTTTTGAGGCACTAGTTCACCGTCCCCAAAAATAGTATGTTCTAATTCTATTAGACGAAGGTGTGTAGGTGTAGTTTGAATACTTATCATAAAAAAACCTAGTATATTTAGGATACTGGTGTTGTTTTGTAATCAAAGAAAAATAATATACTAGAAAGTGAATAAGTAGAACAATGGAAAGGAATTTTTGAGAAGACGCTACCTCTTAGAACATGTAACTCTTTATTATTTGAGCCAAAAGGCTTTCTTGAATTGCCTTATTCCTAGGAGAAAGCTTATAGGAGGATTATAGGGACTTTGGGAGCTTCTTGGTGAAAATTTTGGATGATCCAAGGGGCCTGAGAGGTGTCTGTAATGGGTTAGTGGTAGGGCCCTTTTATAAGAGGGAGGAGGGGCTCTTTAGGAAAGTTTGAAAGTATCATTTTATTATATAATTTTTTTTGTTTTAAAAAGGTCCAAAACTCATTAAATTTTATGATATGATGAATATAAGTCTAAATAAAATAATACAATAAGAATTGGATAGGTTTTGAACATTTTTTAATCCTCATGTTTTTTATTTAACCCTTTTTTTCTCTTACAATTTTATCAACCATTTAACACTTTGAGAATCAAAATAGTTACCAAAACATGAAAAATACCCAATTAAAGTGTCAATAATAATATTTTATACTAATGATCACTATTTGGCATAATATTAGATTTTTTGAAATTTTAAAATATTTTATAAAATAATTTATATTTTAAATTATGAATTATGTCAATTTTGACACTATTCATGTCATGACTTTGTTAAAATCCATAGCAACTTGATTGATTCGAAAGAACATAATTAATAAAAATATAACATGAAAAGATCATCCAAAAAATTCATGGATGAAATCAAAATAACCAAATTAAATTTATTTTAACAATTTTAATATCATTTATTTGAATCCTTTATTAATGACACAATCACTACATCATCATTGTGTCATAATTAAATTTATTTATTTAATCTATATAAATTATAAATAAAGTAATATGATTTAGGAATTTTTTTAGATTTATAATGACTATTTATAGTATACTATATCATTTATATAACCCCATATAAATTTTTTTTAGTAAAAGATATATGTTTATGTTATATTTTCATTAACTTTAAATTAAAAGTAATTAACTATCATTTTCAAACACAAGTGGCTCCATGGGCTCCTAAAATCAACCCAAGGATACCCATGGTCGGAAATATCTCAACCAATAGGATTAGTACACATGTTAAATTAATTTATTATTATTATAATATAATTTTTTACCCTTATTTACTAGATTAACCCTTTAACCATGGTAAAAAAAATATTTACTGAAGTTACTATTCATAATGTCTTAAAATAAAATTTACCTATTTACACAATTTGGACCTATTGATTCCAAATATGGAATCCATTTTTCCAAATTCAAAACATAGAAGTTTTAGAAATTAATTTAAAATTAATTCCCATTGTCAAAACCAAAAAGCGTGTTTTTAGGAAGTAAAAACTTCCAAAAGATTGACTTGTGTTCATATCCAATTTCAAATTGAAATTACTTGCAATAACCAAAGTTAGATTAAATGGTTACAAAATAATCCAATTAACCTTTAGAACCAATAAAAAGAACAATATAAATATATAAATAAATTATATTAAAAGAAAATTTTGAATTAAAATGTAGTAATTTTCACTATTCATTAAAAATGAACTTTATCAGAAAAATTCCAAAATTTCATCCAAAATAAATTTTGATGTTCCCATTCTAAATAAGAATTTTATTTTTTCAAATAGTACATATAAATGTTATAAACAATAAATTTAAAAAGGGTTCTCCATCAAAAGGTGGTAAAACAACCTTTAAAAAATATTAGAGTATTTCATGCTTAAAATCAGATATATTTTTATTTTAAACCACTAAAATTTATTGGATAAATGTAAAGACATTTAAAAAACATGTATAATCATATTTTAGTTAATTCTATTCATTCTCTCCAGAATAATGTCTAGGCATTAACTACCATTTAAAATAATAATATTATATATTTTTTTCAATATGACTCAGCATTGTGTGCAACATAAGATTTTGGAGAAACCCATTTTTGTGTGTTGGGTATGCCATCGAACATAAAATCACTTTTAAAGTAAAAATAATAATTAATTCACAAATATTAATAAATATGAAAGTGTCATATTCTTTATTAACCTGGGATGTTACATCCTTCCCCTCTTTTGGAAGTTGTGTCCTCACAATTTTATTCACTTATCAAATTAATTGGGGTATTTATCCCTTATAGCATTTTCAGATTCCCACAGTGCCTCTTAAACCGTATGGGTTTTCCATGAAACCTTTACCTGATGAATTACCTTATTCCGCAACACTTGCTCTCTTGAGTCAAGAATCTTGAATTTTTGTTCCTCATAAGAAATATTGTCTACCAACTGAACTAATTCTACTCTCAAAACATGAGATGGATTCAACATATAATTTTTCAACATTGAAACATGAAAAATATTGTGTAACTAGGATAAACATGGAGGTAATGCCACTATGTAGGAAACTAATCCAACTTTCTCTAGGATTTCATAGGTTCCAATGAACCTCAGACTCAACTTTACCTTCTTACAAAAACATATCTCACTTTTCCATGGAGAAACATTGAGAATGACATGATCACTTACCTTGAAAGAAAGATCCTTCCTCCGGTTATCCGAATAACGTTTCTGTATGCTCTAGGCTGTTCTCATGGGCTTCTGAATCAACTAAACTTTTTCTGTAATCTCTTCTACCAATTCCGGTCCCATCAACTTCCTTTCACCTACTTCATCCCAAAAATCTAGAGTTCAACACCGCTTTCCATATAATTCCAAAAACAGTGTCATTTTTATACTGGAATGAAAACTCTTATTATAAGAAAATTAAACCAAATAAAGATGTTGGTCCCAAAATCCCTGTAAATCCATTGAGAAAGCACGTAAAATATCTTCCAATGTCTAAATTGTTCATTCTGACTGCACATTTGATTATGGATGAAAAGCTATACTAAAATTTAATTTTGTAACCAGTTACTTCTAAAGGACCTTACAGAAGTTAGAAGTGAACCTGTGATCACAATCAGATACAATAGAGAGGTGAACTCCATGGAAACATAATATATCTTAAATATAAAATCTAGAAATTTTATCTAGAGATAGAGTATCTCTAATGGGAAGAAAATGAGCAGGTTCAGATAATTGATCAACAATAACACAAATTTCATTGTTACCTCGAGATGTCTTTGGTAATCCCACTATGAAATCGATGGATACATTTTCCCATTTCCACTCTAGCACTGGAAAAAGGCTAAATAATCCCTTTCGGTAACTATAATTCTACTTTAACCTATTGATAAGTTAAACACTTCATAGTAAATTTAGCAATATATCTTTTTATTCCATCCCACCAGTAATACTATTGAAGATCTCTATACATCATAGTACTTCTAGGATGAACTAAAAATGGAGAACTATGAGCTTCAAATAACGAATCATTCTCAAACTGTGAATCACAAGGAACACATAATATCTTCCAAAATATTAAAACACAATCTCTATCAATGTACAACTCAGGTAACTTACCCATCTGAACCAATTCTACCATTTTATTCAACTCACTCTCATCTTTATGTGATTGCTTTATTTTGTCTACTAGGGACGATTGTACTAAAACCAAAAAAAATAGAGAAATATCCAACACCAATAACTTCTATGCAAAATTTCATCAAATCATTAATCAAAGGATCTCGTTCCAAATGTAGCAGGGTTAATATTGCATTACTCATTCGACTCAAAGCATCAGCCACTTTATTTGCCTTTCCTGGATGGTAATGAGTCATGAATTCATAATCCTTGATTAATTTTAAACATCTCCTCTATATCATGTTTAATTATTTCTGAGTGAATATATAATTTAAACTTTTGTGATAAGTATATATATCACACTTTACTCCATAAAAATTATGCCTCCAAAATTTTTAAGCAAAAACAACAGCCGCTAATTCCAAATCATGTGTAGGGAAATTTAACTAATGAGGTTTCAACTAGCATGAAGCATAAGAAATTACCTCATCATTCTGCATAAAGACAGAACCAAGTCCTTTCAATGAAGCATCACTATAGATAAAAAATTAACCATCTCTGTAATGTAATTCCAAAACCAGAGCATTCACCAATCTTCTTTTCCATTCCGGAAAACAATCATCACATTCTTTTGTCCAAATGAACATAACACCTTTTCGAGTTAACTTAGTCAGTGGGATAGATAACCAAACAAAATTTTCAAAAAACCGCCTATAATAACCTACTAAAATAAGAAAACTACGAATCTTGATTATATTTTTTGGTCTTGACCATTTTTTAACAACTTTTTTTTTTTCAGGATCAACAGTTATGCAATCTTTATAAACAATGTGACAAAGGAATGAAATTTTCTACAAAAAAAACTCACACATGTTGAATATCCCATATAGTTTCTTATCTTTTAAAACATACAAGACAACCCTAAAATGAATTTCATGCTCCTCTATAATTTTAGAATAAACCAAAATATCATTAATAAATACAAATAAAAACTTATCCCAGAAATCATGGAAGATTATATTCATAAGATCCATAAATACAATATGTGCATTCATTAACCCAAAAGGCATAAATTCAAATTCATAATGGCCATATATAGTATGAAACATAGTCTTCAGAATGTCTGCTTATTTTACTTTCAAATGATGGTACCCTGTCCACAAGTCAATCTTTTGAAAAATACTGAGCTCCCTGGAGCTGATCAAAATAAATCATCGATATGAGGCAAATGATACTTGTTCTTAACAGTGATGTTATTCAAGGATCTATAATCAATACAACTTCTCATTCAAACACCATTATTATTAATAAACAAGATTGGATCACCCCATGGTAATGTGCTAGGTCTAATGAAACCATTATATAATAACTCCTACTATTTCTTCTTTAACTCTAAAAGATCTATTTGAGCCATTCGATATGGGGTTTTTTGAGATGGATTGGCATCAGGAACTAAGTCAATATTAAATTCAACTTCCCGATCAAGTATTATACTAGGAAACTCATTAGGAAAAATATCAAGATACTTATCTACCATAGGCACACCATTAATCTGAAGAGTTCATTTATTTTCGAAAATATGTGAAAGGTAATTTTCATTTCCATATTTTACTAGTTTCTCAACTACCTGGTATACTATCATAAGTAAGGGTTCATTCTTGTACAGAAAATGTAATTATTTCTAAAAGGAAACCTCTTTAGCTATAAAGTCAGTCTTAGCATGATAAACGGAAATCCAACCCATACATAAATTAACATAAAACTCCACTAAAGGGGAATTAATAAGTTTTTCTGGTAGATTTATTCCATAAATAAGGATAATATTATTATTATAATTTCTTTTTTTCCTCAACATTCCCTCCAGGTGTTTTTACCATAATTTTAGGATTCATATATTGAGATGAAATTCCCAATTTAGTATATGATTTATAAGAAATTAAAGGATGTGTAGACCCTAAATCAAACAACAAATTGTCATAATCTGAATAAAAAAAATACTATACCTAATACTACTTCATTTTGTGGACCTACATCTATTGAATTAGTGGAAAAGGATTTCACCACCCCCATATGCTGGTAGTCAGGCTACTTTCCTTCAGTTGAGTTCTTCGTTGGAAACTAATTTGAATAATGACCCATTTTATTGCACTTAAAACATCTTTCTGGCTATAAATCATATTTTGTCTTACCATTACCCTAATCTTTTTTAGTGAAATTTCCAGCTTATGTCCCATTTTACGATATCAGAAGCACTTACCAGAATTCAAAAGGCATTCCCCATTTTACGATATCAAAATCACTTAGTAGAATTGAAAAGGAATTCCCCAGTGTTCTTTTTACCACAATTTTCACAAATTGTAATATTAATTTTCTTACAATCAGAATTTTTTTTAAGAGTTATTCACTTTCATCATCCACCTCGAACTCTTATTTTGTTGTTTTTCAAAGAACACCTGATCATCAAAAAACTCCATTTCCACCTTCTTCTCACATCGTACAAGTTTTTTATACCATTTTAACTCACGAGAAGCTAAATCCATTTGATAATTTGGCTTTAATATTGAGTAAAAACGATTGATTTTACTATCAAGAGCCTATATGAAATTTGGAGCATACCTTTCCAGTCGAGTGAATTTTTCTTTCTAAGAAGCCACTGAGTCATCTTCCTACCTCGATTCTAAGAATTGTTTTTCTATCCTATTCTGAATCACCTTAAGAAAATATTTCTCAAGAAACATACCTTTTAATTCATCCGAATCAAGAGCAATAATCTCCTCACTATCCCTGATTTTCTTAACCATCGACCACCACTGATTGACTTAACCCTAAAAAAGGTTAACAACAAGACTAACCTTTTGATGTTCTAAACACCCAATGACATCAAAAATCATTTCCAGTTCTTTAATCAACCCTTGAAATAGAACATGTTCAGATGGTCCTATAAATGATGGGGGATGTTGCCTCATTAAATGTTTCACTATAGACATGTTCCTCTGGGGTTGATCTGGTGGATATTGTGCTTGTATACCACCACTATTTAAAGCCTGATTCAACTATACCATCACTACAAAAAACTATTCAGTTCTGATTCTGACCATCTCAGGTTGATGATTTAGAAGGTTGTTTTCCTCTGAATTTTTCCCATCATATCTGCCCTATTTCCTATATGGAAAACCATTCTGAACAAAGAAATATCTGAGTCGAAGTAACATAGTAATCATTAAATGATAAATCATTTCAATATCACCATAAATTAATTTATGGATATTAATTTAACAATATCATAACTCTGAATGTTGTCTAAATTGACCTCTGATACCAACTATAAGGCCCCAGCCTTAAAACATTACTTAATCTTGAGTTAATTCAAGAATCAAAATCAAGGATCTTTTTAGGTTTATAGGTTTAGATAATTAGGCCATAACTATTACATTACATATCAAATATTACAGATTATTCAATTCTACTTATCATCCATTTTTTCATAAAATAAATACTATTAAATGAAAACAATAATTCTTTTGTTGATATAAATCTTCTAGAATTATTCCTTTTCTCTTACCCTTCTTATACCCTGTGAAAAACATTTCAAAAAAACATGGGATGAGCATAAAAAGCTTAGTAAGGATTATAAAATAAAGAGAGAAAACATTAGTCCATCAATACATACAAAACATAAGCTCTTTAACATACCTCATGAAATAATAATATTTATGAATAACACATAGAAATCATAAAACATAAAGGTAACATGTGGCATCCAAAATATACTTACATTGTAGCTTTCATAGCTACTTAGGGAGTTAGGTTTGGAATACCCATTATAGTATATTCTCTAAACCTATTAGGATAATAATTAAATTTTACCTCGATCACATTACCCAAAGAATTTTAGAACTATATTAGGATCACACACCCTAGGTTTATCACAGAACCAACTGTATACGTAAATAATTCCCAAGAACCATAAAATAATCATAAAAAATGAATAAGAATAAAGGAAATATAAAATTTCCACTTTGTAATCAAAATATAACATTTCAATATATTGAAATAATAAATCCATTATCAAAACCATTTTTAATACCAAAATATGTAAAAATAGTATATGGTATTTATTTTCCATTGAGAAAAACATTATGGATTGTAAAGGAATCCAAATTCAAATAATTATCTTAACGGAGGAAAGGTCATTTTCATCGCATATGTTTAAAAGAGACATTAATTTTTTCGTTTAGAAAAATGATTCATAAAAAAAATAATTTTTAATAAAATTAAATGTCAAAGGGGTTTATTATACATTATATAAAATAAAGTCATGTATAAATCAAAGTATGCCTCAATGAAAGGAGATTGAGATGAAATACCTTACATTGTGTTCGATTTGTCTTGTTCATTCATTATCACCTTGAATAATAAAATTAAGTCAATTATACTTTCTTCAGAACCTTTTTCATGTTTATTATTCCTTTTATATCACTTATTTCATTGCTACAACAATCTTGTAAATATTCAATTTCATATTGGTCTTTTTTGTGAATGTTCGATACTTGAGTCAAAATGAATTTGTTATAATTTTAAATTATCTATGTGGTAAATTTTAAATTATCTCCAAAATGATGTTAATAATTTAGATATAATATATATCATATATATCCAGTATAAATGTATTTATAATAGTCCATATCAATTGGATATATGAAAATGAAATGCACCATTCATGGAGACGGGTAGCCGTACGTACACATGCACACTACATTCATTTTTAATGGAATGAAAAACAAATGATACATAGGTATATTATAATTCTAGTATAATATATTATTTTATATACATTACATATGTTCATTAACACCATCCTTTATACGTTCCATGTATTTCATGAATGATCCATATCACTTTGAGGGGGCTGTAGTCTGCACTTCCTCAAATGAAATTATCGTATTTAGAAATTATGGAAACCATAAAGGTATGATAGAAATGAAAAATAAATAAACATAGAGACAACATAAATATAATATATATCTTATATAAATATAGTTATATCATAATGTCCACCATGAGAGGTGGTACGGAAAAAATCAAACAATCATCGTTTCGTGAGGCAGTAGTTCACCGTCCACAGAAACAATATGTTCTAAATCCATTAGATGTAGATTTGTGTAAGTTTAGTTTTAATCCTTCTCATAAAAACAACATATAATATTTAGGATACTGTTGTAGTTATTTAATCAAAGAAAAATATTAGAATAGGGAGTGAAGAATTAGAATAATGGAAAAGAGTTTTAGAGAAGATGCAACCTCTTAAAACGTAAAACTCTCTTTGATTTGAGGAAAAGGGATTTCTTGAATTGACTTGTTCCTAGGGGAAAAATTCTAGGAGGAAAAGGGGGATGTTTGGAGATTCTTGGAGCATATTTTTGATGAGCCAAGGGTCTTGAGAGGTGTGTGGAATGGGATAGAGGTGGTGACCTTTTATAAGAGGGAGGAGGGGCTCTTTAGGAATATTTGAAAGTATTATTTTTTCTAAAGTGTTTTTCTATTTAAAAAGTTCCAAAACTAATTAAATTAAAATATAAGATGAATATAAGTTTAAATAAAATCATCCAATAAGAATTCGATAGGTTTTGGATATTTTTTAATCCTTATCATTTTTACTTAACCCTTTTTTACTCTTACCGTTTTATCAAACATTTAACACTTTGAGAATCAAAATAGTTTCCAAAAAATGACAAATATCCAATTAAAGAGTCAATAATGTAATTTTAGACTTACGATCATTATTTGGATGAATCTTATATTTTTTTGGAATTTTATAATATTTAATAAAATATTTTATATTTTAAAATAATAATTGGGTCAATTTTGACACTATTCATATAATGACCTTTTTAAAAGTCTATATAAACTTGATTGATTCAAATAAACTTTGTTAATACAAATATAACATGTAAATATCATCCATTGAATTCATGGATGACATTAAAATGACCAAATTACATTTATTTTAACATTTTTAATATCATTTATTTGAATATTTTATTAATTAAGCAACCACTGCATCATCATTGTGTCATAATTTAATTTATTTATTTAATCTTTAAAATTTATAAATAAAAAACCACGATTTAGGAAATCATTTTATCTTTATAATTAACATTTATAGATGATTAGATCACTTTTTTATCCCCATATAATTTTTTTAGAAAAAGATTTATGATTATGTTAAATTTTCGTTAACATTAAATTAAAAGTAATTAAATGTAATTCTCAAACACAAGTGGCTCCATGGGGTCATAAAATAGACCCAAGGATGACCATGTTTGGAAATATCTCATCCAATAGTATTAGGACATGTTTTAATGTAATTTACTATTATTATAATATTTTTTTTACCCTTATTTACCAGATTTACCCTTTAACCATGGTAAATAAAATATTTACTGATGTTAATATTCATAATGTATAAAAATAAAAGATACCTATTTAAAAAATTTGGAAATCCTGATTCAAAACATAGAAGTTTTAGAAATTAATTTAAAATTAAATCCTGTTTTCAAAACCAAAAAGTGTGTGTTTAAGAAGTAAAAACTACCAAAAGATTGACATGTGTTTTTTAGTCCAATTTCAAAGAAAAATTACTTAAAATGAAAATAATTGTATTAAATAGAAAAAATATAATCTAATTACACTTTAAAACCTATAAAAAGAATAATATTCCTTTATAAATTAATTATATTAAAAGGAAGTTTTGAATTAAAATCCATTACTTTTCACTAGTCATTAAAAATGAACTTTATAAGAAAATACCAAAATATAATCCAAAGTTAGTTTTGATGTTCTTCTTCTAAATGGTAATTTTATTATGTCAAATATGACATAAAAGAGTAAAAAAAAAAACTAGATTTAAAAATGGTTCTCTATCAAAAGGCGGTAAAACAACATTTAATGAATATTAAAGTATTTTATGATTAAAACCGTATTCATTCTCATTTTAATTCTCTAATATTTATTGGATAAATGTAAAGAAATTTAAAAAAATATAATCATATTTTACTTAGTTTTCTTCATTACTGCCAGTACAACGTCTAGGAATTAACTACTATTTAAAATAATAATATTATATTCTTATTATTATTTTCAATATGACTGAGGATTGTGTGCAATATAAGATTTTAGATAAAACTATTGTTGTGTGTCGGGTATTGTAACGACCCAATGTTTTTCAATGGAAATTCCCTTCTTATATTTATGTCATAAAATAATATGAAATCACAAAAAAATGAACTACTAAGTGATAAGTGACCTTTAAACACAAGTTTTTTACTTCTGTGTTTGGAATTTTGAAAATATGACATACACGGTCCTGTTCAAGATGATTTTTGGAGTCTAATGAAACAAAAATAATTTTTGGTGAATAGTAAACTACCATTATGAATAGTAACATAACCTTATGAATATTAATATGACCCTTATGAATAGTAAATCATCCAACATAAGAGTAACATTACCTATGGATAATTAAATAAAATTTAGACATCTTAGAAAGTGACAATTTGACCTTAGTAAACGTTTTGGTATTTTGTAAATCATAAATAAATAATTATAATTAATTAATTAATTTGAAAGAATATTTATTTCCCTAAAATGTATTCATAAATTATTTAATTAATGTCTTATAGTTTTTAGATAATTTTATAAGACCCTACATAATTTTTGAAAGCACTATAAAATCAGTTTCAATCATAAAAACTATTTTTTAATTAAATTATGCTTTTAATTAAATATTAAATTAAAAATATTTAGAAAATTATTTTTGAAAAAAAGACTTCAATTTTTCATTCTACACGTTGAAAAATGGTTGGGGTAAATTTTAGGGATTTTTCTAAGATACATGACTTTTTGATGAATAGTAGAATCCGATAATTTACAATAAATGCAAAATAATGGATTAATTGAGTCATCGATGACGCTCTGCTGATGTAATCCCACTTGTTTCGGTATCACATGACACAATTACTATTATTGGTCATTCAAGAATCACTATTCCTTGTCTTAGGGGAAATTAATAAACTAATGAATTTTATATTATGGAAACCCCTCTATCCTCCACTATAAAATACACCCTTCACACCCTCAATTCCTCACACCTCTCAAGCTCTAAGCCTTCTCTAAACTCTACCCAAACACTTTCTCTATCCCCTACCCCACTTCTAAGAGCTTCTGGTCTTATCAAAAGACCAAGCTTAGGCCCTTAAGGTGGTTCTCAAGAGAAGGATTCAAGAGGTAATTTCCCTCCCTCTTCTCCTTTAATTTCTTTTCAAGTTCAAGTTCATTTCTTGATCTCTCCCCACCTATATTCATCCAAATTGTATTGTAACTCAAGTATTATACATATAATGTAATTTTATTATTCTAATGTGATATTATATCATCCAAACCCCTTTCCCTCTTCCTTTTATTTTATTAAAGAGAATGTTGTTTGTGAGGTGTCAATTTATCACCTTCAAGAAAGACAAGCTTTCTTCTTCCATTTCTACCTTCATATTTGGTAATGAAACCATTTTTATGGTTGAAACAGAATATTTTTTATGTAATATTTTCTATTTAAATTTCTGTAAATAACCTATGGCCATATTACAAAGTGATAAGTTAAAACAAGTTCGTTGTGATCAAAAAATCGCCAAAATTGACCCAAATAACCATAATTTAATTCTTATATAATGATTCATCCACATGGATATAATATAATTCATTATAAGATCATTAAAAATCCTGTAATATCATTAATTAAATGTAATATCATTTCTGGATGTTTACTCATGTTCTACCCAAACATCAATTTAATAATACAAGTGAACCACCCAAGAAAAACCATAAAAACGAACATCCCCTATCAATGTTTTTAAACTCTATAAGTCATCCAAAGGATCATAATATGGCATAATGAAACCATAATTAAACCTATTAATGTACACATGGTTCTGGATTTCTAATTAATTGATATAATGTCATTATACAAGACATTAAGGAGAAGGAAGCATTCAGGTACAAGCTAAGGGGAGATTCTCGAACCCAACTTTCATCCTTCGGGTTCTCCCTCTTTCACTCCATTTTTGATATGGTAACTCATTAAATATCATTTTTTCATAATTATATTACCTTTTATAGGATATAAATTTTTTCTACTAAAGTTTATCTCAATAATTTTTTTTTCCAAAATAACTCTTCTTTTAAGAACTCACATTTTACCTCTCATTCAAGGTTGATGGTTCTTGTATCAAGTATGTTGTTCCCTCTTTCTTTTGGGAACCCAAAGTTTATGAATGTGTTCTTATGAGATTAATCCAATTCCTTTTCATGGGTCAGTTCTGTTCATTTATGTTATATTTTCATTGTGGCATGCATGATAAATGATAATGTTATGATGTGACGGGTGCACCCGAAATTATATAGCGCTCCAATGCATTGGGTAAAGTGATGAATATCATGAGTAAATGTGAAATGATGTGTGAACAATATTATAGCTTGGTTTACAAGTATATATGGTAGTTAACCACTAAGACATGATGTTTCATTTTTATGCATTGCCACATTTCATGTCTTTTATTAATGCTCCTCTCATGTTCATGATCTTTTGCCTATGTTATGATTATACTCACCCCATGATATATTGTTCTTATCTCTCCTCTTACTGGGATTCTAAATCACCCCATTTGATGTATATCCTCAGTTGGATACATGTACTAAGGATAGGAAATGTGCCAATAAGAAGCTATAGAAGAAGAAATTAAATAAATGTTTATGCTTGATGTTGTATTTGTTATGTGTGGTCCTAGTTTTCCTAAGACACTAAACCTTTGGATCCTCTATGTGTAATACTATTATGTTGTTTATCTTTGAAATGATGTAATATTAATGTAAGAAAATGATGGGTCTCTATAGTTGATATCAGATGTGGGGTATAGTTAATTTGTGAATTAGGATTAGTGAACCCTAGGGAAAACCTACAACATGAGACTAAGTACAAATATGCACACAAGAATATTTACCTAGGGATCCCATGTGTTATGTTTTTGGCATAAATTGTTTAAATGAATAAGTTATTCATGACTTGTTTACTTATGTTTTGTTCTAACCTTTTCTATTTTAGAAAATGGTGGGAACCAGGAGTAATAAGGCCAACAACTCATGCGAGGGTCAATGCAACGATTTCCCGAACAACATCCCCAATGATATGGGAGGTGGAGTTAAAAACTTCATGGCGATGCTTACCCAATTATCTCAAGTTATGAATAATAAAAATAAGAATGGGGAACATCCTCCTTCACCAAAGAGGGAGAAACTGGCTATCAAATGTTTTATGCGGTAACGACCACTGACGTTTTGTGGATCTTCTGATCCACTAGTTTCGGAATAGTGGGTCAACTCCATGGAGAAGATCTTTTCTGTGATTCACTATTCTGAGATGGAGAAGGTGACTCTATCCATTTATCGTCTTAATGGAGAAGCTGATTAATGGTGGGATTTGATTAATAATACCAATCCAAGGGAGGAAATTGAAGAGATTTAATGGGAAGACTTTAAGATAATGTTTCTTAATAAGTATTTCCCACGAACTCTTCACACGAAGATGGAGAGAAAATTGATAGAGATCAAGCAATAAGAAGGAGAATCTGTCACAACTTATGAAGCATATTTCACAAGGATCGCAAGGTAAGATTTGGGTTTTGTAATCAACAATGATAGAAAAATTGGTAGATTCTTTAGTGTATTAAAACCACACCTTTGAAAGGCTCTTGCAATTTGAGACTTTGGGAGTTATGAATAAGTTGTTTGGTGTGCTCTCAAAGTGGAGACGGTGTTTGGAGAATGGTCCCATGGTTATGGTGATATGAAATGAAAGATGGAGTTTCAAGCTGGTGGATCTAATGATAAAGGTGGGATGAAAAATCAATGACCCACATGCCAAAAATGTTGGAATTTGCACAATGGGAACTACATCAAAGGGACGGGGAAATGCTTCAAGTGTGGAAAAGAAGGACACCATGCTTAAGAGTATCGAAAAGACACGAAAAGGAAGGAGAATGTAGCCAATGAAAGGAGAGAACCACTCATGGTTCAATTCTTCAAATGTAGGGAGCTAGGGCACTATGAAAACTAGTGCACTAAACCACGAGTTCTTGAGGGTAATCTGCGTTAGCATCCACCAAAGCCAAAGGAACAAGGGAAGGCTGATTCCATCACTACTGTAGAGGTGGATCATGATAATGAGGTCGTACAAGGTATACTTCCTATTCACTCAAGAATGGAAAAAGTCTTATTTGATTCTAGTTCTACGCCTTCCTTTATATCTTGCAAGTTTTCTAGAACTATAGAATCGAAGCCCCAAAACCTTGAAGTAGAGATATCTGTAAAAACACCAAGTGGTGAAATCATTTCAACCCAAGTGTTTGACTCTTCTTCTGTTGGCGTATGTGGGAAGATTCTTCCAGAAAGTCTTGTAATAAATCCCTTGGAGGAATTCAATGCTATAATGGGAATGGATTGGCTCTCTTTATATAGAGCGCATATCAACTATTGGGAAAAGGAAATATCTTTTCATATTATGAACCATCCCATGCTCCTCTAAAAATGCAAGGAAGATCACGAATCTACTTTGAAAAATCCTTCAAAGGTATGGGTGTTGATTCTCTGTGAAGAAGCATACCTCATCCAAATGGTTGAGTCGAAGGAAAGTTCCAAACTTGAGGAAATTCCCATCATGAGGGAACTCGGTGATGTATATCCCGAAGAGTTACCTGGAATTCCCTCGGATCGTGAGGTAGAGTTCTCAATTGAACTCATTCCCAGAGCTACTCTTATATCTAAGTACCCTTATAGGATGGATCCTATCGAACTGGAGGAGTTAAAGAAGCAGTTGTAAGAGCATTTGGACAAAGGCTTCATACGCCCTAGTGCATCACCTTGGGGTGTGCCAGTGCTCTTTGTGAAGAAGAAGGATGGAACAATGCGGTTGCGTACCAATTATTGGGAACTCATCAAGATCACCATAAAGAACAAGTATCCTCTCCCAAGGATTGATGACTTGTTTGACCAATTAAGAGGATCTCAATACTTCTCAAAGGTGGATATTCATTCTGGATATCATCAGGTAAAGGTGAAGAAGGAATATATTCAGAAGACTACCTTCCAAACAAGGTATGGGCACTATGAGTTTTTGGTGATGCCCATTGGACTTACTAATGTCTATACAATCTTCATGGATTTGATGAATAGAGTCTTTAGATATTACCTCGACAAGTTTGTGGTAGTGTTTATCAATGATATTCTTATCTACTACAAGATCAAAGAGGAATATGAAGAACATCTAAGACTTGTGTTGGCGACATTAAGAAAGGAGAAGCTAGATGCCAAGTTCAGAAAGTGTGACTTTTGGATGAATCAAGTCACGTTTTTGGGACGTGATCACAAGTGAGGGAATTTTTGTGGATCCTTCAAAGAAAAAGGCGATTGAGGAATGGACTTGGCCCTCTAGAATCACAGAAATCCATAGTTTTCTTGGATTATCTAGGTAATACCGACTTTTTGTGCTAAACTTCTCACGATTGTCAAGCCCGCTAACTAAGTTAACAAGGAAAGGGGTAAAGTATGTCTGGACGGAAGAATGTGAGGGAAGCTTCAAGGAGATAAAGAGAAGGCTGATCATTTCACCTGTACTCACACTACCGAAAAGTGGAGAATGTTTTGTGATATACAATGATGCTTCAAAGAAAGGAATTGTTTGTGTACTCATGAAAAATGATAATGTGATAGCCTATTCCTCACAACAGTCGATGATCCATGAGCAGAACTATCCGACACATGATCTAGAGCTTGCAACCATGATTTTTTCCTTGAAAATATGGCAACACTACCTTTACGGTGAGGAGTGTGACATATACACCGACCAAAATAACCTAAAGTATATATTCACACAAAAGGAGCTAAACATGCATCAAAGGAGATGGTTAGATCTAATCAAGGATTACAATTGCTCTATTCACTATCATCCTAGAAAGGCGAACAAGGTAGCTGATGCTCTAAGAAAGAAAGAACCTGCTACTCTATCCATGTTGCAGATTGAGGGAGACCCTATCTTATTAGATATGAAAAGAATGGATTTGGAAATAATAAGGGTAGGGGATACATCCTACCTTTCCCAAATTATTGCGCAACCATCCAGCCAAGAGAAGATTAAGGAAGCACAATGGGATGATGTAGAGATACAAAAGAGGGTGAATGTAGTAAAGGAAGGGAAGATGCAAGTGTTCCATATCGACGATGATGGTGTGATTTTCTTTGGAACATGGCTTTGTGTTCCTTCATCACCCAGGATAAAGAAGGAGCTATTGGAAAATGCACATAGCTCAACTTTCTCTATCCATCATGGGAGTACCAAGATGTACAGTGATCTCCGAGAACACTTCTGGTGGGATAACATGAAGAAAGAGATTGCAGAATATATATCAAGGTGAGTGGTATGTTAGCAAGTTAATGTTGAGCAACAAAAGTCCAAGGGTATGATTCATCCATTTCATATACCCATGTGGAAATGGGAAAACGTTACTATGGACTTTGTCACTGGTCTCTCGAAGACGTCAAAGGGAAATAATGCGATATGGGTTGTGGTTGACAGACTCACCAAGACTGCCCATTTTATCGCTATTCAGGAAGATCTCCATCTTGATCAACCTGTAAAGACATATGTGAAGGAAGTGGTGAGATTTCATGGTGTTCCACTCTCAATTGTCTCTTACTGTGATCCAAGGTTCACATCTATGTTCTGGAGGAGCCTTCAACATACTGAATTAAATTTCAGCATGACCTATCACCCCCAAACTGATGGCCAGTCTGAAAGGACTATTCAGACACTTGAAGATATGATAAGATCCTTTTCTCTTGAATTCAAAGGTGGTTGGGATCAGCATCTTCCATTGGTTGAGTTATCATACAACAATAGCTTCCACTCGAGTATTAAGATGGATCTGTATGAAGCTCTTTATGTTGAGTGATGTAGAACTCCAACCTGTTGGGATGAAGTTGGAGAAAGAAAGCTACTTGGGCCCGATCTTGTTCAAGAGATGACAGAGAAGGTTCAAGTCATCTAGAAACACATCAAAGCTACTAAAAGTTGGAAAAAGAACTATGCTGACAACCGTCGAAGGGACTTGGATTTCAACTTTGGAGATAAAGTCATCCTTCAAATATCTCCATGGAAGAGAGTCATACGATTCTGGAAGAAAGGGAAGCTAAGGCCAAGTTATATTGACCCCTTTGAGATCCTTGACCACATAGGAGTTGTGGACTATCTTATTTCAAATCCACCAAATATCGCTCAAGTTCATGATGAGTTTCATGTATCACTACTGAGGAAGTACATACCAGACCCCTCACATGTACTAAACTCAGAGGTGGTGCAGCTGGAAAATGATCTCTCCTATGAGAAGCAGCCAGTAAAGATTTTGGATCAGAGAGATAAGGTTCTACGCAACAAGACAACCCATATTTTCAAAGTTTTATGGAAGAACCATAACTTTTAGGAATCAACTTTGGAACCAGAAGAGGCAATGAAGGAGAAACACCCTCAACTGTTTGTGTAAAGTGAAATTTCAGGGACGAAATTTCTTATGGGGGGAAGAATGTAACAACCCATAGTTTTTCAATGGAAATTCCCTTATTATATTTATGATGTAAAATAACATGAAATCACAAAAAAATGAATTACTAAGTGATAAGTGACCTTTAAACATAAGTTTGTCACTTCTGTGTTTGGAATTTTGAAAATCTGACATACACGATTGTGTTCAAGATGATTTTTGGAGGCTAATGAAACAAAAATAATTTCTGGTGAATAGTGACATACCCTTATGAATTGTAACATACCCTTATGAATAGTAATATGACCCTTATGAATAGTAAATCATCCAATATAATAGTAACATTACATATGAATAATTAAATAATATTTAGACATCTTAGAAACTAACAATTTGACCTTAGTAAACATTTTTTTTATTTTGTAAGTCATAAATAAATAATTATAATTAATTAATTAATTTAAAATAATAATTATTTCCCTAAAATGTATTCATAAATTATTTAATCAATGTATTATAGTTTTTAGATAATTTTATAAGACCCTACGTAATTTTTGAAAGCACTATAAAATCAGTTTTAATCTTAAAAACTGTTTTTTAAGTAAATTATGATTTTAATTAAATATTAAATTAATAATATTTAGAAAATTATTTTTGAAAAATGGAGTTCATTTTTGGATTATACACATCAAAAATGGTTGGGTTAAAATTTTGGGATTTTTCTGAGATAGTTGAATTTTTTATGAATAGTTGAATCCGATAATTTACAACAAATGCTAAATAATTGATTAATTGAGTCATTGATGATTCTCTGCTGATGTAAGCCCACTTGGTTCGGGATCACATGATAAAATTACTATTATTGGTCATTAAAGACTCACTATTCCTTGTCTTAGGGGAAATTAATAAACTAATGAATTTTATATTAAGGAAACACCTCTCTCCTCCACTATAAAAGCCACCCTTCACACCCTCATTTCCTCACACCTCTCAAGCTCCAAGACTTCTCAAAAATCTGGCCAAAAACCTTCCCTATACCATCCCCCACGTCCAAGAGCTTCTGGTCTCATCAAAAAACCAAGATTAGGCCCTTAAGGAGGTTCTCAAGAGAATGATTCAAGAGGTAATTTCCCTCCCTCCACTCCTTTAATTTCCTTTCAAGTTCAAGTTCATTTCTTGATCTCTCCCCACCTATCTTCATCCAAATTGTATTGTAACTCCAGTATTATAAATATACTTTAATTTTATGATTTTAATGGGATATTATATCATCCAACCCCCTTTTCATCTTCCTTTTATTTTATTAAAGAGAACGTTGTTCGTGAGGTGTTAATTTATCACCTTCAAGAACGACATGCTTTCTTATTCCATTTCTACCTTCAGATCCGGTCATGAAAACATTATTATGATTGAACTAGAATATGTTATATGTATTATGTTATATTTAAAGTTCTTTAAATAACCTATGGCCATATTACTAAGTGATAAGTTAAAACAAGTTCATTGTGATCCAAAAATCGCCCAAATTGACCCACATAACCATCATTTAATTCATATCTAATGATTCATACAAATGGATCTAATATAATTCATTATAAGATCATTAAAACTCCTGTAATATCATTAATGACATTTAATATCATTTCTGGATTTTTACTCATGTTCTACCCAAACATCACTATAAGAATATGAGTGAACCACACAAGAAAAACCATAAAAACGAACATCCCTGAACAATGTTTTTAAACTCTATAAGTCATCCAAAGGAACATAATATGACATAATTAAACCATAATTAACCCTATTAATGTAAAAATGGTTCTATATTTCTAATTAATGAATATAATGTAATTATACAGGACATTAAATAGAAGGAAGCATTCGGGTATAAGCTAAGGGGAAATTCTCGAACCCAACTTTCATCCTTCGGGTTCTCCCTCTTTCACTCCATTTTTGATATGGTTTCTCCTTAAATATAATTTTCTCATAATTATATTACCTTTAATGGGATTTAAATGTTCTCTAATAATGTTTATGTCAACCAAAATTATTTCCAAAAGAAGTCTTCTTTTAAGAACTCACCTTTTACCTCTCATTCAAGGTTGCTGGTTCTTGTATCAAGTATGTTGTTCCCTCTTTCTTTTGGGAACCCAATGTTTATGAATGTGTTATTATGAGATGAAACTAATTCATTTTCATGGGTTAGTTATGTTCATTTATGTTATATGTTCATTGTGGCATGCATGATAATTGATAATGTTATGATGTGACGGGTGCACCGGGAATTATATAGCGCTCCAATGCATTGGGTAAAGTGATGAATATCATGAGTAAATGTGAAATGATGTGTGAAGAAGATTCTATATTGGTTCAAAAGTATGTGTTTTAGTTAACCACTAAGACATGATGTTTCATTTTTATGTATTTCTACATTTCAAGTCTTTTATTTATGATCCTCCATGTTCATGATTTTTTTCATATATTATGATTATGCTCACCCCATGATATATTGTTCTTATATATCCTCTTATTGGGCTTCTAGATCACCCCTTTTGATGTATATCCTAAGGTGGCTACATTTACTAAGGATAGGAAAAGTTCCAATAAGAATCTAGTGAAGAAGAAATTAAATAAATGTTTATGCTTGATGTTGTATTTGTTATGTGTGGTCCTAGTTTTCCCAAGATACTAAACCATTTGATCCTCTATGTGTAATACTATTATGTTGTTTATATTTGAAATGATGTAATAGTAATGTACGAAAAGGCCGGGTCTCTATAGGAATTCCATTGAACATAATAACTCTTTTAAAGTAAAATTAATATTTAATTCAAAAATATTAATAAATATGAAAATGTCATATTCTTTATTTATTTGGGATGTTAAAATCTGAGCTTGAAATTATTCCTCATAAGAAATTAATATCCACACAAGATACAATGATTCTAAAGGATACTCACCTTATTATTTACACATGTAGATAATTGGAGGATGCTTCAGGATATGAAGAGTTATCTCCCTTTTCTGATAGTTGATGTTGTATTGGAATAAAGATATCTAATACATGCCCAAGCTAACATCAAACTCTACTAAAGGAAGTATGATGAGATTTTTTGGGAGGTTCAGTCCATAAACCTTAGCCGGGGAGGAGTTATAAACAATTTATGCAATAATTTCCCCATTCAATATTCAGATATATATTTTATCCTCCAAATTTTGAAGTGCTATTTAAATAGTTATACTAAACTTTCATGATCTGAAAGAATGTGTAGAACTAGAATAAAATGGTATATTTTCTATTCTTGAATGAACAAATAGAATACATGTCACCACATCATTGTCCGTATCCACTTTTTTAGTAGTGATAGCAAAAGCACTTCCTTATTCCCTTGGAGGTTGTTGTTGATTTCCTCTAACAACCCTTGTATTAAGGAAATTGTCTTCAAAATTCTGACGTTTCTTGCAGTTGAAAAACTACACCGCTGGCAGAGAGTTTATCAGAAACTTCCTTTATTCTTCTACATTATAGGTATTTTTCATATCTATTTGTATGTTTTTAGAGAGATGTCCCATCTTCCCACATTTTAAGCAATACATGGTTCCCTTTAGATATTTCCCAGGATGCTTCTTCATAAATTTTTTACATGCGGTATGATCATACTTCTTTCCATAATGAGATTTATTTTTGGAACCACCCACATAAGATTCAATTATCCTATTTTTTTCACTAGGCCCATGATAAAACTAAGAGGCTCTGATCTATAATTCAACCTTGAGGTCAAAAAATAGAATGTCCTCATTGTTTTCAAAGTCTTTAAACGTGAGTTCATTTCATATAATTGACTTTATTTCCATAAAAAAGTGACCCACATTGCTTTCGGTGTTCAGGGAAAAGACTGAGGTGTAACATGCAGTCCTTGTAATGTTTTCTTCATATGCCCCGATCAAATCAACTTCCTTCTTCTTGAGTCTGAGGAACTCTATTTTCATCTTGAGATAGAGGGTTTGGGTAAAATATTTATCGAAAAACAATATATTGAATTCCTCCCAATCCATGGATTCAATTTCTTCCCAGGATTTCATATTCATGATCAATGTACACTACTGATCAGCTTCCCCATCAAAATAATAGACCTCCAGTACGAATTTCTCTTATTATGTGCACTGGAAGATAGAGAATATATTTTCAATGCAGTTAATCCACTGTTCCGCGAGGAGGGGATCAAAAGATCCACTAAACATGGGATGAATTTTCCTCATGATAGATTCAATTAAAACTTGCTCTTTCCTTGGAGGAGGAGTGTGTTCCACATGATTAAAATTATTATTCACAACTTGATCCAGCTGAGCAAGTACTGTCAAGATGTTTTGAGCACCAGTTCCCATCATATCAGGCAAATCGTTATGAAAATATTCAAATTCCCTATCACATTGATTATTGGCACGTATTATTTTATTTCCCACCATTAACTAAGAAAAAGGAAATACAATTAAAGGGCATGAATACTTACCTATTGAAAAAATGAAACATTGAACATAAGAGGATTAAATTTTAAATGAGAAATATATCCTAACATGTGATTCTCTATGCTTCAATCATTGTTATCCTTCATCTATTTCTTATCTTATATTCTTATGGGATTTTTTGTTCCCTTAATAATGGTTTGTAATAAGCTCATGAATTTACCAAATCATATCCCTTGGGAGTGTCAAACCAAGAGTGTAGCACGACCCATTGTCATGAACCAGTTCCCATTCGAGTCTAGGTCAGAGCAGTGTTTTCAAGATTTACCCCTAGATACATCTATTCCAGAGCCACCTCTACCTATTTGTATCTAGACAGGGATATTTTTGTTTGATAAATCACTTACTCTATACTTTCCAAAATGTAGGGGCATTCTCTTATACTTAGTCTCATCTTTAAGGTTATTACAAAAGTTCTCTATTCTTAATCTCCAAAAAACTATACCATCCTATGATACCATCTATAGATACCCTATCATTTTATATATAAAATTAAATGATTTTAAGTATAATTATACATCAGATTACAATACAAGGATCATGAAGTCTAGTGTCTTGGAAGACCAGGTACATAAAACTAAAAACATGGGACTAAAAAAACATTTTTATTTAATCTCTATAGATAGATACTAAATTACTTTGAGACCTTACATCTGCATAAGGTACCCTGGGGATCACATGAATGAAGGGATGATCTCAAATCCTAGTAAGGAAGTAAACATAATAATAAGGTTTCAACACAAGGGTTATAGATAATGACATAATGATTTAAAATGGATTATAGAATCATAACATATAAACATGATATCATATAAACACAAATTCATTTTAATGTGGAAGAAACATAAAACATGACTTTAGAATGATTCAATGCTCATTTCACATATAGGAGCACAAGTCAAGGTTAACCACCAAGACCGTTGCACATGGTTGCATGCGTCAAGGGTAACCTCCAAGACCGTTGCACATAATGTCTCATGAGATCCATATTTACCCAATAAATTGGAGTTCTATCTAGGGGAAACCATATTAACATGTCCTCAAATATAATTACCACATAAATAATCATACATAATCAATCATACATAATCATAAGGGAACCCATAGAGAGAAATGTGTATCACATTCATGTCATAAAGCATAATGACTGGGTGTATCATAAAAGTATCCATGTGAGAAAGGAATTAAAACATACATGGAAATTAATAAGGTAAAATAGGCATATATAATGGTACCTAATTTCATACATAAGTGAAAACATGTAAGCAGAGTATTCATGAAATTCTTAGCATTAAAACAATTTAGTGCAATTTTAAAGAAAATTATAAAGAGCATTTAAAATAAAAAAGGGAATAATAATTTATATAAATCCATAAGTGAAAAAAGATTGTTTTCATAATAAAAATACTAATTTTATAAAAACAATGGTTAAATAAAACAAATGGTAGAGTTAACATGAATTGTTTTTGAAATATGGTAAGTTCCTTTAAAAGCAGGATTGGTTATTTGGAAGTATCGAGGAGGGAATCAATTAATAGAATGCATATAACCAAAGATAATTGAGGATAGATCTTGAAACATTATTTTGGAGCATATAAATAGTATGTATAATATATACATAAAAGAAAAGTAAAATTCATTTGGGTAAAAAAAATATAGAGAAACCTGGAGGAATAAAGGCGGATAAGGTAGAATCTGTTACAGAATATCGGCATGGTATCAGGTGTACTTAGGAGGGATTAATGAGAGATAAAGGGATTTCTCATATTTTATACATCAGGAGGAAAATATTTGTAAGGTTAAAAATAATATACCATCATTATGATTTACATGTAAAAGGGAATAACATAGAGTATATTGTTGAATAACTATAAGAAAGAGAGGATCCCTACCTTAAGTCTGATGGTGATCATCACTTGATCTTAATAACCAGAATAATCAAATTAAGTTCATTAATTAATAATTAAAAATCCTTTTTTACATGTAAATTATTTAGTATAATCTTTTTGAGTTCATTCATTACCTTTTTGATTGGTTATGATGTTCAATTTCATTGCGTGGGTCTGTTTGTTTCCTTGGTTTTAATTATTTGTTAACTTATATTCATGTCTGGATACACATGTATGATGAGTGTGGTTGTAAAAAATTGAAGTTAAATTTTATTATTGAAAATATATAATGTTACATGGTTGTAAAATTCTTTTGGTTATTATTATTTAAGGTGAATCATTATATAAAACATTAATGAGAAAGACTTGGATTAATTTGGGAATTTTGCTCAAAATTAACTTGTTTTATATTATTATTTTTCATCATGTGTGAAAAAGGATTCCAGAAAAATATATATTATAAAATAAATACTTAATAGTATGGTTCAACGATTAAAATGGTTTAAGGAATAGAATTGAAGATGTAAATTTAAATTGAAAACCTGTTATCCTTGAATGTGATAAATCAACACATCTTAAATGATGTTTTCATTTATAGTATCAAAGGATGGGTAATGAGATATTATGATGAAATATCCCACTATCATAATAGAATTTAAGTATATTTATTTTACTGGTTTTATCATACCATTTGGGTGAAGGGAGGTTAGGAATGAAAAAATAAAATAAAAGAACATGAAAGAAAATTAGAGAATCAGAAAGAGGAATTTACCTCTTGAGTTTTCTCATTTGAGATTCACTTAAGGGGAGAGGATTTGGTCTTTTAAAGAGAACAGGGGATTATATATGTGGGGGAGGATATTGGGGAGATATTTTTACATAATTTAATTAAGTCGCAAGGTTTGAGAGGAGTAAATAGAATTGGGGAGTGTGGGTGGTTTTTATAGTTGAGGGGAGGAGGATTTTCTTAACATTTTAATAATTAGTTTATTATTATTCTATAAGACTAGAAATAGTAATGATTATTGTGAAAAAATAGTAATATATGCATGTTAGTTTTAACCAATGTCCATTTACATCATCCATGACTAAATCATGATGGAAAAATTTAGGTTTCAGCATTTATTGTGAATTATCTTATTTTACTATTCATAAAAAATTCAAGTATTTTAGAAAAATTCCAAACATTAAACAACACCACTTTTCAACATGTAGGATCCAAAAAATGAAATCAATTTTTCAATAATTGTATTATATATATATATGATTCATTTAATTTTTAATTAAAATCACAATTTACTTGAAAAATATTGATTTTAATACTATAACTAATTTTATAATACTTCCAAAAACTACATAAGATCTTATATAATTATCATAAAACCAAAAGACATAAAATTTTTAGTTTATGAACACCTTTTACGAAAAAACATTTTATTTTAAATTAATTAATTCATTGTAATTAATTTTTTATGGCTTACAAAAATACTAATACTTTTACTATGTTCGTAATATCACTTAACATATGCCTAAATTTTATTTATACATTCATGGATGTGGTTACTATTCTTTTAGATGATTTACTATTCATAATGTTCATATTACTATTCATAAGGGTTGGTTACTAGTCACCAAAATTTATGTTCGTTCTATTAGACCCTAAAAAACACCCAAAACATAACTATATATGTCATATTTTTAAAATTCCAAACACAGAAGTGACAAGATTATGTTTAAAGGTGACATAGTACTTAGTAGTTCATTGTGTTTTGATTTTATGTGATTATATGACAAAATTATAATAGAGGAATTTACATTGATAAAACATTGTTTAGTTACCCAAAAATTCATCAAAAGTTGATCAAAACTAGGAAAATGATATTTATTTTCCTCTAAATATTATGAATAATTATCCAGAAAAATATTTTTAATATGTAAGAATAAATGAGGAGTCAATAGTTTTTTTTGAAATTCTTTATTTGATTCAAATTATCAATTAAAATGATCAATTCATATTAATTTTAAAAAAAAAATAATATCACTTGTAAAGGGGTCCAAACTAATTACTTGATTTTAAATTTATAGGAGAGTATTAAACAATGATCCCCAGAACATTTTCATCTATAGTATCATCCACACAAAAAAATTATGCCTAATTTTCTATGTATTTTGGAATCATTAATTTCTTATTATTAACTCTTATTAATATATTAGAAATGACAGATGTAATGTAAAAATCAAGGAAACATGTCAAGAATATGGTGAAAATGAATCAAAATATTATATGATTAATTTATGATTTGTATAAACAATCAACATTTGAATATGACTCAAGAACTATTCTATATGTCCTAATTTGTGGTTTTCCCATCAAATTCATATAAAATTGAAAAATCACATAACAATAGTCAAAATAAAGATGTTGTGTTTTGGTTTTCAGCGAATTTGAGTAGAACAATCCTTGAATATTTTTTGGTCTAAAAAATCCAAATTGTGTACATCTAATGATAATATTTCTCAGTTTAATATTATGAATAAATTCACCGTGATATTTTATTTATTATTCCTATTTAATTACAAAGGCTGAAAACTGAGGAGATGACTTTTTATTGAAATGGAAAATTTTCAAAATCATCGAGTCATTTTTGATCTATACGAATCATATTCTTAGTAATCTAATGTTTAGATTGTTTAAAATAATAGAGACCATGATTTCATATTTTTAACTCTTATTAATAAGTGAATATATTCTTATATAGGTGTTATAACCATTGAAAATATCTCATATTTTCATGAAATATATGGGAAATGATAGTTGACTCATTTCAGATCTATAAAAATCAACAACATGATATACTGACCAAAATATTTTTTTGAATGTTCCAATATATCTTTTTTCTATCACATTAATATTAATGTGACAAGTTCCATAAAGTGTTCACAGTCAAGAATAAAAGTTTTTTATTTCCAGGAAAAAATAAAATAATGAATTTAAAGTCATTTTATTAATAATTAATTAGGATTCAGTCATTTTATGAAATTTCTCAATATTATCCATAGTATCACTTTATCATTAAATTTTTATAAATATGAAATATCACTAGTTAATAAATCCTAATTGAGTACAATATGTCAGAATAACATGGAAACATTTTAAAATGATTCTGAAATCATTTTTTATATGAAGGAATCATCCTAAAATTAATATTATGATAGGTTTTCTCGACATGATGGAAAAATTGATTTCATATTATTAACTCTTATAAAAAAATTACAAATAACTCATATAGGGGTAAAAACTGAGCAAAAGAGATCACATATTTAAAGAAAATATGTGTAAATGAACATGATCTATTTTTTAATCCTAAAATCTGATAAAAAAATCCGTCCAAATATAGAACTTATTAGTATGATAAAATTTTATGTATGGACCTCATATTATTATTAAAGAATCAAGTCAAATAAATTTGTCTAAAACTGTTGGAATGACATCACTTTGATTTGTGGAAATAGTAATATTCTCAGCAATTATTTTTTAATCTATATTATCATACATAAATCAATATGACATGTTTATTTCTCGATATAATGTAACCTATGATTACTTACTGTTAAATATTATTAATAAATGAAAAACCGCATGCATTTCCATAAAAATATAGAAAAAGTTCTCTATATTTTATAAAAACTTAGCAAAGGTATATTTTATTTATTAATAATCTATAAGAATCAACTTCAAAATAATCTCACATTCATAATATTCAATATGATCATGAGTATAGTTTGTCCTCTACAATTATTTTAAAGTCTCCAGTCATATAAAATGAGTCAAAATAATGAATATTGGTTTAGATTGGTTTAGAAATATTGTAGTCTTCTCCAAAAAATATTTTTTATATGTATGAATAATCCAAGTTTTAATATTTTTGTTATAATATCTTTTTATATTCAATGTATCATTTCACCTAGATATTTTTTATTAAAATCTATTATCTATTGTTTTTGTGTAAAAACTGGTCAAAAGACTTTAGATTGATGTAGAGACATTGAAAATTGATCCCCAGTTCATTAATGTTTTTTTATAAATAAACTGGTCCTTTTTTTGAATAATATATTTCATGGTATAATGGATATAATTATTTCATATTGTTCACATATATTAATGAATGAAAAATAAATCATATAGGGGTTAAAACTGAAATTAAGAGCCTAGATTAGCATGAAAAAAATATGAAAATGATATTCAACTCATTTTTGATCGATAATAACCAACCAAATTTCAATCTAATACCATTATTTTTTACAATTATTAAATATATTTTTTGACTTTTACATTCATAAAAAACTTACATGTCACATAAATGGGTCCATAATATCTGAAACAAGTTCTAATTGCAATGAAAAAGTAGGATAATGATCGTAAATTCATTTATGAAATATAGGAATAAACCATCCATCAATCTATTTAACATATTACTAAATATTATTCTTAGTATCATTTCCACTTGAAATTTTTATTATATTGAAAAACCATCTACTAAGGGGTCAAAACTGAGAAGACCACATCAGAATGACATCAAACCATTGGGAAATACTTATTGAGTCATTTATGATAAGAACAATTCTTATACACATAAATATGACACAAAAATTAATCATCCTGATGGAGGCTATGATTTTATATTGCTAACGCTAATTAATAATGGACAAATCACCCATGTAGTAGTCAAAACTAAACAAATAAGATCTGATTCACTATAAAATTTCTCTAGATAGTCATACATTATTTTTTGATCTGTATAAACAAAAAAACATCATTCCTATAATAAAATTTATTGGAAAGTTCAAAATTTTCATTTTGTCTTCATATATTTACAGAGTTACATGTAACCTAATGTAGGTCATTACAGATAAATTATGGTCTGATTATAATGAAATGTCAGTTTAATAATCATAAAATATTTTGTGATTTAAAGGAATGAATAATTAATCACTCAATTGGAGGTATTTTTTAATATCATATATATATTATCACTTGACCCTTACATATTAAATAAATGAAATGTCTCACGTTATGTGGTCAAATACAAGAAGAAAATCTCAAATAAACATTGAAAATTAGGAAAATAACCCTCGAGTCAGTTTTGATTTTTTATAATAATCCACAATTTAGTCCAATAAAAAGAATTATCATTACAATTTAAAAATTGATTTCAAATCATTAATTGTTAATAGTAAATTATAAATTAATCATGAAGTAGAACAATCTAATTAAATGATATCATATTTTAAAAGAAAAATTGAAAAATTATATTTGAGTCAATTTTGATTTGTATAAAAAAACACACAACAATCCCACAACTGAATTGTATAGTATGATCTAATTATTTTTCTGAATTTCACATACTTTTCATATTTAAATGTCACATAAATGGAGTAAAAATGATTTAATTATTCATTCCTCTATTAAAACATTATTAGAAAGGCACCTAATAATTTATGATTTATAGGAATCAACCATGCCTCAATCAGGTAAAAAAATAGCTTTATAATTTCAAAATAATCATTTTACCATGATATATTTACTAAAAATACAAATCCTTAATCAAGGGATCAAATATAAGAAAAATAATTTGGATATTCTTGTAAATATATTATAATTATCACTGAGTAATTTATGGTTTTTATTAAATATACACTCATTATCATCATGCCTAGATTTCTCAATATGATTTAAACTATGATTTCATAATATTAAAAATTATTATCACAATGGAAAATCACATGTATAAAGGTCACAAGTGATAAAATGTGTTTAGAATGTCACCAAAACATAGAAAAATTACCTCTAGGACATTTATTATCATTATGAACTAACCTCCACCAATATGATAACAGAAGTGCACTTTATGATTGAATGTAATGTTATAAGTCACATAAATGGGGTAAAAATCAGAAATAATGATTGGATTTCCCTAGAAACATATTATATTTAAACTTAATTCTTTTTTAATATTTTGGAATCAAGAATGTACCAATATGATTCCTATATTTCTCATTATTATCCATTTAATGATTTCACATTTTCAATTTCATTAAAATCAAATATCACCCATAAAAGGATAAAAATGAGAGGAATACATCGATTGACATGGGAACATAGGAATATAATCCACATGTTATTTTTAATCTTTAGGAATCAATCACATATAAATTTATTTCACATATTCATCAATATAATGAACACTATGATTTAATATATGTAACACTAAATAATAAATAACATATCAACCATGTTGGGGTCAATATATAAAAAATATCCTCATATTAGTGAGAAAATATAGAAAAATGAACATTGATTCATTTTTTAATTGTAAAAACATCATGTTAATATGAAAGCTAAACTACATGGATTGTAATATATATTATAGGAAAAATAAAATCAAGTCATTTATGATTTATATGAACCAAAAAAATGTGTATAGTAATAAAAAAGAAAACAAGATTAGATTGTAGTAAAAAACATATGAAAAAATATTAAATTCATTGTTAATATGTTTGAACCAACATATTTTTAATCTAAAAAATGATTAATTCTCTATGATTTGATATCTTCAATGAGTATTAATAGAAGAAAAATCAATCGTGTAGAATATAAAATAATAAAATTTCCTCCTATGGCCATCAAAACATAGAAAAATGAACCTCATGTAATTGCATGTCTATATGAACCAACCACATCTAACTCACACAGATGAATTTTTCAGTATGATCAAATGTATTACTAGACCATCACATTATTATTAAAGTGAAAATTCATTTAAAAGGGGAAAAATAGGAGAAAATAGTTTGGATTTCCTTCAAAACATAGGATAATAATAGTAAAATAGTTTTGGATATATAGGAAACATTCATGAATTAGTGAAATGAACATGTTTCATTTTAGGATTAAATGTATCTTTTAATTTTCATATATCAATTAAACTGAACAATCACTAATCAATCCTAAAAATTGTAGCATTTGAGTTTTTAGTAACATTAATAAATTTTGATATATAGGAATCATCCATGATTGAATTTAACTATTGGATTTTTTAGTATGATGAATATTATGATATCATAATGATAAAAATTATTAATAAATGATAATCATCAATTAGTGGGTAAATATTTAGAAAAAAACCTCATATTGTTCTAAAATCATAGAAAAATAATCTATGAGTCATTTAAAATCTTTATAAACATCTCTTATATCAATAAAAAACCAAAAATGATCGATATGATTGAATGGTTCATCTAACCATAAAATTATTTGTAATTATAAAGTCACCTAAAATTGTTCAAAAATAAGAATTCATGTTCATATTTACCTGAAAAAGAAGAAGAATGGTTTCAAAATCATTTCAGATTTATTGGGATCAAATGAACATATATTTCATTCTTATATTTATCTAAATGAAACAAGGTATCATTTCTCCTTGGTATTTTTAATAAAAATAAATTTCAACTTTCAAGGGGTAAAAAAATATTAAAACAATTTTTTATTGATATGATAAATTAAGAAAATGATCCCTGATTCATTTTTATTTACATTATCAGTTACACATCAATGAATTGTTAAGATTTCTCGATATAAATTTACCCATGATTTCATATTATTAAATATTATTACTAATTTACATATCACATGTATTGTGGTAAAAATCACGAAATGATCATGAATTGTTATAATAGTATAGAAAATGAACTTTTAGTCAATTTGGATGTGTAAGAACCAATCTCAAGTGAATATAATAGAAGAACATCTTGGTATAGTCAAAAGTACCTCTTGAAAAATCACTTTACACATTATACATTACTTTGTTAACTTATAGAGTATTCTTATATAGACTATCCAATAGATTGTAGGTCAGTTTGAGGGGGGTTACTGATAATTTACTAGTGATCTTGGGCTTGAGTACTACCAAGGAAGCCACAGGACTAGGCCGAGTGCCCAGTCCACCAGAAACATATTAATAAAAAAATAAAGAAAGTACAAAGTACAGAGGAGAGAGATAAAGTAAAACAACATACCTCAGAACATCATATATCAGAAAGCATAATAGTTGTCACCACCACCACCTTCTGAGAACTCATCCAGATCCACTGACTCCCATTCAGAATGCTGAGTGTGTTGACTTAGAATATGGATGTATTGCTCCCTCATGCATAACTTCACTAGGGACATGGGTTCAATGGTCCAGCTTTGTCCCCTCTTTTGATCCGTGTCTTTCAATTTTCCAGTTTTTGTAGAAGACCTAGTGGATATGGTCCGCAACATGTTGGAGTAGTCTTTTCTGGGATTCCTCTTTGGTGGAGCGGTGGAAGCTCTATTTCTTTTGTTCCTTTTCACCCCATTCCTGAGAATCTAACTAAATGATTCCTTTATATAACCCTTTGAACGACATCCTTGGTTCTCCTTCCCCTCATACACCATTTGAGAGCCCTCAAGAACCAAGGAGGTTGTATCCCGGGATGGTTTCTTGTTAACATCTACAGGTGTCAAATACAGAGAATATTCCCCATTGTTCTGATTCTTACTGCTTGCCTCTAATCATTCTTGCATATCCAAGGATATCTCCTCAACATCTTGTAGCTCCAGAGTAGCATTCTCATTTAACACTTCCTCATAAATTTTTCCATCTTCTGTTTCAGGAACCTCTTTCACCAGGTTCATAAATTCACTCTTATATGGCCCACCACATCCCTCATTTGGTTCCTCAAGTATCAAGATATTAGGGTCCCCAGTAGCCTCCCCTATTCCCCTATTATCACCATGACTAGACATGTCATAGCCAGATGCGACCATATCCTGAGGTGAATGTTGTGCTTCATGAGCATTGAAATACAGACTAGAAAAACCTGCAAAACAGTTACTAATAGATATGAAGCTGCCTTCCTTTATACCAACATCATAGTTCCCCTTTCCCGACACCCTATTGTTGCATTCAGAATCTGAAAGCTCCTTCAACCTGCCTGACTCAGCATCAGCACTGTATTTGAGATCTTGCTTCAACCTATCAAAAACCTCTCTAACCGATGGATTGACACATCCATTGGACTCCTTCCTCAGAACATGAGCAACATCACCCAGGGCCTCAAAGATTGCATCTCCAGTAGTTGCAGCAATGAAAACATCCATTGATCCACATGCCTCTGGTGCAGTGTGATGACCAGGAGCATCAGGAGGTTGCATTGCATCATCCTCTCTATGGCGAGGAATGTGGCGACAGAGGAGATCTGAGTGACCAAGGTGAAAACAGTTCACACAAAAGGGTGTCCATGACTCAAAGAAGACATGTTGATGCCATCTGATCTCACCCTCAACCTCAACATACACAGATTCAACCAGAGTTTTAGAGACGTCAACTTCAATACAAATTCACGGAGCAGCTGGATGGAAAGCAACACAGTTCTGCATGTCCATACACAGGAAACAACCGATCAAATTTCCAATAACACATAGAATTTCAGGGTTCTGTAAAGGTAAAGCAAGGACAAGAAGTGTTCCCCATAATTCTGTGGTCGGAGGATCATGATGGAGATGAAAATCAAAGGACCAGAGAAAAAGGGAGAATCTGAACCCATCAACCACACTTTGTGCAGAAGACCAGGCAAAAAATAAGTCATCTTAGCAAGAGAAACAGATCTGAAAAGGCCTCAAATCAAAAAGCACTACAAACGCTTGATCTTGAAGCTTCCCAGATGAGGATACAAACCTGTGAAAGCTGTCAACTGAGGGTCTATTCTTGCCAAATCAAGATACAAGGACTAGATCCATCCACAACATCACCCTCTCAAACTCTAGAGAAGAAATATGGACAGAGAGTTCACCATTCACCCGATTCGCAACCTTAGGGAATACCTCAATCTCTAGAAAGTAAGGGAAATAACAAGGATAAAATCTCTGAGGACAAGGAGAGACATTTTCCCCTCATGGACGAGGCTCAGAGGGGGCCTTCCGTAGCGAGATCATGCACTACTCAATCTAGGGTTCCGCAAAGAGAATTCTTCCACCCATCTTGAGAGATCAAACGTGTTGTTGGGTAACAAGGTATTGGGCTTTCCTGCCCACCTACATTCCAAACATCCCCAACGAGGCCCAAGGTGGCCAACCTTTGGGCTTAGGCCAGTTCCCTACAGGGTAGAGGGGCCCATGAGTGGTTTTTTAGCATATAGTGCGCATTTCCTTGCGAGGACTCGAACCGGGAACCTCGGGGTTAGGACGCCACTGCCTTTAACCAACTCACCCGTGCCCCATGGGCTTGGGCTTGAGTACTAGTGAAAATATATTCTTCCAATTATAGGGAGGGCTGGTGGGACTTCTAATCATGATAGGACCCAGAAAAATGTATTTTTTTTGCATGATCTATATTGGTTGTTCAACCTTGGAACATTATCCCTACCATCGAGTGAGTTGAATCTTAGGAGGGGAGGGGTGAAATAAATTTATCCTCATTAACCAATGTAAAATGGACTCTGTACAAAATCCTATCTTCTAACTTGGTCTTTGGTATTCTTTTGTATCATTTTTTATTTGTAATTTTTATTTAGATATATAATTCATAGGTCATAGAATGGATATAAAAATTACTTCAATAACATGTACATTTTAAGGTGAAAAATTATTATCAAGGTCTATCAACGAGCATCAATTTGAAATTACCTTTACTACTCATTCTTATTATAGTTTTCTGAAGTTATTATTTTCAATTGTTGTCAATTTAGCTCACACTCACTCATCTATGAATAATATTTATTCAAACATTGAACCATTATGAAAGAAAATTTTACTCTAATTCAAAATTAAATGTTCATATCCATCTATTTTATCAATATAAATTTCACATTGAATAATTCTAAGAGGGGGGGGGGTTAAAACAAGAACATGTGATCTCATATTGGAGAGAAAAATTTAGAAAATATTATTAGAGTAATTCCTAATTCATTTAAACAATCAGAAAAAAATTTGACTCTTGAATCATTCGGTATGACTGAAAACATTCTTTTTTACATAGAATTCCAATCAAGTGTAGTTAATACCATGTAAAAGACTTTTTATTTCCATGATAAATTATTATATGTACCAATAAACCACATGTAAATCTGATATGTCGTGTGGTCATAATGACTGGTCATATAGTTTGATTGGGTTTTATTTTTTTAAAATATTTGGATTTGAGGGTCATAACATAAACACAAACCTAATATTGTCATTAAATACTATTAAAAGTCTTGTTATTTAATTTTTCCCATCTATAATAAAGAATAATGTCAATACAACATGATTTTTTGATCAAAATAACCAAAACATCATTTTTATTGATTTAAATGTTGAAAAACATGTTTTAAAAGGAAAATAAAAAACAAAACTACTAAAATATTAGTTAAGTCAAATGGAAAATTAATTTAATTTAATTTTTAACATATTGAAATACAACCCTTATTAATCAGAATTTCAGTTTTCCTGAAATAATATAAAGAACATTTTTAATAATTAAAATGACAAAATTCAAATATCAAGTGTTAAAATCAAATATAATGACCATTAGTTGAAATGAAATAATGAGAGATATATAGTTGATTAAATATTAACATGAATTAATATAACTCCTGCAAATACAACTCTTAGTTTTATGAGAATGATAAAAATATTATTTTAGTATATGCAAATTTCTTTAAAATGATGCCTCGTTGATTCAAGAACTATCAATAGTCCTTAGATTGTGAGTTCATCACGTGCCATATTGATGTGAATTCTATTCCCAAATGTCAAAAATTGTTTAACAATCACTATCCAATGATTTCAGCATAATTTTAGATATTTTAGGTTTTGAACCATTTTCAATTGCTTATATTTCTATATATTACATATGAATTCATGTTTTACATATTTTTCACTGATATATTATTTTTTCTAACATAGTCATGTTTATATCTATTGTTTCTTTATTTTTTGCTTCAATTTATATATTTTATTATTTGTCCATAATTACATTATCCCTAGTATTATTTTTCATTTCCTTTATGAATCTAGTTTCGATTTACTACTTAAACATCAGATTTAAATTTTACACATAGCTTCGTACCTACATAACATTCAACTATTAATTTTGTTTTCGTACCATTTCATCTTTTGGACATTAGCTTTATTTATATTTTTAATTTCTTTTTCCTTAATTTATTATTTTATTTCCAAATCATCGTAAGTTTTGTTTTTTAATTATTTTGTTTTAGCTATTTATTCTATTACTTATGAATCTACATATTTTTTCGTTATTTTGAATTAGAGAATTTTTATTTTTTCTATTTTACACTGTTTGATTTTTCTAATGATTGTAGTTTCTTTTATATTATATATATATTTATATCATCTGAATAATTATTCCCTTTTTACATATATTTAAATTTTATAGGAAATATTCTCAAGGAAATTTTCTACGGCCATTTTATATATTTCACTTCTATTTGTGATTCGATTTACTATTTATCAATTTGATGCCTCTAGCTTCCACCTTTGATTTTTTTCATTCACTTTAAATTCTGATTTTTATTTTTTACTTTATAATTACTCCTCTACTTATCTATTTTGGAATATTACTTTTGGTATTTCATTTTATTTATATTATTGTTTTATTTTTTCATAAAATATTTTTTAATACTTTTATTATTACTTTTATATAGGATTATTTTTTTATTCATATTAAAATTTTCCATTTAGTTTTTCTAACATATTTTCACTACCAATATTTTAGATTTTTTTATTTACTCCCACATCAGAATCCACTTCCCTATTTTTTATTTCTTATTAATTATTAAGCTTCCACTTATGAATTTTTTCCTTACTTTATCCTCTTGAATTATTGTTTTTAATATTTTAATTTTCCTTTTTTATTCATCTTATATTCTATCCATTTTATATATATAATTTATTTCTTGTTATTTTATTTAACTATGATTTTTTTCTTCTAATTACAATCAACATTTTATCTTCTACTATTGAATTATGGATTTTGGTTCCACATCAACCTCACTATTTTCCCATTTGGAACTAAATTAAAAATTAATTTTTAAATATTCATTATCCTTCTACTTATAGATTGTGTTTTTCCAAATTTAAACCTACATTCCGTTTTTCATTTTACTAGTAAATAATTACCTTTATCTACCTTTTTCTAATTCGACATAAAAGATTAAAGTATTTTAACACATGGGAAAAATTATTGAAAAGTTTGTGTCAGATGATTCCTACATAATTCAAGCTAATTACCAAGGTTTTGATGATTTGGTCATCTAATTTATTTATGGGTAATTCTTATGACTTATACTATAACTTCTATTACCTCAATTCATTCCTTCTTCTAATATTCTCAGGTTTTTGGATTATGAATCTTCATTTGGATTCAACTTCTATATTTTCTTCTCTATCTACCATTAATTCTTCCCCCAACATCCAAATTCACATCATTTATGACTCTAGTTTTTATCTTCTACTTGTTCAATTCAAATAGTGCTTTTGGAGTCATTCCATTTATTCTATTGGATTTTGATTATTTTTTTATTTTTTTTATTTTATAATAATTTATTATTTTATTTATACTTATTATTTCCATTATGTAATTATTTTTTCCATTTATATCATCACATACCTATGAGTGTACTTCCATTTCAAGTGTTTGAATTTTATATTCTTGTGTTTTGATTTAGATTTTTCTCATTTTATTTGTCTTATCTTTTACTTTTTTTTTAATTTTATTACATTTTATTCATCTTTCTATTATTTCTCACATTTCCGATCATATTATTTCTTTTAAATTATTCTCTTGTATTTTTCTTATACCCATTATTTCATCTTACTATTCTATTTATGCTTATATGTATTGTTTTTTTTCATTTCATTCTTCTATCTTCTACCATTTAATTTTTATTTATTATTTATTTTCGTTTATGATTTTTATTTTGACTTTTTATTTCTTCTTCTGATTAAATTTTTTTATTTCTTTCTTCTTAAAACTAATTTTCCCATAATAATTTGATATATTTTTTTAAATTATTTATATATTTTTTTTTTATTTTTATGTTGAGTTCTTTTTTTAGCATATTTTTATTTTTATTTTTTCACTTATATTCAATACTTCTTGAATTTTGATTTTCTATTACATATTATTTTTCATCTTACTTCTATTTCCCTCTACAATATTTCCTTTTTACATGTAAATATGTATTATCCTTTTTTATATAACATTATTATCCCTAATTTCTTGAACATTTTCTTTTTATTGATGTTTTATTGTTTATGTAACTATTTTATTTTTCTTTTTATATCCAAAAAATAGTTTTCTTGGATATATCCATTCTACATTTGGGATTACCCTTATCGAATTTAGGTCCAGTTATTCTATTTCACCTTCTATTTATCCTTTTTTTTTGAAACGTTTAGAATTTATTTCACTTACTCCATCGCATTATTCTTAAATATTATGATTTTTTCATTTGAAATTTTATTCTAGTTATCCTCTTACATTTACTTCAAATACTTCCTCAACTTTTATTTAGCATTAAAATTGTCTTCTAATTTTGATCATGTACTTAGACATAGGAATTTATTCATACTTGTTATTTTCATTTATTATAATCCCTAATGGTTTTTATAATGGTTTTTTTGTTTTTATACTATTTGCAACACATAAGATGACTCCATGAACTATTATGTTTATAGATTTTGTATTCTTGTTCATATTTATCTTCTAAATTTCCACCAAATACACATTCAATCTTCACTTTAAGATTTCAAATTTTTTTCTTTATCTCTAATTGGTTATTAGACTATTTATTTATGAAAAAAAATTTGTTTCCCCTTTTGGGTCAACTTTTTCTAGTGTTAATGTTTTTTAGCTATCTCTAATTTTGAATAATTTTTTAGATTTCAATTTTTTAATATTTTCATTCTTCATTTTTGACTAATGTTTCTATGGATACAACAACACCTAATTCGAATTCAGCTTCTTAATATAATCTTTTCGTGTTTCTTCTACTCTCCATTCTTCCCCATGTTTAGACACTACATTACATTTAGTTATTATTATGATTATACATATATATAAGACTTTTTTATTCTTGTTAAAATATCCTATTTATTTCATCTATATTTTTTCATGAATCATATATCATTTTACTCATCTGAAACATTTTATTCTAACAATATATCTATATTCATTTACATTTTCATTCAATGTAATTTTTATTGATTTTGATATTTTATTTTATACTTTTACATTCTCTTTTGTTTAGCACAAATTTCCAAATATGTAAATTATCACCCTAAGAGAAGAGTGGTTTTAGATGATTGTGTTATTTTATTTAAATCAAAAAAAAATCAAGGTAATAAAATTCACTGTAATATATTAATTAGTATCGAAATCAACTTTGTTATTTGAATGAATAATTAGAATATATTACTAATTGGGTACCATATTTTATTTTTCTCAATGCTGAACTGCATATAAAAACATTTTTTTAAGGATGAAAATTTAGAAAGTTTTATTTTTGGACGTCTAGGAGACCCTATCATTATAGGTGGTTCCTAAAGAACTATAGCAAGGAATATTGAATCATATGAGATATTGTTACTCAACATTTTTTAACAAGACCCCTCCCTAAAATGATACCACAATTAGGGAAGAAATATATTGACCCCCCATATCTCGTCTCCAGTAGGCCCTCAATCGGGGAAAATTGCAATGGGTACAAAAATCTCACATATTGGAGTCATTCCCCTCAATAATATAGTTAGATAATGATATAGGATAAAAAACAACTAAGAAACTCCAGAAGAAAATATAAAAATAAACCAAAACCATTATTCAATTAAGGAACAAAATAAAAAAGTGAAAACAAAAGTATCCACATAAATACAAAAATTCATGACTATAGAAGCAATATATCAGTAACAAAAACCCAAGATAGTGGGGTTTAGCTCGATTCCCAACTTCCACCTATAAACCTTAAAATGTTTTATATGAATATGGTGAAGATAACATGTATAATCAATATGTAATTAAGAAAGTTATTAACTATATATTTGAAAGGAGACTCTTAATAGGCCAGTGAACAAATAGAGAAACAAACAAGAAACTAAATAGGTTTGTTATCCATCCCAGCCTCACTATGGATCCCTCAAAAAATCACACATCAAATAGAATAATATATAATTGATATCATAACAAATAAAGGGCCCCGGATAACGCTTCCTCACTAATTTTCCCTTCTCTCTCCCTAACATCAAACAACATATTCTCCCATCACTTCCATACATACCAGAAATCATAATATCATATCTCATCTCACCCGAAGACACATGGGCCTTCTATGATGTTGGTTGGGATGTTCCCTACTATCCACAATCCTTTAAATGCCTAGAATAACTTGATTGCACCTTCCCTTATCATATAATGTGTTTCCCAAATAAATTTAGTCCATCACATATCCTCATATAACCATGGAAGTATAATATCATTAATGGGAAGGAAATGAAACATGTGACCTCCTCCAACCATGCATGACCTCCACCGCATATCACTTCTCATCACGCAATGAAAAAACACAACTAGGAAATCACAACACATCACAATTCAAGACACCTGGTCCGTCACCGGGGAATAATGACCCTTGAATATGGGGTATCTACCAATCCATGTCACCAATATATTAGATGTTGTGGAAAACAATAGGAACCCAACACCTATTTTTTTTGCTAAGGATATATAACTCGGGTGTGCATCTATAAATATAATAATATATATATATACACAAATAAACCCACACCAAACCCATGGGTTCAAAAAAATGTAATTTAATATTCCACCAAAACCACTACACCAGAAATATTCCATCACATCTGTTGCCGCTACTATATTCAATACACCACACCACCAACACACAAGCGACAAATCATTTGAAACATTGATTTACTAATCCAAATTACTCACATTTACACAACACATTATTATACTCAATTACTAATGAATCCATTTATTCATTTCAATCCACATCATAGTTTATTCCATTGATAATCAGGAAATTAACACAACACCATGTAAAATTATTTCACCACAACAATGACACATCCATAACCACCATGAAAAAGAACTATTACACATCACAAAAAATAAACATCAAAACCACTATGAACTACATCTTATAATACAACATCATTAATCGATGACACAAAATGGAAAAACAACTCACCCATCTCACCTAACCCCAACAACAACACCAAATATATCTTATCATCATTGTTCCACATAGCATATGTATTCTCAACAAAGTGAAAACACATTGTAAATCCTAAGATAATATCACATACCAACCTCTATAAACCACAACCAATACTCCCTGCACCATAAATCTACCCATATCACAACCATGCCATCCAACAATTTCATTACAGCCCTATACGATTTACACATCCCATATCTTCGACACCATCACCACACAACAACCCAAACCACAGAAGTTAAAAAAAAATAACATGTACAGAAAAGTATCTGACACCATAGATTTAACATATATTCAATGTAATTCATTAAGTGATATATTTAGTTTATGTGGGAATTATTAGACAATCCTTGTTCTATGGGAAAGCAATTTATTAGTCACTTATATGTTATTATTATTTAATTCATGGAATGATATCACAAAAAATCATAAAGGGTGTTAATATATATAATCCACAACACATAAAAGGCTCCTAAAATTCTTTATTTTCAGTATTATCATTAGGAAATCACAATTTCATCAACACCATATGTCAAATAGTAAACCACGTGATATATCCACATACTCATCAATTTCAATTATTCATTTTATTTTTTCTCATTATAGAAACAATTTAAATCCACCCAATAGAAATAAAAATAATATATATCAACCACATAGTATATAAAATGAGTGATAAAGAGTATTCCCTTCCCCAAATGAATCTTTTTTGCTCACTGCGCACCATAGGGAAATGGAGAAACTACATGAAAGGAAAATTCACAAGGAAACCATGGTTAAACATTAACCCCATTAATGGATCATAAAAACATAGGCCATCTCACCCCAATGTTGAAACCACAATGCTTCAATGGATCCCAGAAAAAGAACCCTTATATAACAACTGAGAAGGGAGATGTGAATACCATCGATCACCTACGAGTGACCACCAGAATGTATGGTTTATGGAGAGGGTAGAAGTGAAAGATACTCTACCAAAATACTCTAGAGTTAATCTAGAATACAATATAGATATATATATATAACATAATGAATTAAAATTTTGCAGGATAAAGGTTATAAACAGCCTAAAACATTCATAACATATAGTATAAAAAACATTCATTTGGTGTAAAACCCATGGGTTCTACGAAACATATGCCATAAAACCTTCTTATGGTGTACACTCCATAACTTTGGAAGTTTTTTATGATTTTCATGGTACCATAGTAAAAATAATCTTTCCTCATAAATAGGCATCTTATAAGGTACACCAAAATTAATTCAGAACCCCCTTACCAAACTAAACCACTAAATGTCAAGCAATGGAAGTTCTAAACCACAATAATTGTCCTTACACACATCACCTATAGAATAAAGAGAATGTTTCATTTCTACTACAGATTCAAAATCCAATTAAACTCATTGAGCCCTATTAAGGAAATCACCAACTACAAAACCAGTAAGGTAATTGGGGGAGATTGATTAGAATATTATCATAGATACCTAGGAAATGATTTTCATCATCTATAATGAAAACCAATATAGAAAAAAAGAAACATGTTCAAATAACCACACTATGAGAGAGATCTAAGTGTTCTTGTAACGCATCAATAGTAAAAATTTCCAAACACACCCAACCAGAGAATCTAAGAACACCCCAAGAACCCCAAATCATTGAATTTGACTTGTAATACACCACACACCATTTCCTATCCAAAAAACAGCCATTTGGATAGATGAATAACCATAAAACCACATTTTCCTCCATAAATACCTATCAGAAATTAGTTACAACAAGATAAAAACTTTTCCATGAATACATAAATTAAAAATTTCCAACTTTTATGTCAAGAAATTATCCATTTTTGGTAGCACTGACATTATCTCACATTTTTAATTGCATCTAATATAACACATCTTGACCAAGATTTAGTTCCCCCACTTTTAATATATTAGATACATTATCAAACATCATTCATCTATCATTGGGGGGGAAACATCCTAATAAATGTTATAGTACAAACATCACGTCAAAAATATAAAGTAAAAAGAAACTCAGAAAAATTATGGGTACTAGGAAGGAATCTATATCTCTAACTCCCATGTAATCTCCTCCAGGATAAAAATCCCCCCAAAACACACAAATCAAGGGAATGGTTTCTTAAAAAAAATACTTATCTCGATGATCTTATATCTCTATTTGTATCTCCCTAAACATAAAAATATACTCAATATTCAAATATACCTATTCAATGAAATGGGTGTCAGCATGAATATATAGAAAAATCTAGGAGAAGTGAGAGACATTATAGATCACATCCAACTATGTTGGAAGTACAAAATGATACATCACTATGCTAACACACCCCAACACCCCAAAAAGACCAAAAAACCAAGGATAAATATTACTCTCTATCTGAAAATGAACTACAAATGTCTAGGAGAGACACTCAAGAACAAATTTTCTTCTACCTCAAACTCCAAGGGACTTCACCTAGGATCAACATAGGACATTTGATGGCCCTTCACCACCCTCATCCACTATCTATGTGAGAACCCGCTTCTTCCATTGAGGTAATTTTTTTTTCTTTTTAGGTTGTAATTATGAAAGAGGATAAAAATATGTCTTGGGATGTATGTAGGAATATTACATGATGTAAATATGGGTTACATGTCATGAAAATACCAGAACACATCATGCAATGGTCTGGCCAAGATGCATGCATGACGTGCAAAGCATGTCGACAACAATCGGAAAATATCTCATATACACGACATGTATATCCCAGTATACTCCATGTATTTTTCCTTTTTTGCTAAATTTCGCAGTAGCCTTGTATTATTCAGATAGAAAGAAGGATCACTAGGGTTTCATGAAAGTAGAACCGAGAAGATGTTTTGGCTCCTGATTCTTCAATTATACACCATTTTAAACACAATCAGATGCGTTGGAACCCCATTGGTGAGTTCTTGATTCCTATTGAGTCATTATTACTATATTATCCTCTCGACATAATTATTGTTTTTTTTTGGTAATTTAAGCCTTTTTCAGATCTAATCCATTCTAGTTCGAATTAGAATCCAATGCTAGATGAGGAGAGTCGTACGAGTATGAGGTTGGTGGTCCTGTTCCTTTCACTAATTTTCAGGCTATTTATATATGTTGGAGTTCCACATGACCTTTTTTGGGGTGTCTCATTGATTTATAATCAACCCTTTTTGTTTTCTATTGATTTTAGGTAATTTAATAAGTGTTTTAAAACTTTTTTTTGTTATATACCTAAATTGAGGGCCACCCCAATGGTGCATTTCCCTTGGATTACAGTTTATGACTATTTAGTCTGGGATACCAATGAGGCGTGCCTTTATTTACATTTATGGGTTGTATAAAATTAAATTGGTTATATAAATGAATTTACCATGTTAGGTAATTGATTTTTAATTCAAGTAATAGTTTAAATTATATGATAGGCTTATTAAATGAAGTTCCCGTGTGAGATTATTAATGTTAAATCCATGTAATAGTTTTATTTACACGTGATGCTTGATAGGTGAATTGTCCCCATGTGATTAATTAAAATTCCAAGACTTATGATATTGGTCCTTGATTGAGATTATATTGGATGCTTTTTGTTTTGACCATTGCCTTCTTGATGAATGTTTAACTGAATATTATATGATAAAATGGTAAATCATATTTGGTTAACTATGGATTCATATTTGAATGCCATTGACATGTCCATATAACTATTATAATTTATACCTTGGGTGACCCATGGACCATTTAAGGATTCCACGGATGGACCAAAAAGGGGTATTATATGTTTAAGAGGTGAGCGATCTAAGAATGTAGTGAATGTGTTCATATAGGCTATATTTAAATATCGAAGGAAACATGGTTCCATGGAGGGATTCCATTGACATGGGTGAGAACCATGGATGCACTGCCAGGGGTGAGATATAGAACTCACAAAGAAATCATTTGCATATTTCCACTGGGATAAATAGCTTCCCATGGAAGAACATCTGATTCTAGCTATCCTCTGACCATACTTTTGGAGAATCACCTTGGACAATGTGATCACACATTACATCAACATATGGGAATCCCCATTGAGACTCCTCTACCTACCATGCCAAGGAAGACTATACTATCATTTGAAATATATAACCTCTTCCATTTTCCTCCGCAGTGTCTAGGCACAAGGTGACGAGCTCCTCCATTGCATTCCAAAAATTTGTGGGTTCCCAAACTAACTCCTTTCTTGAATTTCTTCTCAAGGCATCAGCCACCACGTTCCCCTTTCCTGGGGTGTAAGAGATATTGAAGTCGTAATCCTGGAGAAACTCCAACCACCTTTACTACCACAAGTTCATGTATCATTGGGAAAATATTTTCCCAAGGATATTGTGATCTATGAAGACTGTGAAGTGCTCCATGATGAGGAAATTACACCAAAACATTAGTACTATGAGGACCGTTGCAAGCTCTAGATCATGGGTGGAATAACTACATTCTTGAGGATATAACTTCCTTGACCCATAAGTGATTACTCCTCACAGATGCATCAATACACAACCCAAGACTATTTTGGAAGCATCACATAACACTTCGAACATTAGTCCTTTTTCTGGAAACCTTATCACATGGGCACTCTCCATTTCAGATAGATGAAAGATTCCTGACACTACTCACTCCACAAGAAAAACTGGTATTTCCTAGTCAAAGATGTCAATGTAGCTTCCACTCATGAAAAGTTGGGTATGAACTTCTAGTAATAGACTGCCAGACCCAGGAAAATACAAACCTCTGCCACATTTGTAGGAGATACCCAATAAAAAACTACACCAATATTTGGATGGTCCATTGTTATCCCTTGTTCAGACACCACATGTCCAAGGAAGTGCACCTATTTCATCTAGAACATTCACTTGGAAAACTAATCATTGATATGGTGGTGTCAGAGGACGTCCAAGAAAGTCCTCAGATGCCTAGCTTGATCCTTCTATGACCTTGAGTAGATTATGATTTCATTGATGAACATGATGATGAACTGGTCTAGGTACTCGCAAAAAACAGAGTTCATGAGTCCCATGAACATGGTTGGAGCATTCATCACACCGAAGGGCATGACCACAAACTTGAAGTGCCCATACCTACACCTAAATGCAGTCTTTGTGGTGTTTCCCACCTTTACCCTGAACTGGTGATATCCAGAACACAAGTTGATCTTAGAGAACCAACCATTCCCTTTAATTGGTTGAAAATCGTCAATCCTTAAAAGGGGATAACAGTTCCTGATCGTCACCTGATTCAGCCTCAGGTATTCTATGTATAGTCTTTTTCCACCATCCTCCTTCTTTGTAATCAAGACTAAATCACCCCATGATGATAGACTTGGATAGATAAAACCCTTCTTCATTAGGTCTTAAACCTGGATCCGCACTCCCACAATGTAGAAGGCATATTCTGATAGGGATCCATCAAAATAAAATGGGAACCAGGTTGCAAGTCTATCAAGAAATCAACATCATATCAAAGTGGTAGAGTCACAAACTCTTCGGGGAATAAATCTGGGGACTCATTAAAAACTCATAGAACTTCCACCATCTCTTTATCTACTGGTTCCACTAACAACTCGACTAACAAGAAAATAAGAGGTTTCACACTTCAACTGCTCTCTTGAAAACTATTCTCATCAACAAGAGCTACATGCTGACTATGCACATCTGAGAATCAGACTCACCTCTGGAAAAAGTCGATAACGTCATGCACAAAAAACAACTATTCGATGCCTAGGATGACATCATATGACTTAATCTATAGTAGAAGAAGATCCCCACTTGACTGATACGACCCCAATGTCAGTCTACACCCTTGACAAACAACAAAATGACTGATCTGACCTCTAACTGGCATAATCAACACTAGGGGAATGGGAAGTCTCTATACGTACATTACTATAGAATTGGCTATACCAAGTGCAAAAAAACAGTGTGATTCTCTTGAATAAAAGAAAGAACACACAAGTGTACTAAATAGACTGATCATACCTGGAACAACCTCTGGCCCCATTGGAACTGCTACCTCTGTGGCATGAAACTTCCCAATCCCAACTCCACTACCTCTTTTATGTCAACCACCTCTATGAACAATTCTAGGTCGGGCTACCTAAGGAGTAATTTGGAGTTGGCCTCCCCCAGCAATCTCTACCCTCAGTGGAGCGGGAGTTTGATGCTCCAACTACTAGAAGGGCCTAACCAGCAACAACTGCTGCTGAGGTCGGCACTGGGCCTGTCCACCCCCACTGTTTGGCACTCTAACTAGGAACTGATTCCAAATATATCCATGGTCTCCGTAGATGAAGCACCTCGGTCCTGGGCCCATGAGGAAAGTGTGAGGACCAAGATGTCGAAAGTGGAATTGATAAGGCCTACTCCTCACTGGCTGAAACTTGTAAGGCCCTGACGTTGGAGACCTACTACAGAAAGCTTTTCCCTATGACGAAATCGACAGGCTCCCCTCTCACGACACACCACCCAAAGAGTGAATCCTCTCCAATACTTAAGAATTCATCTAAACTTATATGTATATCGGTAGAGCGAACAGAGTATCATCATACTGAATAGAAGGTCAGAGTGTGTCCTCTAAGCATATTTCTTGGGACTCATCATCTGGTATGAGATCCGGTGCAAATCATAGGAGGTACTTGAACTCGATCCCCAATTCCCTCACCGAATTACTCCCCTAATAGAGGGAGAGTATGTCCTACCAATTCTCATCCATCTTCATGGAAGAAAGGAATTCTTCCCAGAACTCCCTCTCAATGTTATCCCATAAAATATCAGTTTCCATCCTCTCTCCAAGGTAATTCCTCCACCACTGATGTGATGATATCCATATCTGTATCACTTCTAGATGAACCCATTACTATATCATAGCTTGAATCAAGATGAAATAAATCACCTGCTTCTCGAGAAAACTCTTTGTGTTCATGTACAAGATGCTACCCTCGTACTTTCCAAGAGTCTTCCGCTGGAAGGCAAGAAGAATCTTCTACCATAGGTCATCCCACTCCTATCGATTGACCCTACATTGATCAACCAAATAAACCTATCAAGCCTCAACATATTGTACCACATGGGGTGATTTTAGAGTTCCATAGCTGAAAAAAGAACTCATAATTTCTAAGCCCGAGTAGTGTGGAATGTTTCTTTTTAATTTTTTTAATCCTTTACTTATTTTAAAATTCCCAGTACACCCAATACACAAAAGGAAACAAGTAATTGTGATGCATGTATCTTTCATTGGGTCTCTACTCTAAAATAAATGTATCCTCTATTAGTCATTTGTTAGGCCTAGAGTCCTTGCATCTGATCACAGGGGCCCCTAAAATCTTGTGTCCTAGCTGACCCTCTCAAGCCTATCTCACACACAATGCTTTCCTAACACTAAATTACTACCATCGCATGCAATACTCACTATTCCAATCTCTAAACTCCATACTATCTTTCAACCTACCTTCTGATGCCATTTTGTCACGACCCACCTTCTCCAATTTGAGGGAAGGAACAACTAACTGTCATACCCTTCCTTCTTCAAGTAGAAGGAGAGATAATGACCATCTATTCCCACCTTCGATAGGCCCCATAGTGGCGACTGGTACAAAGGTTATAGAATCTCATGAAATATGGTTGGAATTACTCTTTATAGAACAATATCGGGAGATAATATGGTAAATCCAAAACAACTCCAAGTACTAAATGTAAAAGTAAATCCAAAATCCATTCCCACGTGCATGTTCAAAAGTTAAACTGATACAAGGTAAATGGATAAACAAAAATTAAATTATTAAAATAAAAGATTCTAAGTAGAAATAATAACAAATCCTGACGATTGAGCTAGTAAAGTTTAGAGCGGTCCTCAACGTCCTCCTGGAAACCTGAAAATTGTTTTATATATACGTATGGTCAGTATACAAGTATACATAGTAAGAAAAGATAAACCCACCTATGAAAAAGTGAAGGAACATACTAATTCCTCTGTGATAAAATAGTAAAACCTCAAGAACCTAACAAGGAGCACTAACTAGCCCAGCCTCACCAAGGAAAACTCACCAAATAATACAACTCAAGTAATGTAAGAGTATATGCACATTGATATTTGGGTAACTCGATCCACTTTCCCTCTGGTTGAATACTTGTCCCTAATGGCTAACGTCTTGATGCTACCAATATTCCCATACACAGTCTCACTTCCATAACCCACCCATACACACCTTGGCCCCAACCACACAAAATCCTTCCCGCATACAAATAAACCACAAAACCACCCCACTCGCCTGAAGACACCTGGTCCTCATCCTAAAGATACATGGGAAAAAATCTAGCCCACAACCACCTAGGCCCCTCATCCAAAACAATCCATCTGCTGAAGAATCTTGGACTATATTAAGCCTCAGGCCATTATAGCTAGCCCAAATATGCCTGATTGGAAAGATCTGGAATAAGGTATGAGGAAGATTTAAATAACCATCCATCCATCCTCCCACCAGGATGTAGGGAAAGGCACCACCCCCTATGAAATGGAGGTGTTCATCATATAGTGCTCAAAAAGGGTGGGATGCATATAAAAATTACAAGAACTACAATATGTATTATATAGGTAAGGAAACACTTATACCAACATACAATTTTCTAAACACAAACCAACCGACACAAACCACCTTTTCTTCCACCCCTAAATGCACAACCAGTCACAATAGAACATGAGCCTGACCCCTTTTTATTACCCACTATACATTTTTTAAGTATGAGGGGTGGGGGGTTCACTATAATCTATTCCATGACTACCGAAAAACTAAAAACCACTACTTTCAAAACAATAAGAAATGCCAGACATATAGTCCCACTACATGAAAAATTCCCCAATGTAGTCCCACTGAATAATGAGTTGAAAACCACATCTTAGTCCCACTGCACGATATCGCTTCGCGACCACAACACAAAAAAGTTAGTTTAACTTCCTACATTTTCATCCATTCCATAATCAATAAATCTATTGTACTGAGATTCCATCACAACTCTCATGTACCCTACACATAAATCCCACTGTAACAATCATTTTTATCATAGCCTCGCTACACACCCATTCCACTCTTTATCACAAAACCAACTCCCCTATCAAACCATGTACCAAGAAACATGCTCGCAATAGTCTTACACTATAACTCATAGAAGGTTAAAAACTCAATAGAACATATAAATCATCTACAGATATCAATAAGAAGTGTATACATTTAGTTTTAATCGGCAAAGGTTCTTTAATTCCACTAAATCATAACTAGGGTAATCAAAAAGTAGGTTTGATCCTGCCACATCCATTTATTTAACCACGTATATGTATTTAATTATTTTCTATATTATTGTCGATTATCAAATAAAAAACGAAGGAACACCACCAGTATGCATGAAAATACCTCCAAGATCAATGATTTTTATAAGGATTTAGAGCCACAACAATCCATAAAATAATCAAGTATAACAAATAAAACAGGAGATCAATATAAAAATAATCTCTGACCATTATTTTATTTACCCGTGTTATCTTTTGACAAATTTACTTATCGTTATATTCTTGTATTTTGAAAAGTATTTAGCTGTTCCTCAAGATAAATCACTAGTACACCCACCCTGCATGATTCCCAATTAAAGTGAAGAAAATGAAATCCGTACATGGATGATCAAAGGATCGAAGATCCCCCTTGCACCAAGAATAATGGATCGTGTGAGTCGTAGGAAATATCTTCAAGAAAGACTAAGAAGGAGGGTCTCTATCACAAGCGCATGGCTCGTCTTAAGAGGAAGGCTCTAGACACACCACGGGAGTCGAAAAGGAAGACAGAATGAAAGGATCTTATATTAGGAATGGGAGAGATCCTAAAAACCATGGAGAAGATTTCAAAGTATTTGAAAGATGGATCATGGATTGACCATGTGCTTTGGTAGTTACAAGAATGGTAGGATGTTACATGATACATGGAATTTAATTATTCCCTTTGGAAACTGTGGATATAGACTGACGAACGACTATGCATTGATATGTTACCATTTCACACGGATAAACATGTAAATGGGTGAAACTGGAAAAATTAGAAATGAATCACTGATGGGTGAGTCAATGGACATGATCCACCAACGCGGAGCTACTGAAGCAGAGCCACCGATGCCTAGACCTACCCACACCTCAATATACTGATGAAAAGGCCTACAAACACCTCGACCAACCAACACAATGACCTGCAGACATCGATGCCCTTGACTCCCTGATGCTGATGTCCTCGACTCATTGATGTCGATGCACTGTCATGGGGATGCACTAAAATTCTGACACACTTTCATGCCGATGCACTAACAAGCCATGGCACTAACATGCCGATGCAAAAACTAGATACTTGGAAAATTTTCAAAATGAGTCACTTTTGTCTCCCAGAACACCCCAAATACTGAATTTTCACAAAGGAAGGGCCTGGGGAAATTCACGTTATTACAATATCTATAACAACAGATGTATTGAATGATTTTTATTTTGTTTTTATATTTATTATTATTCATAAATTAAATATTTAAATTCAATATGTGAATTGAATCTTAAAATAAATAATTTATTATTTGTTTATTTTATTAAAATATATTTTTCAAATTATTTAATTTAAATTTGAAAAAACAAATATCTTTTTTGAATTCAGCATGTCGAAATTATATTAGTATGAATTGTTGACAATTTTCTGAAAATTTTAATTTTTTATGAATAGTAAAAAAATGTGTCTTTATAAAATATGGCAATTTTGGTGACATCATCAAGACCCAATTATGATATAAAATTTATTCAATGTATTTAAAAACATTATGAGTTTATAAGATAAATATTTTTCCAAAATGATTCAGATCATGTATATTATAATTTATTTCATGCTATGTGTAAAAATCATTGTGAGTGCCAATGCAATGCTCACACAATATTGAAAGAGAAAAATTTGGTTACTTGCAAATAATAATTGAGTGATAAAAATTATTTGAAATACTATATAATTAGTTAGTATGTATAATTGATGTTTTAGGAAATTAATTTCTAATTTTAGAGTTATACAACATTAATTTTATCCAAATTCTTCAGAAATCCATATAGAGGATAAGAGATGAAAAATAAAGAAAATAGGAAGTGTTCTTGACATTTGTATGAGTGAATATATATAATGATGAAATAAAGAAATTTATTCAGAACGTAATTAATTTTTTTATGATAGTTGTTTATTTTTAATTTTTATATATTAAAGATTTAACATTAATACTTATGCAACGTTGATTCAATGCTTATGAATGTAGAGTAAAAATAAATAAAATATATTAATTAAGAATACAAGAACCCTTAAATGACCCAAAACAAGGATAAATATTTTTCTATTAGAATTTTGAAACTATTATAATAATTTGAGTTTAATTTGTGTCATTTTGGCCCCACATTTATCACTTTAATCCCTTTGTAATATTTTATTAAAATGTAAGTCATGTTGGTCACACTATAGTTTATAATTTGTAAACTATTTTAATATATGGTTTTCTTGATGTTTTTTCAAACATAAATAGTTAATTAAAATAAAAGAAATTTATATTCATCATGTAGTTTTATTTTCACTTTTTAGGGTATAAATAATTAATTTATTGTCTTGTACAATAATGATTCAAGATTTATTTAATTAATGAATCAATCAAATTAATGATATTAAGAATAATAAGAAAAATGCAATTTGAGATTTTTAAGATAATAAAAAATTTTCCTAAATGAATATAATATGTATTAGATATGAAAAATAATTTTAATATGATTTGAAACTTCTTTTTGATGTGTTTAACATAATAATTATGAATAGTGTTTTATTTGACAAAAAATATTTTTCATTAATAAAAAATATTATTCATTTATTTAAAAATAAAAAAAATCATGAAACATTCCAAAAATGATAATTTTATTTCTAAAATGCGATATACTATTAATTTTTTTCCTTTTAAAGTCTTTAACCATATATTACACTAATTATATTTTAATATCTTAATTAATTCCCAATTTTCCCCTCACCTCAATTATATAAGGAGACTCATACATTTAAGAACTTTTATCATTGTAAACCATTTGGATCAACTATATTCTACAAAATTTCGTTCTCCTCATCACTTCACACAATCTAGTGCTTGTGGTCTCACAAAAAGACCACATCCAAGATCCTGAGGAGGTTCTGATGGAGAAATTTTCAAGAGGAATAGTCATTTTTCTCATTTAAATTATATCACCCTTCAACCTTATCCTCACTTTGTATCCAATTTTTCAGGATATCTCCAATATCATATATATACTATAATTTTTTTATTGATTTTATATTCATCATAAAATCTACCATCTTCTACTTTTATTCTTAAAAAATGAAATCGTTGTCCCTGGTGGTCAATTCACCGCCTTCATGAATGATGAGTTTTTGTTTCCTGTTACCATAGTCAGGGAAAGTTTTATTTATATTTTAATATTTTAAAATTAAATAAATACATATATGTTCTCACTTATTTAGTATCATTTATATTTTTCAATGAATTCCATATTAAACTAACCATGGAAACCATAAAAAAGTGCACCCAAAATATTGGAAATAACAAAATATTGTTAACAAGTGGGTGGAAAATGTTATAGGAAGACTATTTAAGGTTTTATAAATGGTAGTTTAGTAATGTAATAATTTATTAACACTATTCAAACCAATATACAAGATTCATGAACACATATGAATGAATTAAATCTCAATGTCAGGGAATTTTCTTTTTAAATAAATCTAAATTTTTCTTTTACAAAATTCAAAAAGATTGTTTTTTATATATGAATTTCGCAGTTTCTCTAAATTTCATGATGCTTTATTACTATAATTTTTTCATTATATGTTTTCATAGTTATTTTCTAATAATATTGGTTCATTATTATGTGGGTGGTTTTTATAATTTTAATGTTATTTTTAGGATAGAATGTTATTTATATATCTGAATGTGTTTTCTTCATGGGTTTAAATGAGTTATAAATGGTTTTATTATTGATATGTTCCTTTGACATATTTTTATTATAGATTGAGCCCATTATAACTCATGATATTATGTGTTTATCCACCTTATATCTCAATATAATATATATTGTTCCCCATTATAGCTCAGGATATCATATTTTGAGCCCCATTATGGATCTACATTTGACAAATGAGCCCCATTATAGCTCTCCAACACATTGGTAGTTTGAATTTGGAAGTTGACCAAATTTTTATTCCATTTTTAATGGTGAATGTATGAGTGATTTGGTAAATATGTCACAATGAAGCTATATGATTTTTCTATTCATGTAAATGAGTTTTCATGAAATTGGTATTAATCGATATTCATATTTTCACTAGACTAATGATTTTCATTCTTATGTACCTCATTGAGATTTTTGTTCTCATCCTATGTTTTTAAAATGTGTTTCACAAGGAATAATAATGTCTAAGAGAAAGAAGGAATTCATAGTGAAATTTATATAAAAATTTTAAAGAAATAATATTTTATTTTAAAAAATTTATATTTTGGATGAAATGGATATTATTTCATAGTATCCACTTTGTATATATGTGAGTTTTTATGTATGTATTATATCATAATTTACTAAAGATCTAAACTTCAAAATATCCTTAATGTGAAATAATGTAAAATTCTTGACTTAACTAAAGATAATATATTTTTTTAACATAAGTTCCTTATATTTTTCTATCAAAGAACACTTTAGATAACCATAGGGGTTAGAATGATGCTAAAAGAACACAACAAATGATTTTTTTTACATTATGTTTAATTTTAAATTATATATCAATTAATCATTACCATGATTATTCTTCTATGATATGTCTCTTCAAAATGGTTTTTTCAATGATGATACTGGGAAACAAATGTTGGAAAGAACCTTGAGGCTGATATCTTTCTGATTCCACAACCTAGACTAGTTGGAATTGGAATTGAGATGTTTGTGATAGTAATGGATTAGTTTACTGAGGTGGTAAATGGTGGTGGTAATCATGATAGAGAGGAAATTTATCTTATATGAAGGAACATTTATTTTTTGGAGCATTTCATGACGCAATTCCCCCATAATTCAGTGGATCATCTGAGCCGGTGGTAGCTGAAGAAAGGATCAATGCTGTCGAAAATATATTTGATGTCTTGGGATGTTTAGAACATCAATATTTAACATTTTTTTCATTTTGAATATGAATTTGATCAATTGATGACCTTATTTAATAATACTAGAGATAAAGAAGATATTTTTTTCATGGAACGGGAAAAATTCAAGGATATTTTTCTTGATCAATATTTCCCTAAGGTTGTTTGACTCCAAATGTAAAACAAATTTCTAGAATTTAGTCATAATGATGATGATTGAATACCTTCATATGAAAAAACCCTTACAAGAATAAATAAGTATGTGTTGGATTTTGTTTTTGGACCCTGATAGAATAATTAATAGGTTTTACACATGATTTAAACCATGTATATTAAAATATCATTGGATGCATGAGAATTTTAAAGTTATGATAGAGATGATTTTTGGGATGAAAATGATGAAATGGAGTTTTCTGACACATATGTGCCTCGTGATGATAAGACTAAGAAGCAGCCGGGTTAGAGGACTTGTGGGAGAATTCATCAAATAAATTTCAATGTATGAAAATTAAATTCCCTTATTGTGAGAAGTACGGTAAAATGGATCCTTTCAAATGTCTTTTAAATTATAGGAAGTGATAGTAATGTAGAATTTTTGGACACATGGCTCGTGAGTTCATGGAAATTATCATATTAATAATGAGAATTTGATGGTAATATTCATTAACTATACAGAGTTGAGACATTTTTCTAATTTGTGTACAAATATAGTCACTGAGGAAGGAAATTATATTTTTTTTTAATATAAGGGTGTAGAAAAATTATTTTCAAATACTTCAGTAGTTATTGATCTATCAAAAAAGTTGTATCTAGAAATTTCTTGCCTTTATAGAATTTTCCAATGTGTTGTTTGATTCAGGGTCTACACATTCATTAATTTTTGAGAAATTCTGTTTTAAATTTAAAATTACATATCAATAAAAGAATCAATAACATATGGTGAAAACAATTAGAGGAAATATTATGGAAAATAGAAGTTATAATAATCATCCCATCATTTTTTGTTGAAGTAATTTTCCTACAAACCATGTTTTTTTGCCTATATTTTGATGTTATCCTTGGTATGGATTGGCATTATGTTTATAATGATAAGATAGATCGTAGTCCTAATGATGTTTCTTTTCAGATGGATTTTCAGTTTGTGTGTAAAAAATTACTCATACCATTGATAACATATCAGGAAGATGAGAAACAATTAAAATATGGAAATTACATTTATCTTGTATATATCATTGAAAATAGAGGAACTTTCTGGATTAATGATTTATTCATGGTAAATGATTATATTTATGTTTTACCTTATGAAATGACCAGTTAAATTCTTCATCTATAGGTTGAGTTTACTATTGACTTAGTTCAAGAGGTTAAGAAAATTTCAAAACCCCCTTATCAAATAGCTCAAGTAGAACTTATAGAATTGAAAAAAAAAACTTGCAAGAGTTTCATGATAAGGGATTCATTAATCCTATCTCATCACCATGGGGTTCCCCTATCTAGTTTTTTAAAAATAAAGATAGTTCAATGAGACCCTTTATTGATTATAGAGCCTTGAATAACATCATTATTATTAAAAAGTATCATTTGAATCATATTTCTAATTTTTTTATCATCTATAGGGATCACAATAATTTTTGACGGTTGGCATCACTTTGGGGTACCATTAGTTGAATGTAATGGAAGAAGACATTCTACATATTATTCTTCAGACTAGATATGTGCATTAAAAATATGTAGTTATTCTTTTTGGGTTAACTAATTCACCTTCTGTATTCATGGAATTTATGATTAAAATTTTCTACTAGTTCATAGATAATATTTTCTTTTATTAATTAATGACATTATGGTATATTAAAAATATAAAGAGGAGAGTGAATGACATATAAGGGTTGTTTTTTAAACTGTAAATGAGAAAAACATTTGGAAAATTCATAAAATGTGAATTTGGATACCAAAATTTCATTCATTGGTCAGATTATTTATAAATATAAAATCACCATTGATCCTTCTAAAACCAATGTTGTTAGAGAATGGAAAACTCCCACCAATAAAAATGTAACAACCCAACTTTTATCAATGAAATTTACTTTTGATCAAATTAAATGTTCTATTGTGTAAGATGGTTATATAACATATACACTTCTTTGGTTTTATGTTTTTTGGATTTTAAAACATCGTTATGAATTGTGACCATCACTAATATAGCCATTGAACAATGATCACATAATTAGTATAAATATAGGACTTTAACAAATCTAATTTACTCAGACAAAGGAAGTGATGACCTCATATAGTAGAATTGATCCATACGAAGCCCATTTGTTGGATCTCGTAAAGGAGGTGGCATCACTGGTCTTATCTCTTGACCAATCCCAAGCTGAGCTTCAACACGTTATGCTTGAACAGAACCACCTATGGGAGAAGTGGATGTTGATAGAGATTTCCACCTGAGCGATGTTATCCAGGACACCCCAAGTATTTGTCACCATCGAACACCTTACCCTTAGGTCATATGGATGTATTATAAGGGGTTATGTAACAATACCCTAGCACTATGATTATGTGCATTATTTTAAATATGCATTCATTTTATTATTGTTACTTTGTAAATAGTTTTTAATACAAAAATAGTATTTTTACTTAATATTCAATTGAGAAATATATTTGGATGAATTAATGGATTTTTGAATTAAATAACATTTTAATAAAATATTATTAATAAATTAATTTTTATTAAATATAAATGATCATATAATTTTTATGAATACAATTGTAATTTTTATTATGGTTTGAAAGCCGTTTTTGTCAAAACCCAAGAATTTTCGATAAAAATCCATTTTCATTTTAAAAATAAAAAATTAACATATTTAGAAAATTATTTATATAGAATAAATATTATTTTTGGAATCGGGACATGTAAATTATCCAATGGTGAATTTTTCATAATTTTCTGAGACAGTCAAATTTTTGTGCAAAACTTTAAATATCATTAAATTATATAATGTGTTTATGACATCATAATGACCCAATAGTGATGAAATAAAATATTATAAACTGTATTTTGGGCCAATATATGTATTTCCATTAAAATAATGTTATTTTAGGTTTTTTTGATTTATTTTATAATGTTTTTGTGGACCCTCCAAGGCTTATAAAATATTTTAACCTTTTAAAATGTTTTCCTTGAGAGTTTGACTCACCTCCACATAAGAAAGCCTAATATTTCAATATACTCGTCCATTAGACTTGTAAAATAATTTTTTCCACTCCCCTTTGAAAAAAACTAAGGGAAAAAACCATGGGTTGGTTTTTTGTTTTGATTAGTTTAACGTGTGGTGTCCAAAACCTAAATAATAAAGAATTCCGTCTCTTTTCCAATATAAACCCACCCAAGCTCCCACTTCCTCTTCACTAAAATAATTTGGATCTAGACCAAACTTTTCCATCCTCTATCTATAATCCTAACAAGGTTTCCCAAGCTCCCAATAAGCCTCTCTCAAGCCTCTCCCATGCCTTTGGGATCACACTTCCAAGTAAGGGATTTCTTCCTTTCACATTTTGGTCCAAATTTTATTCTGTTGTTATACCCTTTTATTTTTAATTAAAAATGTTGGGATATCATTTCAAACCTACTCCATATATCCCTATTTATGTTTTTAATGATTATAGACCCCTTTATCTCTCATTAATTCCTCCCATGTACACCCGTTACCATGTCGAAATTCTGTAAGGGATTTCTCTCTCCTCATTTACATTCAAGTAATTATTTTATATTATGAATCTAAATTCTATTCCTTATGTTGAGACATGTATCTATTTTAACCCCTTACTGTCAATTTCATTTACATATGATGAGATACCCCATTTTCTCTCATCAACCATTTTATGAATTCTTATGTTACGTTGTTATGCTGCCAAAATTGCACCGTGATTTTCGAAGCCAAAGTCATTGTGCAGGGAATACCATACCCATTTCTCTATCGAGGGTATTCACCATTAAAAAAAATCACTTATTGATTATGGAGTTACTTTTATAAATTCTGAATTCCTTTATCATGTAATAAGTGATGATGTTTAGTGAATCCATGTTATATGATACGTGTGGCACACTTATGCATGAAATGAAATCATTAAGAAGGGTGCTCCCTAATAGCACTTCAATGCATTGGGTAAATATTATTATCATTATTAATCAAGTAAAATGAGGGTTTAATAATTATAATTCAAGTTTAATGAGGGGTTACTCATACTCCATGTGCAATGAGCCTTGTCTCATGCTAATATCATGTTAAATGTTGTTGCAATGTTTCAATGTTATGATAATCATGCTATATCATGCCTTTATGTTAATGTTTCTCTTATGCTCCATTGATATGACTATTTACTAACATGTAATATATTCTTCATGTTATTAATTTTTTTCTCCCTTACTGGGATTTATATCCCACCCTTTTCTTATGCACGTCCGCAGGTTATCCCATACAATGTTAATTATAAAGGAATGTGTGTGGTCATGTAAAAGAACTTTTCAATAAAGATGTGTATTTTGTGTTTTAAGTTGTTATGTAATGTTACTAATACCAAAAGAAACTATACCTATCGATATTCTATGTTCTATCAAGTGAAGGTTTTATGTAATAAAATATGTTTAAGTGTGAACTAAAGAGCGGGGTTGTTATAGTGGTATCAGAGGATAGGTTTAGTTAATTTTGGGGTTAGGATTAGAAAACCTTAGTGAAAGCCATAGGAATAAGAATAAGTATAATGAAATAATCCCTAAATTTTGGGGAGTATTGGGTAAGTGGTTTATCAAGAAAATACATCCATGTCTGGATATGAGCAGGTTGAGGTGGCTCTAGCATAGATGTATCTAGGGGTAAAACCCGAAAGCACCACATTGAGCTAGACTCGAACAAGAACTGGTGCATGACAACAGACCTTGCTTCACTATTGGTTATGAAACTCATGGTGGATATGCTTTGGTAAATTCATAATATTAGTATGAACCATTTTTAAGGGAATAAAAAAAATTCCACTAAGAAAATATATTGGGAAGTAAATAATTGATAACATATATTGAATCCTATAAATTCATATGTTAAGTAAATAAAATTAATTGTCAAGTCATCTATTTTTGTCTTTGTATTATCCTTTACGTGTTACCCCTAACATTAATTTTATTCTATCCAATGGCCGGTAATAGGAGGACTTAGGCTAATAACTAATGTGAAGATCAATGTGATGACTATTCAAATGAGATGTCCAATTCGATGGGAGTGGGAATTGTGAACTTTTTCATGATACTCTATCAGTTAACACATGTTTTGAATAGAAACATGGGTTATGAGAAATGATCAACCCCCTTAAGAAAGGACAAGTCGCAATAGAGAGCTTCATGAGACAAATGCCTCCTACTTTTAATGGATCATCATATCTATCAATCGTCGAGCAATGGATCAACTCCACTGAAAAGGTCTTCTCCATCCTTCAATTTTTTGAACAACAGAAGGTTCTTATTGCTTCTTATCAAATAGAATTTGAAGCTGATCAATGGTCAACAATGATAAAAAACTTTGAAGCCTGAGGAAGATATTGAGGCATTGGAATTAAAGGATTTCTGGAAAATGTTTCTCGATAAATATTTTCTTTGCACCCTATAACTTAAGATGGAAAGGGACTTCTTTTCACTCAAGGAAAATGACAACAAATCCATTGGGGCATAAACTAAATCACCACAAGGCTTTCACAATACACCTTTCACTTTGTCGTTACCCCCGAATTCATGGTTGACATATTCATTGGTGGGAAAAAACCTAGATTACGGAAATACCTAGTGATCTGTGACTTTGAGACCTACGAGGAAATTGTATGATATTCCCTCAAAATGAAATGGTGATTGGAGAATCTCAAGGGTATCATGGGGATAAGAAGTGTAAGGTGGAATTCAATTTTAGATGTCTGATGGATAAATCCAACATTGATAAGAAACTATATCACCCCACTTTCTAATGGTGCGTATATAAGTACCCTAGACCCTGCCTAAAGGGGAGAGGAAATGCTTTAGGCATGGAAGAGAAGGGAACATGTCCATTAACTGCTGTGATAAAAAATCTGTGGCTGCAATAGAGGAGAGGAACACTCAGTTTGACCCTCAATGCATTGTTCATTTCTTCAACTATAAAGATCCATGGCACTTTGAAAATGAGTTCCCTAAGAAAAGGGATTTCAGAGGAATCCAACAACCTCCAAGGAAGCAAGGGCGAGCAGTTTTCATCACTACTGCCAAAGTGAACCCCGAAAATGAAGTGGTAAAAGTAGACTAGTTAGTCATTCGATAATAGAGAATATGCCTTTTGATTCTAGTACTAATTTTTTTTATATCCCAAATATTTAGTAGGAAAATCCCAACACCACCACAAATCATCGACGTAAAGATTTTAGTGACAACGACAATTGGGGAAATAATTGAATCCCAGGAATATAACTCCTCCCCTATCATAATTTGTGTATTGAACTTCCCAGTGAAGCTCGTCATACTCCCTCTAGTGGAATTTGACGCAATTATTGGCATGGATTGGCTTTCCTTATATAGAGGAAACAAAATTCCATGAGGGGGAAATCACTATCCATATGGCGAATCAACCCTCGATCCTGTACAAGTCCAAGGGGGAGGATGAATATTCTTTAGAACCATCATCTCAAGCATGGATATTACTTCCCTATGAGCATGAAAATCTTTCTTAGATGATTGAGTCTAAGGAAGAAACCATCCTTGAAGATATGCCTATTTTGATGGAATTCATTGAAGTGTTTCCTGAGGAATTTCCTGGTCTTCCTCATAGAGGAGATGTTTAATTGTCAATTGATCTTATAACTAGGGTGTTTCCAATATCAAAGACTCTATATTTAATTTCCATTGTCAAGCTTAAGGAGCTGAGGAAACAACTATAAAAGAATATAGATAAAGGGTTTTCACGCCCAAGTGCTTCACCATGGGGTGTATCAGTCCTCTTCATCAAGAATAAGGATGGGTCAATGTGCCTTTGCATTGATTATCATGATCTCAAAAAAATAACGATAAAGAAAAGGTATCCTCTTCAACAAATTTATGACTTTTTCAATCAGATATGTGGAGAAAAATACATCTCCAAGGTGGATTTGCAGTCGGGATATTACCAAGTAAGGGTGAAGAAGGGGGATATCCCCAAGACTACTTTTCATACAATGTATAGGCACTGTTTATTCATATTAATGCCTTTCAGACTCACTAATGCTCCATTAATCTTCATGGACTTGATGAATAGAGTCTTCAGAGATTACCTCTACAAATATATGGTAGTCTTTATAGAATATATTCTAACATACTCCAAAACTAATGAGGAGCATTAGGAGAATATAAGAATTGTACCATAGAACTTGTGAAAGGAGAATCTCTATGAAAAGTACATCAAGTGTGAGTTCTAGTTGAAGAAAGTATCATTCTTGGGTCATATCATCACAAGAAATGGGATATCTGTGGATCCCTCCAAGATAGATGAAATAGAGGGATGGATGAGGCCAACATTGGTAACGGATATCCGTAGCATCATGGGGTTAGATGGATATTATTTCCAATTTGTGAGAAATTTCCCACGATTGTCAAAATGTCTTAACAAGTTACCTTGGAAGGTACTAAAGCTTTCTTGGAGTGACGAATGTGAAGAGAGCTTCACAGAGTTGAAAAGGAGGCTTATCAATGCACTCGTGCTCACATTACCCACAAATGGAGAACTTTTTGTGGTATTCAGTGATGCGTCAAAGAAGGTAATGTGTTGTGTATTGAAGAAAAATGAAAAAGTCATTGCCTATTCTTCACGGAAATTGAAAGTTCATGAGAAAAACTATCCAACACAAGATCTGGAGTTGGATACAGTAGTCTACACTTTAAAAATATGGAGATATTACCTTTTTAGGGAGAAGTGTGAAATATATACAGACCACAAAATCCTCAAGTATACATTCCCACAAATAGAGTTTAGTATGTTCCAATGAATATGGTTAGATCTGATCAATGACTATGGCTGCTCAATCCATTACCACCCTGGGAAAGCGCACAAGGTTGTAGATGCTCTAAGTAGAAAGGACCCAGAAATTATATCATTTATGAGAATTGAAAAGGATCCAATATTTTTAGATTCAATTAATATAGACATGTGAATCATAATGAGGGGAACATCATAAATCATTTCACAAATTATTTCTCAACCGTATCTTTTGGAAGGGTTAAAGGATGCTCAAAAGGATGATGTTGGAATTTAGAAGAAAGTTAAAACTATCAAAAAAGGGAAATAATCATAGTTCAATGTTAATGATGATGGAATTGTGAGATTTGGGTCAAGACTATTTGTTCCACCAAATCTAGAGTTGAAAAAGGAACCTTTGGATGATTCACAGGGTTCAAATTTCTCCATTCACCCAGGAAACGCAAAGACGTAGTGAGATCTATGAGAGATTTATTGGTGGGATAACATGAATAAGGAGAACACCAAGTATAAATCAATGTGCCTGGTATATCAGCAGGTGAATACATAGAGGAAGAAGTCTAAGGGGATGATTCAACTATTACCCATACTGACATGGAATGGGAGAACATCACCGTGGACTTTGTCATAGGACTTCTGAAGAAATCCAAAGGAATCAATTCTATTTCAGTTATTATGGTTCATCTTAAAAATATTGTACACTTCATTACAATTTGAGAGGATTTTTCATTGGAAAAACAGGCACGGATATACATCAGAGATGCAGTAAGGCTGTATGGAGTAGCACTATAGATTGTATCCGATCGAGATCCAAGACTCGCCTCTATGTTTTGGGAGAGTCTTCGACATGCTATGAATACTAAGCTGAACTTCAGTATGGCTAATCATCCTCAAAATGATGTCTAATCTGAATGGACTATCCAAAAACTTGAAGAATTGTTGAGAGGATGCTCAGTGGACTTCAAAGGAGGACGATATCAACATCTTCTTCTAGTTGTGTTCTATTACACAACAGTTTCCACTCAAGCATCCAAATGACACCCTATGAATCCCTTTATGGGAAGAGGTGCAGAACACTGGAATGTTGGGATGAAGCTGGGGAGAGAGAACTCATATGTACAGAAATAGTTGAAGAAATGTTTGAGAAGGTCAAGACCATCCAGTAGCACATTAACGCTTCTCAAAGTCAAAAAAAGAGCTATGCTGATAATCGTTGATGTGACCGGAAGTTTGATGTCGGAGACATGATATTCCTCTATATATCACTGTGGATTAGTGTTATGAGATTTTGGAACAATGGAAATCTTAGTACAAGTTACATCGACCATTTTGAGATCCTTGATCGCATTGGAGCAGTGGTCTATCAACTAGAACTCCCACCAAACCTATCTCATGTTCATGATGTATTCCATGTATCACTCTTGAGGATACACATACCTAACCCATCGCATGTACTCAATACAAAGGTGGTACCATTGGATAATTACCTCTCCTATGAAGAGAAGTCTATGAAGATATTAGATTATAGGGAAAAAATTATACGAAATAAGACAATTCCCCCCGTCAAGGTGTTCTGAAAAAACCATATGTTTAAAGAGGAAACATGGGAATTAGAGGAAGTAATAATGTAGGGTTACCCAAATCTATTTTAGCATGGGAAAAGGAAATTTTGAGGAAAAAATTTCTTAAGGGGGGGGATTGTAACGACCCAAAATTTTTTAAATGAAAATTCTTGTTTATCTAATTAAATGCCCTATTACATAAGATGGTTATATAAAATATCCACTTCCTTCATTTTTTGTTTTTGTGTTTTAAAATACTTTTATGAATTGTGGTTCTTGCTAATATAGATGGTGAAAAGTGATCACATTATTTGTTTAAATAGAGGGATTTAACAAATCTTGTTTACTCAAATAGAGAAAGCAATGAACTCATCCAGTGGAATTGCTCCGTATGAAGCCCATTAGTCAAATGTCGGAAAGGAGGTGGCATCACTGGGCTTCACTCTTGAACAAGCCCAATCTGAGATTTAACATGTTAATCTTGAATGGAACCTCCTATGGGAGAAGTGTAAGTTTATAGAGATTACCACCTAAGTGCTGTTATCCGATCCACCCGAAGAGTCTGTCACCATCACACACCTTATCATTAGGTAATATGTGGGTTTTATAAGGGGTTATGTAAAAATACCCTAGCACTATGATTATGTTCATTATTTGAAAAATATATTTGTTTTATTATTGTTACTTTGTAAATAGTTTTTAATGAACAAATAGTATTTTTAGATAATATTCAATTATGAAATATATTTTGAGGATTTAATGGATTTTTTAATTAAATATTATTTTAAGAAAATATTACTAATAAATTAATTTTTATTAAATATAAATGATCGCATAATTTTTAGCAATATAATTGTAATTTTTATTAAGGTTTGAAAGCCATTTTTTTCAAAACCCATGAATTTTCGATAAATGTAAGTTTTTATTTTAAAAGTAAAAATTCACATATTTAGAAACCTATTTTGATAGAATTATTATTATTTTTTGAATCAGGGCATCGAAATTATCCAATGGTGAATTTTTCATAATTTTCTAAGACATTCAAATTTTTGCGTAAAATTTAAATAATGTTTAATTATATAATGTGTTTTATAACAACATAATGACCCAATAGAGAATTAATGAAATAATATAAATGTGATGTTCGGCTGATATATTTTTTATCATTAAAAAATTTGATTTTAGGTATGATTGAATTATTCTACAAAGCTTTAGTGGACCCTCCAAGGCTTATAAAATATTTTAACCTTTTAAAAAAATTTCCTTGAGAGTGTGAATCAACTCCACATAAGAAAGGAAAATATTTTAATAAGTTTGGACACTGGACTTATAAAATAATTTTTTTCCACTCACCTTTGGAAAAAAACATGGAAAAAAACCCTGGGTTGGTTTGTGGTTTTGATTAGTTTAATATGTGGTGTCCAAAACCAAAATAATAAATAATTCCATCTCTTTTCCTATACGAACACACCCAAGCTCCCACTTCCTCTTCACTAAATGCCTTGGTAGCTCGACCAACCTCTTTTATCCTATCTCTATAATCCTCCCAAGGCTCTCAAGCTCCCCTTAAGCCTCTCTGAAGCCTCTCCCAAGCCATTGGGATCACACTTCCAAGTAATGGATTTCTTCCTTTCTCATTTTGGCCAAATTATATTATGTTGTTATACCATTTTAATTTAAATTAAAAATGTTGGGGTATGATTTTTCACCTCCTAAATACTTCCCTACTTTTGTCTTAATGATGAGATACCCCTTTCTCTTTCATTAATTCCTCCCATGTATACCCATTACCATACCAAAATTCCATAAGGGATTTCTCTCTCCTCACTTACATTAAAGCAATTCTTTTATATTATGAATCTAAATTCCATTTCATATGTTAGGAAATGTATCTATATAAAACCCTTAATGTAAATTTCATTTAAATATGATGGGATACTCCTTTATTTTTCATCAACCATTTTTATGGATTCTTATGTCACGTCGTTATGCTTTCGAAATTGCACCACGATTTTCCAAGCCAAAGTCATTGTGTAGTGAATACCATGCCTATTTATCTATTGAGGGTATCTGAATTTATTCAAATTTACATATTGATTATGGTGTTTCATGTATGAATTAAAAATTCCTTTATCATGGAATAAATAATTATGTTTAATGAATCAATTTTATATGATCCATGTCGCACACTTATGCATGAAATGAAATAATTAAAAAGGGTGTGCCTTGATAGTGATCCAATGCATTGGGTAAAGATTAGTATCATGATATGTTAACTTCAATGAGGTTTTACTCATGATAATTCATGTGTAATGAGGGTTTACTCATTCTCTGTCTGCAATGAGCCTTGGCTCATGCTAATAACATGTTATATGTTGTTTCCACGTTTGCATGTTATGATAATCATGCTATATCATCCCTTTATGTTCATGTTTCTCTTGTGCTCCATTGACATGCATATTTCCTAACATGTATGATATTATCCATGTTATGTATTTTTTACTCCCTTAATGGGATTTATAGCACACCATTTTCTTATGAATTTCCTTAGGTTATCAAGTGCAATGCTATGTATGAAGTAATTTCTGTGGTCATGTAAAATAAGTTTTCAATAAAGATGGATATTTTATGTTTTATGTTGTTATGTAATGTTATTAAGCCCCAAATCTCTAGAAATCTTGATCTTATATGTTGTATCAAGTAAAGGTTTTATGTAATAAAATATTTTTATGTGTGAAATAAAGATCATATTTGTTATAAAAACTGAGAATTTTAGTTTTCATGGTTTGGTTACCTATTACGGGAGGTTTTTTAAAAACATTAAATGATTATATAGAACACTGACTATGTTATATTAGAAATTATATTAATTAACTTGGATGAAAGAATGTGATGATTATTTTTAGGAACTAAAAAAATGATTGGTGATTGCTACATTTTTGGACCAACCTTCTAGAAATAGTGAAATTTCTATCTACAATGATTCTTTATTAAAAGGAAATGGTTGTGCACTAATGGAGAATGGTCAGGTAATTTCATATTATTCACATCATTTGAAAACTCAGGAATTAAATTACCCTACACTTGATTTGGAATTAGATGCTATTGTTTTTGGATTAAAAATTTGGATTAATCATTTGTTTGGACTAAAATATGAAATATAAACTGATCAAAAATGATTTAAGTACATATTCACTCAAACATAATTGAACACAAGATAGAGAAGATGATTGGAAATAATGAAGGATTATGATTTCATGATTCTTTAACATTATAGAAAATCAATCGTAGTGGTTGATGCATTGACTCTAAAAATTAATTCTACATTATGCATGATATATTTAGAATGTGAACCTTTTTTAAAAATATGATTCCTATGTTTTGTTTCAGGTGTAAATGAAGTTTTCTCTATTATAAAAAAATAATCATGCATAGAAGAAATATTGTTAGATGCAGATAAATATTTAATTTGTAAAGAAACATAAATTTCCTAAATTTAATATTGATAAATATTCTATGTAGAGATTTGGAAAGAGATTATGTGTACATCATGTGCCCAATAAAATGAAATAATTTTTATTTACAACTCATCGTTCTATATTTTCAATTATTCCTAGAAGTACTCAGATGTATAACGACCTTTGGGAGTAAAATTGGTCAGAAGTAATAAAATAAGATATTGAATATTTTACCATGAAATGTTTTACATTTCATCTTGATAAAAAAGAATGAGTGTCACCGAAGGGGATGTTTTAGCATTTTATAATTATAGATTTGAAATTAGAAAATACATACCTGGATTTTTTAGTGGGATTACCAGAGACATCTCGATGTAACGATTGAATCTATGTTATTATTGATCATTCAACTAAATATTCTCATTTACTTTCTATTCAAGTAATCCTTTCACTAGATCAACTATCTCAGTCATATCTAAAGATTATAATAAAGTTATATTGAGTGAATCTCTCCATTGTATCAGATCATGATATCAGAATTACTTCTATCTTTTTGAAATTACTTAAGAAGTTGTTGGTATCTAATTAAAAATTTATCACAACCTTTCATCCTCAACCTGATGGACAGTCAGAGTGAACAATTTTGACCTTAGAAGATATTATATGAGCTTTCTAATGGATTACTAGGGATGTTGGGATCAATATATTTCTTTATTTTAGTTTTCATATAATAATTGTTTTCATTCTAGTATACGGATGGGACATTTGGAGGCATTATATGGAATGTAGTGCCAAACTCCACTATTTTGGGATGGATTTTGTGAATGGAAGTTGATGGTTCCATAATTAAGAGAGAAATTTGAAGAAAAATTTTAGTTCATCTAGAATATTTTGAGGACAGTTCAGAGCAGGTAGAAAATTTATGTAGTTAATAGGAGGAAAAAAATTCTTTTATGGTAGGTGACCATGTCTTCCTGAAAATCTATGTATGGAAAAGTGTTATGATTTTTCTATGATAGGAATGTTATATCCTCAGTTATTTGGACCTTATGCAATCAATGAGAAACTTGGACCAGTTTCATGCTTTGTAGCCTTGACTCCATGTTTATCTCAGGCACACAATGTCTTTCATGTTTCGATGTTATGAAAGTATGTGCAATATCCATCTCTTATTTGGGTCCCATAAGTAGTTCAGCTGGCTGAGAACCTTTCATATAAATAGAAAACTATTCATACTCTTAATCATAGGGAGGAAGTATTGTGGAATATGGTAATTCACTAGGTTGGCATTTTTTGTAGAAACCACATGTTTGATGAAGAATCATTGGAGTTTGAAAATTATATGAGAGAAAATTATATTCATTTGTTTAATAAATGACAAAAATTGCGAGGATACAATTTTAGGTGGGATATAACATCCTAGGTATTTATAGAAATTTTTTGTTTTCATATTTGTTATTATTCCTAAATTAAATAGTTAAATTCATTATGTTATGTGATTCTTAAAATAATGAATTTAGTATATGGTTATTTATCAAAAAAAATAATTTTAAAATTATTGAATGTTAATTTCAAAAAAGTAATAACATTTTTGAATTCATTATTTCAAAATTATCTTATTATGTATTTTTACGATTTTTTTGAAAAGTTAAATTTTTTTGTGAGTAGTAAAATTGAAAGTCTTTTTTTTATAAAATACGGTATTTTTTGTGACATTATGAAGGAATAATTATGGTATAATATTTATTTAATTTATTGAATAACTAAATTTTTATTTTATAATAGAATTATATTACCTAAATAACTCAAAACATTTAGGTTATAATTTATTTCATGTTATGTATAAATGTCATTGTCAGTGAAAACACAGTGCCTGCCCAGTGGTGAAAAAGTACCATTTGGTTCCTCATAAATTATAATTGAGTGCTAAAAATTATTTTCATGACCTTTTAATTAATTATTATTTATTATTGATATTTTTTGTTTTTAATTTCGTATTTTAGAGTTATATAACATTAATATTATCCAAATGTCTGTGCATTGCTTGTGTAGGGCAAGAAAAGACAAAATAACAAATTTAAGTCGTTTTCATGACATGTATATGAGTGAATATATATTATGAACGAGTATAGAAATTTATTCAAACCCTAATTAATTAATTTTTATGTTTTTTTAATTCTTTATATGAAATAAGAAACATTAATTCTCATGCAACATGGATGCAATTCTTTTTCAAGGAGAAGAAAAATTAATAAATTTTTTTTAATTAAAATTAAAAGAACACTAAAATGAACCAAAAAGTGTCTAATTTTTTTCTATAAGAATTAAAATATCATTATCATAATCGGATTCGAATTTTGTACAATTTTTACCCACATGAGGCACTTTAAGTCCTTTATAATATTCTATTTAAAATTATGTCATGTTGTTTACACTATAGATTTCAATTTGTATAATATTTTAATATATGGTTTTATAGAAGTGTTAATCAAGTATAAATATATATTTAAAATATAATAAATTTATCATCTTTATTTAATTTTATTTATTATTTGTACGGAATAAATAATACACTTAATGGATTTCACAATAATGAAGCAATATTTATTTAATTAATGAATAAATCAAATTAATAATATTGAAAATAATAAAAATAAATGTAATATAATATTTTTATATTATTTCACATTTTACCTAAATGAATATGATATTTACAGGATATAATAATTTTTTTCCAAATTTGAAACTTTTATTAGGTGTTTAAAATCATATTTATAAATGGTGTGTATTGTTTCAAAAAAATATTTTTCATGAATATAATATTTTTTCAAATTAATGAAAAATCAAAAAAACCATGATAAATTATAAACATCATAATATTTATTATTCAATGTGATACAAATTTTTTTGGACATTATAATTTCATTAACCTTATATTTAACTTATTATATATGAAAATTTTCTGTAATTCCTAATTTTTCCCTCATCTCAATTAGAGAAGGAGACTCACCCCTTCATAAAATTTCATCACCTTAAGCCATATTGGTCAACTATATTCTACCAAATTACATTATCCTTATCCCTTTCCACATTCTAGTGCTTCTGGTCCCACATAATGACCATTTCGAAGAGCATAAGGAGGATTTGACAAAGAAATTTTGAAGTGGCAAATCACTTCTTTTTCTCTTTTAAATTCATTGTCACTGCAACCTTATCCTCACCTACAATAAATGATTTCGGATAAATAAAATATCTTATATATACTATGATTTTTTTGTTGATATAATATTTATCATAAAATATCTCATCTCCTATTTTTATTCTTAAATAATGAAATCGTGGTCCATGGTGTGTCACTTCACATTCTTCACAGATAATGAGTTTTCGTTTCCCTTTACTATAATCATGGGAAGTATTAATTATCTTCTAATAGTTTAAAATATCATATATATATATATATATGTTATCAGTTATATAGTATTATTTCTATTTGAAAAAGATGTTCATAATTAACTGACCTTGGAATCCATGAAAAGAACACACACGAAATAATGGAAATAACCAAATATTGTCAATAAATTCTTGGAAAATATTCTAATAAGATTATATATGGTATTATAAACATGAGTTTTGTTCTGTAATAAATTAATTACATTACTAAAACATTTATATATGATTTTTAAACACATTTGATGGTAGTCGAACTCGAGATAAGGGACATTCATATAGAAATACTATTAAATATATCTTTTATGAAATTATTAAAAATTGTTTTTTATATAAGGAATGAGTAGTTTATCTCACTTTAAAAAAAATTATTAATATATTGTTTCATTTATATATTTTATTTTTTATTTTTTAATAATATTTTTTCATTATTATGTTCCCCTTTTTAATATTTAAAAGTGTTTTTTATAAGAAAAATCATATTTTGATATATTAATGTGTTTTTATCATGGGATTAAATGAGTTATAAAGGGTCTTATTCATGATATGTTCCTTGGAAATTGTTTATTATGGGTTTATTCTATTATATTTTAAGATATAATTGGATGAGACCCATTATAGATCACGATATAGCCAGTTGATCACCATTGTAGCTCATGATATGACTTGTTGAGCCCCATTATAGATCAATATATGATGGGAAATCCCCATTATAGCTCTCTAATTCATTGGGTACTCTAGTTTTGGAAGTAAAAAAATGAAATTTATTTTTAAGGGATAATTCAATAGTTATATGGTAGATATGTCCCATGGAGACTACATGATTTTTCTATGCTTGCAAAAGAGTTTTCAAGAAAGGGGTTTTATTGGATTTTCTTGTTTTCACTAGACTAACACTTTTCTTTATTATATATTTTAATTAATTTTTTGTGATCATATCATGTTTTTATAATATTTTTCATAGGATATAAGGATTTATAATAGAAATAAGGAATTTATATTTAATATTATGAATATTTTTCATAGAAATAATGTTTTATATCAACTATTTTTTATTTTGGAAGAACTAATAATGTTTAGTAGTATCAGCATTTTATATATGTGTGATGTTATGTATGTATTATGTCCTAAGAATATAAATATACAAACATTAAAATATCATCATTGTTAAATAATGTAAAATTATTTAATTAAAAATGATTATGTAATTCTTTATGGTCATGTCCTTATAGGATCACCATTATCCCACCAATGAAGTTGTAAATTTTACATTCAAGGTAAATGAAAATTCTCGATGAATATCATGAAATTTTTATGATCTTACCTCATTCAACCTACTAAAATCATCATCTCTTTCATGATTCCATGAAAATCCCTTTATATTTTAATTTATATAGATTGAGGAAAATATTTTTGAAAATCTTTTCCAAAATTATTACCACTCTATAATTTTGATATCATCATGGAGATTTATATTTTTAATCAACACCAACTATTGATAGAATTATCCCCCGACATGATAAATAGAAAACATGACCTTCACTTTATCTCACCATTGAAATATGGAAAATATATTTTCAATAATGTAGATATATTTTTCTATGATTAGTAGACCAAAATATCTAATGAAATTTAGAGGCCATTGACATATAAATTTCTAAATTGCAATGTGTACATTCATAGTGGGATATGAGGTTTACCCCTAGTTCCTTTTTTTGTTCAAAACATGAGATAATTGGGTATGTATTATAATAATGTTCCAGACTCCAACTATAATCAGGATGAGAAACTAATTTGGTTAATAATTAAGTTTCCCATTACATTGGTTGTAAAGTCGATTCCTCCTATTTCTGGCCATTAACTAAAATAATGGTAAAAATTGGAATGATAATTTTTAAATTATTAACCATATAAACTGGAAAATATGAATATTCAATGGATAAATCTTAAATAAAATAAATTATTTAACCATTGGATTTATAGGTTTCCATTTATGTTATCGATCATGTATTTCATAATATAAAATTTTATGGGTATTTATCCTTCATGATGGTTTATATGGAGATTCTAAATTTAATAAAGAATATCTCCTGGGAGTTTCAAAACATTTGTAATGAAATTTCACTATTTCATGCACTAGGTAAATAATGATTTATTAACTAATTCACATTTAGGGGTAATTACTCATAGGTATAACAATGCTAGAGAAACAAACACTTGTAGTATTCAGACATATTTTTTATTTCATGTAAACCACATACTCAATATATTACCAAAATTAGAGGATTTTACCTATATTTATACATATATCTATGGATTTTGTTGTGGTTTTCTAATATAAATACCTAAAAAAACAAGACCTTGATCTGAGTCCAACCATGAAAACATATATTTTGAATAGACCATAATTAATTATTTAATATATAATGATACACTTAATACAATCTCAAAAGATTGCGAGGGTTAGTGAATTTGGGTAATAGGATAAATATCATGATTAATTGAAACATGGATACAAAAATATTATTTTAAACTCTTAAAAATTATCATATATTCCATTGATCTTATAATACTATAGGGGATAACATATGGTCGTACATTAGAAAGGGTTCATGTATAAATTAAATTAAAGGAATAATCAAAGAATAAAATGATGAAAGTAATACATGATAGTCAATTAGCATATCAAGGTGACATAAAATATATGAGCATAATAAAAATGAACGTTGAAGAAAGAAATAAGAATATAACATCATTGAAATATAGGAAGGTGGAAACAACATAAAACAAGACATCAGAAGAATACGTCATGCATAAATGCGGATACATCATAACATAGTGTGATTAAGATAACATATTTTATAACATAAATGAAATATCGTGAGATAAAAACATTTCTCAATGCAGTGGAGGGGTATAAAATTCTTGACCCACCTATCACATTCATATGATGTGCATGCATTAGGTGGTCTTGTGACTTTTTTTAAATGTCGAGTTGATTATATATGCCAAAATGGAGTGAGACCATAATTGGGTATTTTTTTTATCTAGAATTGAATAATGTTGATGCCTACTGATGTTTAGGTATTTGATTATATGAAATTGAACCATGTGATTGTTGATTGTTTGATTTAGGGACACCCCATGGGTGTATTTCCCATAGTTATCCTTTTGGAAAGAAATACGTTGAGGATTGTGAATACTTTCCTTGGGGGGGTTATAAAAATGATATTTTGTTATTTGAAATTCCCACGCGAGTTGTTATAATTAAAACTATGAAATAGTTTAATTTTCATGGGTTTTCTGCTATGTGAATTTCCCATGTGAGTTGTTATTTTTTAAGGCATGTGCTTGATTAATACGCATGTGTCACTTCTGAAATAAAATGATAAATGATTAAAATAGTTAATTAGTAATGGAAGAGCCATAGTCTTAGTTAAAAGAAAAGGATGGTCTCATGTGACTCATTACATCTTGTTTACCTTGGGTGAACCATTGTCTTAGTTAAAAGGAGATTGATGCACTTAAGAGTTTAATTACTTAAAGGCAATGAGTGATCCACTGTTTTGGTGGTCGGGCTCACTGATTCTTATTTATAAATGTTGGTCATACCTTGGATCAATTGAGAGATACCTAGGATGAGCTTTATTAAAAATTTAACAGATGATAAAATGCTGAAATATTGATATTTATAAATGAGAAATGGTTATGTAATGAGTTGGTAGTTACTTTTGTTTGGGGGGGGTCGACTGTCCTAGGCCGAACATCAAGACCTTTTTTCACTGAAATTTTCAAATAAAATGGAATAACTTATGATGTGTATTCCAATCTAAAGCACAAGCTTGGATTCAGTATTCACTTATTTATCTAGATGATCTTCTGAGAAAACTGCTATTTATTACCTCTATATAGGGGATTAGAAATCTAAGGGAGAATCTCAATATAGTCATACATAAATGAAACGGAAATACTAAAGAACATAAACATAATCGATGGATAGTTACTTGAGAACATCCTAGTTACTGTTTTCCCTTACTGTTGTTGCATATTTTCACTGACTGTTAGGCATAGATATTTGGTGGTTGCCTACTAGGATTAGTTACACACCCTATTTGGGTCATGATTTTGGGTTAAGAAGATTATATGATTGTAGGTGTAGACAAGGGAAAGTGCCCTTATACTTGTACTTGATTACTGCATAGGAGTATGAGAGAATGGGACTATGTTGAGGCTTGCGATGCTTCAGAGCTTTATTTCAGTTATGTACCTATATTGTTTTTTTATCTGATTTTAGTGTATCCTATTTTGGATACTTTATTAGAACATATAACATACTAAATTATCATTTTTATGGGTTGAGACTAGTATATTTATATATCAGACTTCTTCTATTTTGTTTCATTCGTATATTGTTTATAGCTTCTGTTGTCATACTGTTATTGTATTCGGTGTGTTACACTACCAATGAGGGAATAGTTTCCCCACTATCACACCCCATTCCCTCATTGCCAATTGGAAGCCTCTGGAATTTTGGGTAATATTCTTGAGGCCATGTGGCGAACCAGTCTGGCTATTGGTTGACTTGTAAGCCACATCGGGATATTACATGATCCATTTGGATGCTCGAGTGTAAATTGTTGTTGTAAGAGAACTCAACCAAAGGAGGATGGTGGTCTCATCATCCTTTGTAGTATATATAACATGCTCATAATATGTCACCCAATTTTTGAATAGTATGCTCAGATTGGCCATAATTTTTTTAATGATAGGACGTACCAAGATTTAGATCAGTGTTTAGTGAATGCTAATGACCTTTCCAGAACATTGGTGTGAATCTTGGGTTTTGATCAGATACAATCGATAGTGGTACTCAATGTATCCATACCACTTCTCTAATCATTATCCATTATAGTTGGTCCAGTGATAAATCCACTCTAATTGCAATGAAATTTGTAGTTATTAAAATATGATACACAATAACCCATTTAGCATTGTTTACTTTGGATGTATTTAGAATTCTTGTGAATAAGTACGTGATTACTTTTTCCCATTTCCATGTAGTTATGGGTAATGGTTGTGTCATCCCCTTGGAATTAAATCATTTATCTTTAACTTTCTAGCACACCTTGACCTTTGATTTATATTCAATGATATCCTTTATCATGTTGTCACACCAATAGTGCTCTTTAAGATCTCGATACCTCTTTTTGTTTCCTGGGTTAATGGAGAATTTCAAACTACATGAATTATCCCAAAGTTCTTTCTTTAACTCTAGATTTGATGAAACACATAGTATTGACCCAAATCTAACATTTCCTTAATCATTGTCATTGAACTCAGAGGATTTCCCTTTCCTTATAGTTTCCACTTTTTTATGAATTTCCATATCATAATTTTGTAAATTATTTAACCTTTCCAACAGAGATGATTGAGAAATAATTTGTGAACGTATTGATGATATCCACTCTCCTTGTGATTCCCATGTCATCCTCTTCAAATCGACGATGATTGGTCTCTTTTCAATTCTCTTCAATGATATAATTACTAGGTCCATTCTACTTTGGTCATTATCCACCTTATTTCCTTTACCACGATGGTATTGGATTACGTAGTCAAAATACTTGATGAGATCTAACCATCTTTTCTAGAACATATTAATCTCTTTCTATGTGAATATGTATTTCAGGCTCTTTTGTTCAGTACAAATCTCTCACTTCTCCCCACATATATAATTCTCCTAGATTTTAAACAAAAAGATCAACGATTCTAACTCCAAATTAGGCATGTGATGTTTTTTCTCTTGAATTTTCAACTACCTTGAGGTGTAGGCAATTAATTTTCATTTTTTCCTCATATTTCAATGAAGGTAGATTTATAATATTTTTAAGAATAACATTCAAAAAAACATCAACATGGGATACAAGACTCATATTGGTTTTCCCAAATGATTTGTTTTCATTTTATGTGGGGACTCAATGTTCTTAGAAAACATAAATGATACACTAATAGGACATGAATTGAAATACATTATTACATAAAAAAAATTTAAGTTATGGTTACATGTAATTAATTTATCATTATCCATATTAGATTATATATTTTTGTTCTACCTTGATCATGGAGATTGTTGATGCTCATCATGCTTCTCAACCCTTGCAATAGAGCATTGTCTTGGATAATGCTTGAATTCTACACAATTATGACATATAACGGTTTATGATTCCTTATATGGAACAATTTTTCCTTACATCACATTGTCCATTTTTTTATGTCACGTGGTGACTTGTCCCCTATATTGTGACACTTAAAACATCTCCCAGCTCCACTGTGACATTTCCCTTGGTGCCTCTTTCCAAATTTGTTTCACGAAGTAAATTGGGTATTCTTTACCTTATCACCTTTATCAGATGGACTACCATGAGAATACAACATCCTAATCCTTTATTTCCTTGGGCATTCAACAAAGTACAAATCGTTAATCTAGATTTCTGATACCTTGTTTGGCATTATCATGATGTGTCCTACTTGAGATCCAATATGATTGGGAATCTGAATATGGATGTCATCATATTTCCCTTCACATATATTTTTAACTTTATTCCTCCTATTATTGACCATTTTATAGAATAAATTGAAAATTAGTGATGAGATTTTTCAAATATTAAACACATAAAGTGAAATACAATGTCATTACAGGGATAACTTATAAATTATATTTATCTACATAACTTATGAGTCTCTAGGATTATGTATATGTGATACATTATCTATCTCCTAACAAATGATATTTTGGTAATTTTATTCTCCCTTAATTATAGATCATAAGGAGAATATAAATTTACCAGATCATGTCCCGTAGGAGTGTCAAAGTAGCTACGTAGTAAGCCCCATTGTTGTGTAAGAGGTTACCCCAAGTCAAGCCTGGAATGCTTGTCAGATATGTTAATCCTATTGCATATATTCTAGATCAACACCCACTTGTAGTATCTAGAATGTGATTTATTTTCATGTTAAAACACTTACTCTATACGTACCAAAATTTAGTGATGTTTCCTATACTTAGTCTTATCTATAAGGGATTCATCAGGTTTTTCTAATTGTAGCCCAAAAATAACTCTATCTTGAGATGATACCAACTATTACAACCCTAATCATATTAAACATTAATGAATGATTTATTACATGAAATCTCACTTAATAAAATCCCAAAAGATCAATAAGTATATCATCTTTTGGAATTATGTATATTACATAACAACATAAAACATGAAATACAACATCATTATTGAAAAACTCATTAACATGTTCATAGTACACAATAATTCTTAAAACTAAAATGAATTTACTAGGGAAAACATATTAAAGGGGCGATCTATAAAGAATAGTATGCGACTAAAAAAGGAATAACTTTTAGAGTACAAAACATATTAAACAATAGGAATATCAATGGAGCATAAAAGTAACATGAATATAAAGAAAGATAAAGCATGATAATTGTATCTTGGAAATTAGGAACCAATATAAAACATGATATTAGTATGATTCAAGGCCCATTTCACATGGAGGATCATGAGGAAAATCATAGGATCATGAGAGAAGCTCATTTCACATGAAGTAACATGAGTCAAAACTCATTGCACATGATGTGGCATTAGTAAAAACTCATTAAACATGAAGTAGCATGATTTAAAACTCATTTAACATTATTTATCATGGGTCAACACCGATTTCACATGTTGTATCATGATACTAGACATTACACAATTCATTGGAGTGCTAACAGGGATCACCTTCACAATCATTTAAATTTTATGATTAAGTGTTCCACATTGATCATATAAAAATGATTCATTCAAAATAATTATTTATTCCATGATAAAGGAATGTTGAATACATAAATATATTTCAATAATTATATTTTCATAAAGGTAAATACCTTTGATTAATCAATGGGTATTGTATTCACTACATGATGTTTTTTTCATGGAAAATCATAGTGCAATTTTGGCTGCATAATGATGTCAAATAGAAATTCAAAAAATGGGTTGATGAGAGAGAAAGTGGTTTCTCATAATTTATACATGAAATGGACAGTAAGGGGGATAAGTAAGAATGTATCCTAAATTATTTAATTTTAAATTAAAGGTCATATCATAAATGAGGTGCTTTATAAAATGAGGAGAGAGAAATCCCTTATGAAATTTCATCATAATAAAGGATTAGGTAATCATCCGAATAGAAGAGGATAAATGATACCTTAGTGAAATAAACTCAAATGGATAGTTGTGAAATTATTATAAATGGATGAAAAAAACCAATTGTAATAAAAAATACCAATTTTAAACAAGGTTCTTGAATGTAATAGAGGAGATGAAGGTGATGATACCATAATTTGATGTGTGACACCAAATTCTTGGTAGAGGATTATTAGGAGCTTGGGGTGGGAGGACTCTAGGGAGTATATTAGAGATTTATTTCAAGATTAAAGGTGTTTGAGTGAAGAAAAATGGGATATTGTAGGGGTTTATATGAAAGGATTGGGATTTCATTATTATTTTGTTTTTGGACACTACATAATAAAATTTTGAAGACCATAAATCATCCGATGGTTTTTCCCTATGTTTTTAGGAATAAAGGATTTTATTACACTATTTTAAAAGGCAAAGGGCTATAGATATTAAAATTTTTCCCTTGATTATTTGGAGGCGAGTCACACTTTCAAGGAAATGATTTTAGAATCACAAAATATATTATATGTCTTAGAGGATTCACAAAGGCTTTGTAACATAAATAAATTAAACCTAAAATCATATTATTTTAAAGTAAAGATGTATATTTGGATGAATATACCTTTTATAGTATTTATTACATGACTATTAGTCCATTATGATGTCATAAAACACATTATATATTTATATTGTAATTAATGTTTACCCAAAAAATCTACTGTCTATGAAAATTATTAAAAATTCACCATTTTATTATTTGGATTTTCTGATTTGAAAATTAATATTCATTTTATCAAAACAATTTTCTAAATATTTGAATATTTACTTTTAAAATAATAAGCAACTTTGATTCAAAATTTATAGGTTTTAAAAATAACTATTTTTGAACCCTAATAAAAATTACATTATAATTTTTAAAAATTATATATTCATTTATATTTAATAAAAGTTATTTAATAATAAAGTTTTTGTTATAAATTTATTTATTTAAAAATACATTAATTGATCAAAATATATTTCTTTATTAACTTATAATATTATTTATTCATTAAAAATATTTTACAAAGTAACAATAATAGGAAGAAAATATATTCATTATTCTTTAAAAAATTAATATAGATAATCCTTATTCCAGGGTCTTGGAACATATACCTTTATTACACTGGAATAAACCCTAAGAGAAAGGTTCATGATGGTGGGGCTTTCATCAGTCCATTTGGTGAACATGGTTTGGTCTCTGATCTCTATGAGTTTGAACTTCTTCTATAAATGTATTTGATCATGCTTTAGTTGTTGAATCTCATCTTGGGATTGGTCTAGGGAAAAGCCTCGAAATTATATATCCATTGGATGCTCCAATACATGGGCTTCATAAGGTATTATCATATTGGTTGAGTCCATAACATCCTTTGTCTATGTCAAAAGATTTGTTAAAACCCTATATTTATAATAGTCATGTGGTCACTATTCAACAACTATATTATCAATGGTAATGATACATAATGGTCATATAAATTCAATTGGATATAATAAATAAAAATAATTTCATGTGTTTACTATATCTATAAGATATTTAATTAAATCAAATGGGTAAATTAATTCATAATGGTTCAGGTCATTATAGGTTCTCAAATATTGATCATCAGTCCAGTGAAAACCAGTTTATGATCATGGAGTCTGATATCTATATGACTTCCCACATGTGAATTTAAATCCATTAAGTTTAAATTTTCATGATTTTTTTAGAACAAAATTCCCCTATAGTGTTCATAGAATTGATGAATTTGATTTCCATTAGTTCTGTGATTATTGTTTGGTGGTATTTATGGGATACATGTTGGATTACTCTAAGACTAACTAGAAACATGTACGCAGTGATAGAGTAATGTTGGGCGTCATGAGTAGTAAAAAAAATTATTACAATATTTATAAATTCATTATATGGATGTACGAATGAAAATTTCTAGGCCACATTTATTTTATACAAGGTATTTATATTGATCTTTAAAATTTTAAAGATATTATGAACAAGTAGGATCCACAAACATTATTTCATATTTGAATCTCTATGGTCCTCATAGGATATTACCATTTTTGTATAATTGATTTATCTATATAGGCTTCACTAAATACATATCTTACTAAAAATGGAGTAAAAAAAGTATAGGATTCAAAATGTAAAGCTTACATAAATTAGGTTAATAGAGGATTGACTTCATCTCATATTTTGACTCTTACTACACCTAAGACGGGCTATTTGGTCTTCTATGATGCATTTGATTCAGGTTTGGCCATATTTTTAAAGCATGTTGACCACATTTTGGATTTTGGTACTCATCATCAAAGGTCTCCTGAGAAGAACATTTTTACCCATGTTCTACAAATATAATATGTGATATATGATATTAAGAGTTATTGACACTCATATTTTAATGGTTTACCACATATTCTAATCTTGAAAGCCTGGGTGATATATTATCTCAAATATATTTGAACCCTCAAAAGAGGTTGGGGGTAAAATACTTGAAATCCTTTGATTTCGAAATTTCCTATACACCGGGTAACGGTAATGTAATTCCTAATTATTTTAGTGGGAAACATCAATATGAGTCCAAGAATGTATCTTTTTAGGAGTTGAGTTTGATGGAACTACTTTCTCATTTTCATTTGGGATATTGGAAGATTATAATGAGGTTTTCTTGTAATTTTTTCTGTTGAAAACAACACTTATTAAGGTGATCCTTTTGGAATAATAACTCAAGAATGAGTTTTGGTGTAGTAAATATTCATTATATGGTTGGGAACCCATTTATGAGTTTTATATAACATAAAAGGGATCGTGAAGATATTTTTTTCATTCATAAACCATTTAAGAATGCAATGATGGTTGATTTACATAATTCTGAGTTTGTAGTACACCTGGGAACCGTGATTGTTTTATGATATGATCCAGTGTTTCCACTATCCTGGTATGAAAAGGGATATTTTTCTATTGTTTTCAGATTTTTATACATATAACAAGGTAAACATTGGGAATCAGAATCCATTAGGATTGCTTTATCCCCATCAAGTTAATTCATGGAATTGGGATTAGATATCAATTGACCTTTTGGTTTGGTATTCATGTACCCCTCATGTAAAGAATTTGATATGGGTGGTGATTTAATGATTGACTAAATCGACTAAATTTATTCATATTCTTTATATGACCAAATTTGAGAACATATGAAATGCATATGCATAAGATAAATTTGGGTTTCATGTATTTTTTTCTTTTATAATTCCAAATAGTTATCCCTAATTGTCTATTAATTTTTTTAAGGGCCTCTAAGAGGTGATGGAATATTAGGTAAAGTTGATCATGAATTGAAATCCCTATAAAAATGTTTAGATGGAACCATCTATTCAGATTATTGAGAATATAAAATGTCCTTTCAGCCTTCAATTTGGTGTAGCGTGTGATAACCACTTGTGACTGTTTTTATTAACCTATAATAAAATCCATCATTCATCTATAAAAATGGAACCCTTTTGAGAACATGAATATCCAGGAATATAAATTTCATCTTTTTTTGTCATATATTGGTGATGTTTCCCTAGTGGGACATAATTTGTTCTAAGGGATGGATTTAAATATTCATTTGATTCAATAATTAATGGAAAACAACATAGATCCCATATAAATACATAGTTTATTATCATCATAAACCTTTAGAATTTTGTGATGGTGAACTGGTGTTTAATAATGTTCGACCTCTTTTAGGTCACTCATGGCTTTAAACACTGGGAAATTTAGCACATAGATATGTTGAAACATTTAAGGTTAATGAAAAGATTATTATAGGGGATTCTATTTAGCTTCTACACCAATGAGGAAATCAATCCAAAATGTATTCCATGTGTCATCAGATAGAAAGTATCTTGATGTGGGACTTGATTTATCCATGTCTAAGCATCAAGATTACATTCTTGATTCCTAGATAATAATTCTTCATGGGAAGTATGTATCCTTGTTTTATGTGTTATGGTAACATGTTTCTGATTAATATAACACTTTTTAGTATGAGGCACCAATAATAGAATAGGGGAATCATTTATTTTTATATGGATCCTTCTAGTCATGCTTTCTAGGGAATTAATCATTTATGGTGGGATGAGTTATATCATCATATTATTTTCATTCATCTATGTTTTCTTATTTGTGATGTTTTATTTAAATTTGGGATGCATTGGGGACCTTATATGATCTTTATAAACACATATGGATTATTTAATAAAATTCATGGATACATTGTTCATTTTTCTATATAGTATAATTTAGAAACATAGATTTGGTTATGTGGCTGAATTAGCTACAAGAATAAATAATGTGTCTATTTGGCGATGTCAATCAATCATGTCGATGAATCAGACTCATGAATCATCTACATGACCATTTATATTTGTGAAATGGTTATGTGGATAAATCAACTACAAAAAAAATCAACTATATGAATTCATTCTATGGTTGAATCAGTTATATAAATCAGATACATGAGCATTCTGCTACGTGAATTCTACAGCATGGCTAAATTATCTTTTTTGAATTGGATATAATACCTTTAAACTATGTTAATCATTTACATGGATGTATTAGTTATTTTAATCATCTGCATGACCATTTGGATAGGTGAATTCAATAGACATCCCAAAAAATAGTTCTTAATAAAAGTAATGTTTTTGAAATAATGTTTTCCCACTTCTAGATCTACTAGTAAAACTATCTATTTTTTAAAATGATATAAATGATAGTTATTGAATTATTTTGGACCCATTAAAATAAGAAACTTATATTTAAAATTATTTTAATCCCTCTTTATTCAGGATTCTATTGAAAATAAAAAATTATATAGGGTTTTAATTTGGACTTTTCAATAAATGAACCAAAATGACTACGGTATTTCTAAATGTAATCAAAACTACGATACCTAAATTTTGATATCCTCTTGAGAGTATTTTTGATTTTATATATATAGTATGAATGTAAGAAGTGTTTTTTTCTTTTATCACGGTCCATGTAAAATCACATGTAACTTTTTACAGATCCCATATTCATATTTTAAATTAATATTATTATGGTATGATATATACTATGGAAATTACTATCTATTTTAAAAATTTATTCTTTCATAATGTTAAATTGATTATTTATTAATTTTCGTGGATATATCTGACTCTTTGATATATTTTTTTAAATATAATATTGTTTGTGATGATGTCTCTTTGAAAATAGATTTTGAAATTCTGTGTGACTTTTAGGAAAAGATTTTTGTTACAGTGGTTGTTTACAAAAGATTTTTTTATAAAAACCATTTTATATAGGTTTTGGAAATGAATGGATTGGGTTTCTGATAAAAAAACCTTCGACATTGTTTTTTAAATGAAAGGAATATTTTTAAAATTGAAATCGGGTCGATGGGAAATGATAGTTGAAATTATTTAAACATTATTGAAAAAATGATATCCCCAAGTAAATGAATTATTTACATTGAGGATCATGGGATCTTGTGTAGTTAGGTAGGAATAACATAATTTTATCATTTATTTACTATACATGGAAATGGATTGACAATGAAATAAAAAAACTGAACTTATAGAAGGTAGAAAAATTATTCCATTGGGGTATTTTCCTATTTCCCTAGTGCTAGGACTATTTTATAGGGTATAGTCATAGGAAAGATTGTACACCAACATCTATAATTCACTTATTTTTATGAAAATACCTATATAAAACCTATTCATGGGTATCTAATCAGTGGTAACATAATTGGTATTTTTATTACAGAAGTGATTTATTCATTACAATGTTATGAGATGTTTTAGAGAATTATTTTTTTATTGTAAGGTTAATCCATCCCTATTTCAATAATGATGATTATATATGTATGATTTAAATTAAATAATCTATAAAAACCTATTTTTTATTATTAATTCATATATTTATTCAAGAATATTTTCATATAAACTGTGAAAATACATCGCTACCATATTTTATTTAATGGTTTGTGTAAATAATTAATTTTTTATGGATTTCTTAAAAAAATTTTGGTGACATCCTACTAGGATTTTCTTCTCATGTCTAATTTTCCTTTAGGTTTTTGTAAAAATTAGTATGAAAAATCTATGAAAATGAAAAGAATTTCATCGAGGTGATGGATGTTCTTGATAGAGGGACTTTGGGAGTTTCTAATGTAAGGGGAATTGTGTGTTCTAAAATTTTGAGGTGTTCTTATGGTGACTTTGTTGTTGACATGAGATATTTTGTTTGATTATATTTATAACTTTAATAGTTTCACTATTGATGTTTATTTTGGTAATACTAACTATTTATGGTCTCCTTCCACAGTTTTTGCATGTTTTGTTATCCTTATGGAAAATTAATCCCCCATTGATGTTTATAGATTCCCAGGTTCTAGTTTCCAACCATTGGGGATCAGTGACACTCATTGGTCCATGTCAGTATTGATTCATTTATTTTTTATGTAGATTATATAGTTAATTTTGGGACACCTAATAGGTACATTTAAAAAATAGAGGTTGTTCATTTAGATAAACTTTTATCTCAGTACAACATCATTATTATTAATCCAAAACATGTAAAGGTTTAAATTTTCTCCCACAAATTCATCAATTTATGTGATCCTTCTTAAGGAAAACACCATATCCCTAAAACAACCTGGCATGTTTAACATGATTTTAGAATAATATCTTTTTTTTCTTTGGGATAACTATTTAATATGTATTTTTTTAGATTTATGGATTAGTTCATTAGAATCAAAACAATGTACATATTATTCGTAACCCTATATCACCATATTAAAAATATATTTGGATGTTTTCTGATCCATATATCATATTTTGTCTTTATTAATGTTATAGTTGGAGCACAACTAAGTTAGAAAACAATTGTTTCTAAACCAAACCCCCAATATTGTATTGGAAGTTAACATTAACCCATTCTTGATCAAACCACATCAAACATGGTATGATTTGTCATCTTAGGAACAATATTCCATTCTCATGTTCTAGGAGGAGTGAGAAGTGAAAAAATTCACAATCTCTTAGAAAATTAGTGAATTCCAAGATTACTAATTAACTAACCCTAATTTATTTATGAACTTTAATACTTCTACCTAGTTGATTATATTCATTTCTTTGAATCATGTTGTTATTTACAAAAAGTTAAAACTTATTTTTAATAAGAACCATATAAACATAGTAATTAAATTCACAATTAATGGTTATGAAATACCTGAGTCCACCACTTTCTTGAGTACTCATTGGTCCAACTAATACACTATATATAAGATATAGTAGTTTAATTACCCTTTCACCCCTTCCAATAAAAGGTACTCCGGTCAGCTCTAATAATAAACATAATTATCATGTACCAAATGATTCATAATTGAATGAATCTAATTGTCTGTCAATAAGGAGTATATGTATGGGTTTATCATTAATGTTACCAAGGTGATGAAACCAAAATTAAATGGGTTTATAATCATCATTGACATTATAATGTTGGATTTTATATAATGGGTCACCCATATTTTAAAGTATAAACCATAAATAATATTCCCAATTTCATAAAACATTTCATTAATGTATTTATATAACATCTCTTATTCAAAATGATGAATGAAAACCCCATATTTTCATAACAATATATAGAAATAAATATTTTGGTTTATACTAGTTACATAATAATTTTTAAATTTCATAACTAATCCACTTGGTAGAATTAGATCACATGTTCTAACCTCTAATTCATTTACTATTTCCCCATTTCCAACACATTAATCCACTTAAACATTCACAAATTCACTATTTTTTCGATTATATGATTATCACCACAAATTTTAAATGATTACTCTACATATAATACCCATAATTCAAAGTTGAAGGAATTTATATCTATAATATTCATATTCATATACTTAGAATTCTTATCTTTTAGAACATTTTCCAACATTTTATAACAATCTAAAATAGCATTATAGGTTATAACTAAAATTGAACTCAAAATGATAAACATGATTCATGACATAATCTACAAAAAAAACATGTATATGGGTGACTATCATACTCTATATCTTTTAAAACAATTAATGAAGGTACTTTATATAAAATTATAACCCCATAAATCATTACATTAAGTGGGAAAGATCCATATTTAACTATTTGTTCGTTAACATTTTCATTTATCCCGTATATGAACTATTTTGGTATTAAATATTTATAATCGTATCACAGATGACTCTTGCATAGTTGAGTGCATAACCCTTTCCTAAATCTATCATATGCATAAACTCAAATATATTATTCAAGAAACCAAATCCTATTAGGATATTTGGCTATTTTTAACCCAAAATAAAACTCCAATAAATAGAACATAATATTATTAGGGACACTATAATGATCCAGTCTTGAAATACACAAACATTACATCAAATTTTTAGAATACTTAAAACATTACAAAAATAGATGCCCAAAGAATATATTAGTCTAGTTCCATTGGAAACATGGAAACATAAACACTTTTACATAAGAGAGATATATTATCTCCCACTAGGTTCTTCTTGAGTATAACCCTTTTTAGATAAATCAAATATAATATATATTTTCATATCCTGATAAAGGAATCATAAAAATGGGTGAGCTCAGAAGCTCACTAAGGTTAATCAAGAGAGACATAACAGCATAAGCATGAGCATAATGGTATAAGAACTTGATCATGAAAATATATGATCATACCATATATATCAATGATCATAAACAAGAATCATGACATAAAGCATAGTAGTTTATAAGACATGAATCATAAGGAAATAAATAACAAAAGTGATGAAGGAGAAATGTCGGAATAAAAGATGGAATTATGAAAAAACACAATCATATAATATGATTTCCATAGTATCCAAGGCATCACTGCCAAACTGATCTTATTAGAATAGGTTCACTCACCATACCATCTTGGTAGTAATGGTTCACTCCCATTGCCATCATAGTGGCATGAGTTCACTCCTCATACCATTTTGTTTGTCATGGTTCCCTCCCATGGTCATCATAGTTTTCAAGTTTCACTCTCATGACTATATTATACTATCTCCTGAGATTTAAATCTTTATCCAATTAAATTTAGGGAGATAGAGGTCTCACCCATATAATAATGAAATCATACATGCATGTACCAAAACTCATAAACAATTATATCATAATACATGAAATGAAAAGTGTATCATAAACATGTAATAATATCTTAACCTATGGAAAATTAACAGGATTTATTATCATTTAATCAAATCATACCCCATGAAAATAATTGGTTTTCATAAATATATAACCCATGAAAGAGAAATAGATTTCTTAAGCATCATTCCATAAAAGGTAAACCATTTAGAGAAAGAATATGAATGGAAACATTGAATCATTTTAAAATAAAGGAATTATTAACACCAACATATATTATCTTAAAATGGAAAATAATTTTTAAATATTATTTAAAAAAAATTCTAAAGTAAAATATCCTTTTTCTTTGAGAAATTATTTTTAAAACATAAAGCCTTTTGATAACCGATTTCATTAAAAACAGATTTGAAAAATTATAAAGGAATAATTTAAAATAATAAAACATTTTTAAAATTAATTTTCAATGAAAATGATCTTAATGGATTATTTTAAAACAATTTTGAAATGTTTTTTTTGAAATAAATCATAATTCAGACGAAAGAGGGAAATATGGTTATATTTTCATTAAAAATCTAATTTTTATTAAGTATAATAGAGTTAGAAAATTATACTAATACATGGATATATATTGAATAAATATTTGGGATTAAAAATCATGAGTTTTATTTAGATATGGATCATAATATTTAATCAATGAATCATAACCACTAACAATCTCAAAAAAAATGAACTTGTTTAAATAAACTCTTACCACTTGGTTACATGGGATTATACTATCCATGTAAGTAATGGAAATTCAATGAAGCCTAAAATATAATTAATTACAGGAGATTCATCATCAATAATGTAAAATTTAAGTATATACACCTTAATAAAGGATTTTGGTGTATAAAAAAATATGAATATCAATGAAGGAAAATTTGGAGAAAATATTTTTATCGATTTGGTAACATCTAAAACATAAAACCGATGAAACAACTATCATAAAATAGAAATTTAAATACCCATAAATATATTTTTAATAATAGTTTAAATTATCCATGGTAAGTATATAAACCACCCAAAAGGAATGGGTGGTGACAAAAGAATGTATCTCATGGAAATAAAAAGTTAGATGAAATCCCCTTCCCTTGTGTCATGACTCACATCATACCCGTACGAACATCCGGCGTAATAAATATAAATTATATATATTTTTTTTTTTTATAGAAGAATAATATTATATATAATACCATATATGGTTTTATTATGACTTTTAATTACCCGTTTTTTAATTATTATATGTTATGTTTTCACTTTGGTTAATATACTGTTTTTTTATTTAATGTGTCTTAATTTTTTATATATTTCCTATTTATACATATATCATGATTTAAAGAATGTAGAACATGATTTAAATAGAATTTATAGTCATTATATTTGTATTATAATAATCCATTGAATATCAAAGAACAAAACGGAAAACACCATTCATGGAGACGGTAGGCCACACGTATGTATGAACGTTATTTCCGTTTAATTATCATACTAAATGAAATTAAGTAAAATAAATATATCTATATATATTTATATATATATAATTATTCAAGTATCATTATTATTTCATTTATGTAATATAATTTCACAAAAATAATCATTAATACATTCCATGTAGCGTGTGAATGAATCATATCGCTTTGTGGGGGCGGTAGTCCACACTTCCTCATATAAAATTATCGTATTAACACAAAATTGAAAGAATAAATATATATACTATAAATGAATTTAATAAGACTGAATTATTGATAAATATAATATATAATATTTATAAATAATTTTTCTATTATAATGTCCACCATGAGAGTCGGTAAGTAAAAATGAACAATCCTTTTTTAGTGAGGTGGTAGTTCATCGTACACATATGTATATTTGTTACCCATTAAATGGAGGTGTGTTTATTTGTAAGTCAAAACAATAGAATAAAAACATCATAGTATATGTATTATAATGTTTTTATAAAATATTGTAATAAAGAGTGTGGTGGGGTGTATAAATAAATTAAAACAAAGAAAATTGTGAAAGGATGTGGCCTCTTAATAGGGTTACTCCTTTTGGTTTGTTCTAAATGGATTTTATGGATTTATTTATACACATGGGTAGGATTATTTGAGGAAGTTAGGGATTTAAATAAGTGTATTGCGAATATGTTTTCCTAGAATAAGTGTTTTTATAGGTTTAAATAAGTGGGGGAGATGAGGACTTTTTATAGTGGATGCAGAGTGACACTCTTGTAAATCATCAGAATCGGATTTCCAGAAACATTTTTCCCATGGAAAATGGATCCCATAATTTAACAAACATAGGAAAAGGTATTATATGGTCGATATATTGATATAAAACATGTTTTTGAAATGTTTATAAGTCAATTTGGTCCTTATATTTGAGTTTTAGTCCTTATTTATGCTTAATTTTACCTTAATGGATGTAATTAATATTAATCACTTTCACTATTTTTTTGTTCAAAAGATAAGATAGAAAAATTATAACTAATAAATTATTTTTATTTGAAATATTTAATACATTTTCCTAAATTAAAATCACTGATGTGGCATAAATTAATTTAAAATTAAACCCATAATCTGTTCGACAAAGCGGGTTTTTAAAGTAAAAGATTCAAATGGTTGCAAAGTTTTTGTACACAATTGGAAATAGAAATTGTTCTCTGTGTCATAAATTGTATTTATTGGTAAAATTTTTATCTATTTAAAATTTTAAACCAATTTAAAATATAATTTATTATTATAAATAAATTTTTTGAAAAGGGTGTTTTGAACTACAATTCATTTTTTTCCTTATTCATTAAAAAATAAAAAATTTATAGAAAAATAAAAATAATTTACTCTATATTAATTATTATGATCATATTTAAAACATTAACTCATTTTTAAAATGATAGATATATAAAAGTTTAAAATATTGGACTTCAAATGGATTATCCGTTAAAAAGTAGTAAAAATGCCTCAAAAAATATTGGTTTTAAATCATAAAATTAGGTTTGTTAGAATATTATTTCTATAAAATATATTGCATAATTATCTAAATTATTTTATTGAATATATAAAAAATTTATTACATAAATATCACTCACTAGTTTGATTAATATAATTTATCAGGATAAAACAACTTTGTGACCATAAAAATAACATTATTTCTTATATTCAATGGGTTTTCAAATTCATTTCTACTTAATTGTTAACCAATGAATAAATCTTATATTTTTATAGACCATATATTTTCATATATTAGTAAATAATATTCATAACATATAATTTAACACTTATATTATATCTTAGTATATTATGTAATAATATTTTATTGATTTGTTAATGATGGGTAAAAATCAGTCTTCTGTGTTACACAAGCCATCAAGGAATGTCATTGTTGAATCTAATGAAAGATAAACTCATTGTTCCATGTATTAAAGGATAATATTTATATTGATTTTACAGCACTATTAATTTGGTGTTTCATATTACACAAGCCAAACTTAGTTCTTTAATATAAAATAAATGATAATCATTGCTGTATGAAGTGAAAAATATTAAAAAAAATTAATTAATTTGAAAAAAATAAATCAAAAAATCATAAGGTGTTACAATATACCCTTATTGAAATTAATTTCTCCCTAGATATTTTTTGGGTTTTTATAGGCTTAATACTTTAATGTTTCATTCATAGAAACACACATCGTAAAAATGGATACTAAAAATTCCCTTAAAAATGGATTGTTAGAACCATAATGGTTACCCAAAGTAACTCCTAACAAGATTCCCAAACAGGAAAAAAAGGAAAACATTTGTGGGAAGTGCAAACATGGAAATTAAAGAGAAATATTACCATCATGTTCTGATGGAAAGTGATAGAGAACAAGGTCAGGTGAAAGATAACAATAACAAAGCCATAAATCTACGATGAACTAAGGGATCATCTGATTCATCGAAAACGAAGGTACATTGACATGATTTTTCTCCTGATTATCTATTTTCCTAGAGATGGATAATTTTCGTGGAAATATATACATTCTTGATTTTTAGATTACATCACCATTTATTGTTCCTTGATCCACTTCACCTATTTATCTAAAAAAGAAGGTGACTATTGCACTCCTAAAATACTAATAGATATTGAGACCCAGGATATTCCATCACATAATTTGTTATCAATAAAAAATAGTTTTTATTGGTGATCAAATATGCATAAATCCTCATATAAAGAGATAAAACATTAATCTTACTGACTTCAACTAAGGGTTAACATAAACATTACATAAATTTTTAACCTTATAACCATTCCAAAATATTAAAATTAAATGATTTAGAAATAATGTAATGAAATTGGATTCACACTGATCCCTATATATCACAAAGTACCACTAGATTTTCACATTCCAAGCATGTTAATACCCAAATCGTATATTACCATAAATACCATAAATCCTTTTGGAAAATATTCATTCTTCCTTAATAAAATTATTACTAGATATGTTAATTACATCCAAGATGTTGTAAACAATATATTTCATGACATATATCACTTTATCAATAATCAGTTCTGGGGTAATCCATTCCATCCATTTTATGTTTTCATATCCATTATATATTTATTGTCAAGAATTAACTAATGGTTACCTTATCTTAATCAAAATATCATCTTTTCATTGAAATCACTTCTCTATGACGTTATAACCATTCAAAATTTACTTTTCCATCCTTAATAAAAAATTATAATGAAAATACATATATATTTCATGATTCCTAAAACATAATATTGGAATTATAAAACCTAAATACTGAATTCATCAAACATTATTCTTAAAAAATTACTCATGCTTTATCAACTTATTATTTAATAACTCATTATTAAAATATGAAATATGAATCACGTATTAAGTTTCCTCAACCTCAATCCAATCCTATTTTTTCTTTTTAATACAAAAAATTATAGAAGACCATCACATAACATTCATATGTTGATTTCAATCTCTTTATCTTCATAAGTATAACCCATAATCATACCACATTTATTATTATATTAAAGATATTTCCACTTGGGAAATCGATACTCAAAATTCAGATACATCCCACATCTAAAATAATAAATGTGAACTATCTTCATTTTGTTATATCCGTTGACTAAGACTAGAAAGCATTGTGTGGGAAACAATTATCGTATTGATATAACTTATAATGATGAACAATTAATTATATGTTTCATAAATCTTTCCCCTAACTTCTTTATTCTATAACACCATAGGTATATCCTAGGTTATTAATTTTCATCCTTTATGTAAATCCTTTATGATTGTTCATGATGAGTTAGTTAATACCCAAATCATATCCCCCAAGAGTCTCAAACCAGGTGTGCAGCAAGTCCCATTGACGTGTACCAAATTACCCTGATTCAGGCCCAAAACATCTTGTAGGAGTTATTACCCCTAGGAACATATGTTCCAAATCCACATGTTCTTATAGAATCCAGAGAGTGATATATTTCTAGGAAAACAAAAACTATATCCTTTACCAAAATTCCATCACATTTTCCTAAATATTAACTCATCCTTATAATTATCTTTAGATACATCCCTAGACATATCAGTAGAAATATACATTGGTATCTCACTAAATATCTCTCATCCTAGTTTCCAATGCTTATATAAACCTTTTCTATGATAAAAACTATAGTGGCCCAGTTTTGACATACATTAACATTACATAAAATTTTTGGAATACTTAAAACTTTATAAAAAAAGATGCCAAAATACCATATTAATCTAGTGCCTTTGGAAACATGTGAATAGAAACATTGGTACATAAGTGAGATACATTATCCCCCAACAGGTTCTTCTTCACGATCACCCATCTTAGACACATAAAACATAATAAATATCATCATATCCTAGGAAAGGAAACATAAAAGGGGTGATCTCATATGATCATTAAGGGTAGAATATGGAGACATGTAAGTATAATCATCATAACAAGGTTATGCGAATAAGATCAAGAAAATATAATATCATACCCTACACATCAAATATCAAAAACATGAATTCTGGAATAAAGATGAGCAGTTCATATAAAATAAATCAAAATAAATAAAGAAAACAATACATAAAAGCACATTATATGAATAAAACATGAAATTCGTAAAACACATAATAATGTAATATTATTTCCAAAGTATCCTATACATCACTTCAAAAACCATATTAGTAGTATGGGTTCACTCCCCAAACCATCTTGGTAGTCATGGTTCACTACCACGGCCATCTTAGTAGTATCTATTCACTATTTAAACCACATTTGTATTCATGATTCACCCCCATGGACATCATAGTAGTCATGGTTAACTACTAAGTCCATCTTATTCTACCTCAAGAGCTAAAAATATTTTTCTAATGATTTGGAAGGATATATAGGTCCCACCCATCACATAATGAAATCATTGTTACATGTGTCAAAAAATCATAAATAATTGTATCATAACCCAAGAAATGAAATGGGTGGCACAAACATGTAATCATATATTTTCATGTGTAAAATATAAAGGTTCTGTATTCATTTAATAAAAATAATAACCAATGAAAATAAGCGAGTTTCATAGGCATATTACCCCTAAACGATAAATTTATTTCATAAACAGCATTGCCTAAAAGGTAAACCATTCATAGACATAATATGAATGGAAACATTATGTCATTCCCCAAAATAGGAATGAGTAACACCAGTTCATGTCATCTTATAGAGGAAATAATTTTGAATGTTCTTTTAAAAATATGTATTGAGTAAAATATCCTTTCTTCTTTGAAAAGTTATTTTAATACCATAAATAATTTTGAAAACCTTATTTTTAAAAATAGAATTGATATAAATGAATTATTGAAAATTTTAAAATAATTATAAATATTTTTTCTTTGAAAATTATCATCATTTATCATTTGAAAACATTTTTCAATACACGTTTTTTTAAATAAAACTGATTTTCGACCAAAGAGAGAAATATGGTTAGATTTTATTAAAAACTTTTTTTAATTATAATAAGTATAAAAGAGATGAAAAATGGAACTAATAAATGGATATATATTTAATAAATATAAGTTAAGTAACATCATTAGTTTTATTAAGATATGGATCATAATATTTCTTAAAAGAATCATAATCATTTACAATCTCCAAAAGAGATGGGATTGTTTAAATAAGATCTTACCAATTGGTTACATGGGATCAGACTCTATATGTAAAAAAAGGAAATTACATGAAGATTAAACTATCATTAAAATAATTATAATCATGATATAACAATTATAATGGAATCATATACACCTCAAAAAATAATTTAGGTGCGTAATAAAACATGACTCACAAAGAAACCAAATTAAGAGAATTTTTTTACCAATTTAGTAAAATTTGAAACATAAAACCCATGAAGGAAATACCATAAAATGGAAATATAAATACCCATAAATTTATGTATAATAATCATTTAATTCATGCATGTATAGTATTAATAACATACAAAAGGAATGAGTGGTGAATAAAGCTTGTATCTCATAGAAATAAAAAGTGTGATGAAATCCCCTTACCTTGTGTCCGGACTCTCTTCGTACTCATACAAACATCTAGTATAATAAATATAAGTTTATTATATATCTTATTATTAAGAATAGTTTTATATATAGTACCATATGTGGTTTTATTATGAACTTATATTACCCTATTGTTAACAAATCTATGTTAAGGATTCACAAAGGTTAATATCTGCTTTGTTTAACGCATGTATCTTAATTTGTTATATATTTGGTCATTATAATTATATAATGATTTATATAATTTAAAAAGTCATTTAAATATAATTATATTCAGTATATTTTTATTATAATAATCCACTGAATATATAATAATGAAATTAAATACACTATTCATAGAGATGGTAGGTCGTACGTACTCATGAATGCAATTTTGGTTTTATTGAAATGTTGAAAGAAAGAAAGTAAAAGATATATATATATATATATAACTTCCCATTATAATTTTTATTATATATATATATATATTATATTATTTCAATAAAACCTTCCTTAATACAATCAATATAGTGTTTGAACGAAAGACATCGCTTTGAGGGTCTGGTAGCCCACACTTCCTTAATTGAAATTATCGTATTAACTCAAAATGGAATGTATAAAGATATATGTTGTAAAATAATTAAATATGATTAAATTTATAATTAATATAATATAAAACATATATACATATATTTTCCATCATAATGTACACCATGAGATATGGTAAAGGAAAAAATGAATAATCACCGCTTAGTGACGTGGTAGTTCACTGTACACGTAAACAATATGCTCATTGTCCATTTGATGGATGTGTGTGTATTTTTAGATTTCAAATATATCATAAAATCATACTGGTATATTTATGATACTGTTTTTTATACATTCATGGAATAAAGGGAGTTGACGGGGGGGAAATTAAAGTAAATGAATGGATCTTGAGAGAAGATGTTACCTCTTAATAGGGAAACTTCTTGTGGTTTGTGCCAAAGGGCTTCCTTAGATTACATTATGACCAAGATAAGGCTTATATGAGAAAGGTATGGATGTGGGTAATTTTTTTAGGTATATTTTGGTAGAACGTAAGTGGTTTTAGAGTTGTAAATAATAGGAAACAATGAGGCCTTTTTATAGTGGAGGAGGAGTGACACTCTTGTAAATCTTTTGAAATGGAATTCCACACACGTTTTCCCCATGGAATATCACTCATATAATTCAACCAGTTTATCCAATTAAGGATAGGTCTAAATATGTCCATCCAATGGGTTTTTTCTAATATTATATGTCATTTGAGGTTATAAATTTAATGTTTATTCCTTAGTTGTTCTTAATTTTTCCTTTATCAATGTGATTAATTTTAATTATATTCACTAATATTTTTGGTCAAAAATTAAGTTGAATATATTAGAAATTAGAAATTATTATATTTTCAAATATTGAATCTATTTTTCAAAATTACAATCAATAATGTGTAAGAAATTAATATAACATTAATCCCACCTTCGGTTCGACAATGCAGGTTTTTAAAGTAAAACGTTCAAAAGTTTGCTGTATATTTCTACCCAATTTCAAAGTGAAATTGATCTCAATGAATAATTTTTTTAATTAATAAAAATTTTACATAATTAAACCTTGATACAAATTTAAAATATAATTTAACCTTATATAAAATTGGATGAAAATGCATTTTTGAACTACATTTTAGAATATTTCACTATTAATTAAACAAAGAAAAACTTCACAAGATAATATGAATAATTTACTCTAACCTAATTATTATGTTCCACGATTAAAGATTAAACCTATTTTCACATATTAAATCTATAAAACTTCAAAAAATTGGATTTAAAAAGGGTTCCCCATTAAAATGCGGTAAAAATGACTTCATAAAAAATTGGTTTTTAAACATAATAGTGGGGTTGTTATAATCTTATGACTATAAAATATTTTAAATGAATATAATTTTTTTTATTATATATATATCTTATATATTACATTTATATGTCTCATTAATTTTAATTATTTTAATTTATTAGGTAAAAATAATTTTGTGACCATTTAAATAATAATAATTTCCTTCACATTCAATCAATTTTTGTATTAATTTATAATTAATTGGTAAACTATGATTTCATCTTATATTTTCCTAAACCATATATTTTAATAAATTAGTTCATAAAATTATTAATCTCTAATTTAAAAGATATGTTATGTCTTGTAATATTATGCAATAACATTTTAATGATATACTACTATTCAGTAAAACTCGGTCTTGTAAGTCATACAAGATATTGAGGAAAGTCATTATTACATTTAATAAAAGCTAACCATGGTGTTACATGTAGAGAAAGATAAAGTTATTTTTTTCATTTATTTAATAAATAACTTATTATTCCATAAAATTACATCCAATCATAGTTCTTTAATATAAAATAAACTATCCTCAGGGATGGGTGAAATAAAAAATATCAAAAGGTTAAATTAATTAGAAAACAAAATTTCACAAAATATTGAGGTGTTACAGCCACCCATTAATTATATTAATTATAAAAAATAATCTAGGAGAATGCATCATTATCATAAACAATAAGGTTTGATGATCATGTTCATTAAATGTGCCCGTATAGAAGGACTATTACATGTAGTGTTTGCGATTTTTTCTTTTAGAGACTCACAATTTCAATGTAGATAGTATGTATATTAAATCTAAAACCATTACATCTAATTAAATATTTATTATCCCATGTTTTGTTCCATTAGTTAGTATTTTTACATTGAATTATAATTTTTAATCCCAATTCCATCTACCAAATTAATACATTTAGGCCATATTAAACTGTAACTATTTAAAAAGATCACAATTTGTGTTAATCACCCAAAAATAGATGAAAAACATATTTACACAAATACAAATGAATATTATGAACAAGGTGTATATAATTTCTATGTAATGGATTAGAATTATATGAAATTAAATTTTCCCACATGAGTAAACCTAGAGCCATCAATTGTCAACATCTACCTCTCTAGAATAAGGAATTGACCTCGAGTCAACTGGGATGTCTGCCATAATGTCCTTCTACCTAGGGATTATTTAGACAAGTAGGATATCAATTCTATCATAAATATAAAACCTAATATATATAAACTATATTAAACAAACAAATTCAATATAATAACCCTAGTTATATATCAATGTCTAAGTAAATGAAAAGTAAATCATATATTGTCATACCCAGCATATAATTCCTGGATTGACTATTTATTATAAGAAATTTGATGCATATATTTAAAAACACAAAGTATTATAATTTTATAGACAAAAATATTTTAAATTAATAAATAAATAATCATTTTATTTATTTAATTAACATGAGAATGTAATATGAACATTTTATATATAATTTAGGCATGGAAAAAATTCTATTTTTAAATTCTGATACTTTTTAAAAAAATATATATAAACCATAACCATATTTTGTGGAAAATGAATTTTTTATCATGATATACATAAATAACATGCCATTAATGAAATAGAAATTATAAATCATAATCCATCATCATTAATTCTATTTATGTCAGCTAAGATTCATACATAGAATGTGGCACTATAACACTCTACATGTCATTGGTGTTCCTTATGAAGGTGATGAAAAATTTATGATGATTCATATGAAATCCCATATCATAGGGAGTTATATAGTCCACACAGACAATTAAAACTATCTCACATAGGTTCATATTTTCCTTAAAAGGTAATCATATCAAAAGACATAAGATTCCCTTATAATATCATCTGGATTACATTTTCATTCCTTTTCAAGAGTTGAGTAATATCTAGTGATATAAAAAATGCTAATTATTAATCCTTATTTCACCTTAAACAGATGTCTCAAAAACTCTTACATAGGTATCAAATATAACCATTAATATCTAAAACATAATTTTTATGATTCAATTACATATTATTTAAAAATTCAAAGATTTAGTTCTATACTTTAGTATCAACAATGTCATTTCCTACAACATATGAAAAAATGTTGGGTTCTCAATGCATCATAGCCTATAATACAAAAATATAGTACCCTATTACTAATAAAAAAATATAATTTTGAAAGTTATAAAATAGTTTATATTCATCCAAATCATATTTTACGTTATGATATGTCGTATAACCTCTTACGATATTATTTTCATTTATAAAAATACTATAATAACATGTATATTCAGAGATGATTTTTGGATCTGATACCACTATTGGGGTTTATATGATCATCTTATAATCACCATAGTGGAATACAGTCATTATTTTTCCTAATATATCATCTTTAAATCAACATATGGTAAAAATTATGAAATATAAATAGATAGACCACTATCATAGTGAGTTACATCTATGATGATATTGGTGGATAAAACGTGATTGTAATTAGCTGGTGAAAACCAATTGAATCTCACCTCCAAAGGTTGTACACTAGTCACTAGATTAAATTAAGACTTCATACTTCACCCTAAAATCAAAAAGTATTATAGATAATTCATCTCAATGATAAATGGAGATTGGGGGGAAGATATAGGTTTACGTATAGAAATACTGGATCACACACTTTCACACACCATCCAAAAAAAGTAACCCTCCCCATTATATAGTCATCCTTCATTCATCAAAGGGATTCAAATATTGGATATCCACTCTTGGAAGCAAATATATGTTACAATAACATATAATTTACGGGTTTTCTTATGATTATTATACATTACCACAATGATTACAAGTTATTCTTGTAATAAATGAATCAACCCACTTATTAATTACCAATAATCTACTTTATTGAAGTGTGGTATTTGAAAATAACTCACATTCCATATCATAATCGCATAATATACAATAAAAGAAGTCAATAGTTATATGAATAACTTGAATATCATAGGCTAAAAATCCTGGAATGTCATATAGTATCATATACCAATTCTAATGAATTTACAACTTATTGTCGGTTCTCTGAAATATTTTTACATCAAGATTTTTTTTTGTATAATATATCTATTAAAAAAGGTTAATGATGGCCTATATCAAGAGGGATATATTTTTAGTTATCGAGAAATTTAATCTATTTATGGAATATTAAAGATATCAAAAATATTTGAGTGATTATAAAAAATATAAAAAAATGAAATAAAATTTTAATTATGATGAATAATGTTTTATTTATCTAACCAAATATATCAAAAAAGCAAAGAATAATAAATATCATTGAACATATAATTAAATAATAAAATGAATGTACAAAGAATGAAATGAGAACATAATATATCATTTCAATTAATATATTATTGTTTTTATTAATGGAGAATACAAGATTAATGAAGAAAATTAATCCAAGAAATATATTAATTACTTTGGTGGAATACACCTATGAGATCTATAAATAAGAAAACAATAATGAAATTTAATTTATTGTGGTCTAATTAAAAATAATATGAGTTAAATATTTATAAAAATATATGTGGAAGTGCTTCAAAGATGGAAAAATTGTTAAAATACTTCTTATTATACAAATTATATAGTTAAAAATTCTGAATAAGATGAATCATGTATAGATAAATAATTTTCACTATGCTAACTAATCTAAAAAAGGAAACTCCTTTGAAGAAGAAAAACTAATTGTGAAAAAATATCATTCTCTTATAAAAAAAATAAAATTAATAAATAAATAATAAACCATGATGAGTAATCACAAAATTTAAGACGAAAATATTTTTTTTATCGGTAAAAAAAATTATCAACCTCATTACTCACTCTAATGATGTAAAGGGTAATCGAAATTATACCAAATAAATTTTTATTAATTCTGGTATGAAATTGGATTCTATGAATCTACCGGGGGTTTAGATGATGATATATAATAATTAAAAATATTTATTATAAAATAGTAACAAACTACCTCAGAGAGACAATGATGTGTGTTTTTTGGTTATTCATGTGATATTTCACTTTCAACATGTAATTTTCTATAAATATTAATATCAAAAAAAATTACTTTGATGACTATTTATGTGCATGATTCATAAATTAAAACATTCAAATATCTTATTTTAGAGATAAAAAACTATGATTAAGAGAGGATGATGATGAGAAATAGTGCATGTAATTATATGTATAAACTCATAATGGAAGCATAACTGAAGGTACATTTGACTTTTTTATTTCAAAAATGTCAACTAACAAATTGGGATTCACAAAAATTGAAAATTCTCTTGTATTCATTGGTTTTATCCTATCAAGTGGCATCTAAAAATGTGTTTCATGTGAAATGAAACAAATGTAGAATGTGAAATTATTAAATAATTATGGATATTTATCTTTTCTAAAATGTTGATTTTTTATTAAAGGAAATAACGTTAATTATTAATTCGTACTAGATATTATTATTCTCTAATGGTGAGATGATTTATTATGATATTAAGAAATGTTTTTTATTAAATAAAATGATAATAGTTATAAAACATTTTAATTTAATTGTAAGAACATTTCTATTATGTATGACATTGTGAAATTAATTGATCACTCATGTTTTCTAAAACAACAAATCTTAATGAAAAATATAGTTGATTTATTTATTACTATTTTATAAAATTTTAGAATGTATATATTTTACTATATGGTGTGAAACTTTTGTGAGAAAATATTTTAATATGAAACTCCAAAAAATATTTTGAAATGTTTTTTGAGAATTGGTATCTATCACTGGAAATATTCCTTGTATTTATTTTAAACAATCAGGATAAATATATTATAAAATAAAATAAAAATAGAGTTATAATTAATTTATAAAGTTAAAAAATAAGTTAATGAGTTTTATTTTTTATTTTATTGTTGAGAACCAACAAAAAATGGGTGATTTTTAGTTAAAATCATTGAGAACATGTAGATGTTACAAGTATTGAGTTTTTTATTTTTTTGTCAATATAGAATATTATTATTTTAAATATTAATATATTAATATTATTATTTCATGTTAATTATGTTTTAAAATTGGATACATTCTGTTGAAGCACATTGTATTGTAGTGTACTAGTGAAAAAAAATGATGAAATTATGAAGAATTTGATCAAATATAGAAATCCATTGTGGTGGTAAAATGGTTTGAGATATCTAACAAGAATCTTGATAAATAATGGAACAAAAAATAATTTTGAGTTTTAGTTTTAGTTCCCTTGTTAATAATAAATAAATATTTCAAAGTCTATAAAATTAGGGATCATACACTATAACTATTAATTAAAAAATATGATGATGATATAGGTGAGTTGTGTGTTAAATGAACCATGTAACAGTTTAATGAAACTATATAAGTGATAAATAAGAAATAAATGGGATATAAAATTGAGTATATGTTTTTTGAAAATATGGACTGAAGAGGAGGGAGACTATATGAACAAGAAGTTTTGTAATAGTGGAGACAGTTTTCTAAAGGCATCATATGTGAGATTTGTTTTTATTAAAATGTAATGTGTGAATATTGAATGATTTTTAGTTATATAAATGTGTAGTGTATATGAGATAAACATTTCTTAGATAATATATAAGGGTATATATTCAAAATTGTTCTAATATGGTAACAATTTTGTATTTTACCTAAACCAAGATTCATTCCAAGATTTAAATGTTTATATTCTTGGAATAACTTCCCTTCAGTATTGGTAATTTTTTGACAATAATCAAATATGATTTATACTAATTAATTAAGAATATACATGAAAAGATTATATATTAAGCTATTTTATTTTTGGGTAATGGGAAAATATTAAGAAAGAAGAAGATGTAATGAAATAGTGTAAGAAAAAATTGAGTAAAATGACAAAGAAAAAATCCTGAGAAAAACATATAACATATAAGAATAAGAAAACACATTAGCATTTGAAATGTTTTGGATGGTTCTGGTTTGATATAATATATGATAATAAATATACTATGTGCATATATAAGAAAGTTATGGAGAGATAGTATTTTTTCAACTTTATAAATAGAGATCTATTGTTCGAGACTCCGATAAGATACTATTATATAATGTCATTATATTTCTGGAGATATATAAGGAATTATGTAATAATATCTTACTATTTATAATATCTTAATAAAAATTAATATGGGACGCCTCTAACAGTATTTAGTTCCAATATAAAAAAAATTACGTCTCCATGATCCATAGACATACCATTCTATTATAATGTTCATAATAAGAGGAAAACAATTCAAACATGGGATAAAAACCACATCACCCCAAGGAATTTCCATTGAAATATTCTTAGTGAACCTTACAAATCATTATATGATACTATTTTTTCATATTAATGTGAATTCATTATGATTGTAGAGATAGGGGAGAGATATGAAATAGTATCAAAACATTATTAGTCAAAAAGGTAATTTATAATATTATAAATGGTAAAACAATTATCAAATTGATTCACGCATTTATAAGAATGATTTTATATTTACTATTTCCCTATTAATTTTCCAAAAAAAATTCACTATAAATCATATTTTTAATCGTGATATTTTTTGTAAAAATTTATATTATATTTTTTTTACAATTAATGGTATTTTTTTGGTACAGAACATTATGAATAAGATAAAGAGAAAAATGTTTTATTGAACTAAAATAAAAAATTTATTCTATGAATTTTTATATTAAATGGAATATTTAGATACATTCCCTTTTTTTCAAATTTTATTTTCTATGGTGTAGGAGAAAGAAATATTTTATAACCTTGATGAATTTTTTTGTGGAATAATAATATTTTCTCTATTAAAATATCGTGTTTTTTCCATTAAAAAATAATTGTGTTATGTGATTAAATTCAATAAATTAACATTTTAGATTTTCTATGATAGGAAAATAAAATTCATTATCACCAATGGATTTTATAGTCAATCAAAATATTTTATATCAATGATCTATGTTATAATTTTTTTGGTTACCATTTCTTATTATGTAAAGTAATGCAAATATCATTTGTATTATAGAAGTAAAATATTTGTATTTTAGAGATATATTTTTTGAACCTTTTATATTCCCAATGGTCAATATAATCTATTATTTGAAGAGATTATTCTTTTAGAGCTACCTATTGTTATTTAAATCCAATAAGATTCATGTTTATTTTTTATTCAGTAAATGTTTCATGGAATTCTATTATATGGTTTGTGTTGAAATTGGTAGCAGTTTCCTATGATAAGTACCATAACTAATCAAACCTAATATTGGATTTAAAATATTATATGTATATGAATACATGTTCTATATAAAATATTTTTAAGGAGTGATTTTCTTGTGGAAATGATAAATTTAAGAATGCATCATGTGTTTTACCTAAAGTATCCATGATTTTTTTACAGATATACTTGTTAAAGGACTAACCCTGAATATTTGTCATGTAAATTTAAAGAGATCATGGAAAATTATATTTATAAAAATTAACCCTAAATTAGTCATTTTATTTTTTTCATTCCATTATAACATCAAATGTGATTGAGTTTTGGTTTTTAATTTTAAGGTTTCTTATCTTCCCCTATTGGTATTTTATATTATTTTACACAAGGAATGGGTTCTAGTCATATAAAATTTAGTAAGTAATGAACGACCATTATTTTACTAGAAATCAATGTGCATGACGTGGGGGAGAAATATTTAATCCATTCAAGGGGGTCTCGAGGAATTTTGTAGTCTGGTGGGTGTGATGCCTGAGTATATAATGTCTTCTTTCTCACAACACATCCAATTCAATATCATCTGTAGTCCTACATGTTCAAACTAGTTCTCTTATAGTATGATCTAACTAGTTTCCCTATTAGTTATGAACACATATGTTATTTTGTTCTTAGGCCCATTTTTGGGGTTTTCTTTTCTATACTATTTCCCTTATGTGTTCTATCTATGAAAATCCAAAAAAAAATTATACTGAGAAATTAATAAGTTGTAGTTTTTACTAATTCAAGTTGTTGTTAGGATTTTATTAATGTATTTGTGTTCTTTTTTATGAAAAAATTAAACTATAAGTGATAGTAAATATTTTTCAAATGTGTTTGGTAAAAAATATGGGTTTGGTAGAATATTTCTACTATCTCTAAGAATTTCATGAGAAATTAACCATAGTACACATATAAACATCCTTATATTCATTTGTGAGGTGAACCATGATAAAAAAATAGGGAATATCATGGATATATTTTAGAAATATTGTGATTGTGGGGAATCATGGGGCTTGTAACCATGATATATGTTATGGAAACTGATTAAAATTCTAGAATCTAGAATGAATTATCTAAAAATATGGTAAGTATTATCATATTATATAATGGATATATAGAATATGATTTAATAAGGGAATTAATGAATAATACTTTCTAACACAAACACACCATGTTAGTATCATGGGTGAGAGATGAGCGAACATGGGGAAATAAATTGGAGAAAAAAGGTTGAGCAAAGTAGAAGGCTATATGGACAAAGGTAGAGATGAAGGAATATTAGTTACATTTTTTAAATTTATTTATAGTATATCTATGTATCAATTTAGAATGATTTATTTATTTTTAATTCTAACTTAGATTTTTTATTTATTTGGACTTATATTGAAAATTAATGTTATTTTATTATAGAATTTTACTTACCATTATTATTAATTGAAATTACTTCTAATTTTTTATTCTTTTATTTTAATCATTATGCTTTATTTTATTGTTCATTAAATATCTAGAATGTACGATTGAGAGATATAATAATGGGGTAATTAAATTCCATGTGCTAGGAATTCAAAGATGGTTATTGATTCACCTATTTTTGTATTATCTTTATTCATTTTTTCCATTTACATAAATTAAATTAAAATATAACCAGATTATATTTTCTCTATATTTAAAAAGAAAACATGTAAATTCAATTATAAACAAAATAATTATCCTCATTGACTGGTCATAAAGAAACTAATTCCTTTTTAATAAAATTCTCTACATGACCTTATAGGAGGTACAAAACAATCAAATAAATCATATGTAATTTTCGACATAAAGTTCTCCCAAATATAGTTTCTAGATATATCTATTACAACCACATTAGTCTCAAACACACTTAGAGGTTGTGGATTATTTTGTGTAAATTTTTTCAATGGATAGATATTTTTCTCAAGTTAGTACGAATACATTGAATTATTAATCACGTAATATAATGTTCAATATATAAATAATGAAAGTAAAGGACATGAATATGGTTATCTTAATTTGTTTTCTTTAAAGGGTTGTATCAAAGGATCATAAATAGGTGATGTGGAAATGTAACACTAAATCCACTAACATACAATTTATTGAATACAATATTTATGAATGGATCAATTTTAACTCACTATTTTACTACACCCTCTAATATCTCTACACAATGTATCAGGGAAAGGTCCCAAATATATGATTCACAATTCTTATAAATGAGTGTACAAAATATAATCACCACACCGATCTATTATATGTTATTCCCTTTAGAAAAATCTCTAGTAATGAATTTTGATATCTAATAATACTTTAGTTATCCATCAATGAAACAAAAAAATTATAAGTATTTTAAATAGTTAAATACTTCATATCCTTCATATCAGGTTCTCCCTAAAATTATATTTTCATATATATTCCTAATCATTAAAAAAATATTATTATGGACTCTAGGCCTCTCTAAAAAAATGTCAAACTTTGTATGACAGTTTTCATCTTATGATTGGTCCTCAATACCGTATATAGTGGTCAGGATAAATTCATATCAATCACTCAAATATTCCTATAGTTAAAAAAATTAAAATAATAAAGCATATAAATATCCATGTAACCATGTTTTAATCTATATCATGATAGATCAGTTTTCATTATTTTCACATATCTCTAGAAATCGCGGTATAAAATTTATTTCCATATCATAAATATCAGGACATTTTAATTCTAAAAAGTTCACTATATATGATTGTTATTGTATTATATATATCATTTTTTAATAATGACTAATTCCATGTTTAATTTTAGCTTCCAATAATGTCTTAAGACCATTAAATATAACACCTTACTTTAGTCACTTCTCTTAAAAAATTTATTCTTGACAAATCATGGTCTAATATTATGAAGTAGTCTAGAAATGAAAACTAAATAACTTACCTAATAACATATTATAACCTCAAATTTCACCTTGATTCATAATTTATAACACATAACAATTCACTTTATATTAAAAATTATATTATACATCAAACAAATTATGGTGTAATTTTCCTCACTATAGTGTAATATTTTTATTTCTAGCTATAAAAATTCAATAAAAACATTAATAAATGGCTATATTATAACTGATACTATCACTTCTTTATTTTTACTTCCTTTAATAAATAAAATTAAAAGTCTAAAACATTTGATCATCTTGGAAATGATGTAAAAATAGGATGAGTGAGCTATCATAATTCATTCGAACATGCCCGCATGCCTCTGTAGTTTTAAAAACAATTACCTATATAAATTATTTTATCTTCCATCAAGAATCTTTGATGGTGATGATCCCATTTACTGATGGTGAGGATACCAATCCACATTGTAATTCCATAGGTATTCTTTTTGGAATCTCATCTTCATAAATCTTTCCTTATTCTATAGGAATAAGTTATTGAGATCATTTTCTCTCAGTCAATTCTGGGATCAAAGTCTTTCACAAACCTTGAGCGGTGGTGTAGCATTATATAAAATATCCTTATCTATATCTACAAATTATTGTCATACTAGATATCACTACATGCCCTTAGGGGAACCTCAATGTATACTTTAGGCTTCAAAATTTTAGTGTAGATATATGATGGTATGGTAAGGAGAATATACTTTGATATATATCAAAGTAAAATAATATGAAAAATAATAGGAAATCATATGATCATCCAAAATGGGAAATAAATATACATCCAAGAATGTTAAATAAATAATCATACATAGACCATGCTATGTCAAATGAGACTCTACAAACCAGTTCTAATTCATTTATACCAAAATCTAGAAAAAAAAATACAAACTAGGAAAACTATATCACAAATGGTTATGGGTCACAACCCAGTCCCAAGATCCATTATAGAAATCACATCCAAAAAATATTCATTCTTAGGGTTCTTTCCCCTATCCTATCCTGGAAACATGAGGTCTTCCTGTATATTAAAAATTACTCTTGGTAGGGTGTGAGTATGAATCTTTTTCCCCCACTAATTACATATAGAACATTTCCTATATTATTAATTTAGTAAATGTTGATGTGTATAATAAAGTGAAATCAATATACAAAAATTAACAAAGACTCATCACCAAACGTTGGGTTTCGAGGTCACACCAAAGGTCAACCATACCTACATTGGCCCAAGAATGATGCCTCTATCCATAGTTTCTATTAATTCAAAAATGGGTCTATGAAATGTGTCTCAGGCTTCCTAAATCAATAGTCAACCATGATCCAAACCCACTCTGTCCCAAACAAGTTGTTGCCCTGGCTACAAACCCATGGTTGAAAAAAAATCAATAGTCATCCTGACTCTAGCCATGAAAGCCAAATATAGTAGTCATCTTATCCCCAACCCCTGGAATACAAAATCAATAAATATTATAGATCCAAACCCATGTTAGAACAAATAAATATTTATCCCAGATATAACCCATAGTATCCCAACCCCACGCAACCAAAATTAGTAATAATACCATATCACAACTGATAGAATCAAAAATATGGCTCATCAACCTCTTCCAACTACTAGGATCATATCCTATGTATACCAAATCATAAGTAATAGTTTCAATGCACAAAAATTTAATATAGTCATTCCATAGGATCAAGTTCTATAATTATTAGATAGTTAACATATTCCTTGGTTCATAGAGTTTTCATTAGGATTCTCCAACCATTTATTATTGGGAAAATCACTTATGTCATGACAACCCCAAAGTCAACCTTTTTATTTTTTTCCCAATTACAACCTAGGTCAGGAATACCCTATGGTTGGATAAAGATTTAGTCTGCTCAACAATGGGTTGTTCATGAATGATGGAGAGGATCAATTTCATGATTTAGGATACATAATATTTATTTATAATTTTAGGTCATGAACACAACATAATGACATGAGAGAACATCATACATAAAATATAATCATTTTTAATTTTAGAGAATGGTTTAAGAACCACCAAACTTAAGGGTAACATAGATTAATATTCATGAAACAATTCATAATTCAATCCTTGTGAATAAAAATCCCTAAATCATATTCCACAGATACCATATTACAGTTTAAAAAACATAGAATTTATGATAGGAATCAATCATAATCACCATCAATTTCATCTTCCATAAAATAAGGTCAAAGTATCTCTTAGAAGCTAAATTCTTATATTAACAACCAATTTCATATAGGGTAGTCAAGGGGGATGATTTTTAGGGGTCCCCAGTGAGTCCCTTATTTTAAATGACCCAAAACACTACCATGTATCATTTGACAATTTCAAACACAATGTCACACTAGGAATGTTTGGGACAATACATCATAGATTCCAAGACATGATTTCATGTCACATAGAACATTTATTGACACCATAAATTTCCACATAAAATATTTAAATAGATGAAGGTCTGCACCATTCCTCCCAAATATAATTAAAAACCACCCCAACATCTATAAGAGCTAATAATTTCCATGATACCCATATCTAGGATACTATATAAACAAAAAAACAACTCAAAATATATAATGTGTGTTAGAAAATCCTACTATAAGGACTCTATTTCCCAATGGAATGTATATAGAAGTGTATACATGGTTATCTCCAAGAAAAATTAACCTCTAGGAATAATATCAAACACTAACTATTGAATCCTTTTATTGAAAATATCCATACAACCACACCATTTAATGAATAATCCATTCCATGATTCTCTACAAGATTAACCAAAGAATCATGTCATGAAGCATCATTTCACCCCTTGAATAATGTTGTGAAACCAATCCCAAACCACTGATGAGACCAAAAACCTTCACATTTAATATAATATATGTAGTTAATAAAAAAATTATTTGGTTTATACCATGGAATATTTCTGGGTGTTTTACAACCGACCCATTATATAATAGTTCTTCATCGAGAAACATTATAATGTGTCATTAGGCCTCCTCACAAAACAAACTCTAGCCACACAGCCCTCAGGTCTAATTACTAATCTCATTTTCCTCTTTATTATTGGCATGCCTCTACAACACCGACACCAACCCAACATTCTTACAATAGAGTGATTTTTCACTACGATAAATAAAAAAGACTAAACACTCCTCAATGGACGCATCACCAAAAATATAAACCTCTCACTAGATACATCACACATAGTGTCTCATTAAAACCCAAAAGACACATCATCAATAACCATTTATTATAAAAAATTAATGCCTCCAAAACCATCATTATATTGTGTTACATGAATCACCCCCTAATTCAATAAATTAAATGATTTCACACCTTAAATTTACTGATGAAATATGTTCACACCATGAATCAAGAAAAAAATTGTGTTTTACACCCTGAATCAAGTGATGAAATATTTTTTGACACCCTAAATCTCATATCAAAATGGATCCACAAATTAAATAACACAAAAAAAATAACTAGCTCAAAATGAAAGTTTATATATGACTTCGACATACTATTGGAAGGTTCTATCAGTTTATAGATCAACAAAACTTTCCCTAAAATAGTTTTATAATACATGTCCTAATTACTCTCAAATACACCCTCCACTGTAGAATATCACTTACTATTCCACCAGGTCTAACGATCATCACACTGCATCTCTCATTTAATAATGTTTCAGAACTCATCCCTCTGTTGATTTAATAGTATTAACACCACCAAATTCCTAATGGCCCTATGGTCAGTTTATCATCACATATATAAACCAATTATTACACATCGATCAACCTTGATCCATAACTCCCATGACATCCTTCAACATCTCATACACCAGAACTACTCCTTCTTGGACTAGGACACATCACATACAAATTATTCTACACTCTCATTATCTTCTTGCAAAAACAAGTTATCTAAAAAATTAACAAAATAATTTCATATTGGATCATACATTGAACTTATTTGAAACACATGATTTAAAATCACACAATCATAGAAATAAAATTAGCCCTAGACCTCAATAGAAAATATTGGAACCTCATAAGGTCCTAACCCGAATGGGTCTTTAGGAACTGAACACATACATCCCAAAACTATCTATCAACACACCATAAGCATAAAAAACAATCATGCACTTTCATCTATTATAGTGACCATAAATAAGTTTTCTTGTATCATTCTAAATTGAACATTCCTTTTCCAGAGATTTCTCAATAGATTACAGTTCAACATTTACAACATTACAACCTAATCTAGCTACATCAACTAGGACACCAAAAATACTTCCAAAGGGATAGTCATAGGTTTCACCAACAAACCTACTATATACCAGAATCAATTTCCTACTCACATTAACCTTAAAAGAGATTATTTTCACTTAACCGCTCACAAAGGATCTCAACAACTATAATTACCAACCAAGAACACCCTTCACGAGTACACAAAATTATTACTCTACTATACAACTTGACTTGACCATCATGAGTTATATACAATTAATACAAGGATTATGTGCCCAATAACCCAATTAGACATGATAAATATTTGTCATATCATCTATCAAAAATAATATCACTTGATTCTTTCTTTCCAGTATGTCTGTGGCGCCTCATTCAGGCCAAGGTTACTCTTGTAGTCATCCTCCAAACCAAGCGTCTCTACAAAATTAGGAGAGTTTACCAAAAACATGACACATTTTAGAACAAGCCATCTTGGATCACCATAAAAATAGTTGCTTCCATCTAACTGATCCTACCATTCCAAATTCCAATCACAATTCACAACATCAGGTCTGGGAATCTACACCCACAATACACATGGAATCTACACACCTATCCTAAGTATTTGTTAGTAGTTTCATCGATAAATCTAAATTTCAATTTTCTACAATTCTATTTATATTTAATTTATCTTACATATGGAGTTAAACACACTTTCTATACCTTTACATAACACATGAACCACCAATAATAGTATCCTACCACGTTTTCATAGCACTCTACTCACCAATATCTCGATCAATGTCATAACATCACATGATAACTCACAGACTAAAAAAACACTCATGGCTTCTTTTACACATATATGTATAATTCTATAATTAATCAAACATCAAAATCCATGGTTACCATAATCTAATTTTTTTAAAAATTAGTGGAGAAAATATGGAAAATAGCACCAAGTTTCTCTTCTCAAGCCCCAAAAAATAAGTTCCCTACACACATGTATGATTCAATTCTGACATACCCACTTTATATAATGACAAAAGAACAAAAAGATCACAAATAATAATGGAATATAAAAATTCATAATGTTATACCTCAGAAAAAGTCTCAACTATAATAGAATAACGCTATTTTATACACCCATTTTCATAAGGGTATCATGTTTTAAACCCTTTCTCTATCCCCATTTACCCATTCTCAAGTTCATTTCTTGCACACCATGTCCCACATCAAAAAAAATTCCCTTAAAAATTATTAATATCATAGTTTTAAACAATGAAATAATAAGTGAAATGTCAGGATACTCTCTATATATTGTATCATACAGAACATCTAATTCAAGCATTATCAATATTCATAATCTACCCATACATAATGGAAATATAGTATATAAGTTCAACACCACACAAATAAGAATTATATCATCACTGTTTTCTAATATAACATAACAAAAATTTTATAACGAGGATAAATCAATTAATCGGTTAATTTAAATTTATAGGGGAAAACACTTTATAATCTCATATTAGTATACTATTTAGATGACTATACATAATAATTTAAATAAGTTATCATGAAATAAAATTTTCACTATTTTGATAATCTATTAAGTATGATACAACTAATTCATAGAATTGATATAATAAATAATAATAAGAGATTATGTAGTTAACAAGTGAGTCATATGTTCCTATTGTGATTCAGAAAAACACACCCTCTTATATTCTAACAAAGACTAAAAAAACCGTAAATAATAAATCACATATATGTGCATCACTCAATGTGAAAATAGGTCAATAATAAATGAGAAAATAAATAGCATAAATATAATACATTCCCTCTTAAATGGGTTGAATATTCCAATGCATGAGTTTAACACAATGTTTTTATAATTACTTAACACCTATATACCTTTCCCAAATATTTAGATGAAAGAAAATCCTCTCATTATACTCTAAAATTTCCATTGTCCCATGGACACTAATGGGTTTCTACCAAAAAATTACTACATGTATTCAAGAATGAATCCCCATACACTATATTCATCTAACTAGTAGATCAGATCTATGATGGTATGCTGGGGAGACTATTCCCATTTATCATTGTAAACATAATAACAAAAATAATTTAAAATCATAAAATCATCCATAATGGGAATTAATGTGATATCAAGGAAAGTGATAATAAATAATCAAACATAAAAGATTATATATAAAATGATACTTTACAAACCAGCAACATGTCATATTTAATGAATACCAAAATTCCAAAAGGCAAACTAGGAACGACTCCCCTAAAAATAGATATGAGAGCCATCCCAATAATGAAATATCATGATTCATTCTTGATATATCATATAAATAAATCATCAATCTTAGGGATATTTTCCATATTAATTAAAATTAAAATGAATTATTATCAGATACCAAATGACATTCCAAGCAGGGTGTATGTAAAACTTAATAGGGAATCACCGATGACACCTAATGCTTATTCGTCCTGAGTGAATATGTGCATGATTGTGTCTATAATAAATTTAATGAAATATTGATATATATCTTAATTACCACTGTCATATTTTGGGTTCAAGGTGACACCTGAGTTCGGACATACCAACTTTTCATAAGTATATATTTGTCTCTCAATATTACCCATTCAGTCAAAATTGCTTCTAATGAACATTTTTACAGAATCCAAAATCAATAGCCATCCTAGTAACAAACTTTTTGTAGCCCAAACCAGTTTTTATCATAGTTTTTAAAAAATGGTAGCCCAAATTAGTATTGTTCCCCAGTCTATCCCATGGAACCCAAAATCAGTAGTCTTCCTAGCACTAACCCTGGGCATCCAAAAATATTATTCATCACAACTCCCAGCACATGTAATTCATAATTTTTACTAATCCTGGTTCCAAACCCTAGATTCCCAAATTAGTATTCACCCTTTCTCAAAACTATAGTATCCAAAAAACATGATTATTGTCCAGATCCAACTCTATGAAGAATATCCTAGATATCACAATCAATAGTAATTGTCCCAATTCTGAGGAAATTAATTTAATCATTGCATATGTTCAACCTCAATGGATCTAACAGAGTTACCATTTTCCTAGGTTACAATATTATGTTTTACAAATGTCAAACAATTTATTTTCATCCAAATCACTTCTATCCTGATACCCCCATGGTTGACATTTTTAATTTTTCCACAACTACAACAATTATCATGGACACCACATGGGTGTCTAATGTTTTATTATTTTCTCCAAGAGGTTGTTTGTGACTCGGGGAGAGGTTCAATTAATGATTACATATTCCCAAAAAAATTATTATTATTGGAAATACACATGGAATACCGGTGTAAAAAACCACATATAAACAAAATAAATTGTAATATTTTTATGAATAATCATTAAAATCACCCACATACAGGGTAAGAGAGCTTAATAATCAAAAAACACAACCAAATTTGTTCTCAATAGACCAATATCACTAAAATAGATTCTATGAAAAACATATTTCTATTTATGAGAAGGGGAAAAATAAATAGAGAATAAAAAAGACATATAGGTCTTAAAGAATATTAAATATACTAATTAAACTCCATCATAATGAAAATAATTTTATTACTACATGAAATGAGGTTAGTGGAGATCTCAGAAGACAATACCCTTCATTCCTATCCAAAATCACACAGTAGAGTTGTGGTCGTTTAGTTTTATAGGGACCCCAACCTATCCATCATTTTAAAATACTTGAAACACTATATATGTGTATTTAATGCTTTGAAACATACTTCCATGCTGTTAAATATTTGTAAAATAATCCACATGGTCCTATCCATGATTGGTCACCATATTACACACTTTTTAACTTTTTTAACATCCACCAAAAGTATAATGAAAAAATATTTTCATACATAGATATCAAATCTTTATATATAAATATTCATTACATAATAAAATGATATACCCCCAGAAACATATAATTCTAGTGCCTTTGGAAATATGCAATCATTAACAACTAGTTGATAAGAGTTATACATCATCTCCCTCTATGTACTTCATAAATATCACCCTTCTCATAAATATCATTCATAATACCTTTAATCGTAACATGGAGAATGAAAACATAAAAAAATGTGATCATATATGTTCAAGAAGGGTAAATAAGGGAGATATCATTGATCACATAAAATTAATAATGCAATTAGTATATAAGAACATGATAATAACATTTTAATTCCATATCTTTTATATAACAGACCATAAACATGAGAGGTTATATATCATGGTAGTTCATAAGGCATAAATCAAAAATTAATAAAAGATAATGATCCATGAGAATATAACATTAGAATATTCTATAGATTTTTAGTATTAATATATGAATAGAAAATAATTTCCTAAGCAGTAAAGGCTCATTTCCAATGATATCATAGTTTAATGGCTTCACTTACAAAACCATTGTAGAATTCAAGGTTTTCTCCCGTGACTGTAATATTGGAAAAATTTCCTCGTTTAATTGGGTTACCTCCCTATTCAATACATGTTTATCTCATGATACATAAAACATTACCCAATACACTATATTTTGATATGGGTCCTACCCAACATGGTTTATAATTTAACCACTCGTCCTTGGTTATAATGTGACCTCTATATTTTGGTATAACATAACCACCACCTTGGTTATAACATATCCATCATCCTTTGTTAAAACATAACCACCATCTATGGTTTATGACTGAACCACCCATAACATAAATAATTATATGTATATGTGTGTTCAATATGATTATAAAAATTTATCATAAAAACACTTCATTACCCAATCAAGGAAATGTGTTTTATCTAAATTTCATCATATAATAACCCATGGAAAAGGAATGTGTTTTATAAAAAATTCATTGTATCAAACACATGGAAAAAAGAATGGGTTTCATAACACTTCACAATAAAATATCCCATAGAAAAAATAGGTTCCACAAACAACTTTTCATCATAACTTTAAAACATACAGAGAATGAATATGGATGATATCATTTGACAATACCTTATAAAGGAATAAGTAACATAAATGTAATTCATATTATAAAAAATTATTTTTAATATTCACTTGGAACATTTCTTTATGAAAATATTATATTCAATTTGATATAAATTATTTAAAAAAATCCCAAATATTAAAAAAAATTATTTTTAAATAACCTTAGAAACATATAAATGAATCTTTAAATAATTTAGAGTTCATGGAAAAGGAAAATATTGGTTATATAATAAAATGTTAAAAAAAATATTCCATTCACATTTTTCTTTAAATCATCGGGATTTCATCATTCTATAAAATCAAGAATAATCCAATTGAAAAATTATGTCAAAAGGAAAACATGGGTAAAAATATTTAAATAAGAACTGGACAATAATAACAACATTCTTTAAAACATTTTTTGAAAACAAAAGGATAAGGATGAAAATGGGTTTTTGACCAAAGATAGAAATAATATCTATTATAAAAAAATCTTTTGGACTCTTGAGAACATAATTAGAGGAAAATTAAGTTAAAAAAATCATAAAATAAACATATAATTATAAATTTAATGGGTTTCGTGATAAATATATCATAACATTTTTCCATCGAAAGAATAATCATAAACCATCCTATTAAATAATGATGTTATAATATCGAACCCTTACAACTTTTCAAGCTTATGAATCATAATCCTGAAGAATTTGAGAATCATATATGGATGTGTATATCCAATAATTTTATTGATTAGAATCATAAATGAAATTCATGTGAAGTATATACACCATATAAAATACACAAGTGGGTTATAAGAAATATGTCCCAACTATATAAATGTGAGATGAAAATCCATTTCCACTTTGGTATTATTATTAATAATAACATCTGTGAAAGAATAAAATTAAAATAAACCTTAAATAACATGAAAATAAATAAGTGAAAATAAATCACATTTCTTTGCAAGTTGATATACTATCATACATACAAGTAACTTTTCATATTTTGGTTGAATACAAGTTAAGAAGGAATATGTGATATTATATTTCAAAAATTATAATTATGTTATGAATATCATAAATAAAATTTAAATCCATCACTATTTTCTTTCATGTGAGGTGGTTATGGAAAATTAATTACATAGGTTGATGAGGTGGTAGCCCTCTATACACATAATGGACGATTTCATTTCCCATATAATGGAAGAGGACATGGATTTAGGTTTTACCATAAATATAATAACATTTAATAATATGGTAGATATTTTTTTATTTTAATTATTATGGAATGAATATTTGTTTTATGAGAAGAAGTAAAAATAATTATCTTGGTGAAGTCATTTACCATCGCTTATTAAAACCTCCTTTAGATCCCTTATTAAAGACCCTAGGATTGAACTTTTGGGAAGATGAGATTATCTATAATATGTCTCTATATTTTGGGGAGAGATATTGGTAAGGGTTGATCAAGAAAAGGGGCATAATATGTTTGATTAAATAAGGGGATGAAGTTCCCTTTTATAATCAAGGAGGAGTGTAATTTTTGTAAATACCCAATACTATTTAATAATTTGAAGTCACACTCACCCCAAATGCATCAAAATTTACGAAAATAATTTATTTGATGGAATATATGGTATATACACACACCCAAAAAAACACATGTTTTAAAAATTTTGTTCCATAATCTCTTTCATTACTCCCTTTAATTGACTTATTTTTCAACACGGTCACTAATCTCTTTTTATTGACCTATTTGATTTATCATTTGAGCCTAAAAAATTAAAGGAGACATATTAGATAGTACTTATCAACTTGTTATATATGTTAAATAAAATTTATTAAATAAAAATATTATGTGTGGATAAAATTAATTTTATCACATGTGTATGAAACTTGAAAAACTACAATTTGACCTTAACCATAATAATTGATTTTTACTATTTTTACAATTCATTATGAGAAAAAATTAATTTAAATTTATTTTATAATATAAACTGGGTTTATAAAATATATTGATTCAATATTATGAAATTAAATTCAAATATATGGTATAATTTAATTTAATATGAAACCCCCATATAAGGTGACAAAGAGGCTTTCCAAATAAATTTATTTTAAGTATTTAAATGTATAATAATAAAATTCAATAATATATTTATTATAATTACATAAATTGGATTAAATATAATATAATTTAATAAATATTAAATTAAAACTATTTTAGAATATAATTTTACGTTGAAAATTCATTAAATGAAAATGTAGTTTCAATAAAAAGCACTATAGTTCAAAATTCATCAAAATATTAAACATTTTAAAAACATTTTCAAAAATTTAGTCTAATATAATTTCTAAATGATGATTTCAAAAATGAAAATCATTTTTTATAATAAATTTTCTAGTAGTGTCAAAAATTCATTTTAAAATATGTGTAGAAATTGATGAAATGTATTTTTTGAAAAAGTACATTTTTTACATAAAACTAGATTTATTATTATCGCATGATTAGAAAAAAATTTATATGATTGTAAAAAAAATTGATTGAATATATAATATATAAATATTATTAAATGAATTTACCAATTTTGAAAAAATTTATTTGTTTTTATAAAAACAATTCATTCAAATAAAAATAATATTTCAAAAAAATCCTATAAATTTGAAATGATGTTTAATTTTCATTTATAATTAATTGAAAAAATTTATTTATTTTATTAGTGTTTAAACCACATATTTTTTTAATTTAGTTATTCATATTGATAGCCAACAATTTGATGGTCATGTTATAATGGTCAGGTTTAAGTAATAATTTTAATAGTATATTCTATTTTTCTAGAACTGGGTGTTGTATATAATGAAAGATATTAGTGAAATTAAATTTATTAGAAAAATATATTTCATATACAAATCATATATTATATTATAAACCCATTATATTTAATTTTACCCTAAAAATTTTCACTCTAATACAATTATCTGTGGATAATTCGGCTTCGTCATAAACTCTATTTCTCGTGAGGCATCCTCAAAGTAGTTGTTTCACAACAATGGATTGACGAGGTGTATGGTATTATTTCATAGGTCTATGTGTTAATTAATTAGAATATCTATATTTTTCTGATATGAGGGATCATTCTCAATTAGTATGAACGCTAACTTTATTACATTTGAAGGAATCTAGTATGTACTTCTAGAATAGACATACATGGATCACATCATGAACTTGAGAGTGGTTCAGTGGAAGTGACACCAAATAAAGAACCATCCTTATAGGATCAATAATATCAAAAGGGAAAATATACCTAGGGTATATTATTTCATTCATACTAAATCTCATAAACTTATTCCACGGAGAAACTCATTTTAAAACCTTCTTACCAACTTCAAATTACAGATCTCACAGATGGTTATTAGCATATGTTTTCTAGTAACTTTTTGCTTCCCTTATTTGTTGTTGAATAGCTCTATAGTTATCTTTATTTTCATACACTATAATTGGTCCCAATAGATTTCTTTCTCAAAATTCATCCCTACATATTATATTTATACACATCTTTACATAACGGTATTTATAAAGATCCATATAAATTCTTGATTGAAAGCAATTTCTAAAAGAAAACCCAGTGTGAGGAAGGTGTCGATCCAAATCACCTTTGAAATTCATAGACCATGATGTCATGTTATCCTATAGGATTTCGATAGTTCTATAACACTATTCATCTATCTAATCATTATTTATTTTTCTAAAATTGAACTTAGTATCAATAGTTTGTTGAAGAATTCGCTATAATGCCAAGGTAAACCTCAAATACTTATCAAATATAATAGAATGTGGTTCTACATGAAACTGTACCAAATTATTAATATATATACTATGAATCTAATCTAGAGAGAAATTTTCTCTTATGGAAGTGATGTTTGTTGACTTTATAAGGAGAATAACAACAACTCATATATCATTGTACCCTTTAGATGTATCAGGGAGTCTGATGAAAAAAAATCCATGGTGATGTTTTCCCATTTACATTATTGTATGGGTAGTGTTTGTAGCATATCATTAGACTTTAGTATCTTGCAGTAAAACTGCCACCAATCCATACACTAAGATACATATTAAAAAAATCAGTTCTCCAAGGACCTTGTATTCACACTAAGAGGGGGTGAATCAAGTGTGAACAAATTTACCGAATTATTTTTGACCTTTTAATTCAATTATCTATCACCTGTTATGATGAGTGGATCCCCCATGTAATGAATAAAGTAAATGAAACATAGAACATAGTATTATTTAAATGTTTATGTACAAATACATATGTACTTTTCATCTTGGTTAGATCCCCCAACATGGATTATCCACTATAATATTTTTTTTTCGATTTCAATGGCTCGGGACGCAACTAGTTATACACCATAGCAATCTATCCACTTGTTTATTATTATTATACCCCCTTGAAATCCAACTCTTCTACCACATTTATTTAGAACACCAAACCATTCGACTGGTTAGACACCCCAGTCTCTGTTTAGCATCTTCACCAACTAGATAAACCCCAAGCTAAAAGATCCATCTTCTTATTCAATCAAATCCACATATAGGATGATTAGTTGATCCTCCTCTATGAGCTTTCTGAATAAAATCGGCTAGTATGCACTTCAAGTTCCTTTTCACTAATATTGGACTTAATCAGATATTTATGATCACTAAATATAATCTTATTCCTTAGTACAACACTTCTGGGGCATGGATTCTTTCTTCTATATAAGACTTGAACACACTTAACACTTAAAACATGGATATAGAAATATTTTGTAACACTGAAAGAAATAATTTTCCTACTTATGTCTCAAATTAATACACCTATATTATGGAATATATATATTTTATGTGCACATTTTTAAACATCATTCATAAAAATGTTTGCATGGATGTCTCACATTACGCATGCATTATTTCATGTTCATGGAAACATCCACAAGAAAATTCAGGAGATGTATGTAAATGGGTTCACAGACTACCTTGCACAAAAAAATCACTTTCACTACCATTTCCTAAACGTTTTTCATAAAATACAAGGAAAAACCATTCAATTTTCATTCCACACACATTGTCCACCGTTACATACACACATTGCCTATTTCAATGTGCCTATATGTGTGAAAGTGGATAGAAGATTCTACCATGTGTATTAAAATCCTTTAAAATAGTGATCAATTGAAAAATTCACATGAATATACATCAATGTGTGACACATTATTTCCACACAACAAAAAAAATCATACAAAAACCTGATTATTTTAGGATACTAAGGCGTTTAAGTCCATTGTCCAATATTTTCACTCACTATTAACAAATCATGAACATGTATATCATGCACAACATTATGGATTCTCCAACACTGCCTCTATCATGAAAGTACCACATCACAAAATAGTAAAAATAGTATGTAATTATTTAAATCTATCTTTAAAAAACTAATAAAAGTATAAAATTTATTGTGGAAACTCAAAACCTTCACACACAAAAACTCAGTGAGGAAACCATCGCGAATCAAAGTAGATTCATGGAACTATTTCTTTATCAAAAACAAATATCATAGTTGAGGTAAAATTAAAATGCAGATAAGCTCAGTCTTAGTATTTATATGTATCAACCCATATCATATAACCTTCACTAATCTTTAAGAAAAATAGACTAAATGATGAACATAATCCTTGATTTGAGTTTCAGTCGACTACCATGGAGATCTGATGAGAACTGAGATTCTTTCATGGATAGAAGCTTCTTGAATAAATCATGTTAAAGAATACTATGTGATGAAATTTTTTGGATGGATTAGATAATTTAGGGAATAAATCTGGTGGTTGTGGATCTCTATGATAAATATGATAGTCTAGATGATACACGGTTAGATCGAACAAAAATAGTTATGTCTGAGTTTTCTAAACAAATCAATGGCTCGGATAAAACAAATAAATTATTGGATGGTTCTGGTTCATTCTTAGCTATAGTAACTCATATTTTGGTGTTCCCATATCCAAACACCCATATATTTTTCTATCCCTTATAACATAATCTGCAAAAACCACAACCAAAATCCTCTTATCCCTCCTCTTGTACCTCCCTATACGGGTTCTCTACTGGCACAATCTTGCGGCCACCTACGGCACTGTTACACCCCGCACAGTGGTACTCAGATGCTACTCCACCTCACATAGGAATGCCAATACACAATGGGCCTCATGATGGCTGGCTTTAGAGTCATGCTAGAAAACCCAATTTTTGTGTGTTGATTCCCTTAGCTGGCTAGCTAATGGCCCATATTTTTTGTATAAGCTCCTTTGATAAATGTTATCCAAATTACACATAGAGATCATACCTAGAAAAATAAAAATCAAGTCTCCAACCTCATATGATCCTCAGGAAAAATAAAACAAAATTCATGGAACTCCTTCAAATGATGTAAAAATTGTTCCAAACTCAAAGAACCAACGACATATGTTTTTATGAACTACAAATCAAATAATTGATCACCACATTTAAAATTAAATGAGTTTTCAAATTCATAATTAATTAATAGAAACTTAAACATTACCAAATATCATTATCACTTAAATCTCCCCCATTGGACTTCTTGTTAATACAAAATTCATATTAGATGTCAATTATATATTCCCCCCTGTATGGTAAATAAAGCTAATGTTAGAATAATAGGAAGGAATTATCATTTCCAAAATGAAAATTTTATGAATATACTACTCTTATCTTTGGAAATATATTATCTAATTTACTTTTGAGAAAAATACAATTAATACAAGAATATAAAATAGGTCAAATAAATCATCTACAAATCTACATGAACAATACTCTGTGTAGAAAATAAGAGTGATCAAATTTAACATCAATGCTATGAATAAATTTCCATCATGTAATACTAATCATTGAAACAATTTATCAAGAATTGTTCAATGTATTTCCAACAAATATCATGCATTCATCTCATGGAACATATTAGAAACATTCATGTTCATGAATTTATTTCCTTTTTCAAAGAACATTTTCCTTTTTTCATCTGGTAATAAATCACCCACATTTTAAATTTGATGAATGGGAATTTGTAACCAACATACCTCAAGGATGATAAGCTTCATTTTCCAGAAATATATCCTTCAGGATTATCAAATGCATACCTCAATAGAAAATATGATTTTCATAAGATATTAACTGAAATAGAAATAAATTTTGGTTGATATTTTGAGCTCTACCATAAGAGATTCACTCAAAAATTCTTCATTATTATTATACTTATTCAAGAATAAACCCCAAGTGTGCTCTCATATTATTTGAGATGTAGAAAATTGACAACATAATGCGAAAACTCTTCCATGATAAACAATTTTTTAGCAGTAATATATTCAAAACTTCTATAAATTAAGGTATCCCCCTGAATATATGCTTCACCTTCAATTACCTACACGAAAAATAAGTATAATATTTATTAGAATATGGTGGTTCTTTAATTATCCTCAGTTAGAGAAACAAGGTTGATAGTTTCTTCTCAACCAAACAATCTTCTTAGAAGGAAAAAGATTCTTCATATTTTATAATGATGTAGTTTCATTTCACTCTACTTTCCCCATTTTTATTTCCACTTTCAAATGTTTTACCCATATGATCAAACACTTATCAGAAACATGCTCTGTCGTCACTCTTTTTATATACAACACTTTCTCAACATTTGAAGTCATAGGTTCTTTCCCATTCATCGTCATCACTTATTTTTTTATGAGATAACAATATCAAAAACTCACTTGAATTTATAGACATGTTGATCCTATCACACACAACATAATAATTCAATAAGTTATTACTTTTACCCTACTTTCCAGATTCTTCATTAGAGATTTCTTTCACAAAATCAATCTTGTTATTTATTTTTTGGACTGATTATTTCTTTGATTTTAGTATTTTTCCTTTCATTCGAATTTTCATGGAAAATTCAAAGTGATCCATCATATGAAATTACTTACCAAAATAGGAACATATTTTCATTATAGAGACATTATTCACATCATTCTTCATAATCTTTATTTGAGTTGTTTGTTAAACAACCTTCTTCTTCTGTTCACAACCAAAGGATGTCATATCTTCTTCATATCTTACCTAATTCACTTTCTACTATGTTCTTCAATTCATATAAACATATGATTTGTGGATTATTGGTACATACTACCACTCATCATAACAATAAACAATTCTGTTGAAATAATAAATGAATCATTCAAAATAATCATATCTATTTTTGATTAAATGATTCATTTTCTAGGAATTATGCATCTATTTTTCATGTTTGAAATTTTCTTAGGCTTATCTATCACGAAATTCATTCATTATGTAATATTAATTCAATGAAATATTATACCAAAAATTAATTTCATGACACCAAAACATCCAACAACACTAATACTAGCCCAAAAATCTTGATTTATTATCCTATAACATATTCTGATTATCTTTATCATTTTGCTGTTTTTGGGTTTCATATTTATTCTTTTGTGCTTTCATTGGGGAAAATAAATTTTTCTTTACCCCTGTTTTTCCAAATTTTATAGTTGACTCTACACTAGTCATCAAATCAATATTAGTATATACAGATTTATCAGGAAAAAGGGTTACCTTCTTCAAAGAGTCTGTAGTAGAATTATTCTTGGATAATCCCAAACTCATATTTCCACAACATTCAGTATTTTTAGAAATAAGAGTATTATTATATTAATCCTTGTAAATACTTCATTTATCAGCATCTAGGGAAGTATCAGATTTTTCCTTTTCAATATTTCTCAATTTCACTTCTAGTTCAAGACACTACAGATTGAGAGATATTTTATCATCTTCAGTTAGTTCATGCCTTCATCCTGCTGAATTTTACTCTTATGAATCTCATATTCATGAATTTGATTTACCTTTAGTAACAAATTACTGATCTGTTGGGTAATTTATAATTTATCAATCAACTAAGCATATTTTAAATTTATAGAAACATTATATTTCCTTTTGAGTGCATGAATAACATTTGAAAAAACAATTTCTAAAATTTAGTTCCCACAAAAATTTCTTTTTAATTCTTCAATATCTTTAGTATATTTCTATTTAAAAAGATATATTTTTTCCTCATTTGGTTTCACATTTATTATGAGAGTGTTGTCAATGCAAGCCTTTTTAGTCAATGCTTCTTCTATAGAGTCTGCCTCTTCCTCTAGCTGTAATTTTTTCATGCCGAAGTTCCTTGAAAAATATGTTCATAAATGTTACAACATCATTAAAAAGTTTTTTCAAATGATTTTTTAATTTAGAATTGAACATAAAATCATCACATCTTGAACTTGAATCATCAACTGATATCACTTAACAATTTACACAATGAGTGGCTTTAGATACCTGTTGATTTTCATTCATCTATGTATTATTATTCATCTTATTTGATACTCTTTTCTTTATATTTTTCACTAATTTTATTTAAACATCCCCTTTCGTAACATCGTGAGTAGAGAGAGGTTTTTCCATTAAAATAACTTTTGAGTTTTCTTCAAACTCAAATATTTACTTCATATACTTCTAAAATGAACCACTAGAGAAGTAGTCTAGATCCAATCATAGGTTTCCTATGCTCTGATACCAAGTGAATTATCAAAGTATCATGTAGTCACATTGATAGAGGGGATGATTCAGTGTGATGAATTTTACTAAATTATTTTTCACTTTTTAATTAAATATTCTACCACCTAATAATATTAGTGGATCAAGCATGCAATGCTGAAATTAAATGAAACACACCACACAAATATTTTAGATGGTTTGGTACTAAGAACTATATCATTCCCATTTTGGTTAGACCCCCCCAACATGGATTATCCACTATAATATTTTAATCAGTAACAATGGTTCATGATGAAACTAATTATACACCCCAATAATTGACCCTCCAGTCGATTGTGGTTAACCTCCCAGTAATCCAACTCTTCTAACTATGTTAGTTATACCCCCAACCATTTGACTAGTTAGACACTGTAGTCTCTCTAGAGCCTCTGTAGTAACTGGTTTGACCCCTAGTCACATGCTCCAACTTTTTCTTAAATCTTATCAATATATAGGATGATCAGTTGATACTCCTCCACTGGCTTGCTAGATCAAACTGGCTCATGTACACTTTATGATCCTTTTCACTAATTCTCCACTTGATCATATACTTATGATCAATTAATATAATATTATTCCTTATTATAACACTACTCGAACATGAATACTTTCTTCTGTAGAAGACTCAACCTCACTTAACAACAAAAATTTGGTTACAGAAATTTTCTGAAAAACTAATTGGAAAAATTTTGAGGCTTTAGTCTCAAATAACTGCACTTGGATTATGCATTATATATTTCATATTCACTATTTAAAACATCATTCATAAACATGTCTACATGGATGTCTCACATTAGGCATCAATTATTTCATATGCATGAAATCTGCCACATGTTACTTCATGTGATGTATGTAAATGTGTTCACACACTATGATGCACAAACAAATCACTTTCACTGCCTATATGTAAACCCCATGCATAAAATTCATTCATAATAATTTAATATTGATTTCTACACACACAATCCTCTTTTGCACACACATTTTCTATTTCAATATGACTTTACATGTGTAAGTGGATAAAATATTCTACCTTTTGTATACAACTCCTTCCCAAAAAGTGATCACTTGTAAAATTCAAAATCATATATAGAATTTGTGACACCTTATTTACAAGAAACAAAAATAACACTCATATACAATCCTGAATGACTGTAGTCTATTATAGCATGCAAGACCACTATCTAATATGTTCACTCATAGTGCACAAGTAACAAACATGTATAGCATGTATAGAATGCACAATAATAATGAGGATAATTTTTTTGTTATAAATTCTTGGAATAAAGAGAGCAGTGGGTGGATAAAGAAATTAATGCAATGGAGTTTGAGATAAGAGGTTTCCTTTTAATAGGGTTACTCCTTTTGGATTGTCCCAAAAGGATTCCTTGGATTTCATTCTATATAATGGTAGTATTATTGGTGGATGTTTAGGATGTAAAGAGGTTTATTGGGATGATATTTTCCTATGATAAGTGTTTTGAGAGGTGTAAATAAGTGGAGGAGAGGAGGACTTTTTTAGTGGAGAAGGAGTGGCACTCTAGTAAATCTTCAAAAACTGAATTCCAGCCACATTTTTCCCATGGAAAATGGATCCTAGAATGGACTGAATCTTAAAAAAGGGATGATATGGTCGTGATATGTCCATAAAATGGATTTTTAAGAAGTTCTTATGTCATTTTGGGCCTTAAATTTATGGTTTAGTCCTTAGTTAATATTAATTTTACCTTAACCGATTTTGTTAACTTTAATTATTTTCACTAGTTTTTTTGTTCAAAAAATAAGTTGGCCATATTAGAAATTATAAATTATTCAGATTCCAAATATTTAATCAATTTTTATGAAATAACAATAATAGATGTGGAATAAATTAATTTAATATTAATCCCATAATCTGGTCGGCAATGCGGGTTTTTAATGTAAAACACTCAAATGGTTGCTATGTTTTTATACCCAATTCATATTCTCGTTTTTTTGTTAATAACAAATCATTTTTTCTCGTTATTTGGGTTTTAACAACTTCATGGTCGTATGCCTGTTTTGTCAAATAATTTTCTGTTCTTCTTATTAGGGCATATTTATATCTTTATAAAATTATATTAGAATTATAAATACCATATTTATTCATTATTTACATTTATATAATTATGCTTGAGTGGTTATTATGTAGAAATAATCACATCACATCGTGGAGACGGTAGGTCGTATGTACGCACGAGCAACGATATCATTCGCCTAATTGTTGGATGGTATTGATTTTCCTTGTGTACTCTATTTCAGAATCTATACATTTTTATAATAATTGTATATAGTTATTAAATCCATTTTTATACCCATCCAAGTATGGTGGTGGTGAAAAACTGATTACACCACCGCATTGAGACAGTGATCCATATGTACGCACATGTTGGGATTTCATCTTTCTTAGCACTACATGAGTTATTATTCTATAATGAAACAACTCTTGATGAAGAAGTATCATTTGAATGAAATATTAAAGAATCGGTTGAAGAGATTACCTCTTCTTGGACGTGCTCTCTTTATATCTCCTCTTAATGGAACAAGAGATGGCCTTTTGAGAATACCAGCACCTCTAGAATATAATTAGTGTTGTTTAGAGTATAAATAGGAAGGGTATGGAAGAAATTTACGGCTTAATTAGTCTTAGATAAATGATGTGGAAGGTTACCTTTTATAATTGAGGTGAGAGGCACTTTTGGAATCTCCATAAATAAAATTTTTTAATAAAATCAAACCCTACTCAAAAACCTCCAAAATGTCCAAATTTAGGAGATGAGATGAAATAGGTTTATAATATCATCAATAAAAGAAAATTAAACAAGTTATGTTTTCAATTAAAATGATATTTTTTTATTTGACCCTTACTTGTTATATTTAATTTTAATTATGGTAATAACATTCAAAATATTTAATGGTTATAAATATTTACTTATATGGTGTTAATTACCATAAATTCATATTTTATGAAATTTTAGACCTTATAATTATCACTTTGTAATTTTTAAATATTTTTATGATTTTTAAATAATTTAATAAAATTTTATTTTCATAAAATATCAATAGTGTCAATTTAGACACTATTCATTTATTTGACATTAAATAAAATCCACACAGAAGATAAATTAAAACCATAATATTTAATACACTTCTAACATTTCATAATCAATTATAAGATTCTTGTATCAAATTAAATAGTTCATATGATATTTCTTTTAATATTTTTAAAACCATTTGTTTTATATTTCTATTAATTAAATAATTTCTACATCACTATTTTGTCATCATTAATGGTAATTATTTATCTATAAAAATTATAAATAAATTTCTATGATGTATTTAATTCTTTTCAAATTTCCAAAGAATATTTATCGTTGACATTATCTCATTGTTATCCATATATTAAAATTAACATACTTATATAAAATGAGAATGTGACATTTTGTCACATTAATTAGGGTTTATTATATTCATGTCATATTCATAGGTAAGTGGTGATTAAGTTATTCCTTTTCGAAAAATAAATAATAAGGGCTGAATTTAATAATCCAATAGGATTTTTATAGGTGTTAAGGTAATTTTATAATATTATTTTTCCTTTAATTACCCGATTTACCTTTAACAATGATAATAAAAATAATTTCCAAATCTTCTATTCATAATGACCAAAAACAAAAGTAGCATGTTAACATAATTTGGGCCAATTGATTCCAGTTTTGGAATCTATTTTTGAAAATTCAACACATATGTTTCATTAATAAATATAAAATTAAGCCCATTTTTGAAATGACAAAATGAATTCTAAAAGATAAAATATTCCAAAAGATTGAAATGTTTTTACATTTGAATTTAATGTAAAATTAATTATAATGACCTACACTGTGACCTACATTATATTAAATGGTAAAAATAAATTATATTTTTAATTTTAAACCATTCAATAATATAATTTAAACCTATAAATTATTTCAATGAAAAAAGATCTTTTCAATTAAAATTTTGGCATATTTTTAATATTAATCAAAACATGAATGTTATCAGAAAAATATCAGAAATTCATTTAAAGGAAATTTTTATATCTTTCTTCAAAATAACATGTTTATGTTATCAAATAAAAATTATTAATGTGTCAAAATATTAATTTAAATGGGGTTCTCCATTCAAAGGTGTAAAATTAATCTTTTAAAAAATATGTTTTTATACATAAAATTGGGGTTTATTTATATCCTATGATTAAAATATCCATTGGATGAATATAAAAAATATTTAATTAAGTATATAACACATATATATCATATTAATTTCATTACCAAAAGTAATTTACCCAAAAATAATAATATCTAATTGATTTATATTTTTCATAAATAATTTATATCCAATGAATTCAAAATGCATGTTCATAATTTAGTCATAATTATCCCCTCTAACCTAATGGATATGCTATTATGGTAATCCTATAATAAGGGAATCTCAAAGGTTTTTTAAACTAATGATTACATGTATAGAATTATACTGAAAAAAAAATCATTTAAAATAAATATTTCATAAAACATGCGAGTGTTACATTTTACGCCACTAAAATTAATTTCTCCCTCAAAAATTTTCAGGGTTATAAATGGTTTACAACATGAAAGTTTCTTTCAGGTATACCCAAATCATAAAAAGGAATAATAATACATCATCTTAAAATGGAATATTCGAAACATAATGTCTTCCCAAAGTAACCCATCACTAGGTTTCCACAAAGGAGAACATAGGTGGGAAGTGAAAAAATTGATATTGAAGAGGAATCTAACCATCAGTTTTGGAAGGATAGTGATATAAAATAATGTTTGGAGAAAGTTAACTACTAGGAAGCCCTAAATATGTGATGATTTAAGGGACCATATGAATCATCGGATAAGAAGGTTCTTGGATAATATTTTTGGGTTTCAATATCCTTTTCTTAAAGATGAATAATTTTGCATGAGATTAAAATCTTACATGATTTTGGTACAATATCACCGTTTTTTGTTCCTTGAACAATTTCTACTTCATCTCTTATTTAAATAAATTAAGTAGAATTTTTCATTCTGGAATTTTTATCAGATCATGCGATAGATATATAAGTCATTCCATTTTTCTCAACAAAAAGGTTAGAATAGGTAATAAAATATGTATAAGCCCACCTATAGTGAGATAATAAATTAATCTAAAAAAATCTGTTAGAATATAACTCATACTATCCCTAAATCGATAGCATTACAATCATTCAAAAAATATAAAACATTAGAAGGCGTTGAACTAGATCAACATAACATTTGTCTCCCATATCTCATTTGGTAGTTCTTGGTTGTCACATTCCAAACATGTGAATACCTTAATCATTTATTCTCTCAAAATATGATAATAAAATTAATTACCATAGAAACTTAGTGAAAACATGAATTTTATCAAAATTAACTCATTTCACATACAAAAAATACAAAAAAAATTATATACTCAAACCATAATAAAATATTTTCCTGATATCAGTTATAAGCTCATTAATACTATCAAACATCTCATTATCTCCTTATCCATTTATTATGAGTATATCATGTTCATTCCAAAAATATTTCAATCACTTTTCATGGTTACCAAAACCATATAATTATGGAAAACCAAAATGGACCAATACATAGATATTCCAATATTCCATACTATTATAATTGAGATTCCACCACACTATTTTGGAATCCCATTACCTAAACACTTAATTATTAAACCACATTGTTTTCGTACTCAACATCGCCAATAGTGATCGCATGTGACTTCGCGTTATCTTTTACATTAAAAGGTTTCTGACATGGATCATCATTAACCCTTGGATTAGGGAATTGGTTATAATAATTCCCTATTTCCTTGCACTTGTAGCATTGATGTGTGGGTGGGGTGTTCTCTGTAGTATTTTCTCTATTCACATCATTAACAACCCTTTCCCCGTTAGTTCAGTACTCAACTGATCGATGACCATCATTTCCCCACTAGAAACATTTTCTAGTCCCATTAAAACAATATCCATTGTGCTTCTTTCCACACTTTGAGCATAAGGAAGCATTCATCTTCTATTCACCATTTTTTTGAGACTTTCCCTTGAAATCCATATTTCGTTTCTTATTAAAGCGATGGGATGGATATGTAACACCAAATTCAAGTTCAATGATGATAGCACAATTCACAATATATTCATAGCTACTAAAGTCTCGAATAGATAATGACCTATGAAGACTTGGTTTTAAGCCACTGAATAATAAATAATCAATAATTTCAAGTTGGATGATAAATCAAGAATCCTACCTTTGAATTATTTAAAAATTTGCCTTGTATGTACCGACAGATTCATCATCATTTATCATAAGATCGTGGAACTCATTTTCAATTTTTGTTAGAAGAATTTGAGGGAATTACTTATTGAAAACCACGTTATTGAACTTTTCCCATTTAATGGATTCAATTTCATCTTGCTTCCATATATTATTAATTAGATTCCACCACTGGTTTTCTTTACCTTCTAAATGATAAACAACCAAAATGGCTTTTTCATGTTTCGAATTGAGAAGGATAGAAAATATAATTTCAATGGTATTGATCTATTGTTCAACAATAAGTGGATCAGAACACCCACTAAAATAAGGTGTATGTTTCCCCATTAAGGACTCAATATAATTTTGTTCCCTTATCTACTCATTTGGAAGTCCATAATGATTCATAGATTGTGTAAGTATAGAAAAGATATTTTTCATTCTATCTCCTGTAACATTTGGTTGTTTATGAGGATAATAATTAACTTTCTGGGTTCATTGATCATTAACACAGTTCCTTTGGGTTCCATCCATTGTCTAAAACCCAAAAATAATAGTGTGAGAGGAAAAAATCATATTAAGAAAACAACAGAATCAAGGGGTAATTTTAGTCTCTAACATCTTAGGTTTAATACTAGCCGATTCATGATTTTTACTATAATTCTTGGACTGTAAAATATAGTTAGACATAACCATAGGGATATCTCGAGACATACCTTTAGAAATATCTCTAGGGATCTCACTAAAGCTTAATATCCTAGTTTCCAATGGTCAACTAAACCTTCACTCTGATACCAACTCTAACGACCCAGGCTTGATGTTCATGGACATTAAATTACTTTTGTGGACTCCTTAATACATGAAAAAAAGATATTCCCAAAGACCATATTATTTTAGTGTCTTTATAAACATGGAACAAAATCTTCTAACTTGTGGAAAAATATTTAACATCTCCCATAAAGATCTTCCTCTTTTGTTTTCCTACCAAAAACCATTCTTCATATCCTGGGGAAAAGAAAAGATAAAAATGGTGGGTTCAAATTATTAGTAAGGTTAAATAATGATAACATAAAATAAACCATAGATATTATATTTTAAAAACATAAACATAATGTTTAATTATCAAAATCATGATTCGTTAAATAAATCTAGGCAGTATATAAGGTATAGTTTGTAAATGAACATTAACCATTATAAAATAGCATTGGCATAAAACATAGAATTGTGGAAAACAAATAATCATATAATATGATTTCCATAGTAGGCAAGGAATTACTTCCAAGTCCATTATAGTGGACAAAGTCCATTACTAAACTATGTTTACTTATCATTCCAGACATGTATTACTGAACAGATTTACTTTTCATTCCAATTCGGTATTACTGAAACAAATTTACATTCCATTCCAGTAATGTTTATATCAAGAGATATAAATATTTACCTAATGAATAGGAGACAAATATATGTCCCACCCATCTCATAATGAAATCATTCTTACATGCACCACAAAAAAATAAATCATTCAGCGTAGCACAACCCAAGAAATAAAATAGGTTTCTTAAGCATCATTCCATCATAACATAATCCATATAAAATATCATTCCATCAATAAACAAATCAAATCAATGTAATAATAGGGATAGAAACATAACCATATTTAATGAAAGTCATCTTAGTTTGAAAATAAGTTTGATAAAAACATATAATTAATTCCTGAGGAAAATATCATTTCTTCTTCAAAAACATCTTTCTTTCTAAAAATGTCATTCAAATTTTAAAATAAAATAATTTAATTGAAAATAAACTTGAAATATTATAATGAAAGCTACATGGAAATAAGGTGTTATGAATTTATAAAAATCCATTTACGCTGTATAAGATAAAAAAAATTCTCCTCCCAATTTTACCAAAAAAGTCAAAAAGTACACTGTATCAAAAAATGAAAAAAGATTCTTTTCATACCATTTAATAAACATTTACCAATGAGAATTATTGAATTTAATTTTTTTTAGAATAATAAGTATAATATTACATATTAAATGAACATTTATGTGAATGATAAATATACCCCAGTAAATAGATATGAATAAACAATCTTTGATAAAAATGATATTTTAAAAATTGTCCCTTACCTTAGGTCTCATATGATTCATATGTGTATGAACCTCCTGTATAATTATTTAGACAAAACTATTAACTTATTCAAGAATCATGGTCATCATATATGGTCATATTATCCTTACTTTATTAGTAATGATTCATTATTACTTATTATTCAGGTTTTATCTACTATATGATCGTATGCATGTTTTGTCGAATAAGTTTTGGTTCTCATTATTAGGTCATATTTATATAATTATAAAAAGATATTAACATAATAAATACAATATTAATTCCTTTTGTAAATTTATATAATTATTCTTGAGTGTTCATCATGTAGAATGAATCACATTGCATCGTGGAGACGGTATGCCATATGTACGCACAAGCGATGACATCATTCCCATAATTGTTGGATTGTATTGATTTTCATGGCGTACTCTATGTCAGAATAAATATGATTTTATAATAATCATACATTGTTTACATCCATTTTTATACCCATCAATGTAAGGTGGTGGTGAAAAATGGATTACACCATGATGTGAAGACAGTAGGCCATACGTACGTACGTGTGGTGATTTCTTCATTCTTAGGACTACTAGGGTTGTTATTATATAATGAAAAAACTCATGATGTATAGGTAAATGTTGAAAGAAATAATAAATAATTAGTAGAGTAGATTACCTCTTCTTTTACATGATCTCTTTAGATGTAGACTTAATGGAACTAGTGTTAGACTTTTGGGAATAATAGCACCACTAGAATATTACTGGGGAAGTTTAGAAGCGAAATAGGAAGGGGATGGATGAACATGAAGGCTTAATGAGTTGTAGATAAAAGAGGGAGGATGTTTACTTTTATAATTTTGTTGAGGGGAACTTTTGGAAACTCTATAAATAATAATTTATAGTAAATTCAATCCCTACCAAAAAACCTCCACAATGTCCCAATTTCGAAGATGAGATGAGATAGGGTTGTAATATCATCAACCAATAAAATTTGGAAAATTTATTTTTTCAGTTTAAACCATATGTTTTTAATCGAGACTTATTTATTCTATTTAATTTTAATTGTGGTAATAACATTCTAAATATTTGATGGTTATAAATATTTACTTATATGGTGTTAATTAACCATAAATGGATATTTCATGACATTTTAGACCTTATAATTAGCACTTTTTAATTTTAAAATATTTTTATTATTTCTAAATAATTTAATAAAATTTTATTTTTATAAAATATCAAGTGTGTCAATTTAGACACTACTAATTTATTTGAATTTAAATAAAATCTGCATCGAAGATAAATTCAAACCAAAATATTTATTACACTACTAACATGTCACAGTCCCCATTAAAATTCGTGGAGAACATTAATAAGTTTATATGATACTTATTTTAATATTTTTAATCCTATTTGTTTGATATTTCTATTAATAAAATAATTTATACATCACTATTGTGTCATCATTAATGGTAATTATTTAATCTCTAAAAATTATAAATAAATTTTTATGATGTAGGTAACTCTTTTAGCGTTCTAGGGACTATCAATAGTCGATATTATATCTTAATTATCCATGTATTAAAATTAATATACTTATATAAAATGAGATTGTGACATTTTGTCACATTCATTAGTTTTTATTACATTCTTGTCATATTCAAAGGTAAGTGCATATTAATATATTCCATTTAGAAAATTAAATGATAAGGGTCTTATTTAGTCATCCAGTAGGATTTTCATAGGTGTTAAGGTAATTTTATAATATTATTTTTACCATTAATTACCCAATTTTATTTTAACTATGGTAATAAAAATAATTACAAAAAGTTACAATTTATAATGCTGAAAAATAAAGGTGGTCTTTTAACATAATTTATACCAACTGATTACAAATATCAATCTATTTTTCAAAATTAAAAATACAGAAGTTGCAGTAATTAATTTAAAATTAATCTCGTTGTTGAAATGAGAAAATGAGGTCTAAAATTTAAAATATTGCAAAAGATTGAAATGTTTTTACATCTGAATTTAATGTAAAATTAATTCTGATGACCAATTATGTCCTGAATTATATTAATTGGTAAAAATATATTCGATTCATACTTTGAATCCATTCAATAATATAATATATCCATGTAAATTATTTCAATGAAAAAATTTATTTTAAATTAAACTTTAGCGTATTTTTACTATTTATGAAAACCTGAAATTTATCAAAAAAATATAAGAAATTCATCCAAAGTAAATTTTTATGTCCCTCTTCAAAATAAAAAGTTTATTTTTTTATATAATAACTATTAATGTGTTAAAATATTAATTTAAAATGGATTTTTCCTTCAAATGTGTAAAATTATAATTTAAATAAAATAGGTTTTTATACATTAAATAGGGTTCTATTCATACTCGTTGACAAAAATATCCATTGGATGAATATAAATTTTTTTTATTAAGTATATAACACAAATATATCACATTAAATTCATTACCAAAATCAGTTCACTCAAAAATAAAAATAGTTAATTGATTTATATTTTTGATAAATAATTGATAGCCAATGAATTCACAATGCATTTTCAGAAGTTAGTTATAATTATTCCCTATTACCTAACAACTAGGCTATAATGGTAGTTTTATAATAAGGTAATCATGTGGATTGTTTAAACTCATGATTGTGTATAAAGAAAGCCACTTACGAATAAAAATTATTTTAAAAAAAGCAATAAAAACCAATGGGTGTTACAGTCCCATGGCCACAAATCAGTGTAAACCGAAAAATTTCAACATATCCTCAGGAATGCCTCTCTATAATCTCTAAGCCTATAAATAGTATATTAGATCATTGATGGTATGATGGGGATACTATACCTGAATGTCATTGTAAAAATAATAGAAAAAATATTTTAAAATCATAGAAGCATCCACAATGGGAATTAATGTGATATTAAGGAAAGTGATAATAAATAATAAAATTTAGAAGATTCTACATAAAATGATACTTTACAAACATGCATCAGGTCATATATACCGAATCTAAAAATGCCAAATGACAAACTAGGAACAACTCCCATAGAAATAGCTCTAAGACCCAACCTGATCATGAAATCACAAGATTTTTTTTGATATATACTATAAACAAAGCATCAATCATAGGGTTTTTTCCCATGTTCATTAAAATAAAAATGAGGAATTATTGGGTACTCAATGACATCCCAAGGAGGGTGTGTGTAAAACATAGTATGGAAACACCAATAACACTTTCTGCTTATTCAGCCTGAGTAAATATGTGCATGATTACATGTACAATAAAATGAGTTAAATATTGATATATAGATGAATAAAAATCATCATATTTTGGGTTCAAGGTGAAACCTGAGTTTGAACATACCTACTTTGGAAAATTATATAATTTTCTATCAATATTATCCATTGAGTCACAATTGGGTCTAATGAATATTTCTAAAGAATCCAAAATCAATAGTCCTCCTAGATCTAAATCGACGGCAGCCCAAACGAGTAGTTATCATAGTTTTAAAAACATAGAATCCCAAATTATTAGTTTTCCCTAGTCTAAGACAAGGGAACCAAAATTAGTAGTGTTCTTAGAACCAACCTCGGTCATCCTAAAATATTATTCATCACAACTCCCAACCCATGGAATCCCAAATTTTTACTAATGTTGGTTACAAACCCTAGATTCCCAAAGTAATAGTACTCTTGTCTCTAAACTATGGAATCCAAAAAACATGATAATTGGCCTAATCCAACTTCATGAAGAATATCATAGATATCACAATCAATATTAATAGTTCCAATTCTCAAGAAATTAACTCAATCATTGCATAAGTTCAATTTCAATGGTTCTAACATAGTTACCATTTTCTTAGGTTAGAATAGTATGTTTTACAAATCTCAAAAAAAAAATTAGCTAAATCACTTATTTCCTGATACCCCTATGTTTGAAATTTGAAATTGTTACACAATTAAAATAATTATTATGGCACCACATGGGTGGTAATGTATTATTCTTCTCACTAAGAGGTTTATCATGACTCATATAGAGCTTCAAGTAATGATTATAGAGGCCCAATATTTATTTATAATTTTTGGGAAATCACATGGAATACCGTTGTGAAAAAACATCATATGAACAAAATAAAAAGTAATATTTTTTGGAATAATCTTTTAAATCACCAAAATATAGGTTAGGAGAGCATAAAAATCAAGAAACACAACCAAATTTGTGCTCAACATTCTTGTATCACTAAATTAGATTCTATAAAAAACATATTGTTGTTTATGAGAAGGGGAAATAAATAGAGAATAAAAAAGACATGTAGGTCTTCAAGAAGATTAAACATACTAATCGAAATCCAACACAATAAAGATCATTTCAATACTCCGTGAAATGAGGTTAGAGGATCTCTCAGAAGATAATACCCTTCATTACTATCCAAAATCTAATAATCAAGTTGAGGTGGTGTAGGTTTAGGGGACCCCAACATGCCCCTAATTTTAAAATACATAAAATACTACCTATTAGTAGTTAATGGTGTGAAAGATACTTCCATGAGGTTTTATATTAGTCTAATATACCACTTCGTCCTATCCATGATTGGTCACCATATGACACAATTCGTAACTCTTTTAATGTCCATATAAAGTGTATTGACAAAATATTTTCATACATAGATATCAAATATAAATATATATAAATATTCATTATATAATAAAATTACATACCCTTGGAAAAATTTATTTCTAGTTCCATTGGAAACATGCAGACATTAACATCTAGGTGATAAGAGTTCTAGATAATATCCCACTATGTTCTTCATAAATATCACCCTTATCATACATAGCATTTATAATACCTTTCATCATAACCTGGGGAATAGAAACATAATATAGGTGGAGAATATATGATCAGTAAGGTTAAATAAAGGAGATTCCATTGATTACAAAAGAATAATAGTTTAATAAGTTTATAAGAACATGATAATAACATTTTAATTCCATATATTGTATATCATAGATCATAATAATGAGAAGATATAAATCATGGCAGTTCATAAGTCATAAATCATAAAATAACAAAAGAACATGATCCCTAAGAATGTAACATTGGAATAGGACATAGATTTGTGGTATAAATAAAATCATTGAAAATCATTTCCTAGGTAGTAAAGACTCATTTACAAAGATATCATAGCTTAATGGATTCACTCCAAAAAACATTGTAGAATTCAAGGTTTTCTCCCAAGACAATCAGTGTAAAAAGTCCCTCATTGAACTAGGTTCCCCCCCCCATTCCGTACATGTTTATCTCATGAGACAAAAAACATTACCCAATACAGTAGATGGATATAGAGGTCCCACACAACATAATTTATAATTTGGCCACCCATCCGTGGATATAATTTAACCCCCATCTTTGGGTATAATATAATAATCATCCTTGGTTATAACATAACCATCGTACTTATTAATAATTTAACAAAAATCCTTGGTTTATAATGGAACCACCCATAACATAAATAAAAATATACATATGTGTTGCATAGGATCATAAAACATTTATCATAAAAAAAATCATAACCCATTCAAGGAAATGGGATTCATCAAAATATCATTATATAATAACCCATGTAAAAGGAATTTGTTTTATGAAAATTTCACTATATTATAACCCAAGGAAAAGAAACAGGATTCATAACATTTCATCATAAAATATCCCATGGAAAAATGGGTTCCAAAAACATTTTTTCATCATAAACATAAACCGTACCGTGAATGAATATGGATGATATCATTTGATAATACCCTAAAAGGGAATAAGTAATATCAATGAAAATCATCTTATAAGGAAAATTATTTTGAAAGTTGACTTCAAACATTTCTTTACGAAAAAATTATTTTCAATTTGATATAAATTATTTTAAAAAATCACATTTATTAATAAAAAAATTTTCTTTTTAAATACTCTTAGAAACATATAAATGAATCTTTAAATAATTGAGTGGTCCTAAAAGAGAAAATGTTGGTTAAGTAATAACATGTTATAAAAATACTCTATTCACTTTTTTTGGAAAATCAAGGAGAGCTCATCATTCAATAAAATTCAAGAGTAATCCATTTGAAAAATTATGTAAAAAGTAAAGCATGGGTAAAAATATTTAAACAATCACTGTAAAATATTAACAACATTATTTAAAAAAATAGAAAAACAAGGATATGGATGAAATTGGGGTTTTGACCAAAGAGATAAATAAATTATATTTTAGAAAAACATTCTTTTGGACTCTTGAGAAAATAATATGAGGAAAATTAAAGTAAAAAAATATTTTCATAAAAGAAACACATGATCATAAATTTAATCAGTTTCTTGAGAGATATATCATAAAATATGATCATTGAAAGAATAATCATATACAATACTGTTAAATAATGATATTATAATATAAAACCCATAAATCATATATTTCTTATGAAGAGTAAGCCCCATGAATTGAAGAATATTTTATGGATGTGTCTACCCCATAATTATCTTGAGTAGAATCATAAATGACATTCCTATGTAAAATATACAACATATAAAATACATTAGTGGGGTATAAATAATGTGACCCAAATATATAAAAGTGAGACAAAAATCCATTCCCAGATTGTTATTATTTTTAATCATAATATCTCTGAAATAATATAATTAAAATAAACATTAAATATCATTAAAATAAATAAGTCAAAAATGAATAACATCGTATTGTGGGGAGATAGTCTGTCATAGACTTGAGAGACATTTCATATTCTGATCGAATGGAAATTAACAATGTAGATGTGATATTATATTTCAAAAAGTATAATTATGTTATGAATATCATAAATAAAATTTGAATCCATCATTATATTCTTTCATGAGAGGTGGTTATGGAAAATGAATTATATAGGATCATGAGGTGGTAGCCCTCTGTACACTTGATGGACAATTTTATTTCCAATATGATGGTGGAGGAGATGGATTTAGGTTTTACCATCAATATAATAACATCTAAAAATATGGTAGATTTTTTTTATTTTAATTATTATGGAATAAATAATGTTTCTATGAGAATAAATAAAAGTAAAATGCTTGGTGAAGTCAGTTACCTTTTCATAGAAAAACCTCATTGGGATCCCTTATTAAAGACCCTGGGATTGAACTTTTTGGAAGGCCAGATTCTAGATAATGTGTCTAAGGATTTGGGGGAGAGATATTGGTATGTTTTGATCAAGAAAAATGGCTTAATATGTGCGATCAAATAATGGAATGAATTTCCCTTTTATAATTGAGAAGGAGTGTCATTTTTGTAAATACCCAAAACTATTTAATAATTTTAAGTCACCCTCACCCCAAGTGCCTCAAAATTTGAAAAAATAATTTATTTGAGGGAATATGTAGTCTATACACACAACCAAAAAAATATGTTTTAAACATTTTGTTCCATAACCTCTATGTTTACTCACTTTTATCTTCCTATTTTTCACCACAACCACTATTCTCTTTATATTGATCTATTTAATTTAACATTTGAGAATAAAAAGTAAAAGGATACATATTAGATAATATTTATCCTCCTATTATATATATTAAATCCAATTTAAAAAATAAACATTTTATTTGTGGTAAAAATTAATTTTATCACATGCATATGTAATCTGAAAAACTTTTATTTAACCTTAACCACAATAATTGTTTTTTACTATTATTACTATTCAATATGGCCAAAAATTAATTTCAACTTTTTATATAATATAAATTGTGTTTATTAAAAATATTGAATCCATTATTTGAAGTTAATTTAAAATATTTGGTAGAATTTAATTTAAAATAAAACCCCCACACATGATGAAAATGTGGATTTCCAAAGAATTTTATTTTATGTATTTAAATATATAATAATAAAATTCAATAATAATTTTATTATAATGAAATAAATTGTATTAATTATAATATAAGTCAAAAAATATTAAATTGAAACTATTTTAAAATATAATTTTACTTCGAATATACATTAAATGAAAATGGGGTTTCAATAAAAATTGGTATATATCATAATTCATCCAAAAAATTAAACTTTTAAAAAACATTATAAAAATTCGCTCTAACATAATATCAAAATGATGATTTCAAAAAAAAAATTTAAAAATAAATTTTCAAGTACAGTAAAAAATTAGTTTTAAAATATGTGCGTAGAATGCTATGAAACAAATTTTTTGAAAAATTAATGTTTTTACATAAAACATGATTTATTTTTATCCCATTATTAGAAAAAAATGTTTTATAAAGGAAAAAAAATTATATTGAATATAAAATATATAGGTTTTATTAAATTAATTTACCAATTTTGAATAATTTTATTTATTTATAAAAAAAATTTCATGCGGATAAAAATAGTTTTTTAAAAAACATATTTACATTTATAATTACTTTTAATTTTCATTTATAATCAATTGAGATAAATGAATTTATTTTATTAATGTATAAAAAATATTTATTTTATTATTTAGTTATTTTTATTGATACCCACCAATTTGTTGGTCATGTTATAATGGTTAGGTTTTAATAATAATATTAATAGTATATTCTAGTTTGATAAAACTCAATGTTGCATGTAATGAAAACTCTCAAAGATATTGAATTTAATCAAAAAATATATTTCATATCCATAGGATTTTATATTTTACTCCAATTAAAATTATTTTCTATCCTAAAATTTTTTACTCTGATAAAAGTAACTGAGGATACTTATGTTTCTCCATATACTCGGTTTCTCATGTAGTATCCTCAAGGTAGTTGTTTCACAACCAGTAAATGACTAGGTGTGTGGTATTGTTTCATATAAATATGTGAATTTTAATAATAATATCAACATTATTATCTTAGGAGAGATCATTTTACATTAGTATGAACTCTGATTTTATTACATGTGAATGACTTTACTATGTACCACTGGAATAGAGGTACCTATAACACATCGTGAACTTGAGAGTGGATTAGTGGAAGTGAAAAAAATAAACATCCTTATAGGATCAAGAATGTAAAAATGGAAAATATAACTAGGGTACATATTTTCTTTCATCCTATATCTCATAAACATATTCCATAGAGAAACTTATTGAAAATCCTTCTTACCAACTTCAAACTCCATTTCACACTTTTGATTATTATCATTCTTTTTCTAGTTACATTTTTCTTCCATTATTTATTTTTGAATAGATCTATACTTATCTTACATTTCATACACTATATTTCATCCCAATATATTTCGTTCTCTAACTTCATCCCTTCATATTATAATTATACACATCCTTCCATAAACGGCTTTATAAAGAGCCATATGAATTCTCGATTAAAAGTTATTTCTTTAAGAAAACTCAACATGAGGATGGTGTTGATCCAAATCACCTTTTAAATCCATAGATCATGATATCATTGTATACTATAGTATTTTGATATTTCTTAAATAGAAAACATCTGCCTAATTATTATATGATGTTCTAAAACTCAACTCAATTTCAATAGTTTACTAAAGACTTTGCTATAATATCAAGGTAAACCTCAATTATTGATCAAATACAATAGAATTTTGTACAACATGAAACCTTACAAAATCATTAATATATCTACTAGAAATATAATCTAGAGAAAACTTTTCTTAGATATAAGTGACTTGTGTTGACTTTCTAAGGATAATAACTATAACTCATATAACATTGTCCCCTTTAGATGTATCGTGGAGTCTGATGAAAAAAAATATGGTTATGTTTTACCATTTCCATTATAGTATGGATAATGGTTGTAACCTATCGTTAGACTTTTTTATCTTGGCATTAACATTAAAAAAATACATACACTGAGAGATATATTAAAAAATTCAATTGTCCATGGATCATGTAGTCACACAAAGAGGGGGTGAATTAGGTGAGACCAAATTTATTGAATTGTTTTTAACCTTTTAATTCAATCTACTATCACCTTTGATGATGATAGGATAACGCATGCAATAAAGAAAGTATATAAAACATAGAACACAATATTATTACAAAATTAAGTACAAATACCTACATACATTTCATCTTGGTTACATCCCCCAACAAGGATTATCCACTATAATCTTTTTTTCAATTTAAATGGTTCAATTTTAACATCAATGCTATTGATAAATTTCTAGAATGTGATAACAGTCACTGAAACCTTTTATCAAGAATTGTTCAATGAATTTCCATCAAATCTATTGCATTCATCTCATGAAATAGATTATAAACATTCAAGTGAAAGAATTTATTTCCCTTATCCAATCACATTTTCCTCTTTTCATCATGTAATAAATCACTCCCCTTTTAAAATTGATGAATAGGAGTTTGTAACCAACATACTTCAATGATGACAAGATTCATTTTCTAGACGTATATATTTCAGAATTATCAGATGAATTCTTCAAAAAAACATATGATATTCATAAGATATTAACTGAAATGTAAATATTTTTTGGTTTATCTTTTGTGAGCTACCTTAAGAGATTCCCTCAAAACTTCTTCACAATGATTAGCTTTCTTCAATAATAAACTCCAATGGTCTTCTGAGATTATTTGTGATTTTAAAAATTGACAACATGGTGCAATACTCTTCCATGATAGAAATTTTTTCAGCTTTAATATATTCACATATTTTATAAAATCATTTATCCCATGAATATATGCTTCGCCATCAATTCCTGGCATGAAAATAGAACATAATATATATTGAAATAAGGTGGTTCTATAATGCTCCTCAGTTAGAGAAACTAGGTTGAGAGTTTCTTCTCAACCCAATAATCTTCTTTGATGCAAACATATTGTTCATGTTTTCTAATGATGTAGTTTCATTTCACTCTACTTGCTTAATTTTCTTTCTAGTTCCATCTGTTCAAGACATTTGATAAAAAACTATTTAGGAACATGCTTAGTCTACACTCCTTGTGTAGACTTCTTTTTCTCAATATTTTGAGTCATAGGTTCTTTCCCATTCATCTTCATTAATTCTTTTTTATTAGATAACAATATCAAATCAAAATTATGTGAATTTATATACATATTGAACCTATCACATGCAACATTACAATTCAATAACTTATAACTTTTAAGCTACTCTTCATATTCTTTATCATAGATTTCATTCACCAAATCAATCCTGTTATTTCTATTCTAGACTGATTCTTTCTTTGATTCCAGATTACCTCCTTCAGTATGAATTTTCATGGCCAATTAACAGTGATCCATGATATTCAATTTCTTACCGCAATGGGAACATATTTTCTTTGGTGAGAGATTGTTCACATCATTCTTCATAATATTCATCAAAGTAGTTTGTTTAATGACCTTCTTCTTTTGTTCAAAACACAAGGTTGACCTATAATATTCATCTCTTACCTACATCACTTTATATTGTGGTCTTATTTTCATATAAACATATGATTTTTGTATGATTTGTATATACTAGCACTCATCATAATAGTAACCAATTCTGTGGCAATAATCACAGAAACATTCAAAATAATCATATTTGTTCTTGATAAACTGATTCTCTTTCTATTAATTATGCTTCTACTTTTCTTGTTTGAAATTTTCATCAGATTAACTCCCACTAAATGCATCCATTCTATAATTTTCATTTAATGAAAGATTAATCCAACAAATAATTTCACGATGCCCAAACTTCCTACAACACCAATAGTAGACCAAAAATCACTATTTCTTCTTCTATAACACATTCTGAATATCTAAATAATTTTTTTTCTTTTGGGTTGAACATTTATTCTTCTATTATTTATTTTTGGAACAAGACTTTTTATTTTCCCATGTTTTTTCAGATATTGATGTTTAATCTACACTAGTCATCAAATCAATATTAGTATATACAGATTTATTAGGACAAAGGGTTACCTTCTTTAAAGAGTCTGTAGTAGATTTATCCATAGATAATCTCAAACTATTATTGCAAATAGATTTAGCCTTTTAATATATATGACTCTTTATAGATGAATCCTTGGAAATACATCTTTTATCAGAAACTATGGAAGTCCCAACTTTTTTCATTTCAATATTTCTCAATTTCACTTCATGTTCAAGACACTATAAACTAAGATCAATTTTCTCATCTTTTGTTGTATTCATGCTTTCATCCCACTGAATTTTTATCTTATGAATCACATCATCATGAATTTGATTTAACTTTAGTAACAAATTTTCTAGCTCCACGATTCATTCACCTTTAATAATAAACTAATCATCTTTGACATTCATAAAAACGTTATGTATCCTTTCAAGTGCATGGATAACTTCTGTAAAAATAATTTCAAAAATTTCATTCTCAAATACATTGTATTATAATTTGTCAACGACTTCAATATATCTCTATTTGAAAAGATATATTATTTCTTTATCTACTTTCAAAAGTCTTGTGAGAGTGTTGGCTATGCCAAGCTTTTTTGTCAAAACTTCTTCCATAGAGTTTCCATCTTCTTCTATCTATAATTTTTCATCCTGTAGTTCCTTGAAAAATCTAGTTATACATGTTAGAACTTATTTGGGAAGATTATTCAAATGATTTCGGATTTCATAATTAAACATAAAAACATCATTTCTTAAAATTGAATCATTAACTGATTTCACTAAACAATTTACACTATGAGTTGCTTTAGATACCTATTGATTTTCATTCATCTCTATATTATTATTCTGCTTCATTGAAACTATTTTCTGCCTGTTTTTCTCTAATTTGACTGAAACATCAACATTCCTAACATTATGAGAAGAGATAGGTTTTTTCATCTAGATAACGTTTTATTTTCCTTTAATCTCAAATATACACTTCATATACTTCTGATATAAACCACTAGACATGTAGAGAAGAACCAATCTTATGTTTCCTAGGCTTTGATACCAATTGAAATAGCTAAGGATTGTGTAGTAATAGTGAGAGAGTGTGAATTGGGTGTGATGAATTTTATTGAAATCTTTTTCACCTTTGAATTTTAACTTCTATCACCTATTAAGATGAGTGGATAATGCATGAAATTCCAAAAGTAAATGAAACAAAACAAATAGTATTTTTACAAGGTTTGATACTAATTCCTACATCCTTCCCATGTTTCCTAGACCCCCCAACATTGATTATACACTATAATATTTTATGTAGTTACAATGGTTCATGATGAAACCGGTTACACACCCCAGCAATTGATCCTCCTATCGATTCTGGTTAACCTACGATCAATCCAGCTCTTCAACCTTAGTTGGTTAGACCCCCCAACCATTCAAATGGTTAGACACCCTAGTATCTATCGAGCCTCTTCAGTAACTAGTTACACCCCCTAATCACAAGCTCCAAATTATTTTTCAATCTTATCCCCACATCGGATGATTGATTGATCCTCCTCCATGAGCTTGCTTGATCAAACTGGATCATTTACACTTCATGAGCCTTTTCACTGATACTAGAATTGATCAGATATTTCTGATCAATGAATATAAGTAGATGCCTCAGTATAACTCTGCTCGAGCATGAATACATTCTTCTGTAGCAGACCCAACCTCACTTAACACCAAAAACTCATATGCATAAATATTCTTAAAAACTGATAGAAAAAATATTACAGCTTCAGTCTCAAATTACTGTACCTAGATTATGTGTTATATATTTCACATTCACTATTTAAAACTTCATTCATAAACTTGTATTCATGGATATATCACATTATGAATCCATTATTTTATATGCAGGAAAACCACCACATGTTACTTTAGGTGATGTATGTAAATGGGTTCACACACTACCATGCAGAAACAAGTCACTTGCACTGCCTTTGTGTAAACCTTGTGCTAAAAAAACATTGACAATACTTTAAATTTGATTTTCACACACATTATCCACCATTGAACACACACAATCTATTACAATATTCCTTTACATGTGTTTGTGGATAGACTCTTCTATGTTGTGTATACAACTACTTCACAAAAAGATATCACTTGTAAAATTCACATTCATATACAGTGTGTGCAACCCCTGATTTACGCACAACAAAATGAACACTCATATAAAAACCCAAATGAGTGTAGGCTATTATGGCATGTAAGATCATTATCTATTATGTTCACTCATAGTTCCCAAATCGCAAACATGTATATCATGCACAACAATACAGATTCTTAAACACTACCTCTATTGAACAAGTCTTTCATCAGAAAATAGTACAAATAGTATACGGTTCATCAAAATTGTTCAAAAAAAATAATGAAAGTATAAAATGTAATGTGTAAACTCAAAACCTTCATAAAAAACTCATCATTGAAACCTTCATGAATCATAGCAAATTCATGGAACTATTTCTCTCCCAAAAAAAATCTCGGATAAGAGATAAAAAATACGTGAAAATTAGGTTGGCCTCAGTATTTATAAAAATAAATCATCATCATATAACCTTATAGAATCTTCAAGAAATGCAGACTAACTGATGAACATAATCCTTATTTTGATTTTTAGTCAACAGTCAAGGAGATACAATGAAAACTGAGATTCTTCGATGGACAGAAGCTTCATGAATGAAGATTGCAGAAAAAGACTACATGCTGAAATTTTGTTGGATAGCTCAGATCATTCAGTGAAAAGATCATGTGGTTGTGGATCTCTATGGGGAATTTAATGGTCTAGATGATACATAGATAGATTATACATCAATAGTTCTATCAAAATTTTTAAAATAGATCAATGGACATGATAAGTAAAAATAAATGATCAAACGGTCTTGGTTTATTCACAACTATAGTAACCCCATTTTGGTGTTCCCACATAGACATCCCATATATTTCTCATTCCCATATAAAATAATATGCAACATCCACAACCAAAACCGTCTTCTCCCCCCTCCAATACCACCCCGTACCGATTATAGGTGAGGGGAATCATGTTCCCTCCTAATCCGTAGTGTCTCCCGGCACGGTGGTGCTTCGTCGCTACTCTTCCTCACATAAGCATGCCTGTGCACTATGGGCCTCTTGTTGGATGGATTTGGGATTATTCTCGGCCTCCCACAATGGGTGTGATGCTTTCCCTTAGCTGGATGGCTAATGAACCATATTTTTTGTATTATCTCTTTAATTAAATGATACCCAAATTCCACTTAGAGAACATACGCAACCAACTCAAAATCAAACCACCGGCCTCAAATTCTCCACATATAAAATACACCATTTTGCATGGAACTCCCTAAAATTTTGTAAATAATGTGCCAAAATCAAGCAACCAATAACCCATGTTTTTATGAACTACACAATGGATCATTAATGATCACATTTAAAAATCATTTAATTTTCTTCATCTTAATTAATTGAAAACAACTTCAACATCACAAAATCACTTGACCACAACTAAAATATCTCTCATCATGTTTTCCTATTAGAAATTATCCTTCATATAGGCCAGTAGTTGGAAATATACCCATGTCTCCCATTAATTATGGGTTCATGCTCAGTGGCATTGCCAGAAGTGATATGTTGTCACTTGGCATGTGGATTATCCTTTTCAAAACTATATTGAAAAATTCCTGTAACATACCCATATTGGAATAACCGGTAATTAACTCAACATAAAAGATAAGATAAACCCTAAAGTTGACTAATACATTTAATCTTATGTCCACAAAATGAAAATAAATTATTTCTAAATTAGAATTTCATTAAAATATATATGAATCCAAAGGGTTTATTACCATAATTATTTCAAAAAATATCCTTAATCATGAAAAAATCCCATTGCATCAAATTCAAAAATGGGTTTCTAAAACATTGAAATTATGATCAACCACAATCTCATAAACTCATGATGGTATCCATAACACACAAGTTAATTTTATGTGGAGACATATAAGCTTACAAATATCAATTCAACATTTTTTCATTAAATAAAATATTATCTTAGATAAAAACATTTCCATTGAAATCGTGAGTCTATCCTTACACTAATAGAATATAAAATGTTATTTCATTATTCCAGAATTCATGAAGAGGGAGATAATTAATGCTCAAAATCTCATCAATTTTTACTAAAGGATAAACAATAATATTTTCATAGGGCTCATTTATACAAAATACAACATGAATTTCCCAACTCTATAGAGAAGGATATGTGTTGCCTAATTACCAGGCTTCACTTCAGCTTTCATGATTACATAATCTATGAATTTTTCCTTTGACCTTGGAGTTTATTTAATCGCATTATCATCATTATCCCTTGGGTTAGGGCATTGACTATCATAATTCACAAACTCTTCGATTCTATAAAACTAATGTTGGGGTAGTGTATTCTGGGGATCATTCTCTCTTTCAGAATTATTAGATATATCCTTCCAACCACTATGACATTCAATTTCCTGATGACCTTACATTCCACCCATAAAACATTTACTAATCCATTTCTAAAAATATCCACCATGTTTCCTTCCACACATTGAGCATAAGGGGCATCTCATCTTCTTCACTGAAAGGTTTTTTAGAACAACCATTGAATTATATTGTTTTTTCTTGTCAAAATGATGATATTGATGATTAAATCCATTCCCAATTTTTACCAGGATAATACAAATAACAATTTCATCATAGATACAAATGTCCCTTATGTATAAATACCTTCGAATACTTGGTTTTAATACACTGTGGAATTCATCAACCTTACATTCCAATTGGATGATAGTACCTAATGTGTACCTCACAATTCTTGGAAAATTTTATACATAGCCCCCAATTGATTCATCGTGCTTCCTCTTTAGGTCAATTAATACCTTCATCATTTTTTATATGGAGAATATAAGGGATGTACTTTTTTATGAATAAGTTATCATACTCATACTAATTTGTGGAGTTCATTTCATAATGTTTCCAAATTTTATTTATAAGACTCCACCATGGATCTTCTTCACCTTTCAAATGATGGATATAAAAAATTAATTTTTCATTTTCAAAACATTGAAGAATGTAAAATATCTATTAGATAGTGCTAATCCATGGCTCAATAACTAGTGGGTCATTAGAACTACTAAAATAAAATGGACATTACCTTAGGAAGGAATAAATATAACTTTGTTCCCTACATTTCTCATATGGAAGTTTAACATGATTCATAGCTTGAGAATGTTTTGTGAGTAGTGTAATAAGGTTTTTTATTTTAGCTACCAAATAATCTAGTTTATCATTAGGAAAATAATTCATTTTTCATTTAATTAAGTTTTAATATAATTCTATTGGGTTCCATCCATTTACTAATACCAAAAAGCTTAGTGTAAGAAATAATAATCAGCAGGGAACCACATAATCATAAAAAACATTTAGGATGTATAAATCAAGAAAAATTATTTTCAATATATGAACCCTTATACATAACATAGGCCATTAAAAGTAATTATTAAAATCCTTCATGATTGTTCATAAAGAGTTTTTTAATTTCCCAAGCATATCTCCTATGATTGTCAAAGTAGTTATACAGAAAGTCCCATTATCATACACTAAGTGACTATCATGTATAGATAAATGCACACTTTTTAGATTTATTAACCATAGTTACTAATTTTTTAGATTTATTTCGTCTTCTTGTATCTAGTTAGATATTTAATTTCTTAGAAACCACCCACACTATCCTCCACAAAAATTATAGACATTTTCCATATATTAACTTATATTTAGACTTATCTATAGACATATCACTAGGGATGGCACTAATGTTTTCTTATTCAAGCTTCCAAAAGATAAATAAACCTTGCACTGATCATAACATTAACCACTCAAACCTTTCAAAAAAATGAATTCTTATTAGATGAATATTTCTTATATAAAAAATAATCCAAATCCATATTTTATAGGTCTAACTCCCTTGGAAACATGGATTCATAATCAACTAGTTAATAAGAGTTACAGATAATCTATCAATATGTTCTTCATAAATGTAACCCTTCCTACACATATAATTCATAATACCCTTCTTCATAACATTGGGAAACAAAACATAAGAACGGATGAGCTCAGATTCTTAGTAAGTGTAAAAAAGGAAGATATCTATTATTACTTAAGAATAATGTAGTTATAATAATATGAGAACTCGATATTAACATTTTCAAACTATAAAATGAATATATAAGATAATAATCTGGGTACATGGAATAAATCATGGAAGCTAAAAAGACAAAAATCATAAATTTATCAATGATCGTTATCCATGAGAATATGAAATTGGAAAATGATATAGATCTCTGTTATGTATATAATAAAGGAAATTAATTTCATTTATGGTAATGGATAATTTAAAAGTATTTAATACTGGAATGGTTCCACTCCTCTATCAATTTTAGTAGTCAATGTTCACTCCTAAGACTATCGTAGTGGAAAATATCCCTTATCGAACTCGGTTTTCTTGTCATTCTAGTCCTATTAATCTCATAACCTATAAATTTTTACCCAACGAATTTGAGGGAGATATTGGTCCCACCTATCATGATTTATAACATGATCACACATCCATGGTTAAAACATAACAATAATAACTAGTTATAATTTACAACCCATTAATGGTTATAAAATAACTACCATCTTTTTTTATATCATAACCCCTATCCTTCGATAATTATAAAACCGCCCATCACATAAATGAATCCATACATATATTTGACACAATATTATAAAACATTTATCATAAAAACACATAATAACCCATTAATGGTATCATATTTCATAATAATTACACCATAGAATAACCCATAGAAAATTAATGGGATTATTAAATATTTCATCATAGCAGAATCTGTGGAAAAGAGATGGGTTGCATAAATATTTCATCATAGAATAACCCATGGAAAAGAAATGAGTTTAATTAACATCACGTCTTCATAAAAAATAACCATAAAGTGAATGAATAATGATGATTTCATTAGATCATATCCCAATTAATTCTTAAGTAACATATAGGATGGCATCTTAAATTAAAAATGATTTTAAAATATCACTTAGAACATTTATTTAATAAAATATACTTTGGTGTTTGAAATCACTTATATAAAATCTATAAATTTCTCATATATTGAAGAAAATATTTTCATATAATATAAAATTGAAACATTTAGAAAAATCTATAAATAATTTTTGTTTATGATAATGTAAAATAAATTTCATTCTATACCTGTTAAAAAATACATTCCCTTAACATTTTTTGTAATAATTCATGATTAAATCATTTTTAGATTTACCATAATGTTCCTTTGAAACATGTTTTCAAAGTAAAACATTGGTAAAAAGTCTTTAGATGTTAACTATAAAAAAAATTAAATAATTTTTAGAAGATATGGAAATGCAAGAAAATGGAATTTCGACCAAATAGAGAAACAAAGTAATTTTTCCTTAAAATTTATTTTGGAATCCTGAGTAAATAATTTGAGGAAAATGAATTGAAAATAAATATTTTCATTATATAACTATTGGATAAAAATTTTCATGTGTTTTTTTAGAGATATATCATAATATTTCATCACTGGAATCTTAATTATAAACAATCCCAACAAATAATAAGATTATAACACCAAACCCTTACCACTTGGGTAGCTTGTAAAAAACAACCCACATGGTGGATAGAATCATATATTGATATATATGTCACAGAAGTTTCATTATTATAATCATAATATCCTTTCTTGCAAGTATATACAATGTATAAAAGAATCAAGTGGTGTATAAGGCATGTGTCCCCTGAAAATAAAAGTGAGATGAAAATCAATTACCGCTTTGGTAATCTTATAAATCACAAGAACTATGAAATAGAAAAATTATATAAAAAATTAGATATAATTAAATTAAAAAAATTCATGATATAACTTTTCAAATGGGATTTATATACACCACACAAATTAAATTAGTGGATAATATAGCATATGTCTCCCAAAAAGTAAAGAGAGACTAGAAATCCCCGACATCAAATCTCAAAATTCTTTGCACACATTTCAAAATCATATATAAAAAATATGCAATTATTATATCTAAATAAAAGTACCATAATCATATATATCACACCATATATGATTTATTTATATCATTTTATCACCTATTTATTAATAATTCCTTATTAAAATCATGCTTCATGTAATAATTACTTTCTTTTTAATGTATGGTTTGGATTTGTATTTTTGTTCTTTTTATTTTAATAATGGTTCCATAATATACTAAATTTTAACCATGATATTAATATCAAATATTTTCATTATATATGTATTTATATTATTCCATCAATTTGATAGATAATGAAGGAATTATACCATTAATGAAGAATGTATGCCACAAATACGTAGGAACATTATGTCCATTTTATCGACGGATGGAACAAAATGATGTTAAATAATATATGAAATTAATAGAGTCATTTTGATTTCATATATAAAACATATATTCATTAAATTTATAATTATTACTTTCTATGTAATGCGTAAGAAAAAAAATCGCATCTCTTCGTGAGGAGGTAGTTTGTCATACACACGAGCGATGTTATCATATTCCAATATAATTAGATGTAAGAATTTATATGTGATATTATAATTAAATAATGATATATAAGTTATTAATATAATATATATAATTTAAATTAATCATTATATAATTTTGTTATAGGTGTTAATTTAAAACGAAATACATTCGTTTGCTAGGTGGTAGTTCGCAGTACACACGATCGATGGTTTCATTAAAAATTAATGGAATAGGTTTAGGAAATAGTTAATTACATAAAAATAATAACATATAATTATATTCTATATTCTATATTTATTGTATTGGAATAAATTTTCCATTATTTAATTCGTTAAGAGGATAATTAAACAAAAAGAAACATCTTAGTGATGAAAATTACCATTGCTTAGAAAAACCACAATTCTATCACTTATTTAGTGGCCCATGATTCATATTTTTGGGAATATTAGTAGAACTAGAATGTGTGATATGATTTTTGGGAGATATTTTGGTAAATCTTTTTCATGAAAAGGGTCTTAATATGTTTGATTAAGTGACAGAAAGAGGTTTCATTTTATAACTTAGGAGAAGTGGAATTTTTTAAAATACCCAAAACTATTCAATAATGGGAAGTCACTCTCACCCAATGTGCCTCAAAATATGATAAATAATTAATTTTAATGATTATATAGTCTGGAAACACCTCCACTATACAAAAAACATGTATAAAAAAATTCATAACCTATATGTTTTGTCACTTTTACCAAATTAGTTTTCACCAATGTAACTATCATAATTTAATTTACATATTTAATTTATCCATTAAGATAAAAAAGTGATTATTATAAGATAATTTATTCCAAATGATTATAAATACTAAATGTAATTGATTAAATAAATATACAATGTTTACTGAAAATTAATTTTAACACATTTCTATGTAACGTGCAAAACCCCCTTTTACCTTAACAATATTAATTAATCTATACTATTTTCACTATGAATTATGAAAAAATAATTAGAAATTATTATATAGTATAAATTATTCATATTAAAAAAATTAATTCAATTTTAACAAATAAAATCCATCGAACTGTCAAAATTTAATTAAAAAAACCCACTGACACAATGATAAGGTGGTTTTACAAAGAGAATATATTTATTAGTATAAAAATGTTCTAATAGAAAAAATAAATATTAAATATATTCTACTGAAATTAAATATATTAATATTAATATAATTGAACTAATTTTTATTTCAAACCATTTTAAATTTTATTTATCTTTGTAAATACTTTACTTGAAAAAGAAGTTTTATATAAAAATAATTATTTTTCACTATCAATGGAAAATTATTCATTTCATAAAATTATCATAAATTGACTATAAAATAATTTTTACAATATTATTTCAATATTTAAATAAATTATTCTAGAAAAAGTATTATATGGAAAAAAGTAGTTTTAAAATAACTATGCATAACGTGATGAAACTTATTTTTAGAAAAAAATATATTTTTAACAAAAAGCTACATTTACTCTTATATCCTCATAAAAATATTTGATTAATGATAAAACATTTCATTGACTATATAATATATATATAATTCATTAAAAAAATCCAATTTTCAAAAATTTAATTTATTTGTATATAAAAAATTGTGTGCATTAAAAAAATTCATAAAAAATTATTTTACATTCAAGTGTCTTTTTCATTTATAATAAATTAATTATAAGTGAATTTATTTAGATAACATGTAAAAAAATATAATTTACATAATATATTTGTTCCTTTTTATAAAAACCATTTTAATAGCTAGGTGTTAACAATCATGTTTGAATAAGAATATTAATTGAAAATTATGGTTCATAAAAACTCCATGTTTTGTGTAATGCAAGATATTAAGTTGAATCTATTTATTTGATAAAATATTTCATAAAACCTCAGGGTTTCATATAATTATTTGAACACATTATAGATTAATCTTGTTACTTCCAAACTTGTTAATTTTCCTAAAGCCTCGAACAACTAAAGATGACCATGATACACAATTATAATCAAAATTATACACCATCATATGATTTAGAACATACAATGGATATACCAAAACCTCTTCTACCGACTTTTAATCCTCAATTAGTTCTTGTGTATATGTATAAAGGGGTCTATATTATAAAATTTGACCTCTATGCCCATCATCTAACTTTTTTTATTGGAACCTATTTCATAAAATATCCATATAACCATAATAGTTGAGTAAGAATACACCCCATGATTCACATCATGATTTACCACATGGATTATGTAATGATCCATTATTTCACCCTCAAAGTCCATACATGAAACCCATCCCATGAGACTAAATAATCCTTAAACATTCACACTGTAATGAACTCATGTCGTTCAAAAAACAATAAATGGGTTTGTAACTTTGATGAAGTATAGGGGTCTTCATAGTATTTCATAGTGAGACCTAATATGACTTCTCTTGCCAAACCCCAGTCCTATAACTCAATATTAGTGGATGTCCTATTTTAATCTTGATATGTGACCCATACACTAATTTTTTATTTTTTAATCCCATCTATGGTTATAGATTCTGTTGATGGTGGCCGAACTCTCTCTTTGTCAAAATAATTCATGGATACTAATCTTAATAAATAAACTCAAATCACTATGTTTGGAAATGATCACTCATATATTGTTTCATTTGAGTAGTTAATTTTATCATGGAACATTTTTGTATTTATGGAGATATATATCATCATCTAGAGATCGTCCAGTTCCAATCTATTTCTTACATGACCATTATATCAGTTTGAGAAAGGGATGCACGATATAAAGCTAACAAATGAATTATCTTGTATTGTTGGTCCTTGAAGGTGAAAAAAGGTTAAAAACTATTCATTATAGACAACATTGGTTAGAATCTTTATCTCACATATTCATTTTTTTGAAAATGTATCCATTTAAAATAGCATTGTTTATTATTTTATCCTATTCATCTATAGAGAAGAAGCCGATTTAATGATGTATATCATGATGGTGACTTAGATATGAATTGAGATGCATCTCCCCACCACCCCCTAAAAAACAGGAATATTTTTATTCTAGTTGTATCATTATTCAATCACTAAAAGGACTATTATTTGTTTATTAATGTTGGATTTTTTTCTCTTAATCATCTACAAAAGATTTTGGATTTTCCACTTTTGGATTCACATTTTTTTTCTCCTAAAATATATTATTCATAAATTTATTGGGGTTAAATATTTTTATTGTTACAATCCTATATTCGGATGCAGTTATTTACTAACAGGGTTAGTTTGAAACTCGTATTAGTGTTCAGAAGGATCTCCCACCCCTTCCAATGCATAGTGGGGAACCTCCTTCTTCTATTTATATTCAATTAAGAGATAGTATTGTAGATACTATCCTCCTAGTAGTTCAAAATAAATTGGGCCATCTTTTAGATTCTCTTACATACTATTCAATTATCATAGTGGTTAGAAAACTACTATTTGATGTTAATATTGATAAGGATCCAATTCCTATTTCATTTTCATCATTTCCCCATTCTTCTTTTGGATGTAAGTGGTCAAATATTTTTATTTATTCCAGACATTGAGGATTACATTCTCAAAGATCCATCACAATAGTTTGAGCTTCCCCGAGTGGCTATCTCCTACTCCCCAAGATTATAATTTGAATTCAACTTTGAAGATGATGTAATTATAGGTGGATTAGATGGGTTATGTTTCAAGAGTCCTCATATGGTGGAATAATTGAATATGACTCCTTTTTGGATTCAAACTCCTACTTCAGGCTAGGATTACCTCTCTCCTCTCTATTCACCTAATCCTAGGGATTCTGGGTTGTAAAAAAATGAAGATAATCATATATTCATGTTCCTGAGAGGCTATCATAAGGATAATGATTCTTCCTAGATTTTGGGAGGTGTGACTACTAGATCACAATACTTATCTCGTGCTATTATAAAATAATAAAACATATCATGCCTAACATCTAAAAAATTATAATATATATGTCACCAACTTATTATTATCGATTAATTCCATGGTCATCTAAAATAATAGGGGACTTATATCCCAAAACAATTTTATGTTTATTTCTAATAAATTTAGAATGTAATATACATATCATATAGTTTTTCTAGAACCAAAGGTGAAGGAACACTCTGTTAAATGTGTTGGTCACAGTGGATACTCAAGAGGGGGGTGAATTGAGTTCTAATTAAAATTTATGTTAAAAGATTTTATGATTAAAATCCCCCAAATTAAATAAAAATTAAATTATAGTGAATTAATCAAGATTGTAAGTTTTCAATTAGTTTCTCAAGAGATTGATTATTTCTCAGTTAACTCAATCTGAAGATTAATTAACTTTTTAGACTAACTTACTGGCTAAAAAAAGTTATAAACACTTGTTAGTTTAACTATCAGAGTTAATTTAAAACATATTTGAATTTCAAGGTAATTAGAAGAAAAATATAAGATATACTTTAAACTTAAATAAGATGCACAACAATTTTAACCAAGAGGTTCTATCTCAGGATGAGACTTATTCCTCTCAAACAATTTATATAAACTTTGATCCACACCCTGGATAAGGGTAAACAACAGTACAAAGACTGTCCAGGTACTAAGACCTCTACCACAGTTCTACATGGGAAACAAAAACAATAGTGCACATGCTATCCAGGTCACACTTGACCTCTACCACAATTCACTATGGGAACTAAAAAGGATTCAGAAGGTTTGAGTGAGTATTTTAGATATCCTCCAGTTATGCTCAGGAGTCAGCATGTGTCTAAGATGAACTGAATCACATAGAATTCTCAAAAAGTAAATAAGAAAATCACAACAGAGCTAAAAGATATTAGATGGGTTTAGAAGGATCTATGTTATGGAAATGAAGCTCTGGACACCTTTTGGATTGAGCAGATTTAATTTGAGTCCTTCTCTGAATTTGTCTGAGAAACAGAGTGGTGTAGTTCTGTTCCTTGACTTCCTTGTTTTGAAGTTTTTCTCAAGGTTGAAATAGGCTTTTAAGCACAATAATGTCCCTCACCTTCCAACAAAAGTTCTTCTCTTATTTAATCTATGGTGCATATGTTCTTTTTGTATCAGATGCATATCTTCGTATATCACCACACTCAGCAGTTCTTTCACTTATTTTCCACACACATTTATGCGCAGAATTTGTCTTTCCTTTTATAGATCAAGTGGTCCGATAAAAATCATGATTACTTCTGAAGTTATGAGCTATGGTTCCCTAACATACCAAAAACTATCATTAATTACTAACATGTGCATTAAAAACATCAAATATGACTATTTCTAAATAAACAAATATAAGTAGGGTTTTGAGATATGATGACTGGTTTCCATCGGTAGCTCTTAGTATCAGTGGGCTTGTAACGGTGGACTTGAGTCAGTATGTTTTGTGTCATAACCTGTTACTCATTATAACTGTAGCTCTTTGTATTGATACATCTTTCCATTAGTAGCTCCTTCTATTGGTAGCTCTTTCGTACTGGTGTAATTATTGTATCGGTATACTTTGTAGCGGTATCTGTCTATCTGTATCAGCAGACTTGTATCGATAGCTGTCTGTCGGTATCTGTCTGTATCATCAGACTTGTATCGGTAGATGTCGGTCTGTCTGTATCGGTACCTATTTGATTATAATAGTAGACTCAAAATTGGTAGCTGTATGTCTGTCTGTATCAGTAACTTTTCGGCATACCAGTGGACTTATGCATACCTGTGGACTTACTCTATCAGTAGGTCTATATCAGTGAATCAAATACTAATTTGTTCTATGGAAATCATTTCCATATTAAGTTAGTATTATTTCAAAACAAGTATAAACATAGATAACCATTTATTAACAAATTCAAATGATAATTTTGTTATTTTATCAAATTAATAATATGATGTCGTATATTTAAAGAATAATTAATATAAAGATAAACATTATTTGGGAGTATCAATGCATATTGAAACATAATTGATATTATCAAAATAGGGGAGGTCAATAATCTACCCCATTTTAATAATCACAATATATGATATTATTATCCAAAATAATCAGTAATGTATTAGTATAAAATACAATGGTTCTTATTTCTCAGTGTGAGTAATGACATTTTCAAAAGAGTGATTCTAAATGTATCAAATGATATAGTATTAAAAGAAATTGTATCAGAGGTTAAAAATGTACTAGAATTATAAAAAAAATGTATCAGAGGTAAATGTAATATACTCATAAATATTAAGCTCATATTTCTCATATTTCTCATATTTCTCCACCTTATATAAATTATGCTATATGAAGCTCATATTTCTCCCCCTTTGAGATTAGAAAAAAGAAGTAAACAAAGATGAGAAATGTAACAGAAAGTAAGAGAGAATGAAAGCATTTATATATTACTTGAGGCAAAAAAACATAGAAATGCAGAATTGAACCAAATAGAATACAAGTGATTCCTATCAAAGTTCCTAGCCACTAATCAATCCACCTCATGAATATCCACTTTGGATTTGGATATGGGTATAGAGGTAGACTCAGGCTGGGTAGCTTCAGTAGAAGGCTTGGGAATTCTAGAAAGCACTACTAGAGGGTGAGAAACAGAGACTGTTCTTGGCTTGTAGTGGGTACTCCTCAGAGTAATCAGTGGTGTCAAGCTTCTGATAGCTTGAGCCGGTGTCATCTAAGGAACAGAGGCAGACTGAGGAGAGGTAGGCAGAGCTGGAGGTACAATGATAGGAGTACTGTCTACATGCAAAAATGGCAGAAACAGATTCCTAAAGTCCATAATGATTCCTCCTACTCTCTCCATAGAATAAATGAAGTCATCCTTGTTCTCTATAAATTTATCTACAGCAGGAGTCAACTCCCTCAGCTTCCTCAATTGTTCTTTGAAAGCCTGAGTGACTGGATGTAGCTTCATGTTTTATAACATAATCTTGAAATGGTTTTTGAGCTGATTCTTGGTATAAACTTTCTGAAAGTAGAGATCAATCTTATCTTTGATTTCTTTTTGGGCAGTAGTAACAACCCTCATATGCTCCTGAACCAATTTTCTAATATCTTTTGAGGTAGACAGTACCTGAGAATCAACTGAGCTACTGGTACTAGCCTGACCAAGCTCCTCTTTCAACATAGTTCTAAACTAATAAATATATACCGAAGCACTGGGTGAACCAAGAGGTCTGACAGACAATGCAACAGTTTCCTTGAAAGATTGGTTCAAAATACTTATCAACTTCTTAACAACCAAATATTGTGTACTGATATGCTATTTGATATTAATTTTAAAGGCTTCAAAAACATCCACAAACTGCCTTACTACACTCTTGATATAATTGATATCAACATTCGTTTGAGCTTGAGAGCTGCTCAAGGTAGTTAAAGAAGCAAAAACCTACTTCAAGGCAACAATAGCTCCTATCCAGCTCTCAATCTGAGTATGACATACTCTTATCTCATTCATCATCTCTATCACATGTCTTGACACAATACACCCAAGAGAGATTTATAAATATTTTTCCATATTACTCATCTCTTCATCAAAGTAATTCTTTAAATCTGCAATAGATCCAGTCCAAGTCTCCTTCAACTCAGCCTTTAATGATTCATGATCAGCCTTAGTAACCAGATTTTCAGGCACAATTACTGGTGCTATTTATGACACAATAATAGCCACAGAGTAATTAATAACAGATTTAATGGATGATATTAAGGAGATTTCCATTATTTTTATCTCTTCCACAAATGAGGTCTTAAGATCAGATTTAAACATGTCTATAGCAGCTTTTCATACAACATCCTCAGGTAAAAACTCAGAAAGGGTGTCATAGTTAACATGGGGTCTATTGATGGGTGTCTCATATTTAGAATCAGGATAGTCCAACCCATAAACTACAAAACCCGGGTCTTCAGCCCAATCTTCAATCTCATGTGCAACTGAAATAGTACCATGTCTGGTAGGATGATCCCACTCAATTTGTGCATTATTCTGTATATGAATAGAAATAGCACCCTTAGAAGCTCGGTCTTCCTCAGAATAATTCTCCACATCCATTTCCATTTCTCCAACAGGAGGCTCATCAGGAATGGGTGTAGGTTCTGCCATCTCAACAAAACAGCCTCTATAGGCACATCAGTACTTCTAATCAATGGACTCAAACTCAAGGTGTTCTCATATGAGCTATCAGAAACACGATATCCACATTCATGGACTTCTTCCTCATTCTATGGAGAAGACTGGTCTGTCTCATCAATAGGGGATTTTTCATTGCTTACTTCTAATAATGTTTCCTTTCCAGATGATACAACTTCAGAAACTGGACTTAGAGGTAAGTACGGATCCCCTCCTTCAGCTACAGAGGTATCCTCTTCATATGTATCATCACTATACTAAGGTCCCTCTTCATCAGGTCCTAGACCTGTATCTCTCTTATCTTTTGTCCTATTAGGATGGTCAACAGGGTCAAACTTACATAAACCCTCTCATCATGAATTACCCACTGCCTTTTCCATGGGTTCCACCCAATCTTCATATATTTAAAAACTGTAATTGTGATGCAAAAATTGTTCCTTACCACCACTATCTAATCCTGAGACTCAACTACTCCCTTCACTTTGACCATTACCGAAATTAACCTAGCAATGAATAAGGCATTGGTCTTTTATTTGGGCCTGGTCATATCCTCAATCTGAATCATTAACAGTCTACACAGATTCACCTTAACACCATGTATTAACAGATGCAACAAATATATATCTTGATACTTCAGATTTTCAATGTCACCTCTTCTTGGACTTAGCACATGTTGGATGAACTTGAAAAGAAATCTATTTTCTCCATCCATCTCTACAGCCACTAATTTCCTTTTTTTTCCACTACTGGTGAGCTCTTCCAAGGCAATATCATAATCAAACATTTCACTGGTAGGATTAATTTTCTTTGATCAATATCCAAACTCTCCTTCATGTGGAACTTTCAGGCACTCTACCCACTCAATAGAAGAAAAAGGTATTTCCTTTCCATTCACAACTGAAACCACTCTATTCTCCTCTTTAGATTTCTCAAAGAGCATAAACACATAGAACTCTTTTACCATCTTGGGATAATAGGGGCCATTGTTTTTTATGAAGCGTTCAAGCCATCCCAACTCCTCTAATACTCTTAGGGTCAGTTATTTATTTGGCATAATCCAATCTGCACACAGCTCCTTCTCGAGTACAATTTCTCTATTCTGCAAATGCGGTTTCACTACAAGCTTCCCCGACCTTGTTCTGTTGTCACTACCACTACCTTTAGGTCCTATTTTATGCTTCTTCACACATGGGTCATCACTATCATCCCTGACTATCGGGAGCTTTGTTCTTGTCATCTACAATCAAAGAACTTAGGGTTTTTGTGAAAAGTGTGGATTCGAGGAGTTGGGTTTGAGAGAGAGGAGTTCGGGGTGGATTGAAATGTGATCTAGGCTTAGTTTTTATCATTTAGGAATATAAATGTAATAAAAAACAATATACTGAAAAAAATTAAGTGTTTTGGTTAATGAAAATGAAAAATTAGATAGCTCAATACATATTGGTGATAACTACCATTGAGCATCCTAACTACGAGATTTACCTATCGGTGAGGTCTCTCTAATAGTGAGGACTCTAGCGGTGAGGACTCTAGTGGCGAGGACTCTAACAGTGAGGACTCGAGAGGTGAGGACTCTAGTGGTGAGGACTTTAGCGGTGAGGTGTGCCTAATGGTGAGGTTTCTAACGGTGAGGTGTTTTTATCGGTGAGGTCCACTAACAGTGAGGTATAGTAGTGAGGTTCATACCAGTGAGGTATAATAGTGAGGTTCTGGAAAACGGTGAGGATTTGGATAATGGTGAGGATTTGGCTAAAGTTGAGGATTTTAACCTACAAAGTCTATCATTCCTAACTCATATCTAATGTACCTTAACCTATATGAACTTAGGTCTTGGTAAATATGTTAGCTAATTGATGTTCAATACCTATAAATTCAAGAGTAATATCACCCTTTTGGTAATGATCTATCAAAAAGTGGTTCCTTACAACAATGTGCTTGGTCCTAGAGTGAGACACATGATTCTTAGAGATATTGATCACACTAGTTTTATCACAGTTTATAGATACATGTCTAAACTGATATCCATAGTCCAATAATGTATGTTTCAACCAAAAAATTTGTGCACAACAACTACCAGCAGTAATATATTCTTCTTCAGCAATAGACAATGCAACAATGTTCTGCTTTTTTACTACACCAAGATATCAGGGACATACCTAGAATATGACATATTTCAGAAGTGCTCTTTCTATCTAACTTGCAACCAACCAAGTCAGGATTGGAATAACTTATTAAATCGAATGATTCTCCTTTTGGATAAAACAATCCTAAGTTAGTAGTATGTTTAAGATATTTGAAAATTCTTTTAACAACAATAAAGTGTGACTCTTTTATATTAGCATGAAATCCTGCACACATACACACACTAAACATAATATTAGGTCGACTAGAATTATGGTAGAGTAGCCTCCCAATCATACCTCTGTAGTTGGTTTGATCCACTGGTTTTCCAGTTTCATCAGTATCAAACATACAATTTGTACTCATAGGTGTATCACTTTCATTATACAATCTGAACCAAAACGTTTTAAAAGATCCTTTTTGTATTTATTTTGATTTAAAACAATACAATTTTCATTTTGAAGAACTTAAAATTGAAGAAAATATCTGTGTTCTCCCATCAAACTCATTTTAAATTCATTTTTCATACTCTTTGAAAAATCAATACATAAGGCATTTTTGGAAGATCCAAAAATAATATCATCAATATAGATTTGTACTATCAAAACATCTTTGGAAATTATTTTAATAATGAGAGTTGGATCAGCAATCCTTTTAGAAAAACCTTTTTAAATAAGAAAACAACTAAGTCTAACATACCAAGATCATGGGGCTTGTTTTAAACCATATAAAGCTTTAGAAAGCTTAAAAAATCGATTTAGAAAATGAGGATTAGTAAATCCAGGTGGTTTTTCAACAATAACATCTTCAATTATAAAACCATTTAGAAAATCACTTTTAACATCCATTTAATATAACTTGAAATTTAGATGAGCAGCATAGGCATTTAGAATCCTAATCGCTTCTAATCTCTCTATAGGAGCAACAGTTACCTCATAGTATATTCCTTTCCCTTGATTATATCCTTGTGAAACTAGTCTTTCCTTGTTTCTAATGATATTTCTTAATTCATCAACTTTATTTATAAAAACCCATTTAGTGCCTATGGTCAAAGTTTCCTTAGGTCTGTCAACTAATTCCCAAACTTTATTTCTTTCAAATTGATTTAATTCTTCTTGTATAGCCATTACCCAAAATTTAACATTGATTTCATCATTGATATTTTTAGGTTCTAACTGTGAATGAAAGGCTTGATGTTCAACCTGGTTTCTCAGAGAATCTCTAGTATATGCCCATCTATCAATATTACCTACAAAAATATCATAAGGTTTATTTTTTAGAATCCAAGTAGATCTAGTAAAGGTAGGACTAGAAATTTAAGGTTCTTCTCTATGCTCGGGTCCACCCGAAGTAGATTTTGGAATATTTCCAGAACTGGTTGTCTTTACAACAGTTTCATTGATTTTATCATTATGGTCCAGAATAGAGAGATCTTCTTCATTATTTTCAAGAGAAGACTTAGGTTCATGCGGATCAGTTTAATCAAATTTTATGTGAACAGATTCTTCCACACATTTGGTTCTTCTCTTAATGACTCTATAAGATTTAATGGTTATAGTGTAACCTAGAAATATTCCCTCTACACTTTTAGAATAAAACTTGTCAATATTATCATTAGTATTGAGAATAATGATTTTTCAACCAAAAACTCTGAAGTAACAAACTTTAGCCTTCTTATTCTCCTATAGTTCAGAAGGGGTATTCTTAAGAACAGGTCTAATCAAGACTCTATTTATAATATAAAAAGTTGTATTCATAGATTCAACCCAAAAATAAATAGTTAAATCATATTCATTAAGCATAGTTCTAGAAATTTCTTTAAGTGTTATATTTCTTCTTTATATAACGCCATTCTGTTGAGGTGTCCTAGGGGCAGAGAAATTATGATTTTAGCCATTATGCGAGCAATAAGATTCAAACTCATGATTTTCAAACTCACGACAATGATCACTTCTTAGGGTCTTAATATATACCCACTAAGGTTTTCTACAGACATGGATTATTTCATAAAATAAGAACATGCTTAATTTTTGTGAGAAAGAATGTATACCCAAGTGTATCTGGAAAAGTCATCTACTAAGACATATACATAGTGCTTCCCATTTAAACTAGAGACTCTAGAAGGTCCAAACAAGACTATGTGAACCAACTCAAGAGGTCGAGAAGTTGAAAAATCTTTCTTTAATTTGAATGAAACTTTATGTTGCTTTCCCTTTTGACAGGGAGTACAAACTTTGTCTGATGGAAATTTTAGTTGAGGTAGGTCTCTAACTAAATTTTTCTTAGTCAATTTCTTAAGTGCATGAACATTTTAGTGTCCTAATCTTCTATGTAATAGAAAATACTATTTATGAAAAGCATTTAAACAGGTAACCTTTTGTTTGGATAGAGAATTTAAATCTACAAGATAAACATTTTCATTTCTCAAGGAAGAAAATGCTAAAACATTTTTAGAATTTAAAAAATTACAATCATCATTTTAAAATTTAACATTGAAACCATCATCACACAACTAAGAAATTCTGAACAGGTTGTATTCTAATCCTTCAACAAATAATAATTTAGAAATTAAAACTGAATCAGTGTTACTAATTTGGCCTAAGCCGATGATTTTTCCTTTTGAATTATCATGAATAGTGACCTTCCCTCCATCAGCATTGACTAAGCTCTTAAAAAATGAGTAATCTCCAGTCATATGCCTTGAACATCCACTATCCAAGCACAATATCTTCTTATAAGAACTATTTAGGCAAGTCTCCTACAAAACAGTTTTAAATAGAAAATGATTTTGGTACCCAGATTTTCTTGGGTCCAGACAGGTTAGCAAGAAAAAATTTTGGTACCCATATTTGTCTAATAGCTCTCATAAAATTTACATACTCAAAATACTTTGAAAGATTAAATTTTTTCAATTTATAACTATGTGAATAGCTAGTTGAGGCATAGGAATTTTGAAAACTGGAACTATCATCATACTGTCTAGATTTAGGAATAAATTTATTTTTTGTAATCTGTCTCTGTCCAGGCTGATAGCCTTAACTAGTAGTATACTTTGGTGCTACTTATTTTCCTAGAATTTGTGTAAGAGTGTTCCTTCCATTAGTGAAATTCTCCAAATCTATTCTAAGTTTCTCAATGGAAAATTTATGCTGAGTATTCTACATTAACAGTTGAGAATTATTTTCCTTTTCTACTTCTAATGAAAATTCGACAATGCTACATAAAGAATACTATTTCTTTAAGGTTTTATACTTATCTTTCTTCTCAATGTAGGTTTCCTATAGAATGTTACAGTATTAAAATAACTCTTCACTAGACATGTTTTCATAATTATAATCATCTCAAAAATAATAAGAATTTAAAGCAGGAGTTTCCAAGGTTACCTATGATGTGTTTGTCATGAAACACATATTAGATTTTTGAGATTTTTCATCCTGAGTGGAGTCAAAATCACTCGAACTGTCTTCTGAAGCACTCCAGGTTGCTTTCATAACTTTTTATATTTTTTGTCCTTGTACTCATATTTCTTCTTGTATTTTAACTTTAGATAGTCGGCTTTCACATGTCCTTTCCTCTTGCATTCGTAACATACTATGTCATCACTTTTATCATTCCTCTTCCAATATTTCTTCCACCAGCCTTTATTGTCATAATTTCCCTTGTAATTGGATTTTCTGAAAACCTTATTCTTTCTATAAAAATTATTAAATCATCTAGATATCTGATCCATTTCAACATCATTGTCTGATGCACTTTCATCACAACTTGAGCTATCACTTTCACATTGAACTTTTCCATTGCCCTTGTTTTTTGAAGCAGAGGTCTTGAATTCTACAAACCTCTTCCTTGGATCATCATCTTCTTCCTTTTTTACCATCATTTCTTCTTCATACATCATTAACATACCAATTAGATCTTTAACAGGCAGTGAACTTATATCACACAATTCTCTTATTGAAACTGATGTGCCTCTCCATCTGTCTGGAAGACATCTGAGTAACCTTATGATTTTCTCTTTTTCTTGAACAACCTTTCCCAGTGAGCTCATTGTATTAACTATCTCATTGAACTTGAGATATATGTCAGAAATAGGTTCATCAGATTTCATTTTAAAGTTGTCATATTTAATAGTGTAAGTGTTTAGTCTCATTTCCTTAACATTAGTTGTTCCCTCATGCGAAACACCCAAAGTATCCCAAATATCATAAGCAGTTTTACAAGCAGATATTTGATTAAATTATTTATCTACTAAATCATAATACAGGGAATTCATTTATTTACAATTATTATTTTAAGAAGTTTTATTAGGTTCATCCCAAGTTGATCTTTCTATTTTTGGGATCATATACTAAGTCTCCATAGGAGTCCAGATGTCAAATACCAAACATTCTAAATGAATTTTCATTTTCATTTTCCATTGGGAATAATTAACACCATTAAAGAAAGGTGGCATGTTGGTAAGAGCCCCATCTAATCTATTGTCCATAATTAAATTTTAGAAAATATATTTAAAGAGATAAAATTTATAACTAACATAAATTTAAGATCTTTAAGATACAACTAAAATCACAGTTGAAAAATAGAGTGTTTGGAAATCCTTTATTAATAACCAACCTCTGATACCAAATATTGGTAGGAGTGGATACTCAAGAGGGGGGTGAATTGAGTTCCAATTAAAATTTCTGTTAAAAAACTTTATGATTAAAATGCCCCAAATTAAATAGAAATTAAACTGTAGTGAATTTATAAAGATTGTAAGTTTTCAATTAGTTTCTCAAGAGATTGATTATTTCTCAGTTAACTCAATCTGAAGATTAATTAACTTTTGAATCTAACTTACCGGCTAAAAAAAGTTATAAACACGTGCTATTTTAACTATCAGAGTTACTTTAAAACAGATTTGAATTTCAATGTAATTAGCTGCAGAATATAAGATATACATTAAACTTAAATAAGATACACAACAAGTTTAACCAAGAGGATCATTATTAAGCCGAGACATAGTCCTCTCAAATAATTTATATAAAGTTTTATCCACAACCAGGATTAGGGTAAACAACAGTACAAAGACTATTCACGTACTAAGACCTATACCACAGTTCTATGGGGGAAAACAAAAACAATAACACACAGGCTATCTAGGTCACACCTGACCTCTACCATAATTCACAGTGGGAACTAAAAAGTATTCAGAAGGATTGAATGATGATTTTAGATATCCTCCAGTTATGCTCAGGAGTCAGTGTGTGTATAAGATGAACAAAATCACACAGAGTACTCAAAATGTAAATAAGAAAATAATAATAGAGGTAAGAGATATGAGATGGGTTTAGAAGGCTCTGTGTGATGGAAATACAGCTCTAGACTCTTTTTGTATTGAGAAGATGTAATTTGATTCCTTCTCTGAATTTTTCTGAGAAACAAAGTGTCGTAGTTATGTTCCTTGACTTCCTTGTATTGAAGTTTTGCTCAAGGTTGCAGTAGGCTTTTCAGCACAGCAATTTCCCTCAGCATCCAGCAAAATTTATTCTCTTCTTTAAGCTCTAGTGAATATATTCTTTTTGTATCAGATGTGTATCTTTGTATATCACCACACTCAAAAAAAAATTCAATTCATTTCCACACACTTTTATGTGCAACTTTTGTCTTTACTTTTATAGCTCAAGAGGTATGACAAAAAGCATGATTGCTTCTGTAGGTATGTCACGAACCGAATCTGGTCACCGCCAAAACCGACACCAAACCCAGCCTGTGACATGACCCGAAGGGCGTTCCCTATCCCCACGGGCTGGAAAAAGTTCCCGGGTATCATTAATTTAGGTTTGGGAACGATTTACCGGAGTATGAAAGCATAAAACATTAAAAACAATCCATAATATAAATCCGAAATTTTTGATCCAAACAAGAGTTAAGTAAAAACCAGAACTGAGTAAATTGGTTTAAAGATAATACAAGTGGTCCAAATAAAAATAATTATAGCATCAAGACAGCCCCAAGGACTCCACACGACTAGGGGTCATCGCCCCCAAGCTATCTCCACAACTCTGCACCAAGAATGAGAACTGACACCATGAACTGCCATCACCCTTAGCCTTTCCTTTACCTGAATCAAACATAACCAAGTCTACATACACCCAAGGGGTGTAAGTAGGGTGTGAGCCTAAGCCCAGTAGGATACCACCCAATGATTCCAAAGAGTAAGAAATACAATGTGAAAAAGCAAGCAATTTTCAAACGCAAGGAAAAGTAGTGTTAAAATTTGAAGAAATGAAACCTCTAATTGAAAATAGTTTTCAATCCAAAATTTTCAGAATATTAACACATTAAAATATAATTGTTAGATACTATAAATTACTTCCAAACACACCCTATGACAAGGGTGAATACTACAAATCCAATGAGCAACAACATTGGGAACACCCCTAGGCACTAGGTTGTCTTGGGCCCTATGTACCTCGTACCTCAGTGTAACGTAACCATAGAAAAATCATTTCTCGTGCACGAGCCACTAGTAGGGAACATACCCATAACCTAGTGGTCCCCAATAATCATCCACATAGTTTAGTTAGAGTTGTCGTTATCCAAATGCTAGGTGAAACTGGGACAAAACCCATCTGGTCCACTAGCCGTACTAGTACAAGTCCGCCCCACCTAGGTACCTGGGCTTCCCCTTTTGTGCTCAATCAATTACAGAATGCATCATAAATAAATTTTCATATAAAACACCATTACTGGTCAAACACAACCAATACAGTAGCTATCACATTTTGTACCACTTAAAACATGCAACAAAACACTTAGATTTTTCATAAAACAATTCCTCAAAATCTCGTAGTGTTTTAGACACAAAACTCCTTATACACCTCACTTGCATACTATGTGCACATATTTAAGCTTCCAAAACATAAAAGGAATCCTACTACATTTCTGTGAAAACACAAAATCATTTTTAGGGCAACCCCATATGGTTCAAGAAACGACATCATTGCAAAGTCTCCATTTTTACACAACACAACTCTTAGAATTTCATGTGGTTCACAAACACCATTAAAAACAGATTTTTCAGTAAAAAACACAAGGTAAAATCATTAAAAAAAGTATTTTTATCCCTATTATAGTTCAATAAAATCAACTAGTTACTTTTAGGGTATCCCCAATTAAACTAATAAAACATTTCTATGAAAAACCCCCAATTTCACATGAAATTGGCCTTTAGGATTCATTTTAAATAAAAACACCACTAAAACTATATTTTTCAGAAATAATAAAATTGAATAAGCATGAAAATACAATAAAAACAGTATCCAATTCACAAAGATTTCATACACAATGGAATCACCTACCAAAACCAAGGAAACCCTTGAATCCTTTGTGCGAAAACTCAAACGCACCACCGCCGCACCTCAAGAAAGGTAAACCAGACCTAAAACCAGAATTTCAGACCATAAAACACAATATAAAACCTTAAATTTTAAACCCTACTTCCTTTACATAAGAAAACTCAATGATAATGGAAGAAACCCTAAGTAAATTGGATGTAACCCTAAACAAATTGAAAGAAGAAAGGAGGAGAACAACATACTTAAAATATCTTGGAGAAATCGCCCCCCAAAATACCAGTATATGATTTCAAAAATACTCAAACCTTCAAGGGAGGTTCTAACAAGAATAGTTAGATCATTTAGGAATTTGAATGGGGGAAAAGAGTAAGAATCGAAGGAGTTATGAAGGAAACAAATTACCTTTATAAATCTGCCCGAAATTTGGGTTCTTCAAACTTTTCGACCTAAATCGAGATGCAAATGAGATTAAAAGAGGGTGGGAGTATATTGGACGAGAGTCTGGTTTCAAGGTGCGTGTTTGGGGCTTGGAATCACCGAAAAAGCCTTAAAAATGAATAAGTTATTAATTAATCAAATTTTATTTTTAAAACTGGAATTGGGCTTTCGGGCAGGCCCAATCCCTTAAATAAAAACCCATATACACCTTGGTTATGGATTTCCAAAGGCTCCAAATTTTAATTTTGGTGTTAATATATCAGGGGAGGACATTTAGGAGTTGGAATGAGTGAAAAATATTAAAAAATGAATAAGTTATAAAAGAAACAAAATTTATTTTTAAATCTGGAATTGGGCTCACGGTTTGGCCCAATTCATGAAAACTCACCTATTCTCCATAAAAACTTTGGAAACCCCCCAAAACAAAGCATTAATAGAAATTAAAATAAAAATACATTTAAAATAAGCTATGTATATGACAATTCTCTCCACCATGAAAACTTTCCGCCCCGTAAAGTCATAGTAAGGCCAAAGCAACAACCAAACTCAACTAAGAAACCAAGATGTACTCTCTTGGCAGGTTTCTCCCCCAAAGGCCATAACACCTCCAGTGATCAATGAAGGAAGGAATACTCTCACAAACATGAATTACACCACATTCCAGAAATAATCAATCACATTCAGGCTTTATCCCAAATGAAAACTCCTCAAACACAATCAGAACAATACTCAATCAATTTACCCAAATAAACAACAACATCGAACAAGGTTACACTTTCCCTACTATAACTAAACCATTGGTCACTCTCCAATATCAATGTTTACCAAAGTAATATGTAGGCAGTTAGATATCTCCAAATGATAATACCTACTTCCCATACAAAACCAAGGAAAAATATGAGTTACTTGTATGAAGAGACACAAATGGGCTCCCCACCATAAGAGACAACTTAATTTTTTTTTCCGAGACAGAATCAAGACACTAATAGGGGAGGCCCAAACAGACTCCCTAGTACAAGGGGTATACATAAATTAGAAATTTACAAAATAATATACATGATACCCACATTGGGTCTTCCCACCACAAAAAAAACAACCATCTTAACTGACCAGCATGGGCCGACACAGAAAGACCCATTTTTTTATGATTTGGGAAGGGTGTAGGGTCAGTCTGCACGATTTGGGAAACCGTGCACTAACTATGCTGATCATTCTTTCCACGTGGATTCCTATCACACTGTCACTACTAATCGTGCACAAAATGTGTGCTCAAAATTTCTAGCCAAATTTCCAATCATTCTCCAATGACTCAATGGAAACCAACGTGGGAGGGAAATACATTAGGCGATGACATGGGTACAAGGCCCTCTACCTATTTCCACCGAACGAGAAAAACAGAAGGAAGATGATGAAACCATAGGTTTAAACACTTTCTATCTTTCACACTGAGGATATGAAATTGTACAAGGGTTTAAACAACACTGGTGTTTCCCCTGACTACGTGCCAGCTTCTCTCCGGGACCTATGGCTGGAGCTCAAAATATTGAAGCATCTTCGGCCACGCAGTTAGGCTGTTAAAACCCCTATGTGGAACTTCTTCTTTCGGTGCCACAAACAAATACACCTCATACACCGATGGGTTCATCAAGACATAACACACTTCATAACCCACTTTACCCAGAAACAGTCATTTCACTGAAACAAGGGATCAGAAGATGCACACACATCACACTTTGTTTCTTTGGGTGAGAAACAACAGAAGGGAAAGACACATATAAACACATTCCTCTAAGATATAGGATTTGATATTTTTCCCAAGGGAGACATAATCCCAATATAACATAGAACCTTAGAGGATTGTGTGACCTTCACCTTTATGGTCAAAAGAGCACACAACATCACAATGTGTCACCGAACATGACCCTGGCGATTGATAGAAACAATACATGGAACAGGACCATATTCAAAGTCCCTAAACAACAGATAAGTCCAAAAAGTGGACACAATATCCTATCATGACCAAAATTTCAAAATTGGTGGTTTAATAATAACTCTTTCTTCAAAGAAACTATAAAGAACCCAGAGGCCCTATTAGACACCATCAAGACACTCACCCATACTAACAACGAAAGAACACTCCCACCTTTGATGAATCAGGAAACTTAAGAAACTAAGGTCCCTTTTAACCTTCCACAAGCACTATCCCACTACAAGAGGATCCAAAAATCAGCGAAATGAATGGGTGTAGACTCAATAAAAAATTTTGATAAAATATTCTTTATATGTATCAAATAGAGGATTTTCCAATGGAAAAATAAAATGGGTTGCACTTCAGTTGTGCATTAACCCTTAATGGGGGCGTACCTTATCCAATGAGAGAACCCAAGGACCCAACCAAGCTGGTCCATTGGTCAAAACATGCCACAAACCAGATCCAAACACATGAAGGGAACCACCGTAAAGGCATCCCAAAAAAAATTCAAAAGAGACCACTAACCATCCCTACAACACAGCTTACCGACCAAACACAAACCCAAAACACAGTTCAAACAGAAGGGGTTCTTGAACTCAAAACATCCCACAACATCAACATTTTCAAAAACCCATAATACAAACCATACAAAACTATTCATCAAGACATCATGTTTTTCTTTAAAACCAATTCTTTGAAAACAAACGGTTTAGCAGTAATCGTATCCACCAATGGTACCCCATGGGCCTCACACATGCATGTTTTTATGCCACACCGGGCACCCTCCTCATATCCATCCCAGCACTCATCCATTCATGCCATCAACCATCCATCATCCCATATAACCCCATTCATGTGGTCACTCATGGAAATACCAAAGGGTACAAAAAAACTTCCTTCCACTTTTCAAAAAAAAATGGTCAACCAACCCAACCTTTTTCTCAAAACTTCTAACAATGAGATCAAAATCCCAATTCACATCTTACAAAACATTTCATAAGGACACAACCATTTAGATAAGAATCCATAATTCAATAAAAAAACATATTCATTCCTTTCACAATCATTTCAAAACATTTCCACCCATTTCAAAACACTTCTAATTTCATAAAAAACACCATTTCATAAATCTCCATTTAATTAAGAACTCAACTCTTCTCATTTCAAGACAAGGTTCTAAAAGTTCATAATTTTTTTTATTCAGTAGTCACCAAACCCAAAATCAATCTTCAACCCCCACACAAAAATTCTATAACACTAAATTTAATCCAAAACACTTTTGAAAACAAACTTCAATACGGTTCCGGCTTTCAAAAGAGGTGTAAGAATACTATTTTCCATTTCAAAACAATTCTAAAAATTCAGCTCCACCATTTCATAAATCAAAACATTCCATATTTATTTTAAAATCATTTCACAAAAACTTTACACTTCTTAAAACCAAGTCAGTTTAAAACCAAAGTTCCAAGATTTCAAAACTAAAGAACACAAGACAATGCGAGAGGAAACTAGTTTCAGTGGGTAACTTGGACATATGGTTGGCGGCCATATTCCAATCACTTCACTATCACAGAGAGTGTTCTAGGGAATATCCCTAGCTCCACATGGCTTGCCAGGCCCTGTGAGCTTACTGAGACCATTAACCCAACTCTCTTTTCATTTCCCCTAATCATCATCAGACCAATAAAACCAAAAGACATAGATAAATCCATAATTACCATGGTTACTTGAATCCCATCATGAGGTGTGCTGGCCAGGCTCACTACCCATGACTGAAATTTCAAGTCCCAAAAAAAATCCTAGCTCCAAACTATGTTGACTCTTCCCCAAATAACATGACCCAAGGAGAGAACCTCCTTTGATACCATTTTGTCACGAACCGGATCTGGTCACCACCAAAACCGGCACCAAACCCAGCCTGTGACATGACCCAAAGGGCGTTCCCTATCCCCACGGGCTGGCACAAGTTCCCGGGTATCATTAATTTAGGTTTGGGAATGATTTACCCGAGTATGAAAGCATAAAACATTAAAAACAATCCATAATATAAATCTGAAATTTTTGAGCCAAACAAGAGTTAAGTAAAAACCAGAACAGAGTACATTGGTTTAAAGATAATAAAAGTGGTCCAAATAAAAATAATTATAGCATCAAGACATCCCCAAGGACTCCACACGACTAGGGGTCATCGCCCCCAAGCTATCTCCACAACTCTGCACCAAGAATGAGAACTGACACCATGAACTGCCATCACCCTTAGCCTTTCCTTTACCTGAATCAAACATAACCAAGTCTACATACACCCAAGGGGTTTAATTAGGGTGTGAGCCTAAGCCCAGTAGGATACCACCCAATTATTCCAAATATTAAGAAATACAATGTGAAAAAGCAAGCAATTTTCAAATGCAAGGAAAAGTAGTGTTAAAATTTGAAGAAATGAAACCTCTAATTGAAAATAGTTTTCAATCCAAAATTTTCAGAATATTAACACATTAAAATAGAATTGTTAGATACTATAAATTACTTCCAAACAAACCCTATGACAAGGGTGAATACTACAAATCCAATGAGCAACAACATTGGGAACACCCCTAGGCACTAGGTTGTCTTGGGCCCTATGTACCTCGTACCTCAGTGTAACGTAACCATAGAAAAATCCTTTCTCGTGCACGAGCCACTAGTAGGGAACATACCCATAACCTAGTGGTCCCCAATAATCATCCACATAGTTTAGTTAGAGTTGTCGTTATCCAAATGCTAGGTGAAACTGGGACAAAACCCATCCGGTCCACTAGCCGTACTAGTACAAGTCCGCCCCACCTAGGTACCTGGGCTTCCCCTTTTGTGCTCAATCAATTCCAGAATGCATCATAAATAAATTTTCATATAAAACACCATTACTGGTCAAACACAACCAATACAGTAGCTATCACATTTTGTACCACTTAAAACATGCAACAAAACACTTAGATTTTTCATAAAACAATTCCTCAAAATCTCGTAGTGTTTCAGACACAAAACTCCTTATACACCTCACTTGCATACTATGTGCACATATTTAAGCTACAAAAACATAAAAGTAATCCTACTACATTTCTGTGAAAACACAAAATAATTTTTATGGCAACCCCATATGGTTCAAGAAACGACATCATTGCAAAGTCTCCATTTTTTACACAACACAACTCTTAGAATTTCATGTGGTTCACAAACACCATTAAAACCTGATTTTTCAGTAAAAAACACAAGGTACAATCATTAAAAACAGTATTTTTATCCCTATTATAGTTCAATAAAATCAACTAGTTACTTTTAGGGTATCCCCAATTAAACTAATAAAACATTTCTATGAAAAACCCCCAATTTCACATGAAATTGGCCTTTAGGATTCATTTTAAATACAAACACCACTAAAACTATATTTTTCAGAAATAATAAAATTGAATAAGCATGAAAATACCATAAAAACAGTATCCAATTCACAAAGATTTCATACACAATGGAATCACCTACCAAAACCAAGGAAACCCTTGAATCCTTTGTGCGAAAACTCTAACGCACCACCGCCGCACCTCAAGAAAGGTAAACCAGACCTAAAACCAGAATTTAAGACCATAAAACACAATATAAAACCTTAAATTTTAAACCCTACTTCCTGTACATAAGAAACCTCAATGATAATGGAAGAAACCCTAAGTAAATTGGATGTAACCCTAAACAAATTGAAAGAAGAAAGGAGGAGAACAACATACTTAAAATATCTTGGAGAAATCGCCCCCCAAAATACCGGTATATGATTTCAAAAATACTCAAACCTTCAAGGGAGGTTCGAACAAGAATAGGTAGATCATTTAGGAATTTGAATGGGGGAAAAAGAGTAAGAATCGAAGGAGTTATGAAGGAAACAAATTACCTTTATAAATCTTCCCGAAATTTGGGTTCTTCAGAATTTTTGACCTAAATCGCGATGCAAATGAGATGAAAAGAGGGTGGGAGTATATTGGACGCGAGTCTGGGTTCAAGGGGCGTGTTTGGGGCTTGGAATCACCTAAAAATACTTAAAAATGAATAAGTTATTAATTAATCAAATTTTATTTTTAAAACTGGAATTGGGCTTTCGGGCAGGCCCAATCCCTTAAATAAAAACCCATATACACCTTGTTTATGGATTTCCAAAGGCTCCAAATTTTAATTTTGGTGTTAATATATCAGGGGAGGACATTTAGGAGTTGGAATGAGTGAAAAATATTAAAAAATTAATAAGTTATAAAAGAAACAAATTTATTTTTAAATCTGGAATTGGGCTCACGGTTTGGCCCAATTCATGAAAACTCACCTATTCTCCATAAAAACTTTGGAAACCCCCCAAAACAAAGCATTAATGGAAATTAAAATAAAAATACATTTAAAATAATCTATGTATATGACAAGGTAGGAGGTACGGTTCCATAAAATACCAACAACTATAATTAATTACTAACACATGAATTAAAAACATCAAATATGATCATTTCTAAATAAATAAATATATGTAGGGTTTAGAGATATGATGACTGGTTTCCATCAGTAGCTCTTAGTATCAGTGAGATTGTAACGGTGGACTTGAGTCATTATGTCTTATGTCGGTAGCTATTACTCTTTGTAACAGTAGCTCTATGTATCGGTAGCTCTTTCCATCACTAGCTCCTTTTATCGGTTGCTCTTTAGTACTGGTTTCATTCTTGTATCAGTAGAATTTGTAGTGGTAGAATTTTGTCTGTGTCAGCAGACTTGTATCGGTAGCTATCTGTCGGTATCTGTCTGTATCAACAAACTTGTATCGGTAGCTGTCTGTCTGTCTGTATCGGTAACTATTTGATTATAACAGTAGACTCAATATCAGTAGCTATCTTTCTGTCTGTATTGGTAACTATTGTGAATACCGGTGGACTTATGCATACAAGTGGACTTACTCTATCGATAGGTCAGTATCTGTGACTCGAATACTAATATGTTCTATGAAAAACATATCTATATTGAGTTAGTATTATTTAAAAACAAGTATAAACATATATAACCATCTATTAACAAATTCCAATGATAATTTTTATATTTTATCAACTTAATAATATGATTTCATAGATTGAAAAAATAATTAATATAAAGATAAACAATATTTGGGATTATCAATGCATATTGAAACATAATTGAGATTATCAAAACAGGTGAGTTCAACACAATTTTTTGTTTCTAAATTCCAAACTAGTAATTTCATGAATGTAATTATAATAAATATCCATGTATGGATCATCTTGAATAAATCTTTAATCTAAACATTGTTAACTCCTCAACCCAACATATTATAGTGGAAGTGATTTTTTCTTAATTTTTAACCTTCATTTCCATAATATATACAAAATTTTGTGTTTTATAAGAGATAGTATCTATAAATAACTCTCATTATTATAAATAATGAAAAATGGAGTTTAGTTACTCATTGATTGTTTTTTTTCAAATATTTTCTATTGGATAGTACACTTTTTGATCATGGGTTTTGAAGAGATATGTATAATTGGTGTAACATAATGTGTGGTAGTTGATGTACATTGATTCATTTGTATTTATTTCTAAATAATATAAAATAGAGTAATAATTTCTAAATATATTTATTATGAATATTTCTCATGATCCCCACCCTACTATTGTTCAGGAAAAATAACTCAAAGAATGGGTTTTATAATTTTTTCTTCCCAAATATCACAACATAAGTTCTTAATTTTAGTAAAATTATGAAATATTTTTGGAGTGCTCCCACACAAGATAATTAATGGATCTTATTGATAAATAATCTAAGAGAATAAAATTAGATTTACATAATTAAACTAATGTTCACCCTAGACACCAAGATATTCTATAAAATTTACCAAATTAAATCAACATACACAATATAGGACTCTGAATAGATGAGATGAGGTAATTTTTTTTACCCTAACATAAAATGAAATTATTTCAATAGATATTCTTATAAAAGAAGAGAGATAATATAAGGAAAAATAAAGAAAATTGTGGCTCAAAGATAAATACCAAAACAATAGCTATTTTTATGATTTTATCCATGAAATGAAATATGTGGCGAATTTCAGTATTTATCTTTATGATTTCTCAATGACCAATGATGTTGAGGAGACTGGTCCTAAAATAGTGTATTATTTTTCTACCTCACTAAGTAAATTCCATGTTGGGTCAAGGGGTATCCACCCTAATGATAGGGAGGATCACTCTCTACCCAATAATATTCCATGATCTACTGAGGGTCCTCATAATGTGATAATGGAGACCATCTATTTATATGGGGATATTGAGGAGGTCGTGTTCAATATAAATCCAGATAGTGTCTTAGGTCATAAGGGATTACAAGGATTATTCTATGTCACTGTGTGGGAGATCATTAAAGAAGATGCTATAGTATCCATTCATGACTACTTCCAAGGATTTAATTTTTACATATTTTTTTTAATTTATCATACAAGATTATATAAATACGTCTCAATGAAAGACTTGAAATCTTACTCCATAAACTAGTCTCTAAATAATAACACTGTATTGTCAGATTAACAAGTATTAAAAGTGCCATCAGTTTAGAAAAGGATATGATGTTAGACCTTTATAAGAAAAAATTATTGATCCAAAATCTTGGGGAATATTAATATCTTAATGTTCTTGTGGAGTATTTGATTCCCACAATGGTGTTTTAATTTATTCTGTCATAGCTTATCACACCCATGATTTTTTGTCTCCCTTATGGTTAGGTTGTTTTTATTTTTAAATCCATTTGTGGGATTATTTAAGGAGATCTAATATACAATATCACGTATTTCCTAAAATCAGGATGTTCATAGAGGAATCTTAAAATGTATATTACTAATTAATTGGCGAGATATTTATAGAATATTCTTTCCAAAATGACTTAAATAAATGTTATATTGATTGAATTGTCCAAAAATATATTCCCCCGGACCTATATTAGTGATCTTCTATCAATAATAGGAATTCTATTAATCAATATTGATGATCTAGTTTAAAGGATCTTGGGTCATGTTAATCTATAAGATCTAATTTCTTTTATTTAGAGGATGGATTACCCCCATCACTAGTATCTTTACTTGAATACCTATGTATGTGATATCTATCATAGTGGACCCTAATGGTTTCATCACGAGTATAAAAACATCATTAATATCTTCCCATGGAAATTCCATCAAAAGGTATGTTCAATATTATTTCTTAGACTTGGCTTGTGAAACATGTGGGAAAATTGGGGATAAACATATAGAGTCATGATTAATGCATAAGAAGCATGTGGGAAACACATGAATTGGAATCAATTTCACTTAATTCTATTTGATTTAAATTTTTTGTAGCTAATGAATATAGTTTCCCTTAGGTATATAAGAAATGATAAATATTGCGTACTATACTTTTTAATATACTTCTTGGGACACGTTACAATATTCTTTAGAATGCACATTGGAGAATTAGGCGACGTTGCATTTCTTTTTAGAAATATAACTAGTATGGATTATAACTGGATTTTCTAAGTTTTATGTACCAAATAATGAGAATTTAAGAATCTATATACTAACCCACTCTTACCAGTGTTGTATTTGATAAAGAGTATAAGGATTTGGCGTCTAGTTTAAGGTTGGTGGAATATCCTAATAGATGTGTGTTTACATCATCATATTTAGGATTGTTTTACACAACCAATTATTTTATGATTAAACATGTTTATTATAAATTAGACTAATCAGTTAATATTTTATATAACAAATGTATCCCTTATAAATATATCTTTCTAACTAGAAGAATTATTCACAAGACTCTTACCAATAACAATATTATTCCACACAAAGGTATCAATTTTCGATCAAAATGGATTTGTTTCTCAAACTCTAAAGTGGATTTTTAAGTACATATGATTCATAAATGAGATTAGTAATGTTATTTCTCACACTTTATATAAATTTTTTTTGTATCACCATATTCCATGGTGATCTTGTATTGTTTTTTAATTTGTGGTATCACAATATTGATATTTCTTCCTCATAAGGTTAATCTCATAGTGGATCACATTTCATTGGATGTTGGGTTATATGGGAGGCTCATAATAAATTCCAACACACAGGAATAATCATCAATTATACTCACAAAAAAACATAGTAAATTTCTATGATTTATGGGACGGGTTCATTGACCACAATGGGTATCAAATCTATCTATCTGATTAGTCTTTATTAGATGTTTTTGTAACCCGTGATAGACATTGAAATATATGTTCATGTCCAATTAGTGAACTAGAAGTCACTTAGATTTTGATTTAATCATAAATCAGATAGTATATGTTTTACCATATAATTGGTTTTAAATAGGATTGGGGCACCATTCTTTATATGGGGATGGTAATCCAATCATCATGAAATCCATGCACATTCTCTTTGGGTCACTCTTATTTAGATAATGCGATATTCATACCTCATATATGGAATCATACTCATCCCTCCTAGTTTAATTATTTAATGGTTTTTATTCTATTCCATATTCCATCACAATCCACAATCATGATTATAAGAAAATTATTCACCATGGGGTCGTGATTGTCCATACATAGAATAAATCCAATAAGGGGGAGATATAATAGACTCTAAAGGTGACCATAAAAATCTTTTCATCTATTTAGAAGTCATTATTCTCATCTAATTGATAATAAAAACATTTTTTGTGCAGATTCCCCATGGCTCCACCACCTATGACCTCTACGCGATCTAGTTTTTCAGTTCCTCCACTTAATAAAATTAGTAATTTTTTGTGAATAAAAAATTCTCAAACATCTTATAACTTTTTTATCCATCATAAATGTCATTTTACATCAAATAAGATAAATTAAAACCAAAAATCCAAATTTTAATAGGTTATATGATTCTCCTGTAATCATCAAGTTAATTCGTAAACATTTTGGGACTATAAATGTGTTGTTGAAAATTCCCATGGTTCCAAGAAACATTAAAAATAAATACATTTTATATTTTATCAAATTAAATATATTTGATCCATTCTTACTGTAAAAAATAATATTAATAGGTGGATTCATATTCATACATTGAATATATAAATCTTTTTCCATCATGATGACATTACACCTAAAAAATAATCATTCTCTAATGTTATTCATAATATACTATATCTCCCAAAAATCATATGAAACATTAACACCTTAAAATTAGAGTTAATGATATATTCTTACACTTGTTGAAATTTACATTGAGAGACTTGTTTTTCATAGATAAAACTATGATTTCTTACCCTTTTACTATAAACCAAATGGTGAATTTCTTTTTGAAACTATCATAAAATAAAAATAATTTTAATAATTAAACATATATGAGGAGAGGATATATTTGAATCATCTTTGGGATTTGGTAGAAAATTTGACCCCAAGATTAACAACTATTTCTCAAATTATCGTTTTGCAAATTGTTTTGTGATAATATCCTCCCTTTTAATTTTTATTAAAATGATCAACCAAAAGAATTCTTCAAGCCACCATTAATTTGATAAATTTTCATCACATTTCAATAATTTTAGTGAATTATTACTATACAAGATACTTTTTAAGAATAAATTAACATTTATTTTTACATAATATAAATATCTGAATCTTCAATTCATCACCAAGATCGTCCAACTATTTCTTCTTCAAAATTTATTAGGTTTATTCACTAATAATTTATCTATATTATATCTAAACATTAATGATTGAAGTAATTTTTTTATTATTATTAATCCAACAAATAAACTTTCATCCACTAAATAATTCCCCTCTGATTGTAGATTATTTAACCCCAATGATTATAACCCAACATGCATCAAAATATGCTACAAATTTGAATGTTACTCTGAATTGTATACCAAAAAATAATACATGGTTATTCAAAAATTAATCATCTTTCCTTTTATCATCCTAAAATTATACTTCATTATATTTATTTGAGACATTTATTCAAAGAATATGACATAAAAATTTACGGCCTCTCTACTATAAAATATAATAATATTCCAATCATTCCAAAAATTAATGTTAGATCAAAATACTTTATAACATCTAAATTTTAATTATTTACATTCATGAGTAACTAGTATTTAAATTAGTATTCAATGTTGCATTTAAATCTATGTTTACACATCATTTAATATTAATCACTAGGGATTAACATATACTCCCTTTTTTCAATACTTACAACAAAACAAAATAGATATGTTCACCAATTATTAATATTTCAAACATTAAACTTGTCAGGTTTTCAAATTCATCCATTATTTATTTCTTGTTATGAAAAATTATAATATAATCAACATATATGAATTCCATGAATTTTTCTACATTTGTGTTTTTGGATTAGAGGTTTTGATAATCACTATCTCGTTTGAAATAAAATTTCATCATGTATGAACCAAATTGACCATATTATGCTCATAGTTCATAATTTAATCCAAATAAGACATAATAACATGGATTTAATTATATATATCCTCACAATTTTGGAATACCACTTGATTTTTATGAAAAAAATATTCTTTGAGAACTCCATTAATGAATTTAATCTTTACATCCATTTCAAAAAATTGATCCTTTTAAAATAACTACTAAATAATATAATTTTATTGATTATAGTGTCACCAATAATGAAAATACATCATTAAGGCCAATGAATTTAATTTAATCATAACCTTTTAAAACAACCTTTCCTTATTTTAGATCACATAACCATTCTATTAATAGATTTTTAAAACCCATTTTATTCCAATGGAATGGTGATCATTATAAAATTCCATCATTTCTGGAGTATGGTTATATTTTATTTGATAAATATCTTCATTAATTATTATAACCAATTAAATTTCTTCTCTTTTCCAAACACACCTCATTTTTTTCATTTTTTATTGGAATAATTTTATTTCAAATAATATTAGATTCAGTAATTTCATTGCTAAATTTTATATTTTTGGTAGTGATTTACCATATTTAACTCATACCTCCTCCTCCGAATCAATATCATAGTGTTATTCATGTGATATTTTATAAGGTTATCTATGAATTGATTCATGATTATCCAATTATTCATATATCTCCACTTTATTTGATACATATAAATTAATTCTAGATTTTATTTAATATATGTAACATTATTTATATCATCAATATTTTTGATCCAGTTACTAAAATATTTTTTTGATATTTAATTGGATGAATAACCAATGAATACACCATTATTCACTACATAACCATATTTTTCTTAGGTTCCTTATGTTTAATATACCACTTATATATGAATTTTTTAAATTTATTTGTAGTTATATTTATTTAATTCATTATTTAATATGTTTTATATTCTAAAAATTACATTATAAATTCACATTTTTAGTGTATCTACAATATTAACTATACACTTTCAATAGTTCCTCATGATACACTCTTAACGAGTAGTGTTTTCACTATTATTTAACCATGTGGCCTACCTTTTCGCTACAAAATTTTAATTATAGTGTATTTATTGATGAAAACTCATATTTCATTACATAATTATCTATGTAATTATCATCTTAAATACGGGTGTATTCTCTAATGTTCATCGATCATTGAGTTTTAATCATTCTTCCAGTTTCATTTTCATCTCACCCATAGTATCTTTTGACATATTTTATCACATATTTTTTATTTTCATGAATATTATACATGACAAAATTATTTAATAATACCCTAAAAAGAAGAAATAAGGTTATCCCCTAGTCCAAAAATGTTTCATAGTACAACAAATAATGGTATGAATCAATTAAAGAAAATTTAAAGCACCTATTTGTATTTATTTTTCATTATATTAACAATTTATTTTATTCAAACTTCTTATTTATATCACTATATAGATTTAAAATATCAATACCTTATTTAGACTTTTAAATATTTTCCTTTCACTGTTGATGTATATACTAAATTCATCAGTGCTACAAGTTATCTTCCACTTCCAATATAAGGATACATGATTCATTTTTCTTATACAATTGATAGATATTTCCATTAGTCTACTCTTATTTCATCAATTCATCCTCGATTTTTACTTGTCTTAGATAAAACTTACAATTGAATACTATATTGAGCACAGATTCATAAACATGACTCATAATAAAGTCATTATGTCAAAGACCATCCATAAAAATGACATTTATATTTATTAATTTTTCTAAAACCTAAATCAAATTTTTATTATCTTTGATCTTCAATTTTCCATTATTTCATAATTAAATTGTAACATCATCATGTTTTTCATATCTTCAATTAAGACCGCATTTCAGATCATCGGGGATGAACATAAACTATCAAATGTCCATGTGATGATGTTATTCCTCACTTTGAGATAGATTTTACTCAAGATATCATTCCATTTATCTTATTTTTCCTTTAAATATATTTCTAGTTATGTTGAGACATATTTGGGTCTTTACTCATTACTTTTATCATGAATAATAATGTTTTCAACCTCTCCTTGTAGAGATATTTTTTTCTCAAATGAAAGGTTTTTCATATACTATGTATCCATTATTCATAAGCCTCAAATATATTTATTTTAGATACTAATTTACATATAATTCTAATAACTATATAAAAATATAGATACTTGGAAATAATATCCATGAAAATAATTTCATCATTATTATGTAGGATATGTAATTGTCCTTATTTCATTATCTTAGGTGACTCACCTTATAAATGACTTCTATTCTCATAAAAATATGTCATTGTGTAACCCAAGGAACCATAAAATTAAAAATACATTAAAATTAATATCATATAATTTTTACTCCATAAAATCATATAATGCAATTTTTTAAAGACTTTTTTATTACTCTTGATGAGTTTGATGGATAATTTCATCAAAACAATTTCTTTACATTTACCAAAACACTCACAATATGAGTTTTTAATGGTTCTAAATTATATAAATTTGCAATAGTTCCAAGAGAATTCATCAATTCATCAAAAAAGTACTATTTATGAAAATTAATTCCTCTTTATCTCTATACATGACATTCAGATTTAGAAAATTCCCCAACTACAGCTTTCTATTGAAATTTTGATGTTTCAAATCATTTTCTAGTTTATTTGTTATGGTAGAAATATATCTTTAAAGTTATTATATATTTTTCCCTAAATATTTAATGAAATATTTATGTTAGTTGATTATATTAGATTATTTATAAATTATTTTCTTAAAGTCAATCAAACTGCCTATATTATCTTCATTAATAGTATTATCATTCAAAATATTATCTAACTAAGTGATATTGACATTATGTTTATCATGATACTAAATGAATTCATTCAAAATCCCACTGATATTCATTGTTTTCATCCATTTAGTATCCATTTCCTTTAGTACCCCTTAATGTTGAACATTATGATCAATAACTCCTTATTGATCTTCATTGTTATTATTGTTAGGTAATTATGTTTCCACCATTTCCATCATGTAATCTTCATAATAATATTTGCATTTGGGTTCACCTTCATCAAAATATGTATCATCATGTGCAACCTCTTTACACCCAATTAAATTCATTTAAAAATATTTATAAATTGGTTTCTATATATTAAAATCCTTATTGTTTAAAATTTTAATTGAAATTTTTTTAAAAAATTACCTATCTTTATTTTCCACCAATCCTTATTAGATACCTAATTGTAATGGTTTTAAATTTACCATACTTGAAGCATTGGAATATTAGTTTTCCTTCAATTATACCTTTTCTTAATGATCACTTAGTAATAAAAAGAGAGATATAATCACCCAAAAAAATTAATCTACTTTATTATGATTGGTTACATAATTACATATTACATTAAAATCATTTAGTTTATATGGGTTACGTTTCATTACTTGTATATTTTATAAAATTTAATATTCCACCAAGTCTCATTGTTGTTTACTAGGATATAAATCCACCAAATTCATTTTCTAATGTTTTTTACCTTTGGATTGTAAAAATATGTTATTTTTTTTACTATTTTATTTAAAATATACATATCACTAATTTTATCACTATGTCTAGATTCTAGGTGAAGCTCATCACTTTAAATTGTATATGATTTAATGGTTCATTCAAAAATTAATTTTTTTAACATTTTTATCAAAATTTATAATAGTTTTATTCATTTAATTAAATTACATATTTATGGGATTGATAATATATATTCATTAAATATAAGTAGAGAATATATCTAGCCAAAGTGATTGAGGATTGGATCTTATGAGATTCTTCATGATCTAAAAGTTTCTTCCATCAAATTATGGATCCATATTTTTTTAGGAACATTCTCCATATGATAATTTTTTTAGAAGACAACTATTAGTCTATGATAAAATATTTTACAACCACTATAGTCAATAACATTCTAATAGAATAGTGGGGGAAATTTGGGAATGTAATTTTTTTCCCTAAGTGATCATGTTATCATGTTAGAAAGAACACTCAAATCTAACAAAAAATACAACAAAGAACAAAAAATAAATAATGAACTAATATCTCATGAATACGAAAATTTTAATAGGTTCACATTCATGGTATATTAAAAATCACAATACACAAAAGATGTGATAATTTAAAAATAAATATAATAACTCTCTTTTAATTAAATATAACTTTTATCATGTCCATGGCTCACCTACAACCAATACCTCCCCTCACACTACATTTTAATAAGCATACAATTATATGATTTACAGGTGATTATAATGAATGTACCAACGATAATTATTGCATCAATGCAATGTAGGATTTTCAATTTTTCTCTATCTCGAAGAATAAATTTCTGCCGTCAAAAATGATTTCATTCTCCAACCTTGGAACACAAATATTCTCATAACATCAAATAATTTAATAATTAACCTCATTATTACTATTTTTTCAATAGGTTTGTTTAAATATATTCCAAACCATTAAAATAACTCATATATTATCATTCTTATCTCTCTATAGAAACTCAAGAGCATTTATGATAATTCTTTCCTCCCTATTGGTCGACCAATCATTGTATCAAAAAAATGTAAAATTTTATATTAATCAGTAAAATACTCAAATGCGTAAAAATATTTAAATATGTATAATATATATATATATATATCCATGACAACATGTCACAATTTATGTCATTGAGATGTAATGTATCTCAATTACTATAACTCTCTAAAAATCATTATGCAATAGTTTTTCAATTTTCTAAAAAATCATTCTATTTAAAATATAAAAACATTATTAGATAAAATCCTTGTTGTGAAATGTGTAGCATTACAACATTAAGATCAGTTCCATATAGAATTAACAGTTATAATCATGGATTAAAACCATTAATTATAACTAAAATCTCAAGTAAATTCCTTTAAAAATGTTCTACATCACAAAAAAACGTTGATGTTTCAATATAACCCCAAAATAATAATAAAAACACAAAATCCATCAATATTATAACATACAAATATTCAATGGTCACCTAAGGAGTAACACATTATACTGCTCATTTTCATTACCTATATATCTTACATGAAAAAAATCATGGGGTATTATTTACTCACTATGGTGTAATATTTGTTTAGAAAACTAACTAAATTTTTTAAAAAATTATAAAATTGCCATTAATAACAATAAATATTTTGTTTTTATTTTCACATTCTTTACTGAATCATAATTAAAACTCCAAAAATATCTTCAAACATATTCTAGAAATTATCAATATTATTTTTCATCCAATAATTCAAATTTATAGCAAACACAACCACTATTGAATATGTTTTATCATTCTCATTGTGTGATTATATGAGGACCCAATAGTAGTAGTGAAGTTAAGAATTGTATTTATTATGGTGGATTTGGAATGTTATATAAATATTTAGAATGATTATGGAAGATAGTTTCTTAGAGAATCCATAAGATCTTATATAGTAGCTGATTCAATCTTATGGCCGACCAAAATTATACATCTATATTAAATGAAGATATGATGTCATAATTAATAATGATTTTATAGTCATGTTGGTGTTTTTATAAGGTCATATTCAACTAATTTTAAATGAAAGTTATGAAATTTTAAAAGAACTATTAATATTGTATTCTTTTTTAGGACATATCTAATGAAATAATAAAACAAGATAATGATGGTAATTTAATTTATTTAGGATTTATAAATATCAAGAGTATTTCCATATCCAAAATTGAATTTCAATGATAGTTATTAGTTATAAAACCTATTCTATAAAAATGATCTTCATTACCAATGCTTATGATTGGTTTATATTTTTATTTGGTGAAATCCAAAAAGAAGTGGAAAACTATAGGAAAGTGCTTGAAAAAGGTACTTGCATAAGGATTTAAAGGATAATGAAAAAATAGATATATTTTTATAATCCAATTCGAGTATGGTAATAAACCAAAATAATTTTAATAAATGGAAGATGTTATTATAAATGTTTAACTTTAGTAATGAATGTATTTTATGTGAAGGGAAGGTTGGTGGGTATAAAAAGGTGCATGTTTGGAAGCACCAGTCATTATTTTATATCATCCTTTATCTATCAATTTATACCCAAACATTATCCTGTCATTGAATTTCATATATATTTTGATATATTTAAACATGTGATATGATTACAACATCACATTTATTTTTAAATAATTTCTCTCTTAAGGAAACCAATATATCATTTTGTATCAATATTTAAATTATATTAACTTTCAATAGGGATACCAATTTTTCCATTATAGAGTACAATTTCTTATCCCTACACTAAATTTTATATCCATTATAATTAATATATTATACATTTACTAAATAATGTTTTTTTATATCAACCCCACTACTAAACTGAATTGTTTCATAGATCCCAAATTATTAACTAAATTAATTTATGACACAATATATAACGTGTAATATTTATAATTATAAATATATATTTTCATTATCCATTTATAGGGTATGATATTATTTTTATCTAATTGAGTTGACTAAAAGATAAATTAATATTTTTGTAATTTTTTTATTGTTTTCAAATGATAATGGGAAAAGTATATAAGAATCAATGGTTTTAGTTGACTAACCTGGATTATATACAATCCACTAATTAATAGATTAATAAATTAATATCATTTCTCTATTTTTTTCTCTTAAAAACCCTTTATAGCAAAGGATTTATTTATCTCAATATTTTCCTATGTTTCTCGAATGAGCATGAGATACTCCTAACCCAATACCTTAGCTGGCCTCTGATAGAGCCCGAAGGGTATTATTTATCTCCATGAGATGAAAAATATTTTCAGAACATCAATGAGAAATCTTTGGCAAAGGTTTCACCCAACTAATTAATTTAACATTAATTAGGTTCTATACAGATAACCTGAAATTAACTCTCTATATGTTATAAATTCATGCATCCATGTAATAAAGATCAAAAAACAATAACATAAACATGTTAACATTCACATTAAATAAAAAATGAAACCTTGTCAAAAATAGAAAACAAGACAAGAATCTGAAACAAAAACAAATACCATGCATGAATATACAAGGGGTAATAAATTATAATAAAAAGGGAATTTTATGGGAAGATAATAGGTTGATACATAATATGAGATTAAAAAAACAAAAACAAGAAATATATACAAAAACAACCACTACCCATCATTGTGTTACATGAGGTATATCTTCCACATGTAGCATTCACGGAACCCAAACACAGCTGACATGCATATCCACCACCTCTAATGGGTTCCTTACCATTACCTGTTTGAGTAAAAAAAGGTTGATATACACCCAAAAAGGTTATATATGGTGTCATAATAAAAATCTTAGTAGGATCCCACCATGAACTCCATATGAAACTCATAAAAAATATACCTTGAAAAACTTGTATTAATATATATAAATATATATATATAAGCCTCACATTTTACAGTAAACAAGTTAATTACAAATTTCCTTTTTAACAATTATTAATGAATACAAAGTTTAAGAATATATATTAAAAAAGTGAATCCCTAGTATTTGTACAATACTATGGGGTAAATCCGTGTGTTTATTAGGATGGGTGACTAAGAGATGCCATACGGACATAAAAAAATCTTGAAATAACCTCTAGTAAAAGTAATTTTATTCCCTTGTGTGTGATTATTTTAGAAATGACTAATAATAGAGATATATGTTTCTAATATCCATGGATTTCCATGTTCTTGTGTGAAACCATATTTTGGAGAACAAAATATATCCACCAAGAATGGTAAATGTGCAAACACGAGATTACGATGAATTTTTCCCCTCCAACATACCAAAGGTTTCCCCTAATGATATATTTTCATTCCAAAACATTTTAAACACATATATAATTTATTTAAACAACTTAATTATTATAATTTATAATTCAAGTGATCAACCACATTAAAATAATCCTTTATTATTTTAATTTAAAGTATTGATAATTAAAAACTTTAGTAAATCATCTTTAGTTTGAATATCATTATCAACGTGACATGTTTTTAATTATATCAGGTAATATAGTTGAATAATTTCAAAAAAAAACTAAGGTGTAATTTTTTAAAACAATTCATATATATATATATTTGTGTGTGTGTGTGTGTGTGTGTTTTAAAAACAATTCATTCACTAAAACTCTTTGAAACCAAACCAGAATATGTTCATAATAAATTCCAACCCACATCAACACCAATACATGTTTTTATTTACTCTGAACTATTTAAAAGTGCATCAATAAAATCATGTATTGTAAGTATGGTATGGAATAAAAAGTATCCTACCATAACATGATGAAACCACTAAATTATGGTATTAATGCACATGAAATGAGAAGGAAGGATATTATAAAATCATGATAAACCCCAAACATAAAAACCCATACAGTTAAAAAATGTCCATCATGAACTCTAGGCCTCCATGGCCATAGGGGAAGAAGAAAAACATGAGAATGAAATGGAAAATAATCATAGAGAAAAACGGAATCAATTTACCTTATGATATCTTGATTATTATTGGTGAAAAATTCACTTGGAATTATGTAGAGAAGAAAGAGAAGTGATATGTTGACTTCGTAGGTTTGGAGAGTCTGAATGGGATAGTGAGAGAAGAGAAAAAAGTTAATTTGAGTAGGGTATAAGATTAATTTCAAATATCAGAATTTTTGGTAGGTTTCACAGTTTAGGAAAACATGAACCAACTATATGATACCCACAAAAAATAAACCCCCATATATATATTTATGGTATTTAATGTTTGGGAACACAATATATAAAACTATGGGTTAAACATGTGGTGCCAACTTAGTACCATACATAATGTTGATCTGTAAGGTTTATAATAATAATGAAATTAAAATGTTCATTACTCATACATAGAATAGAAATATCCCAATTTAATTCTATCCTACAATTTTACTCATTGATATGTAAGAGAATCTGCATTATTTAGGGAATAATGCAACAATTGTGGATAATTTAAAAAAACTCTTTTCCCCTTCACATAGACTAGGTTCATGGTTATCACTACATGTGTGATAACTATTCATCATTTAATGATTCCCCATTTCTCTAAATATTAGATGAAATCATGATTTGAATTTATGATTAATGATAAAAATAAATAAATAAAAAATTTAATAGATGAAAATGAAACTGTGGGTGTGAAAATCCCCCTGCATATAACTTTCTACACCCCATAAATCAACCAAGATATGAATGATTAGATAAAATAAATGTTTTATTCTTCCATATAGAGGATTCTATCTCACATTAATCTTGAAAATAACTTGCTTAATGGAATAAATTAATAAAAAAATGCAATATATTTTCGGGGACGTAGTATATATCGATAGTTAACAATCTAAATTGATTTCTCGGTCACTAAAACATCCATCTCCCATTACAGTTCATCCCAATTAAATATTTTGGAGCGATGAGGACAATATATATTCAAATAAGAGATATTAAATATATTATGAATTATATTATCTTATGATTAAACACCAATAGATATGAAAACTTCTATTCTATTCAGTTTTTTTGATGGATCCCACATTCCATGGTACATGTTTTCCATGTATATCGAGCAGTTGAGGACCCATCCTATTAAAAAAATAAAAAATACAATTTCACCACCTAAAAACTCTAAAATATGACTATTATGTAAAAATGATTTATGGACACACTGGCCCATAACAAGCCATTTCAATAGAATCTAAACCATCTTAGTGGTCTCTTGAATAGTGATTGATTCAACTAGAGAAGTCTCTCAAAACTCATCCCAATAGAGGGGGGATTGGAATATTTGTTATATAACATTTCAAAATGATCCATATTAAAAGAGGACTAATTATTATAATTATAATATTTCTCAACCAATGATATATGGGATTACCATTAGATTTTAATATCTTTGATGCAAGTATATTGCATGTCCTCCCAATTTCTAATTACCCACTTTGTATACCCATCCATTTGAGGATGATAAGTCATTCTTAATTTCACTTGGGATCTCATTGCCTATTTATTTCCTTTCAAAAATCGAGAATTAAATAAGGATTATCCATAAAAATGATAGTCTAAGGAACTCTATATAATTTCATGTTCTCATAAAAACAAAACAACTAATGTTCCTATACCATGGTGTTTTCCTTGATCAAAATAAAATAAACTGACTTAATCAAACAGTCAATCACACCCCATCAAACATTTTATAATTGAGAAGAATCGGATAACCCAATAATTAATTCCACGGATATCTCATCCCATTTCCATTTGGGAAATGAATGAGGATGATGCAAACCGATTGTATTTTGATTCTTTGATTTAACCTTCTACCATGTGTACCCTTAGTACATAGAATCTTATATGCTATATCTTAGGAAAGGCCGCCAAAAATGATGTCTCTTTTCATAATACATGATTGTGTATTTTTCATGGATGACATATTGAGAGTGGTATAAATCCTTTATCACATCTATTCTCATTGATAGAGAAACCGCACAATATCTCATAAAATAATTAATCCCCTTATAATATGGTGACCACTCATTAGTGGATTCCCCAAAATGTGTAATTTTCCTTATAAATTTTCAATAGTCATCCCTAGGTTACCTATGGTGAATAAGAATTAGATGAGAAGTATGAAACTAAATATGAGTGAGAAACATATTCTCCTTATCTTCATTTACCTCAACATGCATTTAACCAAGGAGGGTGACAAGATTCTATTCATCAAAATATTCATTAGGGTTTTATGATGAAATCATCCTATAAAAATAATTATCAACCTCGTCTAATATTCATGTTATATAGGAAAAGTAAAATAATAATATTTATATAGGTATTTAACCAATAAAAGTTTCTAGATGTTTAATTTCTTTTGGGGTAAAATATTACTCGAGCATTTATGATTCATATATATGATGAATTTCTCATCAAAAGTTAGTTTTTCTATCATTTAAGCACATATATATCCTTTATGAGATGATTTTCATTGGTATAATAATTATTTTCATGTGGATGAAGCCAGAATGATGAATATTCCCCCACATGATCACTCTACACAAGCAAGGAACCCAATCCCATACATGATGAATCAAAATTAATCAACATTGTTATGGACGTCCATAGGTAGAACCAAAAATGGATATGAGGGAAAACATCAGTTGAAAAGATCAATGGATACTTGAAACTCAAGTCTCCATATAATCATCATCACTTTTCATGTGAGATTGTTTAAAGGTAATTAAATATTAGAGAAGTCTAGAAAAATCATTGGTAATATCCCGAAAAACCCAAGAATCTACATATCTCAAAGGCATTTTTGGGTTATTCGCACAACATAACCAATATCACCTATTTAAAATCACTTGAAATGTATTGATCTGACCCCACATTCCCAAATAGCTTTATATTCATGATTCAAAAGATATATTTTTATATATTTTCCTAAATTTGGTCCTGGAAAAGATTTACCATTGTAATCCTCAAGTGACCAACAACCCCTTATTTGGATATGGAATAAATTATGATATCAAACATGAACACCATGAAAAGGGAATCGATGTATCGATGGAATATTTCTTTAATCAGATCTATGAATACAACATGAGAAATGGTTAAAGATAATGGAATTACTAGTTTTTCATAATGACCATTCTTCCTTTGGAAGGTAGTATAAGGATTATTGTCATTACTCATCCCCTAAGGCCCATGTCATGACTACCCCAAGCCCGCCTTCCATAGGCCAGGGGCTGACGACTAGCACCAAAGGCATATTCCCTAAAATCGGGAAGGCATTATCTTTATAACCTGTAACACACAACCAAGAACACATCAAGATACGAACTCAAGTAAACTGAACAGTAATCAAAGTGTGTACAATAAGTAAACGAGGCCAGAATATTATCCCAATTGGAAAGTACAAGGAAAATGATAGTACAAGTAAACTGGAACATCTCCTATGATTACCCGCCAAGGATCCTACCTGAATGGTAGGTATAGCTCTCGAATGGTCATATCTTCGGTACGCCTCATCTAGGTCCACCACCAAGCTACCTCCAGTCCTGGTACTCTCCTCCACAGTCAACGCTATCCATCGTCTGCACCAACCAAAATGAGGTGTGGGCATAGCCCGTGTAGGGGTGAGTATAACAATACTCAGTAGGGACCCCGAGACCCTCAAGGTATCAAAAATCCACCAAGGATAAACCATACGGCAAGGAAACAACTGTCAACCCTACATAGGTATATGCCCATACATATACCTAACTTATAAATTATTCCCATCTCAGTCATGAGGAAAACACAGAGTCCAACTCAAAGGCCCAAAGATCAACTGTTCCACTAAGGAAGGTATAACACAAAGGCAAGTAACACATAGGTAGTCCACACCGAAGAATACCACCAAGGTATTACTATGAAGGAAAGTACCACATAGGTACAGACTGATCTCACATTAGATATATCTCAGGCAATGTAGTAAAGATGAATAGTTACAACTAAAGAATCATCTTACTCCATTAAGAGGCAGACCCATGAAGGATCATAAATCCTCATCAGGCCCACATAGGATCTCTTGGTGCTGACCAAAACATCATCGCTCGGTGATGACCCATAGAGGATCGCTCAGTGCTGACCCACACATGATCTCTAGGTGCTGACCCACATAGGATCGCTCGGTGCTAACCCACACAGGATTGCTCGGGGCTGACCCACACAGGTTCTCTCGGTGTTGACCCACACAGGATCTCTAGAGTAGTCATGCATGGAATCCTAGAGCGGTTCCATGTGGGACCCTCAATTACGGACCCATGAAGTATGTCTTTCTCAAGTCACAGCCAGCTAGTAGGTTCCCACACTATGCTTTCTTGTCTCTAGGAGGGTCTTCTCCACAATCCATTGGTTGATCTTACAACATCCACAAAGTCCCATGAAGATGTTTCTCAATGTACCACCACGTCATAGTGGTCTCAACACAAAAGAAGGTGCATCAATCAGATGTTTGGTCTATGAGTTATTAGTCTTTTAGTCCTGGGGGCCCAGTTGGATTTATGCTTGATACAACCTGACCGACCCAAACAAACCATGTCCAAGACACGGTGAACAATAAGTCCAATCCTTTTTCGAAAAATCACATGACATGTAGAAATGTCACACGCTGTGTCTTCAGACCCTGGGTACTGCCCGTGTATGACGGCCCATGTCGTAAGGCTGATCATGTAGGAAAGTAAGTACACAGCGTGTGGTATGGATTACATGTCGTGTCCGAATAACTGGGATCGGCTCTGTGTACGTTGTCCATGTGCCTTTACAAAGCCTCAACCCATGTAATCCAACTCGTGTAACTGGTACACGGGTTAACCCTTGTCACTAGCCCTGCTTGGCCATGTGGTGGAGTACATGGCTATGTACTCCACCTCGTGTCCATGTATCCCTGGGATACACACCAAGTCCCGTGTAGCTGCCTCTGCCATGCTGCATAGAGAGTACATGTCATGTCTCAAAGTTGTGTAATTCTTCTTGTGTCCGTGTATTTCCCAGAATACATGCCAAGTCCTGCATAGCCGCCTCTTCCATGCTCCATAGAGAGTACATGTCGTGTCTCGAAGCCGTGTAATTCTTCCCATGTCCGTGTATTTCCCAGAATACATGTCGAGCTTCAGGGAAGGTCCAATACATCCTGTGACTGGGGTCACACAGCTTGTGATACCCTTCTGACGCCTGAAACCCTAGACACCGTTGTTGGTACTACACGACGTGTTCTTTGGAAGTATACGCCGTGTATTCCAGAATTCTCCAGAAACAATGCCTCTCATGAGCACGCCACCCGTGATGCCTTGATCATCATTTTGACGATCCGATCTCCATGAAAATCTAGGTTCTAGGTCACCCCGATGTCCTGAAGTTGTCTCTATTGTTTTTAGGACTTCGATCGGCCTTGAAACCACGTTTTGATCCACCTACATGAAGAACGGTCAAAGAATGGTCTTTCCCAATTCGGTCTGATCCTCCATCCACCATCATCACCGCACCACTTCTTGGTTGTTGTGATATCTAGTCTTCAATTTGGGATCGTCGCGTCGCAAAACAGATCCACAACGATCCATGGTTCGTCACCCCACGAAGAATGCGAAGAACACACCAAATATTAACAAGAATTGTAGGGAGGTCGGGCCATGTTTGTTTGGCCCGCACTCTCTGCATTAGAGTGGTTGCAAGTGGCTATAATACATGAATTAAAATAATATCAAGAATGGGTATGGGGAATAATTTTAAAATCTTCCCTACCTTGGAGGATTGTTGACGAAGATCGGGAGATGGAAACAGTGAAGGTGAAGTGAGTCCAAAGATCTTCGCTTCTGTGGTCGCACTTCCAAAGTTGGTTTGAACGTCATCCCCATTCTTTAATTCTGGAGTGAGTTCTTTGGATAGCTTTCTCCCAAGTTCTCCCCCTTCTCTTTTGACAACCAAAAAATCCCTTCCAAGAAAAGAGGTTCCAACATAATAAAATATGTTTGTCCAATTTTAAATTGTTGGCAAAAATTTAGCTAGCTTAATTAAGTAAAGGGGGTGGCATAATTAATCAAGGGGAAGTTCAAGAGACTTCCCCACATTTAAGTGAGAGGTTCAGAGGGGTTTTAATATCAGGTGGTCTCCACCACCATAACCTCTCATGGGAGGTTTTAGGGTTGGTGGTCTGCACCCCCATAATCTCAAGGGGAGGATTAATTCTGGTGGTCCCCACCTCCCAATATCAACAAGGAGTTTCAAATAAAAATAAAAATGTGCACAATTTTATTTTTATTTTATTCTTTCACTATTATGTGAAAAGCTAACTTCCTCCCTCGACCTACTATGGTCAAGTTGAAGGTCTTCTTAAGCGAATATCGGCTTTGCGAGTTCAATGGTGCCCTCGGATTTCAAATCTGAGCTCCGATTAAAATGTTAGAAAATCCTGCTCGCACGTTTACTAAGCGTACCCGAAGTAAAGTTCAGAAATTCATTCCGGGCACTCTGGGCCTCAAAATCACGTGCCACCAATTTTCACAGACTCGTAAAATTCCAATTCAATTAAAAAAATTACTTGGAAATTCCGGGTCTTTACATTCTCTATACCTTAGGTCTCTACATCCCTGTAAGCCACAACTCAAAACTAGTAAAACAAGTGGGGGTATTGAACAAGAATATGATCCTCCCGATCTTATGTTCTATCTTGGAGGTTCCTGTGCTACCAAAGAACGCGCACCAGAGGTATCGACCGCCCATGAAGGACCCACTCCTATCGATCATAAATCTCAACTGAAAACTCTGTAAAAGTCGCCCCATCATCGACGTCCAGCTCTCTGTGGTCAATGACGTCGGAAGGGTCGGGCACGTATCTCCTCAGCTGGGATACGTGGAAGACGTTGTGCACCCGGTGCAACTAAGGTGGAAGAGATAAGTGGTAAGCCACCTCGCCAACTCTAATGAGGACCTGGAAGGGTCCAATGAATCTCAGAGATAACTTTCCACCTTTTCCAAATCTCTGCAAACCTCGTCGAGGTGAGACCTGTAGAAAGACGTGGTCGCCATCCTTAAACTCCAGTGGTCTCCATCTCCTGTCGGCATATGACTTCGGCCATATTTGTGCAGTCTTCATCTACTCCTGGATGATCTGCACCTCTCCGTGGTAGCTTGTACCATCTCTGGTGCCAATAGTGCAGACTCCCCTGGGAAAGTCTAGAATAAGGGTGATATGCAAGGTCACCCGTACAATGCCTCAAAAGGTGTCATCCCAATGGTGGAGTTATAACTATTGTTGTATGAAAACTCCACCAAAGGAAAGTCATCCTCCCAACTGCGACTGAATTCGAGGACGCATGCATGTAGCATGTCCACGCGGGTCTGAATAGTCCACTCAGTCCAGCCATCCGTCTGGGGGTGGAAGGTGGTGCTCAAACAAAGCTACATCCCAAAAGCCTCCGAAAACTCCTTCTATAGCTGGGAAGTAAAATTTGCATCACGATCGGAGACAATCGTCGAGGGTACTCCATGTAATCGCAGAATTTCCTGCACATAGAGGCATCACAATCTCTCCACTGAACCCTACTCTTTGATTGGTAAGAAGTGGGCGGACATGGTGAGTCAATCGACGATCACCCAAATAGATTCATGACCCCTGGATGTCCGTGGAAGTCATGTCAAAAATTCCATGGATATCTCATCCCACTTCCACTCTGGGACCACTAAAGGCTGAACCAAGACAGCTAGTACATGATGCTCCGCCATCACTTGCTGACAAGTGAGGCATTGTAAGTGTAACACTTGAGACTTTTATGAGAAATATTTTGTTTTTATGTTATATAAATCATCAAAGTAATCTTTCACTACACACAACACTAGCTTGGCTTGCTTTACATGCAACCGCGACCTTCCTCGATAGCTTGCGTCGTACGCAATACCGAGTTTCACTAAACAACGATATGCTATTAAAATATTATTAAAACTAGCCGTTATGAATAGTAATAACCACTTTTTGAAATTTTATAAATTTTATTTTTCAAAATGGACTTCATTTTTGGATTCAGAATATCGAAATTAGCCTAGGGTGAAATTTTGGTACTTTTCGGATAACTTTCATATTCTGATAAATAGTGAAAATTATTAAATTTAATTAAAAACAACTTTTTTAATCAAAATAATTAATAGTGATAAATTATTAATTTGAGTGGTTTTAAAGTATATTTAGAATATATTTTTACAATTTAATACAATGTTGTTCATTGGATGTAATTTCACATTTAAACTAGATATAAACAAGTGTCAATCTTTTGATAGTTATTATCTCTTAAAAACACGCTATTTGTCTTGACGACGGGAATTAATTTTTAAATTAGTTAATGTAACTGATATGTTTTGAATTTGGTAAAATAAACATCATTTTTGAATTCATAATATCAAATATATATTAGGCCAAATTTTTGGTGTTTTCTGGAAACCTTCATTTTTTGATGAATAGTGAAACCACTAAGTGGTAGTTAAAAAACTGATTTTTTTTCAAAAAACCTAATTTTACCGCTTCTGTGAGTGGAATTTTGAAAATTAGAGAGACACGGTTAATATCAAGGACTAAAATGTGGTTCAATGAGATGAAAATAATTTTTGGTAAATAGTAACTTTTTACTTTTTTTTACCACGGTTAAAAGTAAATATGGTAATTAAGGGTAAAAGTATTATTAATATTACCCTAACACATGTCCTAATTCTATTGGATAAGTGTAATTAGACCAAAAACAACATTAGGAATAAAATATGACCATTTAGGCCCACTTGGATTAGATTAGGACATTTATTATTAATTTATTTAAAGAAGGGTTAAAATAGTTAAAATCAAAGTTTAATAAGTAAATCATTTTTAATATGGGGTTATACATACGATAAATTCAACCATAAATATTCATTAGAAAGCTAAGAAAATTTAATACATAATTGTATTTTATTTTTAATTTTTAGACTTAAAATAATTTAAGTTATTTATGATACAATAATGATACAGTAATTATCTTATTAATGAAATATTGACATAATTGATGTTATAAATACCCAAATAGATTTAATTTGAGACTTTTTATGAATTACAATAATTTTATATGTTAATAGGAAATTTTAGTATTGATTTAATTAAATTTTTTCTAACTAATTATTCTTTTATGATTTTCACAAAAATCAATTACCAAATAGTGTCAAAATTGACATAAAATAGTTTTTAAAATAAATATTATATTATTAATTGTTATTTTATTCCTAAAAATATAAGGTTCGGCCAAATGACTTAGATATGGTTATATATATTAATAATAAACAACTTGGGGTTCTTTTGGCTTGATATAGTAAGTTTATTAACCTTATAGTGTAAGAAAACAAGAAGACACGGTAAAAGTTAAATTATCTAACTTAAAGTTAAATCTAAATGATAAGGTTAAAATTGATAACTAAACTTGTCTAAATTCTATTTGATGAGCGGATTTCGACCCATACCCCCATTATCTTCGAAATATATCAATTTGGAGCTATTAAAAACCGAATTTGACTTTATAATAAAATAGTATTTTTAGTTATTCCAAAGGTGCCCCTCTCCTCCCTTATAAAAGGGCACCTCCTCCATCTCTTCCTCACACCACTTTGAGCCTTCAAGCTCGGCCAACCCCTGCCAATTTATTCTCTCCACTTCCCTAGAGACATCATAGAGGTCCTGGTCTTCTTCAAATACCAATTTTAGTTCCCTAAATGGAGGTCTCAAAGAAGCGCTTCAAAGAAGAGGTAATGTCTGTTCCCGATTCTATCATCTTCATTTCTTCTTCCACTTCTTCTTATTTAGTTGTTTCATTATGGAGTAATAACATCAGTATAACCCATATACTGATATGTTATTATAATTATGAAACAACCCTATTTCACCATCTATCCATCCTACAGAAAACAAAATCACCGCGCGTGCGTACGTACGGAATACCGTCTCCACGCCGTGGTGTAATCTATTTTCCACCACCACCTTACTTGGATGGGTATAATGATGTAAATAATAACTATATATGATTATTGTAAAGTGATATTGATTCTGAAATAGTATATATACACTCCAATACCATTCCACAATCATGGGAACGATATCATCACTCGTGCGTACGTACGGAATACCGTCTCCACGATGTGATGCGACTCGTTCTACATGATCTTCATTGAATAATGATTATATAAATGAATTGAATGAATGAATATGATATATATTACACTAATACCATTCTGTAAATGAGGTATCTATAACCTAAAAATAAAAATAATAATTTATTCGACAAAACACGCATAAGAACAAAAAAGTAATAGACACACGAATAACAAATAGCAATGAAATATTACTAATAATAAGCTAAAAATATGATCATATATGATATCATAAAAAAATTATGATTCTGGAATAAGTCAATAACATTATTTAAATAATTATACAGGAGGTTCGGACACTTACGAAGAAAATTGGACCTAAGGTAAGGGAAAATATCACAATCTCATTTTTATCTGAGATTGTTTATACTTTGGTATTTACTAGGGTGTATTTTATCATCCACATCCATGTTTCCTCAGTATGTAATATTTATATCTTTCTACAATAGTTTATATCCAATTTTACCCTTTGGTGAGTTTTTAGTAAAAAATATGAAAGGAATCTTTTGTCGTTTTTCGTACGATGTACTTTTTGACTTTTCCGACAAAAGTACGAGAAGAATGTTTTTTTAACTTATACGGAATGAATGGATTTTTAAAAAATTATTTCCAAGAAGCTTAATTTACATGTTTTCAAGTTTATTTTTAATCAACTTTTTTTGTTTTAAAATTATATGACTTGTTATGAAAGGAAAATGTTTTTGAAGTAGAAAGGATATTTTCCTCAAGAATGGAGTTCAAGTGTTTTATCAAAATTATTTTCCATCTAAGATAATATAGGGTTATGTTTCTATCCCTATTATTACATTTATTTGATTATGTTGTGATGGAAATATTTTTATGAATTCTTTTGTCTTATATGAATTGTTTTATGATGTCATGATGTTTAAGATTCCCATTTTTATTACATGGGTTATGCTATGATGTATGGTTTATGATTTTGTGGCACACATAAGAATGGTATCATTATGAGATGGGTGGGACCTATATCTCCATCCAATGCATTGGGTAAAGATTTTATATCTCATGAGATAGACATGGCTGGAACGGCAGGTTAAACCGGTTCAGTGAAACAGGACTGAAACAAGGAATGAACTCGGTTAAGAAATGGACTTTGTCCACTAAGATAGTCTTGGAAATGAGTCTTGACTAATAAGAAATGATTATCTATGATTATGTGTGTAAGCCACAAAGCTTAATGTTTTAAGTTATGATTATTGTGATTATGTTTCACTGCTATGATTTATCCCATGTTATGAAATTAAGATTTCTTTTGCAGGTTAAAATTTCAAAAATGTTATGTTCTTATGAATATGATGTGATTGATTTTTGTTTTGTTTACACTTACTGAGGATTTGAGATCACCCTTTTGTATGTTTTCTTTCCCCCAGGTCAGGAAGAAGGTTATTAAGTAGGATATTCCAAAAGGGACTCTAGATATGATGAAATAAATGGGAGACAATGTAGATGCTTTATGAACCAGTTGTTTATGTTTCCCATTTTCTAAAGACACTATACCTATACGGTCCTTTCGTGGTTTTGTTATATTTTGTAATAAATATGCTTCAATTATGATGTAATAACAATGTATGTAAAGTATGGGTCGTTATAGTGAGACAAACTCTGCTACTTCTTTCTTCATTCCCGGGCACCAGTGCTGTCGTCGGAGGTCCTGATACATCTTTGCCACTCCTAGATGTAACCCTAGAGGGGAAGTGTGGAACTACATCAACACTTTCTCCTAAAGTGACACTGGTACCATGATAAATCCTCTAAAGAGGATGATGTGCTCCCCACCTTCATAAATTCTATTAGGTGCCTGACCTGTGGATATCTGAGCACGTCGAGCCTCACAGTCAGCGTCCCCACTCTGCGCCTCCCAGAATCACTGAAGAAGTGGGGAGTAACTGTAAGAGATTGTAGAAAAGATGCTCCATCCAGATCCACAAAGGATATCTGCCAAGAGGCCAACAGCTCTGTCGCCTCACCTAGTAGTTGTATACCAGAGCTCTTACTGAGTGCATATGCTACAATGTTCCCCTTCCCAAAAGTATAGACTATCTCGAAGTCATAGTCCAAGAGGAACTCAAGTCAACATCACTATCTTAGGTTCAGGTCCTTCTGAAAGAAGATATACCTGAGACTCTTGTGATCCGAGTAGACTTTAAAATGCTCACCTATCAAGTAATGACACCACATATTCAAGGAGAAGACCACTACTACTAATTCCAGGTCATGGGTAGCAATGTTCTAGTAGTGTTTTCTTAGCTATCAAGAACCATACGCGATCACTGCTAGCTCCTGCATCAGGACACATCCAATCCTGGTCCTTGATGCGTCATAGTAGACTATGTACCCCACGCCCTCCTCAGGAAGCCTCATGATGGGGGCACTAGTCAGTCTCTGCCTCATCTCTTGAAAACTATGCTGGAATAACTCCAACCGTATGAAGGGTTTCCCCTTCTTCGTCAATGCTAAAAGTGGTGTTGCAACTCTGGAGAAATCTGGAAAAAATCTCCAGTAGTATCTGGCCAAACCCAGGAAACTCGATACCTCCATCACACTCTTGGGTGGATCCCAAGAAGTACCTCCTCAATATTTGCTGGATCCACTGAAACTCCATCCTATGATATGACATGTCCCATAAAGTGGACCTCTCTAATCCAGAACTGGCACATCGAGTGCTTTCCATAAATATGGTTCTCTTGGAGTGTGTCCAGTACTACCCACAAATGCTAGACATTCTCCTCCTCAGTAGTCGAGTAGATAAGAATGCCATCGATGACGGCTACTACAAAGCGATCACAACATGGCTGAAAGATCCTGTTCATGAGTCCCATGAACACTGCTAGATCGTTGGTCACACCGAATGGCATAACCAAGAACTCGTAATGGTCGTACCGACATCTGAAAGCTATATTATGCACATTCTCATCTCGCACTCTGAGCTGGTGATAGCCGGATCTTAGGTTTATCTTTGAGAACCATCATGCACCCTTCATCTGATCAAAGAGGTCGTCAATCCTCGGGAGTGAGTACTTGTTCTTCATGGTCACCTAGTTCTGGCGCCAATATTCAACACAAGGCCTCAAGCTCCCATCCTCCTTCTTGGTGAAAAAATAGGGGCTTCCCATGGTGAAACACTGGGATAGATGAATCCCTTCCCCTGAAAGTCCACTAGCTGCACCCGCAACTCATGAAGCTCTGCATGAGCCATCTGATACACTGGTGTAGATATCGGTGCCATATCGGGATACAAGTCAATGTAAATTTCCACCACTCTATGATGAGGTAGACCTGGAACATAATCAAGGAAGACATCCACGTACTGGTCCACCACTATAGGATAACTCGGACTCTCTACATCAACCACTCTGAGGGTAAGGCTAGAAAACTGATGATTGATTGACTGCACTCTCCTCCGGGTAACTCCATCCTATGTTGAAAAGGCTCCCTTCCCACTGGTGAGGGTAAACATGGTCCCATCCATGTAGACACACCACACTTTGCACCTAATACAGTCTATCTGAGCATGGAATGTTGATAACTAGTCCATACCCAAGATGATGTCGTAAGGCCTCGACGCTGCTACTAGGAGATCCCAGCCGAAGCTCTCGCCTCCTAGAGTAAGCTCGCACTGCCGGCACCAGTGTGTAATTGTAGAATCCCCACCCGAATGAGTATTTAGCTATAAGTATCGAGCCAAATGGATCCATTGGAATCTCTGAGATCCAAAAGAGGGAAGTGCCAAGAAAGGAATGACTGGCACCTGTGTCTATAAGTACTACCACTAAGGTAGAATAGACACAGATTGTATCTTGTATCATCTCTGGAGTGCCATGGACATAGGCCTCAGCTTCCTAGAGCTATGCTCACCCCTATCCACCTACTCCCTATGGTCAGGGTGGACCACCTGGTGGTGGTGGCAGTAACATCTCGAATCGTTGCCCACCGACAACTGCATGACCAACTCCTCTGCCACGTCTGCCTGCTCCCTCCGGACCACCTTGATCGAATCTCTCCCTCTCTGCCTGGGAGGTCCTTCGACCATCTACTGATCATCTGTATGGTGGGTCGGACAATCATGAGCCATGTTCCCACACCCACCGCATGCGTAACACTATCCAATCATGGCATGACTGGCTCTGCCTCGGGTGCCTCGCATAACCGAATCTGAATCCTGCGGTCGTCCACCTGTAGGTTTAGTTATATTATACCTATACGACATCAATCTATGGAAATCTACAGAAGACTCCACTACGTGACGACCAGTGGTGGGTCTCGCTGCTGGTGACTGCTCAGCAAGAAAACTCTCCACTAAGAGGGATCGCTCTAACACCCCCTGTGTCGGGATGCTGATTGAGATCATCGAAGACCTGATCTCTCTCCTAAGCCCCTTATCAAATGTTCGGGCACTAAATAATGGGTCCCACACCCTATCAGTGGAGTAACATGAGAGGTCAGTGAACCTCGTTGAGTACAGAGATACAGTCATGCTACCATGCTGCAGATGAAGTAGCTACTGTATGCACACTGCACGAAGAGTTTCTAGAACAAACTCTGCCCAAAACAGGCTCTCAATGTCTTCCCATAAAAGCGTCAACTCATCGTTAACTTGGAGCATCACGCTCCACCATCTGACTACTGTTGCATGTAGAAGGATATTAGCAAGGATCACCATGATGTTAGCTGGTGTCCCTATCAGTCGAAAAACTCTCACCACATCCTCCAGCCAATCCTCAACCGTATGTGGGTATGTCTCTCCCCTGAACCTGGGTGGCCTCTGGCACTGGAACTTGTGCAGCGCGCTTAAGTGGCATGCACCCTCTACTGCTGGTGATAGTGGCATCGGTGTCCCAATGGGTAATGGTACCACTGGTGCCTCTGCTGGTTCCTCTACTGGAAAAGGGCCCTGAACCGAGGCCTCATCACTTAGTGGGATATTAGTGCATACTACTCTCAGAACCCAGCTAGTTGTCTTTATGGAGGCTTCCTGAAAAGAAATAGGTGAGACATAGTTAATAAGTTATATCTGGTGAGCTGACTCAATAGATCTCAAAGAAAACTCTTGGAAACACACACACAATCAGGGTTTTCATGCACTGAGTCGGAAATCAGATGTTAGGGTCCTCGTGTATGGATACGTCGGCTGCCGCACCAATATTGGATTTCCTAAACTAATAACCACACTCACTACACTTAACACTATTTCCGTTTAAAATATCATAGTCCTATGTTCTACAGTAGAACCGACTCCACTGATACCAATTTTTCACAACCCGTCCCCCCGGGCCCGTGTCGTGACTACCCCAAGCCCACCTTCTATAGGCCAGGGGATGGCGACTACCACCGAAGGCGTATTCCCTAAAACTGAGAAGTAATTTCCTTTATAACCTATAACACAAACAACCAAGAACACATCATGATACGAACTCAAGTAAACTAAATTGTAAACAAATTGAGTACAGTAAGTACACGGGGCCAGAATATAAGCCCAACTGGAAAGTACAAGGAAAACAGGAAAGTAAAAGACATATGATAGTACAAGTAAACTAGAACAGCTCCTGTGATCACCCACCAAGGATCCTACCTGAAGTGTATCTACAGATCTAGAATGGTCATCTAGGTGGTACGCCTCGTCTAGGTTCACCTCTGAGCTACCTCCAGTCTTGGTACTCTCGTCCACAGTCAACGTTGTCCGTCGTCTGCACTAAACACAATGAGGTTCGGGCATAGTCCGTGAAGGGGTGAGTATAATGATACTAAGTAGGGACCCCGAGACCATCAAGGTCTCACAACTCTCAACCATTCCACAAAGGAAGGAATACCACGAAGGCATGTACCACACAGGTACGCCACACAGAAGAATAACACCAAGGTATTACTGCAATGGAAAGTACAACACATGTGCAGACTCAGCTCACACCAGGTATAACTCAGGTACGGTAGTAAAGATGATTAGTTAAAACTATTTAATTATCTTAATCCATTATGAGGCAGTCCCACGAAGGATCCTAACACACAATTAGACCCACATAGGATCTCTAGGTGCTAACCCACACTGGATCGCTCGGTGCTGACCCACATAGGATCGCTCAGTGCTGACCCACATAGGATTGCTCAGTGCTGACCCACACATGATCACTCAGTGCTGACCCACGCATGATCGCTACAGTAGCCCCGCATGGAATCCTAGAGTGGTTCCATGTGGGACCCTCAATTACAGACCTACGAAGGATCTCTTTCTCATGTCACAACCAGCTACTAGGTTCTCGCACTATGCTCGCATGTCTCGTGGAGGGTCCACTCCACAAGTAACTAGTCAATACTACAGCTTCCACGAAGTGCCAAAAAGAAGTATCTCAAAGGACCGCCGCATCATAGGGGTCTCAATGCAATAGATGGTTCATCAATCGGATGCCCAGTCTGTGAGTTATTAGCCTTTTAGTCTCGGGGGCCCGGTTGGATTCAGGCTCGATCCAACCTGACCGACCCAAATGAAACATGTCCAAGTCATGGTGGACAATAAGACAAATCCATGTTCCAAAAAGTACACAGCATGTAGAAAAGTCACACGTCGTGTCTTCAGACCCCGGGTACTGCCCGTGTATGACTGCCCGTGTCGTAAGGTTGGTCGTGTAGGAATATAAGTTCACGATGTGTGGTATGGATTACACGCCGTGTCCGAGTAACTGGGGTCAGCTCCGTGTACGCTGGCCATGTGCCCATACATGACCTCAACCCTTTTACGTCCAACCGTGTAATTGGTACACGGGGTAACCCGTGTCACTGGACCCGCCTGACCTTGTGGTGGAGTATATGGTCGTGTACTCCACCTCATGTCCGTGGATCCCCAGGATACACACCGAGTCCCACATAGCCACCTCTGCCATGCTGCGTATAGAGTACACACCATGTCTCGAAGCTGTGTAATTCTTCCCATGTCCGTGTATTTCCCAGATTACATGCCGAGTCCCGCGTAGCCGCCTCTTCCATGCTTCATAGAGAGGACACGTCGTGTCTCGAAGCCGTGTAATTCTTCATGTGTCCATGTATTTCCCAGAATTTACACCAAGCATCGGGGAAGGTCCAACACATCGTGTGACTGGGGTCACATGACGTGTGATACCCGTATGATGCTCGAACACCTTGCTGCCGCCACTGTTACTACACGGTGTGTTCTTCTGAAGTACACATCATTTATTCCGGAATTTTCCAGAAACGCGCATCTCACTGGTGCGCCACCCGTGATGCCTCGATCTTCATTCTGATGGTCCGATCTCCATGAAACTCCAGGTTCTAGGTTTCCCCGATGTCCCGAAGTCATCTCTGTTGTTTTTGGGCCTCCGATCGGCCCCGAAAACACGTTTTGATCCACCGGCACGAATAATGGTCGAAGAAGGGTATTTACCAATCCGGTCCGATCCGTCATCCTCCATCATCATCTCACCTCCATTAGGTTTCCATGATATCGAGTCTTTAATTTTGTATCATTTCTTTGAAAAATGAATCTGCAACTATCGGTTGTTCATCGCCCCCTGAAGAATGCGAAGAAGACACCAAATATTAACATGAATTGTGGGGAGGTCGTACCATGTTTGTTTGGTCCTCACTCTCTGCATTAGAGTGGTTGCAAGAGGCTATAATACTTGAATCACAAGAATATCAAGAATGGGTAAGGGGAATAATTCAAACATCCTCCCTACCTTGGAGGATTGTTTACGGAGATCGTGAGATGGAAACAGTGAAGGAAAAGTGAGTTCCAATGATAGTCGCTTCTGTGATCACACTTCCGAAGTTGGTTTGAACGTCATCTAGGTTTATCAATTCCGGAGTGCGTTCTTCATTGGAGAGCTTTCTCCCAAGTTCCCCCCTTCTCTTTCTCCAACCAAAAAATCCATCCCAAGAAAAGAGGTACCAAAATAATAAAATATGTTTTTCCAATTTTATGTTGTTGGAAAAAATTAATCTAGCTTAATGAATTAATGGGGGTGGCATAATTAATCAAGGGGGTGGCATAATTAATCAAGTGGAAGTTGAAGAGACTTCCCCACATTTAAGTGGGAGGTTCAAAGGGGTTTTAATCTCGGGTGGTCCCCACCACCATAACTTCTCTTGGGAGGTTTTAGGTTTGGTGGTCCCCACCTCCATAACCTCAAGGGGAGGTTTAATTCTGGTGGTCCCCACCTCCCAACATCCACAAGAAGATTCAAATAAAAAAAATGTTGCACAATTTTATTTTTATTTTATTTTTTCACAAATATGTGAAAAGATAACTTCCACTCTCGACCTACTACGGTCGAGGTGAGGGTCTTCTTAAGAGAATATCGGCGCTACGAGTTCAACGGTGCCCTCAGATTTCAATTCCAAGATCTGGTTCAAAATTTAGAAAATCCCTCTTGTACATTTACTCCAACGTACCCAAATTAAAGTTCATAAATTCATTTCGGGCACTCTAGGCCTTGGAATCACGCGCCGTCAATTTTCACAGACTCGTAAAAATCCCATTAAATTTAAAAAAAATTACATGGAAATTATGGGTCTTTACAATTATCATATTACTTCACTTGGGGCCATTGATATCTTGACCAGAGGTTAATATTTGATAACCACTACACCCATTAAATTGATAAATGAGTTCATAAAAATGTGCAACAGTGTATTTATTCAGGATAGTTACCTAGTTTAGCTTTTTAAAATTTATTCATAAACAAATCAATCGATATTCATTCATATTAATGAGTATTAATGTTTCCCCTAAAGATACACTAGATGAATAAATCTATTGGCCCTTAAATTAAGCAACAGAATCACCAGCTCTTTAAATTCATTCGGATCCATGTGATATGATGTAAGTGAAAACAACTATGAGTTAGACACCAGATCAATGGTAAAATTAACTTCCCACTCTATATGTAAGCTTGCTATGTTATCCAGAAACACATTAAGAATGCACCTCACTATGGAAGGAAGGACCATCCTAAAGTTCCTTTCATCAGTTTCTACTAAATGATCTTGCATATATCATATCAATATGTCGGCCTAAGGATGTCTAGGTTCCACTCAACTAGATTATGGGTTGCATTCACAATGAAATCGATTAGAGATTCCAATAGGGGAAGTGAAGGATACCCTCATATGATAAATTATGGTCTTTAAAATTAGTTATCTAATATATCAAAAATAGATACCCAATGAAAATATGCCAATAATATCCTATAATAGGGATCAACTCCCTATGGGTGGACTGAATTCACGTATTTATAGTTGTATCTTGATGTGGCAGAGATCCATGCATTAATTGATTATGGAAATAACATATGATCTACAAAATAATAATGAACAACATGAGAACATATTTTCCTCTAAGAGAAGTTTCATTGTACCTATGTACTAAGAGGAAAGAAATATCTCGTAGAATATTAGGTAGAGGCGAAGATCCAGAGAATAAAAAAATATTCTCTACTATTTCAATACGTAATAACCCTTAATTATAATATAAACCATATTTTCCACCTGTGAGGAAGCATGATAGTGAAATTTCAACGAAAATGGGGTTATTTACTACTACAGAGGAAGAACAATGTGATTTCTATTATGACTAATTCACCAAAATAAGATTCTCATTTTCATAGGGATTGAGGAACTTTAAGTCTCTATTCTCGATTAGAGGAAAGGCAGTTTGTTGTGACTTAACTTGTGGATGGAGGATAAAGAGAAAAACTCTACAAAATTTCCATGGGAACACATACAATTATTTTCATTAAAAAAATTATTTCATGATAATATGGTTTGATTGAATAGTGATAGATTACAATAAGTAATGGTTTTATGATATAGGCCTCACAAAGATACATTTAAATCATTGGAAATCTTGGTATGTACAATAGTTCTATAACCAAATTTTGTTTCTGAAAAGAGATATTGTATACTTGCACAAGATTTTAAGCATAGAAATAATTTTTTTTTCAAATTTTTTTTTGATTGCAGGGGGATTTTTTCTTAAAAAAAATCTATTAAAAAAAATTTGGTGACCAAGTTTCCACAGCATAAACTAATACCATAGTGAATTCCCTTCAAGTAACAGTCATTCCATATTTCCATGAGTAGCATGCATAGTGTTAATCAATCATAAGATGACAAAGAAACATTCCTCTAAAAGAAAATACCATGATCTACCATCAAACACAATTTGGGTGGGGGTTTGATTGGGAATCCTAATGAAAATTTTCAAAAAAATATTTTGATTAATTTAATTATTCCCTTTAGGATATTAGAATGGAGGTGTTCAGAATGGAAATTTAATTTATGTTCTTTTTTATTAGTGTAATATTCATCCCAAAGGAATGTAATATATTCTTACAGTTGAAAATGAACATAGAATTAATGTCGACATAGATGTCTATGTCATAAATTATGACCTTTTCTAGTGGAAGATCCCCACCATGAAATTGGAGAGGAACAACACCTTAGGAAAGATATTAAATATATTTATCTACCAAATGTGACATAGTAGAATATGATTAATATTTAATAGGATTCAAATTAAAACATTAAGAAGTTGGACACTCTAACCATTATAAATGAGAAGTAAATCCCTAATGTATTTTATTGAAGAACATTTACTATTATTCAAGAAAATAATGTCATAAAAAATATGACATGGAAAACTCTAGGTATCTATGTATTCCAAAAATAATAATTAAATTATTATTTATAAGTTGAGTCAGTTTCCTGGTGAACATTCCTTGGGAAAGGATGAAAATGATGGGAGATAAGGGGTCCCCCCTATCATAGGCCTCAGGTATCCATGAAAAAACCAATCTTCTTACTCATTATTATTGTAAGGTACTAGTGGTAAGATATGTACTAAAACATGTTGCCAATGCATGATATAAAGAAAATAAACATTCATAGAAGGAACATTATAAAACCAAACTCCATAAGAATGTAGTCATTTTCTATCTTTAAATTACTTATGCAATTACCGCCCACCATATATATTTTTGTTTGAGGTCCAAAATCATTTTCTATGAAATAAAAATCACCCCTAAATATAGCTTCCTTGGATAAAATTGTGTTGTTCCTAAAAAATCCAAATAAAATGTAGATAATCTAAATGGACATTGATAATTTTCGCTATATTCTTATATGAGAAGTTGCATATATCTATTTTCCTAAGGTATTTAAACTGTGATTGGAATGTGATCTTAGAAATGAGTATAAGAGTGTATTTGGTCATTGATATTAGTTGGGTATCCCCTTGGATGATGGTATACACATCCATGACAATATATTATTAATTATTTCCCATATCAATGTGTTAGATTGTCTCTTGAAGCCACCCAACCTATGAATGTTATATGCACATAGTTATTTCACTACCTAAAAGATTTTATATTCAAATGGAATCCTAGAATAGAAATTTTTTTGACCTTTTCAAATAAAGAAAATGATATTAGAAAAGAAGTACATGATCCTCTCACCTTTATATCCCTAGGAAAAAATGTGACATTTACCTCTAAATAAACGATAATTGAAAAATATCCAATCATTTTAGAGACAGTATTGAAATTTTATTTGTGTATGAACTATCTCCACATTGGAGATGAAAATACTCATATCTCTTTTTCCTTAGTGAAATCATTTTTATACCTCATGTTATAGTCTCCATCTCTAATAAATGATGTTCATTATTTTTCCTGAGATTTTTTTTCTTCATGCAATATTCCATTTGATATGACACCAAGTTTAAAAGACTGTTTATTAAAAAACGGGTGATATCTCAAATGTTTGGATAGCATTTTCAAGATCATATATCACACATTAAAGATAAATGATAACCAAAATATAGGTTAAACATTTTAACAACATATAATGTAAAAAAAATTATAATTACCAGAGTCTAGTCTACAAAATTTCCCATGGGGGTATGAGAATACATTCAATGTAGTATTTATAAAAAAAATCGAAAAAGTGAATTTGAGGGGACCATAAAGAAGAAAATAAGAATTATTTTTTAGCATTATGTACCCAACATGATAGGAAAAATATTGGCTAGAAACAATTTATTTGAGTTTTGATACTTACAGATTATAGAATTAATTTTTTCCATGGATATATTAATGAAAATGAACCATATGAACCTATTTTAATATTCTATCACTCAGGTTATTACACCATATAAAATATTCTATATCAATTATAATGTCATGTAACTAGGAAGCCATGATGAAATCTTTAAATTCAGAAATTTATTTTCAAGATAATGTGGCCCCAACATTTTTCTCCTCCCATTTTGAAAAATTATAAAATCTCTAGGATAATCCAGTTGACAAATCCATGGATTATATTAGAGATATTACTCTATAGATAATCTCTATCAAGGATGTCACACATATAATAACCATATTATATAAGGAGGAGGAGGCTACTATTTAAGACATTAACACTAATGTGATGGGTTGAAACATAATTTATTTCATCTCCATGTTCCCCTTTAACAAAATACAAGTGTATATTTTAATGGTTTAATCATAAAGAATGTTTGGGAAGTTCATTTGTTTTGTAAAAACCAAATAATTGATCAACACAATGCTTTGGTTTGACAAGATCCATGATGGATATGTTCTTTCTAGAGACTAAATTTGGAAAGAAAGTCTCATTTTTTATAAAACCAATCCATATAATATTAAAAAAAAGGAAGAAATTATAGATAATGGGATAGATTATAAAGAGAACTAGGACAATCACCCTAAACCAAGATAGGGAATGAATCTCCTCTGAAAAAAGAGGTTTTCAATGACAAAATATTTTTTATCTCACAATACTGAGTTTGGATAGATTCCTTGGGGATATTTCCTCATGGTGAACTTCCTCAAATAATCTAACAAAAAAGGGGAATGGATTCCCCTTCCTCTAAATAAGGTAATCATAAAGGGTTCAATAAATATACCTTTTATAAGGCCCCATCCTGAAAACATTAATTAATCTTGAGATAAATCAATAATTTGACTTTAATTCACATCAAGGATATTTTCAGCTTTATAGTATTAAATAATTAGTCCATTATTAATACATATCATCCCATAATCATACAAGATGATATTATCAAAAAAAATCCATTTGTTTCCCCCAAAGAAAACCCATTAAAAAAATTTAATTTCTATTCTTGATAAAAATATTCTTGACTTCATTCTTTATCTTACTCAACCTTATACCGTGTGAAAACATTTCAAAAAACATGGGATGAGCATAAAAACTTAGTAAGGGATAAAATAATGAAAGAAAATAATAGTCCATGATTATTTATGAACCCATGAATTCATAAGAATCATGAAAACTTCATAGAAATCATCAATCATAATGGTAACTTGTGGAATCATTGTCATAATTAATATGTAGCTTCCACACCTATATAGGGAGTAACCTTCATGGTTACATTTGGAATACCCATCACAGTATATTCCCTAAATCTATTAGGAGAAGCCTTAACAGTTACCTTTTTCACATTACCAAATGAATTTAAAATCTATCATGGGCTCACCCGCCCTCATTTTATCATGGAGCCACCTGTACACATAATAAATTCCTAAGAACCATAACAGAATCATAACACATGAGAAAGCATAATGGGAAGATAACATTTCCACATTGAAATCATAAGATATAATTTCAATATATTGTTATAATCAATCCATTATCAAAACCATTTTCAATAAAAAATTCCTAAAAAGGAAAATTATATTTACTTTTCTTTTTAAAAACATTACGTCTTGTAGAGGAATCCAAATATCAATTAATGGTAGTGGTGGTGTAAAGGTCATTATTGTCATGTACATTAAAAAGAATTCCTTTTTTTAGTAAAATGATTCGTAAAATAGGATTACTTTCAAAAACCGTTGTATTAAATTAAATTTCAAAGGGGTTAATTATACACCTTATAAAATAAGGTTGTATATAAATTAATATATCCCTCAATGAAAGGAGATTGAGATGAAGTCCCTAACCTTAAATCTGGCTATTCTCATTCATTTATTAATTTATGAAATAATAAATATAGTTTAATTTATACTTTATTTATAACCTTTTAAATGTTAATTATTCATTTTATAGCACTTATTACCATGTTTTAACAATTAGTTATTTATTTGAGTTCATATCATTCATTTTTTCGATATTCTATACTTGAGTCAAAAATGAACTTATTTTGAAGAAACATTCCCATGTAGTAAAAATTACTTAATCCCTATAATAATATTCATGATTTAAATATCATATATAAAAATTATATATGAATTTATAATATCCATAATATTTGGAAATAATAAATGAAATTCACCATTCATGGAGACAATAGGTTGTACGTATGCATGAACGTTACTTTCATTTATTTTTCATATTAAAAGAATAATAATCAAATCATATAAATGTATATTATAATACAATTGTTATATTTATTTCATATATTTCTCATAGGTTTAATAAAACTATCCACTATATGTACTTTTTATAGTGGGATTGAGTCACATCGCTTTGAGGGGGCGGTAGTCCACACTTCCTCTAACAAAATTATCAAATTTACAAAACATGGAAAACCTAAAGGTATGTTATAAATAAAAATTACATAATGATAGAGATTATATCAATATAATATATATCATATATAAATATTTTTTCATCATAATGGACACCATGAGTTGTGGTAGGAAAAAAATTTAGAATCATCTTTTCATGAGGGATGATTTCACTGTACATAGAAACAGTATGTTCTAAATACATTAGATGGACGTTTTTGTATGTTTAGGTCAAAAACATATCATAAAAAGATCCTAGTATATTTGGGATTCTATTTTTTATAAAATAATGCAATAAAGTGAGGTTAGGGGTTGTATAAGGAAAATAATATAAATGATATTGAGAGAAGATGTTACCTCTAAATCGGGAAAATATTTTGGATTTCAGCCAAAAGGCTTGCTTGAGTATCGTTATACCAAAGGTAATTATTATTGGAGGATTTTAGGGTTTTTGGAAGCTTATTTTAGATGAACTTGGATGATCCAAGGCTCTTGATAGGTGTTAGTAAGTAGTTATAGGTTGTGGCCATATTAATATGGTTATTTTAAAAAAAATCATCTTATTTATAAAGCAATGAATCTAAATATTATGGAAGGGCCATAAGTTTCACCATTAATGAAATGGTTTTATTTTAAATTTTTTAAATGTTTTAGATATTAATTTTTTCATTCAATATATTATGATTTATGCATATTTTAAAAAATGTACTTACCATATTGTTTTTTGAAAATAGTTATAGATAGGCTGAAACACTTTTACCTCTTTTATGGGTGTTAAAATTTGTTAAAATTGAATATTATTTATTTGGGAATAAAAAATTAATTTTTTTATATTCATTTCATGGAGTAAGGGATGAATTGGAAATTGAATAAAGCACAACCAATGGATGAAATTCTTCTTATGAATTAAAACATATCGAGTAAGTATATGATCTTATATTTTTAGTAAGTAAAAAAGTTCCTCAACTCTGGAAAAAATAGGATTAAAAAACATTGTCCTATTATCATCATTTTTTGTGATATCAATTACCTTCTTCACAAATATTTGGTTTATGGTTTTTTGGTTGTTAACCTTTCCTGGATCACCAAATTTATTATAATCAATGATCTATATTCTCTATTAATCCATGGGTCTTAGTATTCTCTTACATGTCCTTGTTTTTGTCTCCCTAATGTTTTTTCCAACATGGAAATCTACTTATGTTATTTTTCAAGATGATATTTATACTTATTTTGCTCATTTATTAAGGGGATATCTTGTTAACTCTTTTACGATAAGGTTTTTCTAAGAAAAGAAATGTCACATATCAAACATGTGATTGCTAAGATCGAGGTAAAATTAATAGGAACCAATTTATTTATGTGGGCTATAATTTGACACCCCAATAAATTAATATATATATATATATATATTTAGAATAAATTTAATTTCATTGATAGTGTATGATACAAACAACAACAAGTTTAAACAAAAAAGGTATAATATTTAATTGGACAATTATTTCAAATTACATTTAAATAAGTTTAGAAAAATTATTTTTGAAAAATTAACATCAATTTTTAATTATTAATACCAAAAATATCTTAAGGTTAATTTTTTGGATTTTTTTTTGAAGTTTCAATTTTTGATTAATAGTGAAAAATATTGAATTTTAATCGAAGATAGACTTTTTGATTAAATTATTTTAAATGATAAAATATATTTTGAATTTCTTTGAAAGTAAAATTAGTATAAATTTATATCAATTAATTGAAATTTATTTCATTGAAATAATTTTCATATTTAATTTAGATATAAAAACAATTAATCTTTTGAAACTTTTCACTTTAAAAACTGGCATTCTCATCATGTATGAGGGATTAATATTAAATTCAAATTTTCCACTTCTTTGAATTGAATTTTGAAAAATTTATTCTATATTTTTAATTTGAATAATATATAATATCTAATAAGTTCAACTTAATTTTAGGAAAAATGAATTGTGGATGCAGAAAAAATTAAGTATTATGGTGAAGGTAAAAATTGATTTACTATTGGTTAAGCTAGAATGATAAGAGTGAAAATGAACTAAAATGTTATATAAGTTTTACTTATTGAGCTTATTTATACCCTTTTCATCATTTTTTCTAAAATATAGAAATTCCTTGCCACATTCCTTGGAATATGACCCATATAATAAGTTCACTAATGAAAAAGAAAAAAGATACTTTGCATCCTTTTCATTTCTTTAAAGCTTTGGGATATGGAAAAAACATAGATTTGGTTATATATCTCATGAAATATAAAAAAATTATAAAAAATTATCCATAAATTTTGGTGACTAAATTATTATTTAAAGGTCTTATGAAATGCCAATGCATTAATTATTTACTAAATAATTAATCAGAATAAATGTAACTAAAAATACTAAAAGTGGAGTACATTTAGTGAATTATTATGTTAAACTATTTATGTAAATGAATATATAATTTTACATAGATGTGATCATTAAGGATTAAATTTCCATCCTTTTTTATTTTTTTACTTCAATTTATATGAATAGTGTCTATATTTACATAAATGTTATTTTATAATATATTACATTTTTTAAATGATTTAAAATTAATAAAAACTAGTTCCCAACCTGTGAATTTTCATGGCATGATCGTAATTTACACGCTTATAATTTAAAGTTATTAAAACTTTTAGATAAATGAAATATAGAAAGTGAAAGAAATAGAAGAGTAAATAATAATTACTGCATGAAACGAAAAAAAATCATATCTTCAAATACCAATCCATACATTTCAAGGAAACATTTGAACATATCAATTGACAGTAGTTCAGTCTACTCAAGATATCAGGTAAATCAATGAAGTCATTTTTTTAATCTTCTTTAATGTCGAAGTATCGTGATTGAAATCAATTGGGACTACTCTTTCAAGAAATCATTATTCATCAAAATCATGAGATAAATATATGAACAAATAAAACAATTAGAAACCAAAATGTGAGAGGTGATGAAAAGAAGAAAAAATTTATTTGAACTAATGTATACAATTCATAATCATTATAGTACATTATTCAATGTTAGAGAATACTTCAATAGGCCATCATCTTCATGTTTCTTCTACAAAACTAATAATATAAGCATCGACATCATCAGCCACATTTCTCCAAACACCACATCATTGTTAGTGTAATTCACCAATATTCTTCAAACCTCGTATGCAACATCAAATTCTTTATAGCTATATCATGTGATGATCCATCGTCTACCTAATAAGCATGATATCTTCAAACTTGTGCAACCACTTCATCAAAAAAGAACTGAAATTAAATGGATCTTTAGAAGGTTCACAAAAAATAATATCAGAAAAAACATGTGTCAATAAATCTTTATTGATACAATCAATGTCTAACTATTGCATATAAAAATATATGTATATTTCATGCTAATGATATTGATATTTTTCCCTAAAAAACAACATAATAGATGAAACACATCCTAGGAAATAACCCCAGGTAAACCAAAACCATACCCCACTAATTAAATGAAAATATTCAGTTTATTGATATGAAATAAAAAGTCAATTTATAGAAACTATATATATTTTATAATATTTTATCCATCAGTGATAAACAAGAAAATAATGAGCACTATCAATGTCAAGTAACTGTATGTATATTCACAAGATGTAAATGAATAGATATTGAATATAAATTCATGTTATCATGTATGATACAGAATTAAATGTGAGATGAAATATTTTATGTTGGAAGGATAATCAGTCTAGTATTTAACTGTGATATTCAATGTTTCAATTAAACTTCAATACTATTATAAAATTAGATTTTCATATTTAATTTTCATATAAAATGAGGAAATTTCATTATCACATATTAACTATGAATATGATTATCAAGGCATCTAGAGTTGCATGCATAACCAATCCAGTTTTTTATATTCAATACACTATTATATAAGTTGTTAAGGCATTCAAAATCATTTTTATAATCAACATTACTTATGTAACTATATATTACATTTTTTGGACCTATTAGTTATACTTTTTATATGTTAATTTAGAATATCACATTTTTTTATTGATTGAATGTTATTTAGTAGTTTTGATAAAATCAGATAAAACACCACAAAGCATCCAAAAGACATCCCTGAAAAAAGTTAACACAAATAAAAATAGGAAATACTGCACCTTTCTAAGTCCTAGTGCCTTAACCTCTGATCCACTTCATGATCTCCCCTTATATTCCCGTCATTTCTACTGAGAAAGCCTATCACGGCCATCCTGCAGTGTTTTGGAAGTTTCCATGACCTTCCAACAAACAACATTCAACACGGATTGCAAAGAGGGCCTATGATTCTCAAAGGCAAGGGAATTTATTACCCTCCAGATATAAGTAATGACAGAAGCCACTGGTGTGACCAGTAATTTATGGATTTGATTAGTCTAGAAAAAATTGATGATAGATGTCACAAATACATAAAAAATTTCCATGTTAATATTAACTCCAAATTTAGCCTGAATATGTTGCCCGAACCTTTATTAAAATCTACAAGAGATGAATATGTTTAGAATTGATTCATCATCTTGGATTCATATGTAGCAAGCATAAGCAAGATGGAATCCAATTTTCTATAGTAGGCTATATAAAGGTAGCCTTCACTTCTAGGTTCTCCATAGAAACAGAAAATGTTAGGGAGAGATAAAAGGAATTTTGGACATCTGCAACCATAAGTGAATAGTAGTGTTTCCATCACATGGATACCTATAATAATCCCTATAATTAAATATACCAATGGAGATGGGAGACAAGATTATAGTATCCATATCAACATAGATTTATCTCTAAAATTCATGCCTGATTTGAGTGGAAAGAAAACCCTGCAGATCAGTATTCTGTTGAGCATCAACAATGGATAGATGTTTCATTACAGGAGTCACATCTATTATTTATGGGAATTAAATTATATGATGAGGTATATATACTGATTTTTTTAAACTTAATCAATATAAAATGGGTAAGATACTGATACATAAACGGGTTATTTATCAGTGAATAAAAAATTGAATTTGAAAGATGCACATGATTTAATCCATAGTGAGAACATTTAGAAAAGGGAATTGGCTAGATTATTTGATTCAAATCTACACAGAAAATGAATAGGTGGATTTATATAGTAGGATAATCATAAAGGATAATATAAATCAATAATAAATGGTTGAAACATGGAAACGCAGCCTGATCATACATGATAAAGTTGGGGTAAGAAAAGAATATCAAGGATTGTGGGGATAAATGATATACACCATTAATCAATTCAGTAAACATAACAGGTAAAGGAACTAACATTGTCTTTTTATCAATAATGGATTGTATCAAGGAAACATAGATTTTAGACTCATGAGTGTATCCTCATTTTACATCAGATAAGGAATTTAAAAATAATTATGTTTCTAGAAGTTTTAAAATGGTGTATCTTGATGATGATGAACTTCTTATGATTGTTGGTAACAATAATGATAAATCAATACCAAACGTGTGAGTTTTCTCATTATAAGGAATATTAGATATATTCTAAGGCTGAGAAGGGTGTTTGGATTGTATAACAAAGAATCTAATCCCTTATAACCTATGATGTTGGAGGACTTTTGGATTGTAAATTAACTTTAGACTATATAATCTATTATAAAAGAGATGAAAAAGAAGGAGAAGCAAGAGGCCAGTATACTTAAAATAGAGAAAGTTTCAAAATATCATCATCAATTTGAAAAGATTTCAAGTGGAAAGATGACGGACTAAGGAATCTAGACCAACATTTACGAAATCCAAAACTCAAAAATTTCATTCAATTTAAACCAAATAATGTCGTTATTTTCATGGCTAATGGTCAACTAAATCCCCTTCACATATTTAAGGAACTGTATAAATGAACATATAAAAATATAGGTTGAATATTTCATATTTGTAGTAATATGAAGGTTGAATATTTAATTTTATTCTGAAAAATATTACTTTTAGATATAAATATCAAAAAGTCAATTGGTACATTAATCATAATTTGAAAAAAATAGTTTTTGGAAAAAAATCCATGTATTTCACTTTAATGAAATATAAATTATTGGAAATTTAAATAAATAAATTTAAATAACTTAAATATAAGAGGTTTTCATATCTTTATTGATGTTAACTAATTTAAAACATTATAATAAAGTAATTATGAAGTTGACTGAAAATCATATCATTGGGATCTGAGAATGTATGTGTGCAACTATTTGATATTTTGTGGAACATTTTATGGTAGGTGTTTAAATGTTTTTCCAATTCGATTTGGTTGGTTAATAGAATGTCTTCCATTTATGTAATTAGTATTTATATGAGTACATAAAAAATAATATTTTCATACAGCAGTTAATTTGACTAAACCACAAAAAAAGCATAACATATTTTCATGAACATAATAATTTAAAATATATTTTTCATATTTAATCTATAAAATCCAAATATGAAAACCTAGTATCTATATTTCAAATCAAATTATAAAATAATGAAAATAGTCGATGCCATTGAGGTAAATTTATGAATCATGGTGAAAAAAAACTTTATAAATTATGAGTTACTGATGGTGTATAGATTCGATACCCAACCCTACAATGTTCCCATTTTGTTTTTAATTTTAGTTAAAAAAGGTTCTATATTATTTTTAAAAAGTATATAAAAGATTAAAAAAATTAAACTTATCTTGAATATGTTGTTATAACAAAATCGAAGGGGGTTTATATTGATATACATGTTTTGTTTAAACTTGATTATTTTCCCTTTTTTACTGATAGTCTCATCATTTTCCATCAATGTTAATTAGAATAAACATGGTTATAGAAGTAACAAAACAAGCATTTCAGTTGAGAAATAAAGTACAAAATTCTTAGAGATTGAGAAACTAGAAAAAATAAAAGGTATTTTTCTCACTGGTACTTTAGATCAAAAAATAATCAAAAAAGGAACCATGCTAATATGATACGACAAAAAATTACTTAGTGGTTCTTGTCCTCCAAAATTTTATATTTTTCTCTCAATTTACCTCTAATGTGTGAGTAATAGAGAAGACTGTAAATTAACTCAAAGTGAATAGAAGGAAAACAATTTATAATATTTGTAAGGATTGAGAGAGAATGATTTTAAAGGGCTTTTACTGTTAATATATTTGAATAATTTGATAAAATCCATTTAAAAAATGAAAGATGTAGATGTTTGGGTGAAGAGAAAATAGTTAACCAATCCAACACTGATTTTATATCATAGAATTTTCAATGTAAGGAGGATGGATCTAGTGGCAACACTTGGGTGGAGAATTCCCATCCTATAGTATATATAATAGATATGAAGTTGTGTTAAAAAAATATGAACAAATATGAATCTATTTTAAAAAAGAAACCTGTATAAAAAAAATATGTTTCCAATATATAATTCAAAAAGGAAAAAAATTAAATATTTCATACCTTTTAGTATAAATACGACATTGTATTGGTACATGAAACAAATTTTCGAAAGGTTTTATCAGAAGAAACAACCTGTAACAATATGAAATTTGAATTCAGGTCCCAGAAATAACTGTACATGTCTTGTGATTCTTACAAATTTTAACGGTGCATATGGAACTAAAACATTTGAATTAATGGAATTTGTATAGAAAATTTATCCCTATGTTTAATAAGTTTATTTAAATCCAATAATCATGGGTGAAAGAGTTTGGAGGACAAACAACATGAGTCATTATAAGAGAATCCATACTTGTTGCAAGACCAATTGTAGTGATCTATCTTCCAATGCCCCTAAAACCCATGTGTGTACCACCTACAGTGAGTCTAATGCTGCTAAATCCTGACATGGAATTGGCATCGACAATAAACCTGTTGATGTATCTAGACCCAATGATGATCAAGATCATACCCTTCTCTGCCACTTCTAAGGCTGCCTCACCCAACCAAAAACAAAATGGATATGTGGGGATTATAAGGTCTATGGAAAGGTACTGAATTTAAAAAAAATAACAAAAGGAGAAGAAAATGAAGAGTACCTTTAGACGCTCTGAAATTTTATCACTCTCTCCAACAACCTCCCCATGTTCAGCTATATTTCCAAAATCAGAAGAGAGTTGATGTTGTGGTTTCTTTAGATGCTGGATCTCATGAATGTACTGCTTTTCTTCTACCAATGAATATGTTACCTATTCTATCATGTGTTCCAACATTCTCATCTACTCTCACATCATTAATTGTATAATTCATAGCTTGACAGAAATAGATATGCATGTGAAATGGGTCAAAACTCTAATTCCATGAAAAAACACAAGTGACTGCTTTGTTACCAATATCACTTGTAGAAATTGAATGACCCTTTCCATTGATTAGGGAATGTGTAGAACTCGCCATTTCACAATCATATTTTACAGCTCACCTCAACCTGTGTACTACCGGGAAATTTTTTTCCAATGTAGTGGAAGGGAACCATCATAATTGTTGAATACAACATGCTTCATTCTCATCTGCAACACCAAACCATCCAAAAATGTTTAAGAAGATGCAACCAAAACACTTTACAATTAACATGTTTTATCAGTAACATTATCATAAAATAAACAGTAACATGTCATCATAGGCCCCATAAATCAAATATTCCAAGGAAACAGTTGCAACAATGAATTAATGCTCATGAATTCCCCTCATGAAACCAGAAATATATGCTTGAAAAGGCCCTGAACAATATACACATTATCTGCATGCTAAAATATTTCTTTATAGTGAATATTAGTTTCAATTACATAAGAGTCCAAATAAATGGTATGAAAATGAAATGCATAGTAAAAATAATACATTATTTACTCTCGAAACTAGCTCCACCATCAATGTCACCATCACCAAATACATGAAGTCCAATTCCATCACCCTGGAGCACAACCTCATTGTAGTAAATATTGTTAATTGAAATGAAACCAATTAAATGATACAAAATAAAATTATGAAACATTCATCATTCAAAAGATTAACCTAAATAGGTAAATGAATCAAAAATTTGACACCCATGAAAGCCTAATGTAGGTGGAAGACTTCATTGATAGCTACTTATAAAAAATTATAGTGTCAAATAGTACCATTGGAGATTTTATAGCATGATAAATTAAATAAGATCATACCTAGAAATTTTACTTTTTCTTTTTTCATGCATAACATCCGAACCAGCACCGGGCACTTCATCATAAGGATTTTGTTCAAATTTTGCAGCCACCACATGCTTCGTTCAATGGCCTTCAAAAAATTTGGAAAATAATGGAGAGATCCTCACCTTATACATGTTAATGCAATGTCTGAACTACTCATTGCAGAATACATAGAGAGGATTTCACTATGTAGAACTGTGCCTCAAGATCTTGGCAGCAGGGAAGCCAAGTGAAGGGTCTTTCCGCTCTGACTGGCTTCCTGAAGAAAGCGTACAAGAAGACTGAAATTTGAGGGAGGCGATGTAGCCAGAAGTGGAGGATCCATTAGCAGAGGATCCAGAGCCGGTGTCGGAGGAGTCAAATGCGGAGGAGCTAGCTGCGGAGGCAGAGACAAAGCTGGAGGCATGGATGGAGAGGGGTGTCAGGGAGGGAGTCGATGAAATTGTCCAGAACCCTAAGCGGTGGTCAACACCAAGCAGGGGAGGGATTTAGGAGGAGTGAACTATAAAAGGGATAGATAGGGGAAACATGGGCCGTGATGTATGCTGGGTAACCGTAATATGGAAGGAAGATCTGAAGAAGCATGGGATCTTCGAAATGGAAGATAGACGGGCAGCTAGATATAAGTATCTAGATGCAGGCAGTTAGATGCGTTTGTAGTGGGTCATGACGGATGCAGTGAAACCCTATGATAGAGGGAAGAACCAAGGTAGTGTGGAGGTAATTGGATTGTGAAGGATGGAAGCCCAATATTTGATGGAAGAGTGTATTTTTTAGGTGATGTGGCCACATAAATTGGAGACACATAAGCTGGAGAATGCCAACTTTAGTATATATAATTGAAATTGATTCTATATTTTTACAAGTAATGTTTAAATTTTATTAAATATAATATATTTTCCATTCACGGATCAATTTTTATTTTATATTAATTATATTAACAGCTAAATAGTAAAACCATTATTAGCACTGTTAAGTATAAAGCATTGTTTTGTTTCCTTACATGCGCTACTATTAAAATTATTTTATAAAAAACATTTTATTTTTATTTTATTAGTTATAAATAATAATTAAAATCAGTGAGTATAAATTTTATAATATTCCACACTTTAATTTAGTCTTAATTGATAATTTACATAGGTCAGAATATTGACACCATAGTGAAAACAAAAAATGGTAAAAATAGTGAGTCATAGATGTTAATGAATATGATGATTAAAACATGTTTCTTAATGTATGGTGGAGGTTTTGATAGACCACATAACCCTACACACCATTAATTGTAAATTTTTGGATCCACATTAGGTAATATTTACACAGAAACATTGAATATGTCTGAGTCCTTATAAGAATGTCACTCCTCCTCAACTATAAAAAGGCACTAAATTCTCTTAACTATTCATACCTATCATTCCAATTATCTCAAAGAAACCCTAAAAAATCACCACAAAACTATAATACACTAATTCTAGAAGCCTTATATTTGGATTAAATCCAATATATGAAAAATTTTGTGTGGACCAATGGATATTTAACAAAGAAGAGATATTGAACTTCAACAAGCATTCTTTTTACTCTTTATCTACCCCCTTCAATTTTTGTTATACCATGATGATATAATAAAATCAAAATATTCCATATTTTTTAATTTTTATATAATAATTTCATGACCTAAAACAATATCCACTTTCATTCAATGGGACAAAAATCATAATTCATCTTTATAGTGGACTACCTCCTCTCAAACATATGTCATTCATTTTTCCATTTCAACCATTCAAGGAAGGGTATTATAAGGGATATAAAGTATATACACTACTGGAAAATAGGTCTATACCCACGGTTTTGCAAAAGACCGTGGGTATAGGGATAGTATGTGAACCTATACCCATGGTTTTCCAAAACCGTGGGTATAGGCCACCTATACCAATGGTTGTACCAAAAACCATGGGTATAGTTCTATTTTAAGACCTATACCCATGGTTTTGGAGAAAACCGTGGGTATAGGGTATTTTCCAAAGTCCTATACCGACAGTTCTTGAAAACCGTAGGTATTGCGGGTTTTTTATGAAGACATATACCCACGGTTCTCCAGAACCGTGGGAATATCTTTCCCGCATTATGGAGGGGAAATAAAATTAGGCGGGGCACTAAAAAAATTTGGCGGGAATATATTTTTTCACGGTTTAGATTAATATATTTTTATACATATAAATATAAATTTTAAAAGTTCTCACTGCTCTGTTGGCCCGTTGATGTGGCACGGCCGCGAGTCGCAGTGAGAAATTTCGGGTTCGAAACCTGGCAGGGTTATTTTTGAATTTAAATACTGTGTATTAATATATATAGGTGGATGTATATATACATAGCAGATTATTATTACAGGTCGGTTAATCCTTTGGTGAGGCGCGACCGCAAGGCTTCCGCGCGAGGTGCCAGGTTCGAAACCCGGTGGGTTTTTTTGAATTTAAATAGTGCATATTAATATATATACCATGATATATGTTTATATAACAGGTAGAATTTTCAGATCGGGTGGTCTGATGGTGGGGCGCGGCCGCCAGGCACGGTGCGAGGGCGGGTTCGAAATCCCCTGGATGTTATTTTTGAAGAATTAAATCTCCATGGTTCTCAAACCGTGTGGTCAACCCTTCCAGTGTGTCTGCGATACCTACCATGCTTGGAAAATCCTATCCCCACAATTTTGGAGAAACCATGGGTATAGGAAAACCCCCCTATCCCGATGTCGTTCAATCCCACGGTTCCCAAAACCATGGGTATAGCCTATACCCATGGTTTTGGGGGCTATACCCACAGTTTTGAACTATGGGTATAGGGTAGTTTTCCGGTAGTGATATATGATATTATTAAATTTATAACTCCTATAGATTCATTATATCAAAAATATATATAAATATAGAATTATTTTCATCCATTCTGTAGAAGATATGATAAGGTCGCTCGTCTGTACGACGAACTACCGCCCAGTGAAGCGATGTGATTAATAATTCCCTAATACCTCACATGGAAGGTGATAAAGAAAATTTTAATATTTATATATGATATAAATGAAATAATTATTATATTCATGAAACTTTTATCATTCTATAAATACAATATATCATTTTATTTCTTTCCTTTTAACTAACGTAATGATGATAAAAAAATTTATACATGTATGGACTACCACCTTCACAAAGTGACTTGACTCTCTATAAATCACCAAACCACATGGTTGATGTATATAACTATATAATATGAAATTAATAATATTAATATAATTAGGTAATGTTAAAATATTACTAACCAACTTTCCATAATGATCAGTGAAAAATGGAAATGTTACTCATGTGGATGTACATCATATCATCCCCATGATCATAATGTACTAATTTTTCATATCCATAATTAATTATTGTTTTCTAAATAACCATTTATGTAAAAATATGATAAATATTTAATTATAATTATTAATGAGATGATATAAATATACAATATGTTCACGAACCAAATATTTCATGATGAAACACACATGAGAAAATTGGGCACTTAAAACCTGAAATAATTAAAATAGTGAAGGGTTTTTAATAAACAGGTAATAAGAGATTATTAAAGGATAATATATTATATTTTTAATATAAATATGGTTGTTTTATAAGTTAATAATATTTTCAAAACCACTATAAATGAGTTTAATGAATACTCAATCAACGGGAAACAAGAGTTTCGAGATTTCATCCTATTTTACAATACATTGTGACATTTTAATTATTATTCAACAATTCACTCTTATGTGGTGTATATAATACCACCTTGAAGTATAATATAATTATTTATTAAAAAATCATGGAATTTTATATTTCTCTTTTAATTTTATCATCCATGGGGATTTGACTTGAAAATTACCAAGTGGTAAATGTTATTGTGTAATATCATTTTCTTTTACGATTGTTAACATTCTCTGAAAATAATCACTTCCCTATGACCGTTTTTCATTGGAAATTTAATTTCTATTAAATTTAAATATGTTTATATGATTTATTTTATTGTTTCCCCACCTGTACTCAATTTTTACATATGGTGTTTACATTGAAATTTATTTGATTAATAAGTGAAATATTGATAAATCTATATCATTTATCAATAGAGATATTTGATGATACGGAATATTTTTTCATGAATTAAATAGATTATTATATATGTGATGAAATATTTAGACCTAAAGAAATGGGTGGGGGGCATTTAATGATATACCGTAGATGCATTTTTAGTCTCATGATATAAAATAATTTTCCAAATCAGATTATTTTGTTAGGTTCCAGGGCCCCCAGCAGAATCCGATGGGCCGTAGATTTTAAAAATTTATTTAGAGGATCAATGGGACTTGTCGACACCAATGATCCTAGCCCTGGTGAGGTCCAAGGATCTTATGTAAATGGTTAAGATTGCAAAATTAAAATAATAACATACCCACTTCAAATCCGAATCCGCGGTCGACTGCAACTAGTAAATGGTGATCATTGCTTGAAGGATCCAAAGCAGGATCCCTATAGATCATCCACACATGCTCTAAATATCTGTGGGACATTCGATCGTTGAATTCTGGGTGCTAGTGTGGAGATCCGATGATGCTTTTGAAGTCTAGACGATCGCCGCATTGAGATGTCTTCGATTCTTGAGAGAGTTCTAGATCCAAGCATCTTGGATAGAGAGCTTCTATCTCTAGAGAGTGGGAGGAGAGAGAGGCTATGGATTTTACTACATGGAATGAGTGAATAGTGAATTTCACACCAAGGGAGAGATCCTCCTCTCTTCTTTATAGTGGAATTCCAAAACACCTGGTTGGGTTCCCCATCCCCCGTTTATTTCAATTCCCACTAAATGAATAAGTTTCACAACTTCACTATGCCAATATTATTTATTATTTTTCCACATACTTGTAATATATATATATATAATATTATGTGATAAAACTAAGTCATTTAACTCAACTCCCTATCCCACTTAATATTAAATGATCCTTTAATATTAAAATAATATTCGTTCGATTAATATTTTCCCGTATTTACTAAACTTGTAAATAAATTAAATAAATTCAATCCCAAATATTAATAACTTGAATATTATTGATTTTATTTAACTCTATTAGTGATCAACAACTTGGACAATACTCAGACCTCATGGAGGGGCCCACTATGTCCATATACCTATTCAACTGAATAGGGATGATTCTTGAGTATGCTTTTATATGTGACCCTCTAGGCCCTTATCTCGATAGAAGTGAATAAAATACACCAACAAAGATCAGAGTCTAGAGACCCATCATGTAAAGACCCAAAATTTCCTTGTAATTTTTTTTAATATATGGGAATTTTATGAGTTTTCCAAAATTGACAGTGCGTGATTCCGAGGCCCGGAGTACCCGAAATGAATTTCTGAAATTTAATTCGTGTACGTTCCGTAAACGTGTGAGCGGGTTTTTCTAACTTTTGAACCGGTTCTCAGAATTGAAATATGAAGGCACCATTGAACTCACAACACCAGTTTTCTCTTAAAGAGACTTTCACCTCGACGACAGATGGTCGAGGGTGAAAGTTTTTTTAGGGTTTTTTGAGATATAGTAAAATAAAAATAAAAGTGTGCGAAATTTTTATTTTTATTTGAAACACCCATGTGGGTATTTGGAGGTGGGTCCCACCAGAACTAAACCTCAATGTGGAAGTTGAGATGTGAGTATAGCATCCCGCCCTTTTTATCACATAAACTTTCATTAAATTTTACAAAAATGAGGATCTTTAAGGTTTAGTGTCTTGGAAACCAGGAACTTAAAACATGAAAACATAAAACATTCTTCTTAAACACTTGAAAGGATTCTCCTCATGTTCATCCTAGGTTCATTACTGTATCTCATAACCTGGGGACATACATCAAAAGAAAGGGTGAGCAGAAGTCCCAGTAAGGGAAACAAGAGAAACATTTTATATGTGAACTTGAGATACTTCAATAAGGTCATGAAAAGAACTTTAAGGCATGAGAATGAAATCATGAGATATATCATAATAAAAATAACATTTTTCATAACTTGAAGATGTGACTACAACATTTAATATTGAAAATCATTTCGTTTCACCAAGGTCCATTCCCAAGGTGTCATTAAAAATTATCAAGGTTATTCACAAAGGTATCAGTCTAAAAAGTCATCTCTAGAGATTAATTTTTTACCCAATGGATTGGAGCGCTATCTGGGAACACCCTTGACATGTCTTTAATATCATGTGAGCCACATATATCATCATCAATAATTTCATAAACAACCCATATATCATAAAATAAATGGGTTTCATTTCATAATCATAACGTTTTAAAAACTCCTTTAAAGACATGATCTTTATGTCACTTGAAACCCACGGAAAAGGGAAAGCGGGTTTCATGAATGTAAATCTCAGAATTTAAAATAAAAAATTTTGGTATACATGTGAATAACCCTTTAAAAGAAAGATCTTTGAGTATTCACTTAATAAAATAATATAACTTTAGAAAAAGAGAGATACATTTTGAGACAGAAATTCTGCAGCATAACGTATACGATACATAGATTTAGAAAACATTGAAAAGAGAGGGGACATGGGTAACCCACTCAAAAATGATACATAAAACAGTAGGGGAACAGAATATATAGTATTTAAGAACATGGTAATGAAATTTGAATGATATACCATATGAAACGAAGAACTTGAAAGGAAGACAAAAATAAGATTTCTCTTATGAGAATTTGGCAGCCTAACGGCGTCACTTAAAACTTCCAAAAATGGATTGACGAGATCAAATAGGGTCTCTCATCATATGAAAATAAATGATCAGTATGATATATATAGAGATCATACCACAAAATAATAAAAATGAAGTTGAAAGACTTGACATGAAAGTAGATCTTGAAAATGAGAAGGGTGAAAGAACCCCTTAGAAAATCGGCAGCCTAACAACGCCACTTAAACTTCAACAAAAATGAATCGATGAGATAAAATAGGGTATCTCATCATATGAACATAAAATATCAGTATAATAGATTTAGATATCGTACCCCAACATAATAAAAAGGAACTTTAAATACTTGACATGAAAGTAGATCTTGAAAACGAGAAGGGTGAAAGAACCCCTTAGAAAATCGGCAGCCTAACTGCGCCACTTAAACTTCAACAAAAATGAATTGATGAGATCAAATAGGGTCTCTCATCATATGAACATAAAATTTAAGTATGATAGATTCATAGATAATACCACAACATAATAAAAAGGAACTTGAAAGACTTGACATGAAAGTAGATCTTGAAAACGAGAAGGGTGAAATAACCCCTTAGAAATTTGGCAGCCTAACGGCGCCACTTAAACTTCAACAAAAATTAATTGATGAGATCAAATAGGGTCTCTCATCATATGAACATAAAATATCAGTATTATATATTTAGAGATCATACCCCAACATAATAAAAATGAACTTTCAAGATTTGACATGGAATTAGAACATTGAAAAAGGAGAAAGGTGAAAGAACCACTTAAAAATTCGGCAGCCTAACGGCGCCACTTAAAACTTCAAAATACTGAATTAAAGATATCAAATGGGGTCTCTCATCATATGATAATAAAAGATAAGTATGATAAATTTATATATCATAACCCAACATAAATAAAAGGAACTTGAAATACTTTACATGAAATAGATCTTGAAAAATGAGAAGAGAGAAAGAATCTGTTACAAAAATTTTGGCAGCCTAACGACGCCACTTAAACATTCATAAAATGAAATAATGAGAGTAAGAGGGGGCCTCTCATCATATAAACATGAAAAGGGAAGTAAGAGGAATATAAAAGAACATCCACCAACATAAGAGGATGAAGCGTAAAAGAAATGACATAAAAGAGATTACTTGAAAAGAAAGAGAGAGGTCGGATCCCTTACCTTAAAACGTAACTCTTAAAACTCAAAGGTTGGGACCTTGAGGGCTTGAGGGCTCCTTGGGAGGACTCCTTGGGAGGTAATGAGACCAGAACTTCGTTTGGGGAGAGTGGGGAGTCGAACTGGATGAGAGGATGGCTTGGTATTTATAAAGAAAGTGAGGGGACAAGGCATTAATGGCCAAGGGACACCTCAAAAGTGGTTTTCTCAAAACCATGTGCTCTCCCAAGATATTTCCCATGAAGTTAGGCCACATGGGGCCCCCCATACAATAATGCATCACCTTTGGTCGACCATCCCTTAAAATATCTCATGATATCATCATTACACAGTTATGATGTCATTAAACATTCCGAAACCCTAAAACTGTTTTTTACTATTCACTGAAAATTCAACTTTCTCAGAAAGATCCCAAAATTTCACCTTAACCAAATATCAATGCTCTGATTTCAAAAATGAACTCCATTTTATAAAAATAATTTTCTATATATTCTTAATTTATTTTTTAAATAAATACACTATTCACCAAAAATTCATTTTTTCAGAAAAACCCCAAAAATTACCATAACATAATATCGGTGCTCTGAGTTCAAAAATGAAATCCATTTTATAAAAATAATTTTTTAAATATTTTTAATTTAATTTTTAATTAAAAAACACTATTCACTCGAAAAAACTAATACTTGAATAACAATTTATGAAACCGCTATTTAACCATTTTATTGAATCACATTACTTAATCAAGGTGCCTAGATTATATTAATACTTTCTTTAAGTGAGATTACTAATCCACTTGGACACATCACTAATCCTAATCATAAAATCACTTTTCATAATTTAATATTCATAAAATATTAATTTGATCTTATTAGAATCTAAATTTCATACTGAACATAATTGTAGAAGACCATTTTTTTAAAATCATTACACATTTTTAATTATTTATGGTTTACATAAACATTTTTAAAATAAACTTTCTCTAAAATTCATCAAAAATATGCATACTATATTTATCTGGTCATTTGAAAATTCATAAACATCATCATAAGAAGAAATCCTAATTTTTATTTAAAACAAGGGATTACACAAGGCAGTTACGGTCTCCTTAAATAGACCCTTATAACGCCAGCATAGGACCTAAGTGTAAGGTGTGCTATGGTGAGAGAATATGAGGGAGGATCGGCCAACATCGCACGAGTAGTAATTTCCATCAGGTTGAACTTCTCGCGAAGGCGATTCCATTCTATCTTCACACGATGAAGTTCGACTTGGGTTTGGTCCAGAGCAAAGCCCAGTGGTGCTAGCTCTTTCCCAAGTTCTGTTATATAGGCTTCGATCGGTCCATGACTACTGGGTGAGGCCATCAAATCTTATTTCTGTAATAATTAACCAAGATTACTTGTATTTAGAGATAATAATCAAAATGTTTAGTTTCCAACAGTCATATTGAACAATGGTCATATAACAGTCAAAACCCAATGGTCTCATTTTAATTATACTCATGTTATCAAATGAAACATTTTTGTTGAGTATAAAAATAAAATAACACAAAAAATTAGGAAACAAGATTTATTCAAAATTTCGGATCGTTACAATCTTCCCCCCTTAAGAAATTGCGTCCTCGCAATTTTTAAAATTGGGTTTTGAAATTTCATTGAAAGTCCCACATCGGAAATGGAGTCAGTAAAACTATTACTTTAAAAGAAAGAAAGTGAAGTACAAAGGTCAGCCGAGTTAACCCACGCTAGGATTCCATATAGGAAAAAACATGGACATGGAGGAGAAAACAATGGGTTAAGTTCTGAGGGAGAGTGATATAAAACATTATTAGGAGAAATTTAACCATAAGAAAATCCCAAACATATGATGTGTGCAAACGGTCTTTGATTACCTAGTAGGAAACGTAATCCAACAACATTTTTGTTTTACGTTCCTTTTCATAATTATGAGGAATTCATTTACTACATAGAACAAAAACATAAGAAAATATACCAACCTTCAAGTAGAGTTTCATCCTTTAATAAGTTTCTACCAAAACTATTCTTTTCTCCAAACGATGAGCACTCAAAACTACTTGGTCTCATCAAAACGCAAGAATCATCTTCTAGAGAATCACATAATCCACAAAACATTAACTATATATTTATTCTATCTTTAAACATTATCCCAAAAATAGAAAGGGTAAGGTAAAACAACTCTCAAAAAAGAAATAATCCCATAGGAATAGAAACTACTTTTAAATCTTCAAAGATCCATGGTACTAACCAAAGTTCATCATAGACCATTCCATAAATAACGGTCCTTAAAATTCCTCAAATTAAACCAAACTAATATTGAAACCCAAATACAAGAAGGATTTGATAACATAGTTTTCCAAAATAAACTTCATTGTTCATCTCTAAACAACATCAACCACTCCTAACATCTTATAACAAAATTAGCTAACCTAAACATATTTTACCCAAGATAGGTTAATCATTCCCATAAGTAACCTAAATTACTATAAGTCCACCTTAAATTCATTTATTGTTCAAAATATAAGTCAAAATTACTCCTCAATGAAAATACCGTAGTAATCAATTTACCTTGATCATATAGGGTCCCCAAAATAATTAACGTCTTCCAAAATAATAATCATCCTTTAATCCCCTAATCATCTCTGTCATATTAATACGGAAATCATCGTATTTCCTATCACATTGGTTGTTGGGACCTGTTCTTCCATTTCCCACCATTAACTAAGAAGAGAAAGTATAATTAGGGGCTTAAATACTTAACCAATAATCATGAAAAGGAGTTTAAATCATATAAGAATAACATGTAGAAGAAAAGTATACCCTAACTTGTGATCCCCTAGATTTCAAACTAGGTTATCCATGATCATATATTCTTATGTGAATCTTTATTTGTTTTATCCTTGTTCCTTTAATAATGGTTCATACTAAGCTTATGAATTTACCAAATCATATCCCCCGGGAGTGTCGTAACCAAGAGTACAGAAAGGCCCGTTGTCGTGTACCAATTCCTTTTTGAGTCTAGCTCAAAGTGGTGTTTTCTAGTTTTACCCCTATGTACATTTGTGCCAGAGCCACCTCTACCTGCTCATATCCAGACAGGGATGTATTTGCTTGGCATCCCATTACTCAATACTTACCAAAATACCAGGATGATTTCCTATATATAAAATTTTCTATAGGATTCTTCCTAAAGTTTTCATATCCTAATTTCCACAAATAACTAAACCATACTTTGACACCAACTATAGCATCCCGCCCTTTTTATCACATAAACTTTCATTACATTTTACAAAAACGAGGATCTTTAAGGTTTAGTGTCTTGGAAACCAAGAACTTAAAACATGAAAACATAAAACATTCTTCTTAAAAACTTGAAAGGCTTCTCCTCATGTTCATCCTAGGTTCATTATTGTATCTCATAACCTGGGGACATACATCAAAAGAAAGGGTGAGCAGAAGGCCCAGTAAGGGAAACAAGAGAAACATTTTACATGTGAACTTGAGATACTTCAATAAGGTCATGAAAAGAACTTTAAGGCATGAGAATGAAATCATGAGATATATCATAATAAAAATAACATTTTTCATAACTTGAAGATGTGGCTACAACATTTAATATTGACAATCATTTCGTTTCACCAAGGTCCATCCCCAAGGTTTCATTAAAAATTACCAAGGTTATTCACTAAGGTATCAGTCTAAAAAGTCATCTCTAGAGATTAATTCTTTACCCAATGCATTTGAGCGCTATCTGGGCACACCCTTGAAATGTCTTTATTATCATGTGAGCCACATATATCATAATAAATCATTTCATAAACAACCCATATAGCATAAAAGAAATGGGTTTCATTTCATAATCATAACGTTTTAAAAACTGCTTTAAAGACATGATCTTTATGTCACTTTAAACCCACGGAAAAGGGAAAGTGGGTTTCATGTATATAAATCCCAGAATATAAAATAACAAATTTTGGTATATATGTGAATACCCCTTTAAAATAAATATATTTGAGTATTCACTTAATAAAATAATAGAACATTAGAAAAAGAGAGAGACATTTTGAGACAGAAATTCTGCAGCATAACGTATACGATACATGGATTTAGAAAACATTGAAAAGAGAGGGGACATGGGTAATCCACTCAAAAATGATACATAAAACAGTAGGGGAACAAAATATATAGTATTTAAGAACATGGTAATGAAATTTGAATGATATACCATATAAAACAAAGAACTTGAAAGGAAGACAAAAATAAGATTTCTCTTATGAGAATTTGGCAGCCTAACGGCATCACTTAAAACTTCCAAAAATGGATTGACGAGATCAAATAGGGTCTCTCATCATATGAACATAAATGATAAGTATGATAGTTATAGATATAATACCCCAACATAATAAAAAGGAAGTTGAAAGACTTGACATGAAAGTAGATCTTGAAAACAAGAAGGGTGAAAGAACCCCTTAGAAAATCGGCAGCCTAACGGCACCACTTAAACTTCAACAAAAATGAATTGATAAGATCAAATAGGGTCTATCATCATATGAACATAAAAGATCAGTATAATAGATTTAGATATCATACCCCAACATAATAAAAAGGAACTTGAAAGACTTGACATGAAAGTAGATCTTGAAAACGAGAAGGGTGAAAGAACCCCTTAGAAAATCGGCAGCCTAACGGCGCCACTTAAACTTCAACAAAAATGAATTGATGAGATCAAATAGGGTCTCTAATCATATGAACATAAAAGATCTGTATGATAGATTTAGAGATCATACCCCAACATAATAAAAAGGAACTTGAAAGACTTGACATGAAAGTAGATCTTGAAAACGAGAAGGGTGAAATAACCCCTTGGAAATTCAGCAGCCTAATGGCGCCACTTAAACTTCAAAAAAAATGAATTGATGAGATCAAATAGGGTATCTCATAATATGAAAATAAAATATCAGTATGATATATTTAGATATCATACCCCAATATAATAAAAATTAACTTGCAAGACTTGACATGGAATTAGAACATTGAAAAAGGAGAAAGGTGAAAGAACCACTTCAAAATTCGGCAGCCTAACAGCGCCACTTAAAACATCAAAATACTGAATTAAATAGATCAAATGGGGACTCTCATCATATGATAATAAAATATAAGTATGATAAATTTATAGATCATAACCCAACATAAATAAAAGGAACTTGAAATACTTTACATGAAATAGATCTTGAAAAATGAGAAGAGAGAAAGAATCTGTTACAAAAATTTCGGCAGCCTAACGAATCCACTTAAACATTCATAAAACGAAATAATGAGAGTAAGAGGGGGCCTCTCATCATATGAAAATGAAAAGGGCAGTAAGAGGAATATAAAATAACATCCTACAACATAAGATCATGGATCATAAAAGAAATGACATAAAAGAGATTACTTGAAAAGAAAGAGAGAGGTCGGATCCCTTACCTTAAAACGTAACTCTTAAAACTCAAAGGATGGGACCTTGAGGGCTTGAGGGAACCTTGGGAGGACTCCTTGGGAGGTAATGAGACCAGAACTTTGTTTGGGGAGATTGGGGAGTTGAAATGGATGAGAGTATGGCTTGGTATTTATAAAGAAAGTGAGGGGACAAGGCATTAATGGCCAAGGGACACTTCAAAAGTGGTTTTCTCAAAACCATGTGCTCTCCCAAGATATTTCCCATGAAGTTAGGCCACATGGGGCCCCCCATACAATAATTCATCACCTTTGGCCGACCATCCCTTAAAATATCTCATGATATCATCATGACACAGTTATGATGTCATTAAACATACCGAAACCCTAAAACTGTATTTTTACTATTCACTGAAAATTCAACTTTCTCAAAAAGATCCCAAAATTTCACCTTAACCAAATATCAATGCTCTGATTTCAAAAATGAACTCCATTTTATAAAAATAATTATATATATATTTTTAATTTATTTTTTAAATAAATACACTATTCACCAAAAATTCATTTTTTCAGAAAAAACCCCAAAAATTACCATAACATAATATCGGGGCTCTGAGTTCAAAAATGAAATCCATTTTATAAAAATAATTTTTTAAATATTTTTAAGTTAATTTTTAATTAAAAAAACTATTCACTCGAAAAAACTAATACTTGAATAATAATTTATGAAACCGTTATTTAACCATTTTATTGAATCACATTACTTAATCAAGGTGCCTAGATTATATTAATACTTTCTTTAAGTGAGATTACTAATCCATTTTGACACATTACTATTCCTAATCATAAAATCACTATTCATAATTTACTATTCATCAAAAATTAAGTTGATCTTATTAGACTCTAAATTTTGTACTGAACATAATTGTAGAAGACCATTTTTTTAAAATCATTACACATTTTTAATTATTTATGGTTTACATAAACATTTTTAAAATAAACTTTCTCTAAAATTCATCAAAAATATGCATACTATATTTATCCGGTCATTTGAAAATTCATAAACTTCATCATAAGAAGAAATCCTAATTTTTATTTAAAACAAGGGATTACACAAGGAAGTTACGGTCTCCTTAAATAGCCACTTATAACGCCAGCATAGGACCTAAGTGTAAGGTGTGCTATGGTGAGAGAATATGAGGGAGGCTCGACCAACATCGCATGAGTAGTAATTTCTATCAGGTTGAACTTCTCGTGAAGGATATTCCATTCTAGCTTCACACGATGAAGTTCGTCTTGGGTTTGGTCCAGAACAAAGCCCATTGGTGCTACCTCCTTCCCAAGTTCTCTTATATAGGCTTCAATCGGTCCATGACTACTGGGTGAGGGCATCAAATCTTTTTTCTATAATAATTAACCAAGATTACTTGTATTTAGAGATAATAATCAAAACGTTTAGTTTCCAACGGTCATATTGAACAATGATCATATAACAGTCAAAACCCAATGGTCTCATTTTAATTATACTCATGTTATCAAATGACACATTTTTGTTGAGTATAAAAATAAAATAACACAAAAAATTAGGAAACAATATTTATTCAAAATTTAGGGTCGTTATAGTGGGGACCACCAACCTTATCCTCCCATGAGAGGTTATGGTGGTGGGGACCACCCAAGGCCTAAACCTCTTGAACCCCATATTAATGAGGGAGAAACCTCGCAACTCCCTCATTAATGTGAAAGAGCCTCTTGACTTCCTCCACATTAATTGTGCCAAAACACATACCTTTTAATATGCCATCCTAGTTGATTAATTAGGCTATTTTGAAATTGTTCCAAAGAACTAAATATAGAACATAATCTATTATTTTGGCTACCTGGAATCTTTTGTAGAATTGGGAGGAATGACCTCTTGGGAGAAAGCTCTATAACGAAGAAGAAATTCTTCCACGAAGAATGCTCCACCGACAAAGAATGTCGACCTCGACATCAACCTTCTTCATTGGGACTTACTCTGATGTATGACGTTTTTACCTACAACGAATCGACGTCCGTACATCCCTCTCGCTCCAATGACAACGAACAATCCGTAGTAGGGGTTTATTTATGTTTGATTATCACTTCCCATGTTCTCCCTTTCTAATTCTTTTGCGGGATTTGGGAATTGATATTGATGAGGGTTGTGGGAAATGATGTTTTAAAATATCTTCCATACATGTTCATGATTCGTTCTTTGTGAACCAATTTTTATGACTCTAAACATGGAGGGTGCCGGCCAAACAAACATGGCCCAACCCCTCCACTATTCTTCTTTAGTGTGCTATTCGAAATGGAGGAAGGCGACGAAGGCGATGAAGGTGAAAAAGGCAATGATGCCGCCACCCATGACCTCTGCAACCCGCGCCGCCCCAGCAGTGTTCCATCCTCCCAGATGAACCTTCCCCACACCTCGACTCTGCGCCCCGGTTGAGCTGCCCCGCGGTGCTATTTCCTCCTGGACGAACCGGGCCCATTCCCCCTATGGCACTCTGGCATCTTGATCGACCCGATCGTGCCACCGCCATCCCTCCAAGACACCCCGGCTTGTGTCACTATCGGTCGTCCGATCCACCCCGGTTTGTGCTGCCCGGCAGTGCTGCCTTCCAGCCCTTTGATCCGCACTTGCCGCGCCGCCCGCGGCCCACCGAACCGCCCTGGGAGTTCCGCCCCAAGGCCTCATACCCTCACGGAAACCCTCGGTAGAGCCTCTCTGTGGCCTTGCGCCCTCGCAGCCCCCTGCGGCCCCTCACGATGGGACGGGCCACCCAGCGGGCCGAACTAGGCCCAACAGGTCAAGCTGGGTTAGGCCGAGTAGGTCCGACTGGGTCGGACCAGACCCATGGCCACTACGAACCATTTACCATCTTTTGGGACATAACTTTGGCACCATACATCCATTTGATGAATCATCAGTGGAACAAGAAATATTGGAGCCAGATGGTCCCTTTGAGTATATTCCACTTCTGTTTTTTATTAAGATGGGAAACAGTCAGGTTGGATCGATCAAGAATTCAACCGGGCCCCCGGGACTAAAAGGATAATAAATCACAGACCGGGCATCCAATTGGCGCGCTATCTATTGCGTTGAGACCCCTATGATGTGGCGGTCCTTTGAGATACTTCTTCGTGGGACTTCGTGGCAGTTGGAGTATCGACCATTAGCTTGTGGAGCGGATCCTCCCAGAGATGAGCAAGCATAGTGCGGGAACCTAATAGCTGGTTGAGACTTGATGAATGCTGACCTTTTCGACGTGAAGTGACTTGAACATACCCATTGGGGAGCGCCTCTATGTGACGCGACAGACCCATGGTGGGGAGCACCTCTGTGTGACGTGACAGACCCACGGTACTCGACAAGAGGAGTACCTCCATAGGCTACGAGGGGTAGCACCTCTATGTGATGCGGAAGACCCATGGTACATGAAAAGAGGAGTACCTCAGCAGGGGAGCACCTCTGTGTTATGCGGTAGACCCACGGTACTCGAAAGACCGAATGGGTAGAACCTCTATGTGACACAGAAGACCCACGATGGGGAGCGCCTCTATGGGATGCGGCAGATCCACGGTACTCGACAGAAGGAGTACCTCAGTAGGCCATGGCGGGGAGCGCCTCTGTGTGATGCGGAAGACCCATGGTACACGAAAGGAGGAGTACCTCAGTAGTCCAAGGATAGTGGGAAGTGCCTCTGTGTGACACAGTAGGCCCACTATACTCAATAGAGGTGGATTTCTCTATCAGCTGAAGTGTTCGACGATGTGACTGGGGAAGTTACTTATTACTACACCTAGAATAAATCCTAGTGTGAGCTGTGTCAGTACCTTTGTGTTTTTCCTCATGATTGAGATGGATTACTTGATAACTTAGGTATATTTATGGGCATATACCTAAGTTGGGTTATCTGTTTTTTTTCATACATTGTGGTTTATCCTTGGTGGATTTTGTGAGACCTTGAGGTTCTCAGGGTCCTTACTGAGTATCGTTATACTCACCCCTTCATGGGATATGCCCCCACCTTGTTGTGTTGGATACAGACGACGGACAACGCTGACTGAGTCTGAGAGTACCAGGACTGGACGGTGCCCGGAGGAGTACCTTACGACGAGTCGGTACACAGTGGAGACAGACGGACCTGGAGTGCTGAGGAGGCGATCTGTAACTACCCTTCACATAGGAACCACATAGGACGATCCATTAGCAGTTTTCTATTTCTTCGGTGGTATTGTATTTCATTTGAATTTGTACATTTACTGTTGGGCTTTTATTCTGGACCCTTTTACTTACTGTACTCACTTTGTTTACAATATAGTTTACTTGTGTTCCTAACTTTTTGTGTGCTTGGTTATGTGTGATTACAGGTTATAAAGGAAATGTCTTCCCAGTTTTAGGGAATACGTCTTTTTTGCTAGTCGCCATCCCCTAGCCTATGGAAGGCGAGCTTGGCTTAGTCATGGCACGGGCCCCGAGGGATAGGTCATAACAATTTGGTATCAAAGGAGTCGGTTCTACCACAGAACATAGGACTCTAATCTTTCATTTAAGGACAATAGTGTTATGGTTAATGAGTGTGGTCTTCAGTTCAGGAAGTCCAGTGTTGGTGCGACGGCTGACGTATCCGTACACCAGGACCTTGAATTTTGATTTCCAACTCAATACACGAAAACACTAATTGTGTGTGTGTTTCCATGACTTTTCTTTATGATCTCTTGATTCGGCTCACCAGGTATAACTTATTGACTGTGGTGCACTTGTTTCTTTTCATTATGCTTCCATGAAGATAGCCTGCTAGGGTTCTGAGAGTTGTATGCACTGATAGCCCACCGAGCAACGAGGCCTCGCTGAGGGCCCTTTTCCAATAGAGGCACCAGCGGTACCATTACCCACTCAGCCACCGGTGCCACCAGCCCCAGCAGTAGAGGTTGTACGCCTCTTGGGAAAGTTTCACAAGTTCCAGTGCTAGAGGCCACCCAATTTCATGGGAGATACGGACCCATAGGCATCTAAGGATTAGCTGGAGACTGTAGCGATAGTATTTCGGCTCGTAGGGACACCAATAGATCTCATGGTGATTTTAGTCTCCAGTATTCTACAGGCAGCAGTAGGAAAATGGTGGAGCTCGATGCTTCAAGTTCAAGATGAGGTGATGTTTCTCTGGGCAGATTTTGAGAGCCTATTTTGGGCATAGTTTGTCCCAGTGACTCTTCGCACAGTGAAAATACTGGAGCTACTTCGTCTGCAGTAGGGTAGCATGACTGTAGCTCAGTACTCAGTGAGGTTTACTGACCTCTCATGGTACTCCACATATATGGTGTGGGACCCATTCTTCAGGGCCCAGAACATCGACCAGGGGATCAGGAGAAAGATTAGGGAATCAATGATTTCTCTTAGCATCCCGACGCAGGCAGGGGTGCTAGAGAGATCCCTCATAGAGGATAGTTTCCTTGTTGAGAAGTCACGTGCAGCGAGACCCTCCAGTCTTCACGTAGTGGAGTCATCTGTAGTTGGTAGCAGACAGACATCATAGAGGTCCAAGAGGACCAGACCTACAGGTGGACGATTGCATGACTCAGGATTGGTTGTGCAGGGCACCCGAGGTGGGGACAGACATGCTATGAGAGGGCATTGTTATGCATGCAGCGGGTAGGGTCACCTGGCTTGTGACTGTCTGACCTGCCATACGGATGATCAGAATATGGTCGAGGGACCACCCAGGTAGATACGGAGGTTCGACCGAGGAGGTCCGTAGGGCGCAGGCAGACGTGGCAGAGGAGCTGGCCGTACAACTGGCGGTGGGCAACGATTCAAGATGTTACCTCAACCACCACCAGTAGGTCCACCTCGACCACAGGGAGTATGTGGATAGGGAGAGCTCAGCTCCAGGTAGCTGAGGGCTACAATCATGCTTCTCTAGAGATTATTCGATGTACAATTTGTGTCTACTATACTTTTTCTGCAGTAATGATAGACATAGGTTCCAGTAATTCTTTTATTTACATTTCCCTCGTTCGGAGTTCAGAGATTCTGATGGAACCATTGGATCGATCCTAATGGATAGAGACTCCTATTGGAGCATATTTGATGATTAAGAACGGGTTCCGGCATTGCGAGCTTACTCTAGGAGGAAATATCTTTGGTTGGGATCTCCTAGTATTATCGTCGAGGCCTTACGACATCATCTTGGTTATGGACTGGTTATCTACAGTCCATGCTCAGATAGACTATATTAGGCATAATTTGTTCTATGTCTGCATGGATGGGACCAGGTTTACCCTCACAGATGAGAAGGAATCCTATGCCGCATAGGATAGACTTACACGGAGGAGAGTGCAGCCGATCACTAATCAGTTGGCTAGCCTTACCCTCATAGCGGTTGATGTGGAGTGTCCGAGCTATCCTGTAGAAGTGGACTAGTGCCCAGATGATTTCCCTGATTATGTTCCAGGTCTACATCCTCATAGAGAGGTGTACTTTTACATTGAATTGTATCCCATGAAGGCATCGATATCTACACCATCATATCGGATGGCTCCCGCGGAGCTTCGTGAGGTGTGGGAATAGCTAGAGGACTTGCAGGGGAAGGGATTCATCTGACCCAGTGTTTCTCCTTGGGGGATTTGATTTTATTCGACAAGAAGGTGGATGGGAACTTGAGACTTTGTGTTGACTTTCGGTGCCTGAACCAGGTGACCGTAAAAAACAAGTACCCACTTCCAAGGACTGATGACCTCTTTGATTAGCTGAAGGGAGCACGTTGGTTCTCGAAGATAGATCTCAGATTAGGCTATCACCAGCTCAGAGTGCAAGACGAGGATGTGCCGAAAATGACTTTCAGATTTTGGTACGAACATTACGGGTTCTTGGTTATGCCATTCACCGTGAAAAACACTCCAGCAGTCTTCATGGGACTCATGAACATGATCTTTCTACCGTACCTTGATCGCTTTGTCATAGTCTTTATCGACGACATTCTGATCTACTCGACTACTGAGGAGGTGCATGCCTACCATTTGCAGGTAGTACTGGACACACATCGAGAGCACCATCTTTATGATAGGCTCTTGAAGTGCCAGTTCTGGATCCCAGAGGTTCTCTTTCTAGTACATTTCATCTCAGAGGGTGGAGTTGTAGTGTATTTAGTGAAGAATGAGGTGATACTTTATTGGTAGACACCCAGAATTGTGACAGAGGTATATAGTTTCCTGGTTTTGGATGGATATTACCTGAGGATTGTGAAAAAACTTCTACAGAGTTGCAGCACCACTATTAGCATTGACGAAGAAGGGGAAACCCTTCGTTTTCTTGGAGAAATTCCAGTGGAGTTTTCAGGAGCTGAGGAAAAGGTTGACTAGTGCCCCCCATCTTGAGGCTTCCAGAGGAGGGCGTAGGGTACATAGTCTACTACAACGCATCAGGGACTGAACACGGGTGTGTCCTGATGCAGGAGAGAGCGATGATCACATATGGTTCTCAACAGCCGAGACAGAATGAGCAGAGGTACGCTACCCATCACCAGGAGTTAACAGTAGTGGTCTTCGCCTTGAAGATGTGGTGACACTATCTTATGGGAGAACATTTTATAGTGAACTCTAATCACAAGCGCCTTAGGTATATCATCTCTCAGTAGTAACTGAACCTGATACATCGACGTTGGCTTGAGTTCCTCTAAGACTATGACTCGAGTTAGTCTATACTCCTAGGAAGGGGAAAGTCATTGCAGATGCACTCAACAGGAGGTCTGGTATACAACTACTAGGAGAGGTGACAGAGCAGCTGGCCGCATTGTAGATATCCTTTGTAGATAGGATAAATAATCTTTCCTTTAGTCTCTTACAGTCACTCTCCCACTTCTTCAGCAAGTCAGGGAGGTGCAGTGTGAGGATGCTGACTGGGAGGCTCGACGTGCTCAGATATCCACAGGGAAGGCACCTAATGGATTTTCTGAAGGTAGGGAGGACATCATTCTCTTCAAAGGATGTACTATGGTACCAAGGTCACTTCAGGAGTAAGTGTTGAGGGAGTTCCAAAAATCCCCTCTAGTGGCAAATCCAGGAGTGGTGAAGATGTACCAGGATATCTGACGACAGCACGGGTGGCCTGGAATGAAGAAAGAAGTAGCAGAGTTTGCCTCTCGATGCCTCACAAGTCAACAAGGGAAGGCGGAGCATCGAGTAACAGTAGTCTTGGTTTAGACATAGACTCTCTAGAGTGGAAGTGGGATGGGATATCCATGGAATTCGTGATGGGTCTTCCACATACATCCTGGATTCATGATTTGATTTGGATGATCATCGACCAACTCACCAATTCATCCCACTTCCTTCCAATTAGAGAGTAGGTTTTAGTAGAGAGCTTAAGATGCCTCTATGTGTAGGAGATTGTGCAGTTACATAGAGTACCCTGGACGATTGTCTCCGATCATGATGCACGTTTTACTTCTTGGTTATTGAAGGGGTTTCAGGAGGCTTTCAGGATGAAGCTTCATTTGAGCACCACTTTCCATCCCAGATAGATGGCTAGACTGAGCGGACCATCCAGACCCCGAGGACATACTGCGTGCTTGTGTCCTCGACTTCGGTCATAGATTGGTAGATCACTTTCATTTGGTAGAGTTTTTATACAACAATAGCTATCACTCCACCATTGGTATGGCACCTTTTGAGGCGGTGTACGAGTGACCTTTCAGATCACCTTTGGGCTGGGCTAACTCTGGGGAGTCAACACTCATGGGAACAAATATGGTACGGGCTACCACAGAGAAGGTGCAGATCATCCAAGAGCGGATGAAGACTACATAGAGCAGACAAAAGTCATATACCGACAGGAGATAGAGACCTACAGAGTTCGAGGATGGTGACCATGTCTTTATACTTTTCTCACCTCGATGAGTATTGTGCAGATTTGGCCGAGGCATCGAGTTATCTATAAAATTCATCGGACACTTCTAGGTCCTCAGCTGAGTTGGTGTGGTGGATTACTGCTTATCTCTTCCACCTTAGTTGCATCGGGTGCATGACGTCTTCCACATATCCCTACCGAGGAGACATGTGCACGACCCATCCCACATCATTGACCATGGAGAGCTAGACGTCGACAATGGGGAAAATTTTATGGAGGTTCCAGTGGAGATTGAGGATAGACAGTAGCGAGTCCTTCGTGGATGGTCAATACCTCTAGTGCACGTTCGTTGGCACCCCAGGAACCTCCAGGAGTGCACATGGGAGCGGGAGTTTCAGATGCGTGCTCAATACCCCCATTTGTTCCCTTAGTTGGAATTGTGGATTATGGGGACGCAAACCCCTAAGGTGGGGATAATTTAAAGACCTGAAATTTCTTTCTAATTTTTTAATATATGGGGATTTTACGAGTCCGTGAAAATTGATAGCGCATGATTCCGAGAACCGGATTTCCCAAAATGAATTTATGAACATTAATTTGGGTACGTTCAGTAAACGTGCAAGTGAGTTTTTCTAACTTTTGAACCGGTGCTCAGAATTGAAATAAGAGGGCACTCTTGAACTCGCAACGCCATTTTTCACCTAAAGAGACTTTCACCTCAATGACAGATGGTTGAGGGTGAAAGTTAGTTTTTTGGTTTTTCCTGAAAGAGTAAAATAAAAATAAAATTGTGCGACATTTTTATTTTTATTTGCAACACCCATGTGGGTGTTGGGAGGTGGGGTCCACCTGGACTAAACCTCCATGTGGATGTTGATAAGTGGGGACCACCAACCTTAACCTCCTATGAGATGTTATGGCGGTGTGGACCACCCGAGGCCTAAACCTCTTGAACCCCCCTCTTAATGATGGAGAAACCTCTCAACTCCCTCATTAATGTGGAGGAGCCTCTTGACTTCCTCCACATTAATTATTCCAATGCACATACCTTTTAATATGCCAGCCTAGTTGATTAATTAGGCTATTTTAAATTTGTTCCAATGAACTAAATAGAGAACATAATCTATTATTTTGGCTACATGGAATCTTTGGTGGAATTAGGAGGAAGGAGCTCTTGGGAAAAAGCTCTCCAATGAAGAACATGTTCTTCCACAAAGAACGCTCCACCGATGAAGAACACCGACCTTGACTTCGACCTTCTTCCTCGGTACTTCCTCCGACATAGGACGTCTTCACCTAAGATGAATCGACGTATGTACTTCCTTCTCACGCCAACGACAACGAAAAACCTGAGGTATGGGTTTATTTCTATTTGATTATCACATCCAATATTCTCCCCTTATAATTCTTTTGCTGGATTTGGGAATAGAGATTGATGAGGGTTGTGGGAAATGACGTTTTGAAATATCTTCCATACATGTTCATGATTCGTTCTTTGTGAAAATCTTGATATCACTCTAAAAGTAAAGGGTGAGGGCCAAATAAACATTTTCCGACCCCTCTGTCATTCTTCATTGGTGTGCTCTTCGAAAAGGAGGAATGTGATAAAGGCAAAGGCGCCGCCACCAGAGGCCTCTGTGACCCGCGCCGCCCCCGCATCATTCCTCCCTCTCAGCAGAACCAACCTTGTGCCCCTGTGGTGGTCTGGCCTCCTGGCCAAACCAGCCGCGCCGCCGCCGGCCCTCCGAGCACCCCCGGTTGGCACAGCTGCCGGCCCTCCGAGCTGCCCCGGTTGGCGCCGCCACCGGTCCTTTGAGCCACCCCCACTCGCGCCGCCACCGGCCCTCTGAGCCGCCCCAGGTCGCGCCGCCATCGGCCCTCCGAGCTTCCACGGCTTGTGCCGCTGCCAGCCCTCCGAGCTTCCCTAGCTCGCACCGCTGCCGGCCCTCCGAGATACCCTGGCTTATTCCACACAATGGTCCTCGTGGCCGCCCGGCCGTGCTGCCCACTAGCCCTACGGGATGCCCCGACCGTGCTGCCCAAAGCCCACCAAACAGCCCCAACCGAGCCATCCCGCGACCTCGTTCCATCACAAAAACCCTCGGCCGAGCTACTCCGCTGCCTCGCGCCCTCACGGCCACCTGCGGCCCTCCGTGACCCCTCGCGGCAGGTCGGGCTGGACCCACCAAGCCGGACTAAACCCAATAGGCCAGGCCACCCAGCAGGTCATGCCAGGTCGACCCGAACTGAGTCAGCCTAGGCCTTGTCAGGCTAAGTGAGTCTGACTGGGTCGGACCGGACCTGGGCCCACTACGTCCCACTTACCTTCTTTTTTGTCATAACTTTGGCACTGGACGTCTGTTTGAATAACCGTCACCAGGACTGGAAATCATGGAGTGAGATGGACCCTTTTAGTATATTCCACTAGAGTTTTGGATTAAGATGGGAAATATTTGGGTTGGATCGAGCATGAATCCAACCGGGCCTCGGTACTAAAAGGCTAATAACTCACAAAACGAGCATCCGATTGACGCTCGTCGTCTATTGTGTTGAGACCCCTATGACATGGAGGTCCATTGAGATACTTCTTGTATTGGAGTTAGTGGCCTAGAACCAACTACATTGTACTTTATTCATTAATAAATACCTTATCACATCTTGATTTTTCTTCTGCGTTACAATGCATTTGATAATGTCCTAAGGACAACTGTGGCATTAAAGGGTCATAGCGGATCCCTACTATGATGAGAACCCAGAAGTGCCATAACACTGTTCTTGAATATATGTTCCATGTTCGGATGATGTTATTTTAGGGACACAAACAATACATTCCATTAGGGGTGAGGAATCATAAAACATTAAGGCACCTTCTCATGGTGTGCGCCCTTGGTAATATCCAGGAGGATATTATGAGAACGAGATCCGCTAGTAGGAAATCTGCATTTCATAGTGTCATTGGATGTTCCTATCCGCGGGCATGTGTATTGGTCGTTAGACTTTAAGATTATTATTAATAGGTATTACAACTCACACACTTAGATGTATTGACAAAAATTGTGATGACACACTACTCGCAGTGAGGTAGGATACGTTGGGTGTGTCACGAGTAATACTGCATTAATAGATAATGTGAGAAAGGATTTGTCCCTTATATTCAATAACGGAAGTATATATCTCATGCCCTTTGATGGAATTGAAATATAATACACAAATCCATGTCCATGGTAAGGTATGGTCGAATTCAATTCTGGAATGTCAAAGAAAGAATAATCGAGCATATGGGTTGATGGCACTAGCATGCAACCCTCTCAATTTGAGATATCGTGACAAAGGGATTATATTACGCGGTAAGTGTTCGTATAAGGTGACACGTCAATGCGGCATCAACTTCTTTCTCTTGGGTTCCTTGACCTTTTTCTAGACTGTAATCTTGGACTTTAGGCATGCCCGCCTAATGCCAATGAGAAAGAGGCCTAGAGGGTTACACACTAAGTGTGTCCATGTATCTCAGTTAAATATTAATTTAACAAGTTAAATAAAGATTATTCATGACTATGGTTTAATAATTATTTAAGGATGCCTGATTGCATTTATTTCGATAGTAGTTATTCGAGAGAATATATTGTGGATGAAATAATATATATTTATTAGCGAGTAATGCTGTTAAATTTATTTAAGAAATAAATATCCATTACACAAGGACATATAAATGTGGTGGAGGAAATAAATGAAAATGGAAAATAAAAGTACACGCTATGTATATTAAATATACACGCCATGTAGTTTTATTGAAATTGAGTACACACCATGTATTAATGATTACACACCGTGTAGTTTTTACAGTCGTGATTTTGTGGATATAATATTGTTATATAAATGATATTTATTATAATCAGCATGGGTGTATGTCATGGAATTAATAATTCGAAATGGGGGTTTTCAATAAGAGTTAATGAAATAAATAAAATGGGTAAAACTTTTATTTATTGTTATAGATCTGTAACCTCAATCCTGATTATAAATATCCTCACAACCCCAACACTTTTCTCAATGGTTTTGCACAACAATTCTGGAAAATTCTTTCAAGGCTGAAAGAACTACTTCCTCCAAGAAGGCTCTCAAGACCGAGAGAGATCCACCACCACCAGATCAAGGTGATCGAAGGCGGAGATCTCAAGCGAAGGTTCTTTCACGCTAGCACCCGGAGATCCCTTCAGCGACATCTAGAGATACATGGAAATCATGTGGATCATCGCTAGAGGAATCCTAAACTTGGATTCTATGACACAAAGATGGGTCAAAAAATCATGACTGGAGACATCAACGAAGAAATAATTCAACGAATGTAATTGTTGTGACTTAATTAAATTAATTATAACCAACATATCATGATCCTATCCCTATGGTTCTGGGACTCCCTCTTTTTTTCGTTCTTCATTCTATTCTGAAGATATAGGGTTTTATATCATTACAGATCTTGGTTTGAACGTTGTTTAACACTAAAATCAAAGTTGGTAACTCCCACCAATGCACCTCCATTGTGCTCGGAACCTACATGTGGCATCAGAGGGGTCATATCTTTGATTATAATTATGTAGTTTTTCATTGGTGATTTACACATTTAATAATTTATTTGTTTCAATTCAAGTTAATCATTCTTTAAAATCTGAATCTTGAGATCTGTTCCTCCCCTCTTGTTTCTCGTTCACCATACAGAAATTACTTTTTCTTTTAATTTTTCATTAAAATAAAATAGAGGATATCATCTAGAGGATCCAAACATTCTTGGTCATACAACACGAGAATACACGAAGTGTATTCGGAAGAAAACAACATGTAGTTTAGGTTCATGTATCGAACTGATCCACCAAATCAGGCCGTGTATTGATCCTATCAGAGTCATTAATGACGCCATTTGTTGACCAGGAACATGTGGCACACAATTTCTAGATTACATGCTGTGTGGTCTAATGAAAACGGCTTGTAGTCCCTTCGGGTTAAGGTCGGACCGTTTACCCCATACACGGTTTGCTCGGCTGGAAATTGTGTAACACGGAAACTACACGGCGTGTGTCCCACTGAACACGCCTTGTACGCTGAAAATTTCTGAAGTACATTAACATGCCATGTCTCCGGGCATTTACTTCGGATGGATGGTGAAGAAAAAGTACATGTCGTGTAGTCAGAACTACACGCCGTGTACTCACCCAAATTACACAGATTTATTAAAATTTATTATAATATTATACAAACCCTTGATACGTGTACCATGGTGCAGGCGTAAAGCTGAGGCACAAAATGTGATAGGTTTTTTATATATATCTGTTTAATTTAACATTTTTGTAATGAACCATAATTCATCGGGTTGCCTCCAAGGTACAAGTTACATACAAAGATAATTTTAAATGAATTTATTTGTTTAAAATTATGATGGATGAGAATCTCAAGGAAATTCAAAAAATGGGTTTAAGATAAAAGGATTGATTAATTAATGATAATTAATTGATTCGAGCGTGATTTATCTTAAACAAGAATGATTGAAGAATTGAATGCTAGTTTTTTTATGCGTAAATATCGTTGCATGTATGGATGATCATGATCTAGACCAAGACCTTTGTATGTGAATGGTTTCATTAATTAATTTATTTAAATTAAATTTGTTGGCTTACATGCCTTCTCCTCATTAATATGTAGGGCCTGCTTTCCCAATGATTCTTTTATGAAAAACCCATTTTTACCCCTCACCTACATGTGAGATAAATGCATATGTAATGGATGGAGCACCCAAGAAAGTGGAGGCAGTTCAAGTTAGGAGCCAAGGCAAACCCAATCTAAGGATATACAAAGGTGGATAGGTGGAAAGCTGTAAACATGAACCCGAAAGGTTCAACGTGTTTCTCCCCTAGGTCATGGGTTAGTTTATCAACCACTAGATAAACTAACAAATAGAACAAGCTCATGATCATACCATTTATTTTATTTCTATCAGTTACATGGTTTATTTATTATGGGTGTGTTTTCACGATCACACAATTAATGAATTAAACAAGCATGCAATATGGAACTAAAATAATGACTGGCTTATGCGTAAATATTATCTTAGGCATGGTTCATCACTTGAGTATATCCCAATTAATATTAACAAGCATGTAATCAAAGATAAAAAAATGGAAATTTACGTATAAGGATAAAATCCCTCAAAAGAAATATTAAGTCAGTATAGCCTTCCATAATCTTGGTTAGAATCGAACCATAGTTCAAAGTCCTTGACCAACCCTAGTTGGGGTGCTTTCAATTATAGGGTAATTCTAATTCAATGTTTTGGGTTGACTAAACTTGGTTCACATCAAGGGTCGACTACCACAGCAGGGCTTGGTGTGACCAAGAAGTAAAGGTTGAGGAAATCTAAAATAAAAGGATTTCAAGATTGGGGATTACACTCAGCTGATCAAGCAGCTGCGAGTTAATTCAGTTGGAATTTAGAATTCCTACCAAAAACCCTTCAAGTTGCTTGACCATCCCTAGTTGGGGTAATTCGTAGGGAAATATAGATCCTTTCCACTAGAATATTCATGAAACAGAATATTCTAAAGTCAATGGTAAGAGCTATTGGATTTCGATAAATTAGTGGGAGACTAATAAGTATTAATTTATTTATTTGTCTCAGTTTTGTAATAAAGTACTAAACCTTTTCTCATCTTAATTTGTAGAAATGACAAGAAAATGAATTCAAACATATCATTGTGAATCATACTCGAGAAGGAAAAAAATTCTCATTGGCACTAATTTCCAAGAGTGGCCAAGGCGTTTACGCGTCATCCTTCGCCATGAAAGGAAATTATATGTGCTGGAAGAGACTATTTCAGTTGCACCTGAAAAGGAGGCTAGTTATGAGGAACTATCTCTCTACATGAAACACAGGGATTATGCCACTGATGTACAATGTTTCATGCTATCATCCATATCTAATGAGCTCTTGAAGAAACATGAAAACATGGACGCGTATAGAATGTTGTATCATCATAAGGATCTCTTCCAAGAGAAGGCGAGACATGAGATGTATGAGATCTCCAATGATTTGTTTACAAATAAGATTGGGGAGTTTGTGCCAGCTGAGCCTCATGTAGTCATGATTATTGGCTACATTGAATGCCTAGACAGCTTAGGGATTATGTTCCCGGATGAGTTGCGTATAGTTCTCATCCTATCATCACTGCCCAAGACGTTATCTAGCTTTATTTTCAACTACAACATGAGGAACAATGAGAAGAGTCTATCAGAACTTCTGACCGTGATTTTCCAGGTTGATAAGGACATGGTGAATGACAAACCCATAGGCCTTATGATGAATAAGAAAAGTAAGGACAAGGAAAAGGGGCCAAGGACTTATAAACGGTGTGAAGCCCCTGAGCACCGTCCCTCTAAGAAGGGGAATATCCAAAGGTAGGGAAAGGAACGTGAAGCGGTGTGTTTTGCATGTGGCAAGCATGGCCACTGGAAGAGGAAATGCACCCAGAAGCGTGTGGATGCTAATGGTGCATTCTTTATCGAGTGTAATCTTTCTATTTCTACACATTGGGTATTAGATATATCTTGTGGGGATCAAATCTGTATTCAAATACAGGAACTGACTATTTTTAAAAATATTTCCAGAGGAGAGGTGGATCTTCGAGCTACCAATGGCACAAGTCTGGCTACATTGGATATTGGCGATTACCACCTCCCATTTCCAAATGGCATGATTTCTGTTTTAAAAAACCGTTATTATGTGCCTAGTGTTACCAAGAACATAATTTCTATATATTTTTTGGATATGGATGGATTTATTTTCATGTTTGGAAATAAGAGTTGTCTATTTTATAAGAACAACATATGTTTTGGTATGGCACATTTAAATAATGGTTTGTATGTATTAAATTACGAAAATGAAGTGTTGGAAATCGATAATGAAACAAACAGACATGACTCATACATCAACCAGTTGTGGCATCACCGTCTCGGTCATGTAAACAAGAAGCGCTTGACAAAGATCTGCCAAGATGGCTATTTGGACTCTACTGAGCTAAAACCATTTGATAGATGTCACTCTTGTTTAGAAGTAAAAATGAACAAGCCACCTTTTGGTGGACAGGGTGAAAGGGACACAAAGCATCTAGGATTGGAACACATGGATGTGTGTGGACCATTTCCAATAGAAGCTAGAGGTGGATATTCTTACTTCATTACTTTTATTGATGATTTGAGTAGATATGGCTATGTCTGCTTAATGAGGTATAAGTCAGAGGCTTTAGAGAAATTCAAGTAATTCAAGAATGAAGTAGAGAATATTCATGGTAAGAAGATAAAAAAACTTTGATTGGATCTAGGAGGATAATATCTAAACCAAGTGTTCATCAATATTCTACGGGAGTCTGGGATTTTATCTTAGCTCACTACTCCTTATACACCACAGTGGAACGATGTTAGTGAAAGAAGGAAATGTACCTTGTTGGACATGGTGAGGCCGATGACGAGTCATGCAGATCTTCCATTATCTTTTTGGGGATATGCATTACAAACTGCAGCATACACATTAAACTGAGTACCAACTATGGTGGTAAATGGAATTCACTCCAAGCTATGGAATGGAAAGAAACCCATTTTGTTGCATACACGTGTATGGGGATGCGAGGTGTTTATTAAGGCCATATCAGGAAAAAAACTAGCACCCTGGGGTATGAGATGTATCTTTATAGGATATCCTAAGGAAACCAATGGATATTACCAATATAACCCTCAAAAAAAGAAAGTGGTTGTCTCCAGACAAGCCTTATTTCTTGAGAGGGAGAAAATCATCAAAACGTATAGTGGGAGAAAGATTGAATTCAATGAATTTGATGCTCAAGACACACATGAGTTGGTATAGGAACAAGTTCCAAAGGTCCCCATGGAAGAGGTTCTAGAAACACAAGTACTGTGTAGGATCTCAAGAGAGGTAATGGAACCAGAGATATTTGGTTTCCTAGTCACCGAGTTTGGTGAATAATTATTGTTGGAAAATGATGAGCCTCTATCCTACAAGGAAGAAGTATAAAGCTCAGAAGCTACAAGATGGCTAGAAGTTATGAATTCTGAGATGGATTCTATGTATCAGAACAAAGTCTGGGTTCTAGTCAATGAGCCAGTTGATGTAAATCCTATTGGATGAAAATGGGTATTCAAGAGAAAACTGGACATAGAAGGTCAATTTAGCACCTATAAAGCAAGGCTATTGGCTAAATGATTCAGACAGCATCAAGGAATGGACAATGATGAAACCTTATCGCCAGTTTCCATCTTTAAATCCATAAGAATCATACGTTCCATAGCAGCTTACCATGACTATGAGATTTATAAAATGGATGTCAGAACAACATTCCTTAATGGGAACCTTTAGGAAGATGTCTATATGTCACAACCAAAAGGGTTTGTGACACCAGGTGAAGCTAAAGGGGTTTGCAAGTTGCAGAAATCCATTTATGGATTAAAGCAAGCATCCAGGTCATGGAACATTCGATTTGATGAAGATATAAAGGAATATGGTTTCATTAAGAATGAATGTGAGCCATGTGTTTATAAGAGGTTTAATGGGAATGTGATCGTTATCCTAGTAGTATACCTTGACGACATATTGCTTATTAGAAATGATGTACCAGTCTTACATTCAGTTAAGGACTGGTTGAACAAGTGTTTCTCCATGAAGTACTTGAGTGAAACAGCCTACATTCTAGGGATCAAAATCATTCTTGATATATCCAAGAGGCTACGTAGACTAAGAAAGGGTATATAAATTGACTATATACTAAAGATATTTAGTATGGAATAATCCAAGAGGGGATTAGTTCCAGTGTCACATGGCCTACATATTTCTAAGAAAATGTGTCAACAGACACAACAGGAGAAAGATAAAATGAGTAATATCCCACACACTTCAGCTATAGGACCCATCATATATTCCATGTCATGTATCTGGCGTAATGTTTCCTATTCACTAAGCATGGTAGGAAGATATCAAGCGGATCCATGAGAACAACATTGTACTGCTGTTAAGACTATCCTTAAGTATCTGGGAAGAACTAAGGATATGTTCCTGGTGTATGGAGGAGACGATGGGATTTTCATCAGAGGGTATGCTGATTCTGGTTTTCAGACAGATCAGAACGATCTGACGTCACAATCTGGATATGTTTTTTTCTCAATGGAGGAGTTGTGAGCTGGAAGAGTTCAACACAGCCAGTTGTCGCCGATTCTACAATAGAGTCTGAATATATAGCGGCTTCTAGTGCAGCTATGGAATTCTTCTGGATTCGGAACTTTGTTCAAGAGCTTGATGTGGTACCTAGCAGTAAAGACCCTATCACATTTTGTTGTGATAATACTATAGTGGTGGCTCTTGAAAAAGAACCAAGGTCACATCAATGGACCAAACACATAGTCCGTAAGTATCACCTCTTGAGGGATTTATATCATAGGGGTGAAGTTGCAGTGAGCAGCGTGTTCATGGAAGAGAATGTGGCATACCACATGACTAAAGTCCTATCTCAGCAGAAGAATTAATATCATGTGAGAGCTACTAGGTTAAAGGTTGTTAGTAGTTGGCTCTAGTCTAAGTGGGAGTCTGTTGGAGTTGGTGGCCTAGAACTGACCACATTTTACTTTATTTATTAATAAATACCTTATCACATCTGGATTGTTCTTCTGCGTGACAATGCATGTGATAATGTCCTAAGGACAGTTGTTGCATTATAGGGTCATAGCGGATCCCTACTATGATGAGAACCTGGAAGTGCCATAACACTGTTCTTGAATATATGTTCTATGGCTGGATGATGTTATTTGAGGGACATAAATAATACATGCCATTAGGTGTGAGTAATCATAAAACACTGAGGCACATTCTCATGGTGTGCGCCATTGGTGATATCCAGGAGGATATTATGAGAATGAGACCCACTGGTATGAAATACAAATTTCATAGTGTCATTGGATGTTCCAATCTGCAGACATGTGTATTGGTCCTTATACATTAAGATTATTATTAATTGGTATTCCAGCTCATACACTTAGATGTATTGATGAAAACTGTGATGACACACTATTCGCAGTGAGGTAGGATACGTTGGGTGCATCACGAGTAATACTGCATTACTAGATAATGTGAGAAAGGATTTTTCCATTGTGTTCCATAATGGAAGTAGATATCTTAGGCCCTTTGATGGAATTGATATAGCCTACATAAATCCATAGCCATGGTAAGGTATGGGTGAGTTAAATTCTGGAAAGTCAAAGAAAGAATAATCGAGCACATGGGTTGATGGCACTAGCATGCAACCCACTTGATTCAAGATATCATGACAAAGGGATTATATTACACAGTAAGCATTCGTATGAGGTGACACGTCAATGCGGCATCAACTAATTTCTCTTGGATTCCTTGACACATTACTAGATAGCAATCTTGGACTTTAGGCAAACCCGCCTAATGCCAATGAGAAAGAGGCCTATAGGGTCACACATGAAGTGTTTCCATGTATCTCAGTTAAATATTAATTTAACAAGTTAAATAAATATTATTCCTGACCATGGATTAATAATAAATTAAGGATTCCTAATCTCATTTATTTCGACACTATTTATTCAAGAGAATATAATGTGGATGAAATAATATATATTTATTAGTGGGTAATGCAGTTAAATTTATTTAGGAAATAAATAGCCATTACTCAAGGACTAATAAATGTGGTGGAGGAAATAAAGAAAAATGGAAAATAAAATTACACGCCGTGTATATTAAATATACACATTTTGTAGTTTTATGGAAAACGAGTACAAGCCGTGTATTAATGATTACATGCAGTATAGTTTTTTCAGTCGTGATTTTAACGATATAATATTGTTTTATTAAATTATATTTATTATAATCAAAGTGGGTGCATGTCAAGGAATTAATAATTCGACATAGGGGTTTTCAATAAGTGTTAATGAAATAAATAAAACAGGTAACACCTTTATTTATTGTCATAACTCTGTAACCTCAAACCTGATTATAAATATCCTCACAACCCCAACACTTTTCCCAATGGTTGTGCACAACAATTTTGGAGAATTATTTGAAGGCAGAACGAAATACTTCCACCAAGAATGATCTCAAGTCTGAGAGAGATCCACCACCACCAGATCAATGTGATCGAAGGAGGAAATAGAAAACACAGGTTCTTCTGTGCTAGCACCTAGAGATCCCTTCGGCGACGTCTAGATATATGTGGCACATGTGTGGATCACCTCTAGGGGAATCCTACACATGGATTCTACGACGCAATGACGGATCACAAGATCCTGACCGGAGACATCAATGAATAAAGAATTCCACCAAGGTAATTGTTATGAATTAATTATAACCAACATATGATGATCCTATATCTATGTTTCTAGGACTCCCTCTATTTTTTCATTCTTCGTTCTATTCCGAAGATCTGGAATTTTATATCGTGACAGATCTTGATTTGAACATTGTTTAATGCTAAAATCAATGTTGGGCACTCCCACCAACGCGCTTCCACTTCGCCCCGAACCTACATCATCGTGATACTTCGTGTAAGTTGGAGTATAAACCAATAGCTTGTGGAGAAGATCCTTCTAGAGATGAGAGAGCATATTGCTGGAACCTTGTAGGTGGATGAGAGTTGACAACTACTGAACTTTTTGACTCGGAGTGACTTGCATGGGCCCAATGGGGAGCGCCTTTGTGTGACGCAGCAGACCCACGGTGGGGAGCACCTTTGGGTGACACGAAAGTCCCACAGTACTTGACAAGAGGAGTACCTCATCAGGTTACGAGGGGGATCACCTATGTGTGACGCTGCAGACCCACGGTACTCGATAGGAGGAGTACCTCAGCAGGTCATGAGGGGGAGTGCCTCTATGCGACACGGCAGGCCCACGGTACTCGACAGGCCATGTGGGGAGCACCTCTGTGTGACAAGGAAGACCCACAGTGGGGAGCACCTCTGTGTGATGCGGGAGACCCATGGTACTCGACAGAAGGAGTACCTCAGCAGGTCATGGTGGGGAGTGCTTCTGTGTGACACAACAGACCCACGGTACTCGATAGGAGGAGTACCTCAGTAGTGCAAGGATAGTGGGAAGCGCCTCTAAGTGACACGCCAGGCCCACTATACTCGATAGAGGTGGTGTTATTTATTAGCTAAATTGTTCGATGATGTGACTGGGGATGTTACATGTTACTACCCCTAGGATAAATCCTGGTGTGAGTTATGTCAGTACCTCTGTGTTCTTCCTCATGATTGAGATGGATTACTTAATAACTTAGGTATATGTATGGTCATATACATAAGTAGGGTTATCTGTTGTTTTCATACTTTGTGGTTTGTTCTTGGTGGATTTTGTGAGAAATTGATGGTCTCGGGGTTCCTACTGAGTATCATTATACTCACCCATGCACAGGCTATGACCACACCTTGTTGTGTTGGATGCAGACGACGGACAGCGCAGACTGAGGCTAAGATTTCCTGGACAGGATGGTGCTTGGAGGATGACCTTACGATGGGTCGGTACACGATGGAGACAGATGGATGTGGAGTGATGAGGAGGTGATCTTTACCTACCCTTCAGGTAGGAACCTCGAAGGACGATCCAGTAGCTATTTTCTCTTTCTTCAGTTGTATTGTATTTCAGTTGAATTTGTACCTTTACTATTGGGCTTGTATTCTGGACCATTTTACTTACTATAATCACTTTATTTACTATCCAGTTTATTTGTGTTCCTATATTGTTGTGTTCTTGGTTACATGTGATTATAGGCTATAAAGGTAGTACCATCCTAGTTTTAGGGAATAAGACATTGGTGCTTGTCGCCAGCCCCTAGCCTATGGAAGGCGGGTTTGGGGTAGTCACGACACGGGCCCTGGGGGGACAGGTCATGACACATCATGGACCCTAAATAGATAAGGATAGTCATAGAAATGAATACCATCCTACAAATACTGACGGTGTAATATAATCTATTTTTCATTAAATATCTCAAAAATCAGGATGCACAGTTGTGTCATTGTACATTTCTTGCTTTATTATTCATTGACCTTAACAGATGGATTTTCATTTATACTGCTTTTTCTAAAGACTTAAGAATGCAGAACCACCTTGATCAACCAGGCCTGAGATATTAAACTTCCTTAACTTGGAAGCGAAAAATCCTTTCTTAACCATTTAGCCAATGTCATACCACCAACAACGCACCCAACACAAACTACCTCGCCATGACATCATTGCCATGGTTTTCATATTTAATCAAAGTAGGTAATCAAATGATATACATTGGTAATGTTCTCATGTTAGGATTCCAATACACATGTCCATATTTTTGAACAACTGATGACACCCAAAACATGTGGTTTTCCTATTGGCGGGTCTGTCCTCATGATATCACTACTAGAGATCACCAAGTGAGAACTTCTTGAGAAGAAGTATCAATGCTTACGATCCCCCAACACATGATAGTCATACATCTACTGTCTCCAGTATGTAAGATGTATCAAGACTATAGAACAAATATTTAAGATCAATGTCATTTTATCTCGAGGTTCTCATTATAGCTTGGGAACTTCTTGTTGGATTTGGGGGCCTAGAGCCAACTAAATTGTACTATATTCAGTAATAAATAACTTATCACATCTTGATTGTTCTTCTATATTAAAATTCATGTGATAATTTCCTAAGGAAAGTAGTTTCATTAAAGGGTCATAGCGGATCCCTACTATGATGAGAACCCAAAACTGCCATAACATTGTTCTTGAATATATGTTTTATGGCCGGATGATGTTATCTGAGGGACACAAATAATATAGGCCATTAGGGGTGAGGACTCATAAAAAATTGAGGCACCTTCTCATGGTGTGAGCCCTTGGAAATATCAAGGAGGATATTATGAGTATGAGACCTGCCTGTAGGAAATCCATATTTCATTGTGTTAGTTGATGTTCCTATCTGCGGATGTTTGTATTAGTCCTTAGACTTTAAGATTATTATTAATTGGCATTACAACTCGTACACATATATGTATTGACAAAAACTGTGACGAAACACTGTTCGCAGCGAGGTTGGATAAGTTCAGTGCGTCACGTGTAATACTGCATTAATAGATAATGCGAGAAAGGATTTTTCCCTTCTATTCCATAACGGAAGTAGATATCACATGATCTTTGATGGAATTGATATAGCCTAAATAAATCCATGTACATGGAAAAGTATGGGCGAGTTCAATTCTGGGAATTCAAAGAAATAATAATCGAGCACATTGGTTGATGGCCCTAGCATGCAACCCGATTGATTATAGATATCGAGACAAAGGGATTACATTACACAGTAAGCATTTGTAGGATGTGACACATCATTACAGCATCAACTTCTTTCTCTATCGATGCTTTGGCGTGTTTCTAGACACTAACCTTGTACTTTAGGTAGGCTCCGCCTAATGCCACTGAGAAAGAGACCAAGAGGGTCCCACACAAAGTGTGTTCAAGTATCTTAGTTAAATATTAATTTAACAAGTTGAATAAGGATTATTCCCGATTGTAGTTTAATAATTATTCAAGGATGCCTGATCGAATTTATTTCAACATAAGTTATTCGAGAGAATATATTGTGGGAGAAATAATATATTTATTAGCGAGTAATGCAGTGATATTTATTTTAGAAATAAATAGCCAATATTCAAGGTCTAATAAATGTGGTGGAGGAAATAAATAAAAATGAAAAAATACAAGTACACGCCATGTGCATTAATGTATACCCATCATGTATTTGTTCTTCATGATTTGTGAGAAATAATATTATTTATTTAATTAAATAATATTAGGTGTAATTCTCTAGGTGCATGTCATGTAATAATAATTGCCAACTTTTATTATTATACATGGGTTATTACTATAAATTAAATAAAATGATTAAATGATTTTGGGTATTTAATTAATTTTATAATTCTTAGTATTATAAATCCCAATTACATTATTCTCATTTAGGCTAGCCATTTTTGTGGTTGTGCACAATGGATTTGAAAAAACTCTCAAGAGAAGAGAAAATTACTTTTCCACCAAGAACACTCTCAAGCTATGAGAGAGATCCACCTCCACTGGATCAAGGTGATTGCTGACGGACATTGAAAGAAAAGGCTCTTCTGTGGTAGCACCCATAGATCCCTTTGGCGATGTCTAGAGATACGTGGAGCACGTTTGGATCATCTCTAGAGGAATTCTACACCTGGATTCTATGGCACAATGACGGATCACATTATATCATGTCCAGAGACATCAATGAATACATAATTACATCAAGGTAATTCTTGTGAATTAATTAAATTAATTATAACCAACATATGATGATTGTCTCAATGGTTCTGGGACCCACCTCTTTCTTTTTTATTCTTCATTCTATTCCTAAGATCCTTCATTTTATTATCGTGATGGATCTCTGATTGAACATTGTTTAACACTAAAATTAAATTTCGGTACACCCACCAACACACTTCCACAATACCCAGAACCTAGAAGTGGTATTGGAGGGGTCAAATAATTGATTATAATTATTTATTTTTTCGTTGATTATTTATGCATTTAATAATTTAGTTGTTTAAATTATAGATTAATCATTCTTTAAATTTAAATCTCGATATATGTTCCTCCTCTCTCATTCCTCATTGACCTTATAGAATCAAATTATCCTATTAATTTTGACTAAAATAAAATAGGGGATCTCATCTGGAGGTGCCAAACGTTTCTGGTCGTACAAAACCAGAATACACGACATGTATTCAGAAGTACACGCCGTGTAGTCTAGGTTCAATGCATCAGATTGGTCTGCCAAATTAGGTCATGTATTGGATCCTATCTAAGTCATTTATGACATCATGTGTTGACCAAGAATAGGTGGAACACAGTTTCTAGATTACACGCCCTGTGGTCCATTGAACAGGGAAAGTAGTCCCTTCAGGTTAGGGTTTGACTATGTACACCGTACAAGGCTTTCCCAGCTGGAAACCATGTAACACAGAAACCACACAACATGTGTCCCACTGAACACACTGTGTACTCTGAAAACTTCCAAATTACATCAATATTCCATGTCCCCATGCGTGTACTTCAAATAAACGGTGATCAAAAGTACACGTTGTGTAGTCGGAACTACATTTTGTGTACTCATCCAAATTACGCATATTTATTAAAATTTATTATTATATTATATAATCTTGTGAGACGTGTACCATAGTGAAGGCGTAAAGCTGAGGCACAACACGTGATGGGTGTTTTATAGATATGTGTTTAATTTAACAATCTGCGTAATGTTCATTTTACTCATTGTGTAGGTATGAATGAGAATTCACCAGGTTGCCTCCAAGGTACAAGTTAAGTGCAAAGAAAATCAAAAATGAATTTATTTGTTTAAAAATATGATGGATGAGAATCTCAAGGAAATTTAGAAAATATATTAAGATAAGAGGATTGATTAATTAAACATAAATAATTGATTCGAGCGTGATTTATCTTAAACAAGAACGATTAAAGTATTTAATGGTAGTTTTATTTATGCATAAATATCATTGAATGTATGGATGATCACGATCTATTCCAAGACCATTGAATGTGAATGATTTATTTTAAATTTTTTATTTAAATTATTTTTTTTGGCCTGCGAGCCTTCTCCTCATTAATATGTAGGGCATGCGCACCCAAGGTTTAATTTATATAAACACCCCTTTTACCCATCACGTGCGTGTGAGCTAAATGCATATTTAATGGATGGGTCTCCCGAGCTAGTGGAGGTGGCTCAAGTTAGGAACCAAGATGAAACCAATCAAGGAGATACAAAGGTGGACTGGTGGAAAGATGTAAACACGAAGCCAAAAGGTTCAAGGTGTTTCTCCCCTAGGTCATGGGTTAGTTTATCAAACGCTAGATAAACTAACCAATAGAATAAGATCATGATCAAACCATTTTTTATATTTCTTTCAGTTTCATGATTTATTTATTATGGGTGTGTTTTCATGATCACACAATTAATGTATTAAACAATAATGTAATATGAAACTAAAATGATGACTGACATATACATAAATATTAACTTAGAAATGGTTAATCACTTAAGTATATCCCACCTAATATTAACAATCATGTAATCAAAGATAATAAAATGGAAATTTACGTATAAGGATAAAATCCCTCATAGAAATATTAAGTCGGTATAGCCTTCCTTAATCATGGTTATAATAGAACCATAGTTAATAGTGCTTGACCAACCCTAGTTGGGGTGCTTTCAATTATTTGGGAATTCTAATTCAAGGTTTTGGGTTGATTTGACTTGATTCGCATCAAGGGTTGACTGCCATAACAGGAATTTCTGTGACCAAGAGGCAAAGGTTGAGGAAATCCAAAATTAAAGGATTTCAGGATTGGGGAGTCCACTCAGTAGATTAAGGAGATGCGAGTTAATAGAGTTGGCATTTAGAATGCCTACATAAAATCCTTCAAGTTTCATGACCAACCTTAGTTGGGGTAATGTGAAGGGAAATATGGATCCTTTCCACTAGAATATTCAAGAAATATAATCTTCCGAAGTCAATGGAGAGGGATATTGTATTTAAAAAAAATAGTGGGAGACTAATAAGTATTAATTTATTTATTTGTCTCAGTTTTATGATAAAGTACTAAACCTTTTCTAATCTTAATTTTTAGAAATAGAAAGACAATTACTTCAAACATATCATTGCGAACCATAGTTGGGAAGGAAAAACTTCTCACCAACACCAATTTCCTAGAGTGACAGAGGTGTTTACACGTCATACTTTGCCACTAGAAGAAATTGTATTTGCTGGAAGAGCATGTTCTAGTTGCGCTGGGAAAAGAGGCCAGTGATGAGGAAATATCTCTCTATGAGAAACGTATGGTTGATTCCACATATGTCCAATGTTTCATTCTATGGACCATGTCTAATGAGCTCTTGAAGAAACATTGAAACATGGATGCGTATAGAATTATGTCTAACCTTAATGATCTCTACCGAGAGTAGGCAAGACAAGATAGATATGAGATCCCCAATGATTTGTTTACAACTAATCTTGGAGAGTATGTGCCAGATGGGCCTCATTTAGTCAAGCTTATAGGCTACATTGAACGCCTGGACATCTTAGGGATTAAATTCCTAGATGATGTTCATACATATATCATCTTATCATCACTTCCCAAGTCCTTCTATAGCTTCATTGTCAATTATAACATGTACAACATTGAGAAGAGTCTATCGGAACTTCTGACCTTGATTCCCCAGGTATATATGGACATGGGGCATGAAAAACCCGCAATCCTTATGGTGAATAAGAAAAAGAAGGACAAGGAAAAGGTGAAAAAGACTTATAAACGGTCTGAAGCCCCCGAGTGTTATCCCTCCAAGAAGGGGAATATCGAGAGGTAGGGAAAGGAATGGGAGGCGGTATGTTTTTCATGTGGCAAGCGAGGCCACTGGAAGAGGAACTGCACCCAGAAGCATGGGGATGCTAAAGGTGATTTCGTTATCTATTGTAACCTTTCTATTTTTACACATTGGTTATTAGATATAGATTTTGGGGCACACATCTGTATTCAAATTCAAGAACCATGTAGATTTATAAAGATTTCCTGAGGAGTGGTGGATCTTCAAGTTTCCAATATTGTAAGGCTAGCTATGTTGAATATTGGCGATTACAACCTCCCATTCCTGACTGGGATGATTTTTGTTTTACATAGCTGTTATTATGTGCCTAATGTTACCAAAAACATAATTTTTGTATCTTGTTTGAATATGGATGGATTTATTTTCTAGTTTGGAAATAAGGGTTGTCTCTTTTATAAGAAAAACATATTTTATGGTATGGAACATATAAATAATGGTTTGTATGTATTAAATTATGAAAACCAAGTGTTGTAAATCAATAACGAAAAAAAACACACATGACTCATACATCACCCAGTTGTGTCATCACTATCATGGTCATGTAAAAAAGAAGCGCTTGACAAAGCTCTGCCAATATGGATATTTATACTCTACTGAGATAAAACCACTTGATATATGTCACACTTGTTTATATGGTAAAATGACCAAGCCGCCTTATGGTGGAAAAGGTGAAAGGGCCACAAAGCTTCTAGGATTTGTGCACACAGATGTTTGTTGATCATTTCCTGTAGAAGCTAGAGGAAGATATTCATACATTATTTCTTTTACTGATGATTTGAGTAGATATGGATATGTCTAATTAATGAGGTATAAGTCAGATTCCTTAGACAAATTTAAGGAATTCAAGAATGAAGTAGAGAATCAACATAGTAAGAAGATAAAGAAACTTTGATCGGATCGAGGTGGAGAATATCTGAACCAAGAGTTCATAAATCTTCTACAAGAGTCTGGGATTCTATCTTAGCTCCCTCCTCCTTATACAACATAGTGGAATGGTGTTAGTGAAAGGAGGAACTGAACCTTGTTGGACATAGTGAGGTTGATGATGAGTTATGTAGATCATCTGTTATCCTTTTGGGGATATTAATTAAAAACCACAACATACTCATTAAACTGATTACCAAGTAAGGCGGAAACCGGAATTCCCTCAGAGTTATAGAATGGAAAGAAACCCATTTTTTCGCATACTCATGTATGTGGAAGTGAGGTGTTTGTTAAGTCCTTATCAGGAAACAAACTAGCACCCCGAGGCATGAGGTGTATTTGGTTGTGCCCAATTTTACCCTACAAGTATGCGGTCGTTGTAGTACAGGTAGGGGTCGAATCCATAGGGATTGAAGAAAGAACTAAAGACACAATGATTTTGGAAGGATTTGGCTATGAAGTGGCCAACTATTCAGATTGAATTGATTTGAATAAAAAGTGATTTAATTTAATGAAAATAAATTAAAACATACAATTACTTAGTCTAAACCAATTAATGGAGATGAGTTGATCCTATGTTGTTACTAGGGTTAGATTGGATGTATATATTTTCTTATAACGTTCATTTCACTAATTCAAGACTTATCCACAAAATGATATAATTCCTCAACATCATTCACCAATTTAATCCCTAAAAAATTCCAAGGCTATTCACCAATGTACTTATAGGAACAATTTAATGATCTATCTAAGGAATTGGATCGTACTAGCACTCAAAATGTGTCATTGTTAAAATTGGCGAAGACGAAGAAGAAAATAAATCATCAAAAGGAAATCTTAAAATAATGAAATGATTAAAGAATTTAAGCAAATTATATAACATCCAATCCAACCCATGAAACTCCCTAGGATAAACCCATAAGGGGTTAGCCATAAATTTATTCTATTAAATTAATGGAAGAGGGAAGTCGACTTAAAGAAGCAGGATTAGAGAATAAAAATAAAAAAATGAAATGATCGCTCCACCGTTGTGTGAATAAATTCACAAGTGATGGTGTGAATAAGATCACACCTTGGGGAAACGGTATCAATGTGAAAATAATAATGGAAAAAGAGAAGAATAAAAACTTTTATTGAAAACTATGGTGATTCAAACAACTTACATGTGAAAGAAGAATGTTACAAAAGCAATTTGGCGAAACAACATTACAATGAAAGTAAAACTCCAAGATCCCTCAAATCCTCCACCAATACTGCCTTAAATAGGCCTTTTGGATGTCCTTGGACAAGACCCCATTATCCAATGTTCCTTTAATTAATTTTGGTGGGGAAAGGTGGGTGGACATTAAATGCATAGGAGACTTTTCAACTCTTGCCTCGAAGTGGGAGCCAACATGCATCTACCACAAATAAGCGCCTAAACTACCTTAAATAAGGCCGAATTAGAGTGGGACATAGAAAAATTAAATTAATTCCCAAATTTTCCCTAATATCATGTAAACATTCACCCCAAAATACCTTTGGGTTTGCGAGATATGATTTAAATGGTGGGCTGTTTTTCTGGGCCGCAGAATTTGGCCCAGAATTGCATCTACAACTTGGTCCACCTGGAACTCCATTAAAACATTCGCATTATCCAGGGACACTATTGAATTAAATGTTCCCCATGATGTATTCTATCTCCATTTAAATTTTGAGACTCTTTGGGCTTGAATCATGGCTTTTACAGTATGTTTATTGGGCTGTTGTCCACCTCACTTTGCCCAAAATGTGGTTGGTTCAAAGCCCACTTCGGTGGTCTTCCAAATTGAATCTACTAGTGTAACGAAAGAATGAATTGTTCCTTATATCATGTGAGAAATGAAAATAAAATATGAAAATAAAATCAATACCATTTTGTGTTTTATGAGATGTTCAAGAATGTACTATGTAATAGTGCATTTTAGGAAAGAATTGCAATCGTGATGTGATATGATGTTCAAAGTGTAAAATGTACTAAAATTGAATTTATGAATAAAAAATAACATTAAAACTAAATAAACTAACAATGAATATTATCCTCTTCCAGTGGATAATCACAACCCCCAACTTGAGTTTTTCTAGTCCCAAGAAAAATAAACATGAAATTTGAATTTTCTTTTCCAAAAACATTGTAATACACATTGCTCACCCAAAGAACTTATACAAAACAAATGAAACCCATCAAAAAAAATTAAATCAATCTAGGTCCATAGGCATATCCCAATCCCAATCCCACTCTTTTTTTCAAATTCATCGCCATATTTCATCCAAATTCAATTAAGCATGATGAAGTAGTGTGCGTCACAATAGGCTAGGGGGTTCATTTTCATTCGAGGTAGAAAAGATGGAAGAGCTAGGAGAAATAAAATTTTAATATTAAGATGAGTACTCATTTATTTATTTATTTATTTGTATTTGTTTTTTTTTTCAATTTTTCCATGGTAATTGAAATTGAACTCAATCGAGTCAACCCATGTAGCAAGACTTTGCCAATGACTCCCAGGCTCAAAGACCTTAGGGGGCCAAGTGAAGCTCACATACTCGGGCATCATCTCGAGTTAACTAAATCAACAAAAATTTCTAATTACCACAAACAGAGATAAAATACCCAAATCCAGGCTAGACAGCTAGGGATTCTTGATCCCCAAGTGCTGAAAGCCACACATTTGGTCAATTCATTTCTCTACGCACAATTGATTTTTTTTGAATACTAATGTAAAAATTAAAATGATCACCAACCCTATGACAATTATTATGGACCCCAAGAACTCAAATTAATACCCCAAAATCTAAAGGATGTGCATTAGGTTTTTTTAAATAAATGGATGAAAATATAAATGGTGAAAAATCACATCAGTCAATCGCACTTTCCAAAATCTATGAACATGAACATAAACATTCATTAAAATCAGAATCAAGGCATTAAAAATTATTTGATATCCAATTTTAGAGTTTTCATTTTGTGTTATCATGTTCAATGTTTATGAAAATTTTCCTTCTACACATTTTATGATGAAAACAAAATCAATGTTTTTATTTTATCTCCCTCCAACATAGAAAAACATTGTCCCCAGTGTTTAAAGAAAAGAAAAGTTATAAGGGGGTAGGAGAGGAGTTCAAATAGGAAATTGAAAATGATAAACATAGAACAAATTCACTTGGTTTTTGAAATTGAAGTTCATGATGCTCCAGATTACCGCTTTGATCTCTTGGGGGATGTAGGCACCTCTTCGATTGAACATGTATCACCCCAAATAGCCCCTGAACCATACAAAGAAGAAAACACCAGACAAAACAAACAACATAATGACTTATTTAATTCTAAGTATCATCATTTTTATGGTTTTCCCTGTTTTTTTTGTTTTTTTTAATCAAACTAATGATACATTGTCTTTATTTAAATATCTGAGTAAGGTATTACTCAGGGATCACACCACATAACACGGATGAATACGGTGCTCCCCTTTCATACCCATCCAAACTCATAAAAGAAGAACAGGTCAATAGTCTAATTTTTTTAACCTACAAAAACATAAATAAAATAAAATAAACTGATGATACATTGTCTTATTTTAAATTTTTGGGTAAGGTATTAATTAGGGTTCACACCACGTGACATGGATGAATATGGTTCTCCCCATTCATACCCATCCGTACTCATAAAATAAGAACATGTCAAATGGTTGAGGTACTAATTAAATGAATTAAAACATGAAAATCACGGGTTTCCTCCCGTGCAACGCTTAATTTAACGTCTTTATCTCGACTTGACCCCCCCAACTTATCAAATTCCAACTTTAAAATTTTTAATGAACTCATCTTTCTCCACTTAAACATGATTGAGATTGTGTATCCCTTTTGGTTGATAAGAATATTTTTAATTTGATTCATGATCAATCCTATTTTCTAAAATGAATGGGAAAATCTAACGAATATCAGAAATGATTGATCGTTTTTCTTCTGTAGTCTTTCCTAATAAATCAAAGATAAACCCTCCCTTTTTGGGTTTCATGTGATGAATTAATGAAAAAACCAAGCTCTTTCTTAACACAAATGATAGGATACTCAAGTTTGGAAGGACAATGATTTTGAGCTTGGTTTGGATAGGACATTTAAACACAGGTTCAAAATTTGAATCCAACTCAGTTTCATTTTCAAAATTCCTCAAAAAAATTGATTCCTTTTGAATAGAAGATTAAACCAAAAAAATTGAATGAGCAGTGTTAGGAATGGGTATAGACTCAATGTTTTTTATTTCTCTCAATTGTTTTGGGATTGGTGTTTTTGAAAAATCATCAATAGAGGTAAAATTAGAAGACTCAATCCATGATGTAAAATTCCCCTCTTGTGAATACATGAAATCAATTTGTTCCTGATTTAAAGACACTTAAAAAATTTCTCGATTAACTTCTCCTACCCCAAATGCAATGGTTGGATCTTCAATAAATTCATGAGTGGTTTGTGGGAAACTAGACACTTCACATAAGGTTTTGGAAGGTATAGTTGGTGTATAGATGAGTTCCTCACAAGTATTAATGCATTGTAGTTCTAATATCAAAGATGATACCTCAGAACTCATTATCTCCATTTGATTACACAATTGTTCAATCAGTTTTTAAGGATTAGTATGAATAGGAGTTTGTAAATCGTGACCTTCATTATGTTTGATCTCTTCAAGAATCCTTGAGAGGGCTAGAAATTGATCCTTTAAACAATCATCATCCCATTGATTTTACATCTCACCAGTTTTGTGGTAATTAATCAAGGGTTGATAAAATAGATTTTCTAATTTAGGGGCTTCCCAATATTTATTTTCAATTTGATTCCAGCATGAGTTTGTGACACGATAATTAGGAAGATACTCCATTGGAGAAGATAGAATGATGGATTCTAGATTCTCAGGACACACGCAAATAGAAAGGTGTAAAGATAAGAGATATGGGGGTGAGAATAGAGGATTTGGGGTGAGAAAAGGATGCTAGTGTCTAAGGTAACTTACTTGGGTCCCCGTAAATGGATCCAAAAATTTTTTGCACCAAAATTTACCCTACTGGTATGCGGTCGTTGTAGTACAGGTAGGGGTCGAATCCACAGGGACTGAAGAAGGAACCTAAAGACACTCAAATTTTGGAAGGATTTGGCTATGAAGTGGCCAACTATTCAGATTGAATTGATTTGAATAACAAGTGATTTAATTTAATGAAAATAAATTAAAACATTCAATTAAATAGTCTAAAACAATTAATTTAGATGAGTTGATCCTAAGTTGTTACTAGGGTTAGATTGGATGTATTTATTTTCTTATAACGTTCGTTTCACTAATTCAAGACGTATCCACAAAATGATATAATTCTTCAACATCATTCACCAATTTAATCCCTACACAATTCGAAGTCTAATCAACAATTCACTTAGAGCATCAATTTAATGATCTCTCCAAGGAATTGGATCATAATAGCACTCGAAATGTGTCATTGTTAAAGTTGGAGAAGACGAAGAAGAAAATAAATCATCAAATGGAAATCTTAAAATAATAAAATGATTACAGAATTTAAGAAAATTATATAACATCCAATCCACCACATGAAACTCCATAGTATCAACCCATAAGGGTTTAGCGCTCCATTTATGATATTCAATAAATGGAATTGGGAAGTCGACTTAAAGAAGTGGGATTGAAGAAGAAAAATAAAACAATGAAACGATCACTCCACCATTGTGTGAATAAATTCACAAGTGCTGGTGTGAATAAGATCACACTTTGGGGCAACAGTATCAATGTGAAAAGAAAAGGAATAGAAAAAGAGAATAAGAAGAACTTTTATTGAAAACTAAGGTGATTCAAACAACTTACATGCCAAAGAAGAACGTTACAAAGGAAATTTGGAATAACAACATTACAATGAAAGTAAAACAATATGATCCCTCAAATACTCCACAACTACTACCTTAAATAGGACTTTTGTATGTCCTTGTCCGATCCCCCATCATCCCATGTGCCTTCAATTAATTTTGGTGGGGAAAGGTGGGTATACATTAAATGCATAAGAGACTTTTCAACTCTTGCCTCGAAGTGGGATCCAGCATGCATCTACCGAAAAGAAGTGCTGCAATCACCTTCTATAAGGATGAATTGGAGTGGGACATATAATACTTAAATTACTTCCCGGATTTCCTCTATGAGCATGAAAAATTACATCCCAAAATACATTTTGGTTTGTGAGATATGATTTAAATGGTGGGATGTTTTTCTGGGCCACAGAATCTGGCCCAGAAATGCTTCTTCAACTTGGGCCACCAGAGACTCCATTAAAACACTCAAATTAGCCTGGGCCACTGTTGAATGAAATGTTACCCATGATTTCTTTTATATCTAGTTAAATATTGAGTCTCGTTGGGACTGAATCATGGCTGATACAGTATGTTTATTGGGCTGTTGTCCAGCTCACTTCTCCCAGAATGTGGTTGGTTCAAAGCCCACATTGGTGGTCTTCCAAATTGAATCTCAAAGTGCTCTAAAAGAATGAATTATTCATTATAGCATGGGAGACATGAAAATAAAATATGAAAATAAACTCAAGACCATTTGGTGATTTATGAGATGTTCAAGAATGTACCATGTAATAGTGTATTTTAGGAAAGAATTGCAATTATGATGTGAAATGATGTTCAAAGTGTAAAATGCACTAAAATGGTATTTATGAATGAAAAATAACATGAAAACTATTAAAATTAACAATGAATATTAGCCTATTCTAGTGGCTAATCAGTATCTTTATAGGATATCCCTAAGAAACAGAAGGATATTACCTATATAACCCTCAAGACAAGAAAGTGATTGTCGCCCGACAAGCCGTCTTTCTTGAGAGGGATAAAATCCCCAAAAAGGATAGTGGGAGAAATATTGACTTTGACGAAGTTGATGCTCAAGATACCCATGAGTTGGTACAGGAACAAGTTCCACAGGTCCCCGTGGAAGAGGTTCCAGAAACACAAGTACTACATAAGATCTCAAGAGAGGTAAGGGAACCAGAGAGATTTGGTTTCCTAGTCATCAAGGATGGTGAATCATTATTTTGGACAATGATGAACCTATATCCAACAAGGAACTAGTAGAAAGATCAGAAGATGCAAGATGGCTAGAATCTATGAATTCTGGGATGGATTCCATGTATCAGAACCAAGTCTAGGTTCTGGTCGATGAGCCAGTTGATGTATAGCCTATTGGATGAAAATAGAAATTCAAGTGATAATTGGACATGGAAGGTCATGTTAACACCTATAAAGCAATGCTAGTGGATAAAGGATTCAGACAATGTCATTGAATTGAATATGATGAAAACTTCTCACCAGTTTCCATGTTTAAATCCATAAGAATCATACTTGCCACAACATATTACCATGACTACAAGATTTGGAAAATGGATGTCAAAACATCATACCATCATCGGAACATTCATAAATATGTCTATATGACACAACCAGAAGGGATTGTGACACCAGGAGAAGACAAATGGGTTTTCAAGTTGCAGAAATCCATTTATGGATTAAAGAAATCATCCATGTTATTGAACATTCGATTTGATGAAGACATAAAGTAATTTGGTTTCATTAAGAACAAATTTGAGCCATGTGTTTATAAATGGTTTAATGGGAATGTGATCGTTATCCTAAAAGTATATTTTGACGACATATTAATTATTATAAATGATGTACTAGCCTTACAGTCAGTTAATGACTAGTTGAACAAGTGTTCCTCCATGAAGGAAATGGGTGAAGCATCCTACCTTATTGGGATCAAGATCATTTTTGATACATCCAAGAGGATTCTTGGACTAAGTTAGGATACATACATTGACCAGATACTAAAGAGATTTAGTATGGCACAATCCAAGAGGGGATTGGTTCGAGTGTCACATGGATTACATCTTTCTATGAAAATGTGTCCTCAGACACAACACGAGAAAGATAAAATGAGTAAGATCCCATATGCTTCGGCTATAGGATCCATCCTGTATGCCATGTAATGCACTAGGCTTGATGTTGCCTATGCACTGAGCATGTTAGACATATATCAAGAAGATCCAGGATAACAACATTGGACTACTGTTAAGACTATACTTAAGTATCTAAGAAGAACTTAGGATATGTTCCTGGTGTATGGAGGAAACGAGGAGCTTGTCATCATAGGTTATGCTGATGCTGGTTTTCATAGAGATCAGAGTGATCTGAATTTGCAATCTGGATACGTTTTTTGTCCCAATGGAGGAGTTGTGAGCTTGAAGAGTTCAAAGAAGCTAGTTGTCATTGAATCTACAATGTAGATTTTTAAGGGTTTTGAAATTATTTAGAATTTAATTATACGGTTTATATGGGTTTATAACGGTTATAAAGGGTTATAAATATATAGCGACTTCTGATGCAGCCATGAAAGCCGTCTGGAATTGAAACATTGTCCAGGAGCTTGATGTGGTGCATAGTAGTAAAGATCCTGTCACGTTGTATTATGATAATACTGTGGTGGAGGATCTTGAAAAAGAACTCATGTCACATCAAGGGACAAAGCACATACTCTATAATTATCACCTCTTGAGGGATTTCTATCAAAGGGGTGAAGTTTCAATGAGAATAGTGTCCATGGAATAGAACTTGGTGGCCCCCATGGCTAAATTCCTATCTCAGTATAAGCATGAAAATAATGTGATAGATTGTGGGTTAAAGTTTTTTAGTAGTTGGATCTAGTACAAGTGGGATTCTATTGGAGTTGGTGGCATAGAACCAACAACTGTGTACTTTATTCATTAATAAATACCTTATCACATCTTGATTGTTCTTCTGCGTGACAATGCATGTGATAATGTCCTAAGGACAATTGTTGCATTAAAGGGTCATAGCAGATCCCTTCTATGATGAGAACCCGGATGTTCCATAACACTGTTCTAGAATATATGTTCTTTTTTCGGATGATTTTATTTGAGGGACAGAAATAATATAGGCTATTAGGGGTGAGGACTCATAATACTTTGAGGCACCTTCTCATGGTGTGAGCCCTTGGTAATATCGAGGAGGATATTAAGAGAATGTGACCTCCCAATAGGAAATCATCATTTCATAGTGTCATTGGATGTTCCTAAGTGCATATGTGTGTATTGGTCCTTATACATTAAGATTATTATTAATGGGTGTTACAACTTGCGCACTTAGATGTATTGAAAAAAACTATGACAACACACTGTTCACAGCGAGGTAGGATACGTTGGGTATGTCACGAGTAATACTACATTAATAGATAATGTGAGAAAGGATTTGTCTTTTCTGTTCCATAACAGATGTAGATATCTCAGGCCCTTTGATGTAGTTGATATAGCCTAAATGAATCCATGACCATGGTACGGTATGGGCGAGTTAAATTCTAGGAAGTCAAATAATGAATAATCGAGCAAATGGGTTGATGAAACTAGCATGCAACCCGCTTTATTAGTGATATCAAGACAAAGGGATTACATTACATGTTAAGCATTCGTATGAGGTGACACAGCATTGCGGAATCAACATCATTTTCTATGGTTGCATTGGTATGTTGGTAGATGCTAACCTTGGACTTTAGGCAGGCTCCACCTAATGCCACTAAGAAAGCGTCCTAGAGGGTCACACACTATATGTGTCAAAGTATCTCAATTAAATTTTAATTTAACAAGTTTAATAAGGATTATTCCCAATTGTGATTTAATAATTATTCAAGGATTCCTGATCACATTTATTTTGAGAGAATATATTGTGGGTGAAATAATATATTTTTCAATGAGTGATGCAGTGACATGTATTTTAGAAATAAATATCGATTATGAAAGGTCTAATAAATGTGGTGGAGGAAAAAAATAAAAATGAAAAAATAAAAGTACACGACGTGTAAATTAATGTATAGACACTGTGTAGTTTTTTTCGGGATTAGTGGGAAATAATATTATTTATTTAATTAAATAATATTAAGTGCATTTCACTGGGCGAATTTCAAGTAATAATAATACTCAACTATTATTATTAGACATGGGGTATTACTAAGAATTAAATGAAATGATTAAATGCTTTGGGGTAATTAATTTATTTTATTATTCTAAGTATTATAAATCCCAATTAAATTATTCTCATTTATGCTATCCATTTTTTTGGTTTTTCACATCGGATTTGGAAAAACTCTCAAGCCAGGAAAGAATTCCTTTTCCACCAAGAACACTCTCAAGCTGTGAGAGATATCCACCTCCACCAAATCAAGGCGATCGAAGGAGGACGTCACAAGTGAAGGCTCTTCCGCGCTAGCACCTAGAGATCCCTTCGGTGATATCCAAAGATGCATGGAGCATGTGTGGATCACCACTAGAGGAATCCTACACTTGGATTCTACGACGCAACAATAGATCACATCAGATTGTGACCGGAGACATCAACGAAGAAAGAATTCCATCAAGGTAATTCTTGTCAATTAATTAAATTAATTATAAGAGACAGATGATGATCCTCTCAATGGTTCTGGGACCCTCCTCTTTATTTTTCATTCTTTGTTCTATTCCAAAGATCCAACATTTTATTATCATGATAGATCTCAGATTGAACATTGATTAACGCTAAACTTAATGTTGGGTACACCCACCAACGTGCTTCCACTATGCTCGGAACCTACACTTCTATATCTTTTTGACACAAAAATTAACCTTTGAACATTACCATTATAATAGTGGATGCAGAAAATTCTACACTATAATGGTAAGAAGACATCATGCACAACTAACTGTATACATGATATGGTAATAAAAAGTACTTCATAGTTTGGTCTAGAGAACCCACTATTTCAACACTCCCACTTGCACTAGAGACAACTTGCTAACTAAACTTGTTAGCTACTCACATGATGAATATCGTGCTTCTGCTGAGTAATAGCGTTAATTGCTAGGCCTACCACGTTTTCACCGCGTGACATATCTGCTATATTCAACCTCATCTCCTTGAGTAAAACTTCTCCAGATAAGGTATCCCCGAGTATATCACTTTTTTCCATTGTCATAACTTGACAACATGGCTAGTAAGAACATCATAATTTACATTATGATAATACTTTTTTCACTAGGTGTGAATCCAAGAACTAGAAAAAATCGTTATGATTTATTACTGCTTATTAGCTATCTTAGAAGATGCAACGTACTCGGTATTTGTAGGTATGGCTACCACTAGATTTTATGAGATTGACCCACTAATCACCTTTGCGTAACTACGATACTAGATCAAATTGATCTAAGGATTACTAGTTTATGTCCCATAATATCTAGTATACCATCCTCTCCATATTCTAGGCACATATCATTTGTAATCGTCGATGTACAAGATGATAGTTCTGACTGCTTCACTTGTAGTGCTCCTGGAAATAATTGATATCTGCCTATAATAAATTATATCCTTGCCGCATCAATTATTGTACATATTATGACATATGTGATTGATCCATCGCTAAAGCATATGGTATCAAATCACAACATTAATCTATACCCTTGTTCCAAACAAGTTAACCTGGAGAGATTAAGCCATGTGACAGTGGCAACAATTCGGGACTTGAATTGTTCCAACTTGTATTATTTCAATACAATGTCACTATATGTACGATTGACTAGGACCAAACAACCTATGGATCTACCTCATTAGATCATGTTCCTTATAACTCAGGTTGCTACTTTAAGTCAATAATTGGAGAATTTCTTTTTATTCTAATCTTATATAACTGTACGATCAAGATTTATTTCCCATATGCTGCTGAACATATTTCACTTGGAAAACACTGGTGCTCCAACTAAACTTTGGTAGACACAAGGAAAAGATTAATTGATAAGTAATGCTCTAAGATCTTGTTGCTTACATTAATACAAAACTGGATTTTAGTAACTTGCAACCTTCATTGGCATTCGATGGTGTCATCATACCTTTCTATTTGCATCATATATACACCTTACATGAAAGATGATCTTGACATCCAATGACTAATAGAATGATCTTAGAAGTTTAGCTATGACATGTAAAATTCATATAGATTTATGAATACTGACTTGGTATAACCAATCGATCATTATTGGTACCAGGCTTGTTTCATCCATGTATCATATCATTTTAATACCCACCACAATATTCAATTTAAAATCCCCTTTGCAATTTGATACATGGAATCCATTATTGAATTTTAATTGATCTTGTCAATCTTAGCTTATTTCTATATAATTCTTGTAGGAATTATTATTCTTAATGAATAATTTGTCACCGGCCACGGTGAATATAAAACCATCACCATGGTTTCATCTTTCTTATGTATTATGTGTCACTGGAACATTCTTATCCCAATGTACTTGGGGAACTTGTTCCTATTCCAACCACTTGTGCATCTCGATCATTGACAATGTCCAAGTCAATTCAGCTCCTAATATCTCTAATAGAGATGTGCTCCCTTATATATAAATGTATTGTAATACTTGACTATGTCTTTTCTATCTTATAGAATTAGGTAATATCCTAAGAAACAGTTAGGATAATTACCTAGATGCACCATGTGTTCTGCTTGATGCATGTTTGTTATATCTTAAAAAACTCTTTGCATCCTAACACATGTCGTATGACGTAATGGATTTTTCATCATACATTGAATCGTATGATATCCATTTGTAATTTGAGTTGGCATATTGGTTATGGGTTTAGGCCATTATTTTCAAAGAAAATTTTGAAATATGATGGATGTTACTGCAGGTTTTAACATTGATACTACTTACATCATAACATTGATGTATAAAATGTGTGTTTAGGAATTGCTCCACGCTACATTTTTTTGATCAATGAAAACATGTAATACATTATCATCGATCCTATTTATTAACATCAATGCAGTGATGTGGATAAGGTAACATGAGTTTAGAAATTACTTCACGCTACATTATCATGATTGATGAATGTTTGGTCAAGATATTTTTCGGCATGCGGATCTGAAGCAACTCATATCTTCTAACCATACTAATACTTCACTATTAAAGTCCTCAATAACTTATAGGAATCTTATGATGTATCTTTACTTCTTTCTTTCATTGTAATAGTTCATACTCTCTTCTTGAACAAACCTCAGATGCTTTGTGACATACTATTATTTCTAATGGTTTTTTTGTCTAAACTAAAGATGTCAACAATACCAAAGGTGTTTAGCTGTGTTGAGCCTAAACACCATACTGGGTATTTTCTTGACAACCAATTTTAGTTTTACTTGTCAAAGAACTATATTTCCACAACTGGGTAAGTCTTAAATTTTATATCCATCATGTATCACCTTTGATTCAAGTATGTATGAACTATTAGTTGAAAATGTTACCAGAAACAACAATCATTCCAAAAACATGGAATAATGCCTCATTATGACCAAATGGGAACATGAGATAAATGTTTGGTTATACTCAAAAACTTGTTCAACTTAAATCAATCTCTTGGAAATTAGAAGTTATGTGTTTCTCACTGCTGACTTAGGAATCACCCTTTCTCAGCAGCTTAGAGATGACACCTTACTCCTAGTAATGTTTCTCTACTTACTTGGTTATGATTTTTCAATACATATATGTGAAAATCATATTTTATTTTAATACCCAAGACGAATGTGAGAAAACAATACCTTTATTTGATGAATATTAACTGAAGGAGAAGCTGGTACTTTCTTCTAGTATTTCAGTCTATTGAATTTTTAAACTTCCATAAAATTATTTCTAATATGTGATGAAAATAACTTCTTATTAAGTAACCAAAAAATTTTCTTTGAAGGACATGACGAAGGTGCCTTTGGCATAACTTTCCATAGGCCTTTTCGCCTTGCCATTCATGTTATTCACCATAAGAATAAAAGATGGTGTTATCTCTAATATTCTTATTACTTGGGGAATGTTACCTTAATGCTAATGAAGTGATTACCCTATACCGTTCACTTGTATCCTTAAATAAAACTAGAGTCATTCGGTGTAAAAGGGTATAAGAATGGGATGACATGAAATAATTTTAATTGTCTTTCACTTTTCACAATCCAAGAGAAATCATCACATTCAAATCTCGCTTCACTTTCTCCATGGAAACTTCTTGGAGATGAGACAACATGTAACATTATCCTTGTCATGATGTAGCGACTGCGACAAAAATCATACGTTGATGATAAAATTATGAAAGAACCATCATATGCTTTATTTGTGAGTCTCCTGTAAGAAGTTTTACACCCTCACTTGCTGAGGTGGCTAAACTGGTTGGGACCGAAAGCACCTTTTAATTTCCATTATAGTAGTAATGTGCACGAGTGCCTATACTACTCTTTGGAAATCCGTGCTTAGTTTAGAGATTAAATTTGTCTAATATTTATCATAGTTTCATTGTTGTATTACTTGTCATTTTATATAAAATAAAATTTAGCAGATTAGTACCTTTTATGTTGATTACCAAATGTTACATTAGTGATTATTTAATCATTAATTGTCTCCCACTAATTTTTTAAATTCTAGGAACCCTCTGTAATAGAATCAAAATACTCTTGAGTATTCTAGTGGAAGGGATCCCAAAACCTCCCTCGTAGTCTACAAGCTATGGCTATGCCACTACTCGGAGGGTCCAAGGTAGAATTTTGGCTGGCCATCCGCATTAACTCACGGTTCCTTAATCTGTTTAGTGAAGTCCCAACTTCAAAATCATTACTGATTTACTCAACGCTTGCCTCTAAAATTACAACAGGCTAGATATGGCTATTTCTTTGCTACAATTTTAGTTAAGTCGACCCACCACTCCAATAATAACTCCTCATTAGTAAGATGCACCCTCAACTAAGGCATGACCAGCACCTCGAACACTCGGTTTTGCTCAAACCTGAATTATGAAAGGCTGTTGTGGCTTAATATTTTATCTGAGGGTTTTATTGGTTTCTCTCTCGACGAATTTAATCCATTTATATTAAAAAATTTCATCTATGTTGTCGTGCTCACAACTGAACTTTAATAGAAAAACACACGCCACTTCAATATGCATTTTATTATCTATTATTTTATGTATTTTCACGTTGTTCTAAAACGCATAAATTAATAAATTAATGCATAAACGTTAAATGATACCCAAATGGTCTTGAGCATCTAAATAATCTAAGGGAATTGTATCTGAGTCAAATGCTTGACTCTTGATGCAGCTTTCCCTGTCATGTATGTCAGCTAGTCTTTCTGAAGTGTCAACACATCTTGGCGGGGTCGACGTCACGTCTGGGAGTACCGCCTCATCTTGGTGGAATCCACGTGTCGTCTTGCACCATTTGACACCACCTCATCTTGGCGGGGTTCACGTCCCTTGCCATCTTCGTCAGAAGTACAATAGTACTCACATACAGGTGAGGGGGACTAGTTGGATAAAAGTACATCGGATAAAAATTGGGCGTGCATGCCCTTAAACATTTTAACCGAAAAAGAAAGGCGATGCGTATACCGTCTATTTAATTAATTACAATCATCACACGCATTTAAATTAATTAATTAAATAAATGCGACATACATGGGTCAGTGCTCAAGACTAGAATATGGGTAAAATAAAGAGGGATAAAATTAAAATGAATTAATTAAGTACAAGGGTTAATTTAATTAAAATAAATCAATTAATAAATTCAAATAATTTAATTAATCATCGGACCTCTAATTAATATAATTTTAATGAAAAAATTAAATTAAATTAACTAAATTCAATTTAATAACTAAATTGGATTGATTTTATCCAGGTATTAAAATAATTAACCAAAACTAATTTTAATTAATTTAATTTAGATACTAAAATTAAATTAATAAAATTAATTATTATTTTTTTATTAATTAAATTTTTTGGTCCCTGAAACACCATCGCATGGCCTGTGCGGGTCGAACTAGGCTAGACCGATCCGTATAAGCCCATTCCGGGTTAGGCAGATCGGACCGGATCCCTTTGGGGTTAGAATTCGCTGTTCGGAAATACATTGGCAAAAGAAGGTACCTACCGAGTGTTGACGTGGGGCACGACAAAGTTGCGGATAGCACTGGAAGAACGAGAAGGCAGGTGGCGGCCTTTCCTGGTGCTGGTTGGCTTGTGTTGACCATGAGATAATGGGCGCGAAGGCCGCAGGGTAAATTGAAAGGCGGAGCGGAAGCGGTCTGGGGAAGATCCAGTAGGGCGCGGGGTTAGGGAGCCGAACCGGCGGGATGGCGCACTTCTGCGGGCTTCGGACCGCGTCATAGCAGGATGGTCTGCGACCAGGGAGGTGGCATGCTACTGTTTTGTGCGGAGGAAGGAGTCAGGCTCGAAGGGTGGCAACCTGCTGGGTGCGCCACTGGTTTGATGCGGCGCCTCCACGGGAGGAAGACGAGCTAACGAGGGGTGACCAAGGTGCCGACCAGGGGGGGCCTGCTGCGGAAGAGGAGGAAGCCGAGTTGGGTGCTGCACCGAGACCTGCTGCATGGGTGGCGGGGTTGCGGCCTCTACGGGACGACAGAGGGCGACGACCGGCCTGAGTGGCTACTGCTATAAGAGGCGCGACAGCCGGACTTTAGAGGTGCAGTTGGAGCAGTGTGACTAGCCGCGGGAGAAGGGTTGCAGGTAGGGCGCGACCTGGAGGAAGACTAGGGGCAGGGGTGTGACATCTGGTGGGCAGCATTCCCGCTGGGTGAGGGGTTGGCGGCGACCCTTGGGCTGCGCCGTGGGAGGGAGAGGGGGTCCGCTCGGACCCCCTGCAAAAACATCCTTTTTTTGGTTAATCCATCCCCCTTTATTTTTTTTCTTTTTCTTTTCCAGACCACCTCCCCTTTTTTTAATAAAAACTAAGACTTTATTTGATGTCTTATTCCACCCATTTTTAAAATAAGTCAAGTATTCAAAAAAAGAAAAATTTCCACAGAAAATTTTTCTTTTTTAAAGGCTATTCAAATAGCCTTTAAAATTAATAATAATAAAATTATTATCATAAAATTATATTTTATTACTATTACATTATTATATTAATAAAATAATTAATTTAATAATAATAATAAAATTATTATGCAAATCATAAAATAAAATTATAACATGCACATATTTTTATTTTTATTTATGATGAACTAAATCAATTTCAAAAAAAACCGTGATTAGTTCTTCGAGATGTAAAAATTAATACCCAAGATCAAATCACATATTTGATCCAATCTAAAAAATCAAACTGACCATAAATCAGTCAGTCAGCATCATATCGATGCACGATTTGAACCGTTGGGACCGTTTTTGAACACTATACTTAATAGTAATGCAAATTTAATTTTCTAGGCTCAGAAAATTTACACGATCCCTTTGATACAATTGTTAGGTTCTGGGGCCGATAACGAAAGCCGGTGGGTCGGGGATTTTAAAATTTTCATCAGCTGATCGACGAGACTTGTAGACACTGACTATCTGAGCCCCGATGAGGTCTGAGGATCTCATGTAAATTGTTAAGAGCACAAAATTAAAATGAAAACGTACCCGTTTCAATTCTGAATCTGCGGTCGACTGCAACTAGTCGATGGAGATCATCACTTGAAGGATCCAAAGTAGGATCCCTCTAGATCGTCCACAGGCGCTCCAAAAATCTGTGGGAGCGTCGATCGTTGAATTCCAGGTGCTAGCGAGGAGATCCAACGAGTCCTTAGACGTCGCAACGATAACTGCATTGAAATGTCTTCGATGCTTGTGAGAGATCTTCATCCGAGCTTCTTGGATCGAGATTATATCTCTCTAGAGAGCAGGAGAAGAGAGAAGCTCTGGATTTCACTCCATGGAATGAGTGAATAGTGAATTTCACACCAAGGAAGAGAGCCTCCTCTCTTATTTATGGTGGAATTCCAAAATACCCAATTGGGTCCCCTGTCCCCATTTATTTCAATGTCCACTAAATAAATAATTGTGACGAACTTAACTACACCAGTATTATTTATTATTTTATCACATATTATTAATATATCTATAATATATTATGTGATAACACTGAGTCATTTAACTCGACCTTCTATCCCGCTAAATATTAAACGACCCATGAATATTAAAATAATAGTTGTTCGATTAATATTTTCCTGTATTTACTAAACGTGTAAATATATTAAATAAATTCAATCCCAAATATTAATAACTTGAATTTTATTGAATTTATTTAATTCTTTTGGTGATCAATAACTTGGACAATACTCGGACCCCATGGCGGGGCCCACGATGTCCATATACCTATTCAACTGAATAGGGAGGATTCTTGAATACACTATTGTGTGTGACCCTCTGGGACCTTATCCCGATAGCAGTGAATAAACTCCACCGACCAAGAGCAGAGTCTAGAAACCCATCATGGCCCCTAAAGAGATAAGGATAGTCATAGAAACGACTACCATCCTACGAACACTGACTATGTACTATATTCTCTTTGTCATTAAATATCTCATAAATAAGTATGCACACTTGTGTCACCGTCCTTTTATTGCTTTATTATTCATTGAGCTTACCGGATGGATTTACCTTTGTACTGCTTTGGCCAAAGACTTAAGAAGGTCACACCACCCTGATCAACTAGGCCTGAGATATACAACTTCCTTAACTTAGAAGTGACAAATCCTTTCATGACCATTCACCCAATGTCATACCACCAATGATGCACCCAGCACAAACACCCTCACCATGACATCATTTCCATGGTTTTCATCTAGCATCAAAGTACGTAATTGAATGATAATCAATGGTAATGGTCTCAACTCAGGAGACCAATACACATGTCAATAGATAGGAACAACCAATGACACCCAAAACATGTGGTGTTCTTATTAGAGGGGTTGTCTTCATGATCTCACTACTAGAGATCACCAAGTGAGAACATAATGAGAAGAAGTCTCAATGCTTATGATCCCCCAACACCTGATAGTCATACGTCTACTGTGTCCAGTCAGTAATATGTATCTAGACTATAGAAGAAATATTTAAGATCAATGTCATTGTATCTTGATGTTCTCATTATAGCCTTGGAATTTCTATAACCTTTCGAAACGACAATAAACCTTTGGACATTACCATTATAATAGTGGACGCAGAAATGTATACACTATAATGGTAAGAAGACATCATGCATAACTAATTGTACACATGATATGGTAATCAAAAGCACATAATATTTGGGTCTAGGGCACACACTATTTAAACAGGTTCTTTACAGAGTAGTTTTAAACTATCTTGAGAATAGATCTTGGCTGTAAAGGTATCATGTTCATGAAAAACATGACATCCTCTAATAGAGCATTGAATTCATTCAGAATCCAATTACTATTATCCATGATATTTACACTATGATATTATATATGAATTTCATTTCTCAGTTTTTTGATATAATGACATCAGTTTTAAATTATTTACCATACCATATTGATTGTTCCTTATCTATTCATTTATTAATGTTATTTAAATTAAATGTTCATTTAGTTATTGAAATTTACATTGTTATTATTCACTATTGACATCTTCTTCTATATATAAACCTTACAGATCATTTGATTTCACACTTATTTAGTTTCTTTTCCCCACCATATTAAGAAGATATCTTCGAATAAGATTCAAGGAGGAAGATCATTATTTTGTTATGTATTATGTTTTATTTAAATTTAACAATGTTAAATGTGTATCATGTTTATATATAGTTCTTAATACATTTTAAAATTATCGGCCCTTTGGGAATAGAACTAATGTATCTATTCTAATGTAATAAATAAGGCACATGCCCTTAGCTACTGGGGTTAGAGTCATTACAGGGGACGCTTAAGATAAGAATTTATGAATCACCAAAGATAATGTACAATTATTTCACAAATAAATACATCGAAAAACTAAAATGGAAAGATGTATATATAGAGTGGAATTAAACATTTTTTTATTTGATTCTTCTCTGATGAGTTAGAAAAATCTACTAATTTTATATTGCGGTTATACTTGAAAATATATAAATTTTACAACAAAAAGTAATTCCAATTAAGAAAAATAAAACTTGACATATTTGATATGGATTGTGAAGAACAAAAACCTATATTTTATGTGGATTTGGGTATTTAAATAATATTCATGATGATCTATTTCTAAAAAAATTCCTTTATTTATATTAATATTTATTTAATAGATATCCCAAATAAATATTTGATTACAATTTTTGTAATCAGACCGAGTATATAGTTTGGATCAAAATGGTGAAAAATTAAAACTAGATTTATTAAGAAAATAACAATTATAACACCCGGACACTTATGATATATTCCTTTTTAAAAAATTAATTACTTTAATATCATGCGATATAATAATCCTTGATTATAAATGAACCATAAAAACCTATATCGTTACAACCTATACATTAAATTTAGGGGTATTAGTAGGAAAAAATAATTTATGAAAATTATATGGTTAAAAATTAAGAAATAAATTTATGGGTTATCTAATGATAAAAATCATATGAAAGAAAAGGAATTTTTTTTTCTGAAAAACATTATTTTCCTTAAAAGAAATTTCATCGAGTTTTTCACACTTAATTGAAAATTATATCTTCCCCTTATAAAATATTTTATAAAAAAATGAACTTTTTTATTAAATTCTATAAGTCTGAATTATCATAGAGTGACTTTTTTTTAATAATTTTTTTAAAAGATAAAATTTTCAACCAATAATGAAAATAATGATTTTTATTGCAAAATGTCATTTCTTTTAATGAAATTTAATGTTCTATTTTGTTATAAAAAGATTTAAATGTAAAATTAGGTCAATTAAATTATAATAAATCCGACTTGCTTCATTTTTATCAATTTTATATTAATTTTTTATGTAAAACAATTTTATACTGAAGGGAAGTTTTATATGAAACCCTTTTTTTGAGGCAGTTACAGGTTAGAATTTAAAATAATTTATATCACATCATCAAAATTAATTTTAAAAAATAGATATAATATTTTATGAAATATTAAATATATTTATTAATAATTTTATCTTACAATTTTAAGGTAATTAATAGTAAAAATAATAAAACTTTATTAGCACGGTTAAGAAAAAAAGTGTTAAAGGGGATGTGTTTAAAATATTAATGTAAGAGTAAAAATGACATAAAAACTTTTATAATCCCCAATTTTTAGAAATATTTAAACCTTATCTCATTTAAGGTTCAATAATGTTCTATTTGGGATCCTTTTTTCAAGGGAAAAATTTGGGTATATTTGAATATGTTTAAAGTTTTCATGTGTGTACTCCCCCACTAATAATACTCACCTCTCTCATCTCATATTCACACTTCAAACTCCATTTCATTCATATAATACCAACCAAAATACTTTACTTAAATACAATCCAATTACCTATAGTCCTTTTTTTTAAAATAAAACAAATCAAGGAAGTCTTTAAATATAATCATAATGAGTTTATCCGAATAAGAGTTATAGTTCCTAACCAAGTATCTTTGTTTTATTTCATTGTCAAACCTTTAAAATATTCATCAAATATGAAATTATAATAACACCTGTATCATTCATATAATGAGTTTTCATTATGTTAATGGAAAAACCCATATGAATCTCCTCATCCATTAAATAGAAAATGGAATTGTCGATCGTGTGTATGGTGGGCTACAACCACACGAACTTATTTAATTTGTTTTCCATAAATGTATCTCTTGTATTTATATAATGATGGATTTAAAAATTATATATGATATTTATAAAATAATTTTACTTCTATAATTATACTATCACATCAACCACAATACCTTACAATCTGTTGAAAATGATAACATCGCTCGTGCATACTTGTTGACTACAACATCCCTAAAGCGGTGTGCTTTTTTCATACTATATTGACATGGATTATAATTAGGACATATTTGATGGATAAGTGTGATTAATATAATTTAAAAATGACTCTTTAAATGGTAATTATTACTTTAATTTCTTTCATTATGTCTATAAAAAAATAAAAAATAGTGTTAAGGTGTACAAATATCTTACCGTATCCTTGAATAGTGTAACTAGTTTTTCTATTTATACCCTTGATGGGATATTATAAGTACATATATAATTAATATATATGATATTTATATCATTTTTAAAATTATATGGATTTTGGAACCATGATCAATGTATATGGACTGAAAAAACCATACCAAAATATTAATATGGTTATGGTGATAAAAAAACCCCTCATTTATCACTCGGGATATAAATTTTAATAACGAATTATTAATAAACACATGATAAAAAGTTAAAATTAAATAATATATGGTAATATATATTGTTATAATTTCTAATAGATATATAATAAATATATATTTATTATAAATAATGTTTTAACATATATGATGGAAATCAGACTAGGGGTAAGGGTTTCTCATCTCACTTTTAGTATCGTGAGACATTTTTCCATATTCACCACATATTTCTTTTGTGTGGTGTATATAATTATCCTTTTAATATTATATCTTGAATATAATAATGTTCCTTGTATTTAAATATTCATTTAATGATACTTTAGCAAGAGGTTATGATTCAAATGTTAATAAAGTGGTAATTATTTTTCACAATCTCATCATTATTCAAGACTATTTGTGTTTAAGTACCACATGGGAGAATTATTTGTTATTTATAACTTAATAAAGATATATTTTTTCCATATATTATTATTCATTAATTTTTCAATTATTCTTACCATTTCCTATATTTTTACCAAAAATAATTTAGAAAAAATTTAATGAAAATATTACATTATTACATTCTTCGAACAAAAATATTTTTTATTCCATATCCATGTTTTCTAAAAATATTTTAAATTCTATATTTTTCATTATTCAAATTATTAATCAAAGTAATTTTTAACTATTTTTTAATTTTTGAAAACTAGTTTGAAAGTAATATTCATAACATTTTCTGAATAAGGTAATTTTTAAATATTTTAAAATATTTTGAAAGTATTATTTGATTAACTTATACGGTATATGTGGAATTAACTACCATCATGACCAGTCATTACCCAACAAGTATTTCTAGAATTATAGCTTCTGAATAATTATTAAAAATTAAATAAAAATTATACATGGGATAGATTGTGTCAAACAAAGGGTGTTACCCTCATCCAAGAAACAACAGAGATTCATATCATAATATGGATTTTTATAGTCATAGTCATCAATAGTTTTCCACTATGATTGAGAATTACCTTGAATAAAAATCTTATGGATCAATGCATTATTCATTATTGTCACCTTAGTGGGTGATCTGGTAGTCACGGTTCTATACAGGTTAGAGTAGTCATTCCAGGACACTCTCTTAATAGCATCATGAGTGAAACCCTCATTATCGATAACCTTTTTGTTTCCATGTATGACAGTATATTTAAATGAAGAATGAAGACTTTCCTAATCGTAAAGGGGAGTGATATCATACACCCTTTCATCATAAGAGACATTCCCCCATTTATCAAACATATTTGAAGAAGTGAACATGTTCTAGATTTCTTGATGAAAATGAGCTACAGATTTATTGAGAGAAAGATCCTATGGGTTCCCTAAATCCTTTTCTGGATTACCCACATTTTGGGTCCGAGAATACAAGACCAGAGATAAGAGAGCATCCCTCTAATTAACCATCCTAGATCCATGTTAAATCCCATCATCAAAATCACTTGTGGGATTTCCAAGAGTCCCATGATCTTCAAATTTATTAGCTACATTGATAAATTGAATCTCTTGTTAATTCATTATAACTCCAGAAGAAGAGGCATTCCCTTTAATTGCATCCTAATAATCTGTAAAACCAAGCTAATTCAGAGAATATTCAGCAAAAGAGTCAAAAATAAGAGGAAACATCCCATATGTATTCAAATTTTTATCCTTGGCAGGGGGTCCCGAGAAGGTATATTACAATGTACCAAGAAAATAATTTTTTTTCCTTATTATTTGGGAAATATTATAATATTTAAATTGGTGATTTCAATGTGAAAATTCTATTTTCCACAAGAAATATTCCAGTGATATTTTTAATATATTTTTATCTCTATCAGCATAAATTATTGAATCTTATATTCACGATATACTATAACACTATCCACCATATTTCTCTAGATGGTTTATGAACAATTTGACTGGGTATTTACCATTTTGTTACAATTATCCATATTACATTAAATTTTTTATGATTATGATTAATTATTTGATGAAGTTATTAACATTTCATATTTTATATTTAAAATATGAATGTTTATGTAGATTATTTTCCTCCCCTCTCATATTTGGAATGCATTGAACATATTTTATGATTTAAAGGGAAAACTATATCCCCTTTATTCGTAGGAAGGTCTCATGAGACAAACATGTTTGGGTATTTGACAGAGGTTGTGCCCATTTACATAAAATTCTTTTCATGAAGCCTTGATTATATGTTTATGATGTCCAGAATTATGCATTACCTTATTATAAAAGTTTGTATAGATGTCAATGTGATTATTTTCTTAGTTATGATATCCATTGAAAAGTTTCAAGTACATGTGATTGTTTATATGGAATTATTTGATCATCATTTATTCTTTTAATATTATTATTCATACTCAAGTTATTGATTAATTTAATTATTTTTTAGTTATTTTCCTTTCCATATTGAGTATGATCTATATATTCATGATAGATTCCATTGTATGTATACCGATACATTGAATTTGAGCAAACCTTTTTTTCCATTCCCAAGGATGTTAAGAAGTATTTTAAAATTGATATGAATGGATGTGCTAAAGAGAATAATGTTATTCTCAATGTAATTATAGAGTTTTATTTTATTTTTTCAAATGTAATGTTATATTCAACTATATATATATATTTTCCATAACTACTAAATATTGATTTTAAAATTTTAATAAGAAGATGAAACAATGAAAAATATCATTTTGAAATAGTACTATGGATGATATGTATAAAATGAAAACAATCACCATGTAAAATCCTTGTGTATAAAGTTAGTAAGGGTCCTATGACACTCGTATCCACAGTGATAAACCAATATATTCCATTCTCATGAATGAGACCCTCTAGATAATGAAACCATTGTTCTACTGGACTATAGAGTATCATCATTGTGTTTCATTAGTGTTGTGCAATAATCCTTCCATGGAACTCAAGATCGAGCCCTACTAACTCATCTAGTGTAATAGTCCCTAGTTCACCCTCATAGGTACCCATGATTCACAATTATTTTTCCCAATTTACTAAAAAAATGAAATCCACATATTACAAGACCACACACAAATCCACTTTCATTCAAATCCAATATCCACATGATAAAACACAATCATTCAACTAAAATGCAGGCAGAAATTTATTTCCCCACAATTTCACCCAAACCAAAACATCTTTTAAAACACCTATTAAACAATACAAATCATTATAAAACCACTTTCGAGATATTTGGAAACCAAACATGACATTAAGAATTTATATATAACTAGGTTTTATGGTCAAAACACATTTTGGAACTTTTAATATAAAAGTTGGACCCCGTATAAAACAGATTAGTTCATTTAAATTATTAAACATTTTGAAACAAGACTATCATAATATTTAAGTATAGAATACAATAATCAACACACATAAGAAATAATGGAAAAATTTTGTCCAATACCAATAATACCTATAATTTTTATATCATATAATGAATATATTATAAAGGAAAAAAACTTTTAAAACCAACAAAAAAATAGTTTTCAAATTAATGGCTCGGACAATGGTTAACATACCTCAAGACATGCCTCCCTTGACAATGGCCACACCACAGTTACACTCTCTCACACATAGAGATAAATATATATATTTATATATATGAATATCTTTAACCTATGTACATATTCCCTGCGACATGAGTGAATATGTGAAAAGAGGGTATATGTGTGTGTACATGCCTATGCATATATATATATATATTCAAGTCATCTTCAACGATTTCAAAATTTTCTCCCACCCCAGCGGTGGCCCAAAACTACCACAAGGAGGTCTAGCAACACTACAAAATTCATTAAAAAAAATATTAAAAAATCCTCGATTAAAATTGTGATAGAAAATAAAAATGGAAGAAAGCACACTCAAAAACTGAAGCTAAACACACTGCCTTCAACAGAAGCATTATGAAACTAACATAAATGAACTCCATGAACCCTAAGAAAAAATAAAAAACAAATAAAGTTCCAAAAATCGGGTTAGGGTTCATCCATGGCTCACACACTCTAACATCCTAGGAATTATAAGCATACATTATTCTTTTTAAAAAATATTTTATTAAATTGATTAATTTTAAATGCAAACATAGTTTTATTTATTAAGTTAAATATTTAAAAAATTTATAATAGATTTTGAAATTATCTCATAAATTTATAAAATATATATTTTTATATATTTTTATATTTTAAAATATAACTACTGATTTTAAAAAACATTGTTTTATTTATTTAAAATAATAATTTATTATAAATACAATTACTTGATTATTTTTATATAACAAGTAAATTTTTTATTTGAAGTGAGTAAAAAAATTATTATCAATAATTATATTACCTTAATAATAATAGAAATAATATAATAAATCATTTTTTAAAATAAAATGATTAAAGATTATATGTATTGGTTAACATATAATTGTATAAAATATTACCAAGTTTTAATAAATAAAATATAGTAATTCTAATTTACAATTTTAATAAGATTTATATCTAATAAATACTTAAATTGATATAAACTAATTATAACAAATATTATTATAATAAATTAAATCTTCACATAATATTATAAGTTATGTTTTATTATAAGGTAATGTATTTTAAAATGAAAAATTATATATTATTTAAGAAAATTGAAAAATTATGTTATTAATTATGTTAATAATTATGTTACTAAATATGTTTATAATAAATTATAATTTATTTTTGTAATTACTATATTAATAATAAATTAATAATTATATAAATAATAATGTTAATTATTCATTATTATGTAAACTAAATTTTTTTAATTAATTATGTTAAATTATGTTTAATAATTATGTTTATTATATTATGTTATGTATTATAAATTATGTTTATAAAATTTGGAAATTATAAATTATTATAATTATTATTTAATAAAATTATGAATAAAATTTTATGTTATTTTAACCAAATTTAAAATTATAATCAATTAGAAAAAAGATAATGGTAGAAAACCGTGAAACTAAAAAAAATGAATAAATTAAATAAATAAAGAGTGAGAAAAAAATGAAATGAGATACAAGGATAAGAACTAGATCCTCATAATTAGTAGAAGCTCTTCAAGAGACTTCTGAGAGAGCAGTAGGAAGATGCGAGCTTCATCCTTCAGGAAGAATGAGGATGAAAGAGGAGTCGATGATGAAAGACATTGGATGTGGACATGGACTCGAGCACATATTTTTGGTTTGTGTGTTATATGAAACACTAAAGGCTTCTTCAATATTTGGACGAAATCTAATCCTCATCTAGGGTTCATTTGTGAAGAGGGAAATTGAATCTGATCTAGAAGTAGGTGTTTTCTTAATTAATGTTTAGCATTCGAATCTTCTAAAAATCGGGTTTTCATCTTGTCTGTTGGTTAGTTTTTTTTCCATTCATCACCATTTCCATCATTTTCCAATTTAGTTTGTAATATATACAATTTATTTTCCAACTTTATCAAAAATATCGATTGTATTATTCTAAATTCCTTTTCACCGTCGATATATTTCTTCTTCTTCACGTATAATGAATAATTTTTTTCACCATCACTATTATATATAATAATTTATATTCCAATAAATATACATTAACATTGTATTTCTCCTTTGACTTACCCTCCCAGACTCAAATCTATAAACTAAATTGAATATTTGCTATCACAATCTTCCGACTTCAGCAACATGATGATGATTATATATATATATATATATATATCCAAATCAAATTACATAATGTTTGTTTCAACTTAATGTTAACCAATTTAGATGACACACATAGATATTAATTTCTACTCATCCATTTCATTCTCCTGATAAGACCATTGAGGAAAATATATCTCCATTTGACTTTGAACAACATTCACTTGAAGAAAATCCATGAATTAAAATCTCATTATATATTTATATAAAATATACATATATTTTCATCTTCTTTGTATATAATTAATTTTGTGTGTTGTTCTCATTCTATTGTGTTTTTCAATTCTTTGATCATGAGGGATTGTGTTTGGTATTCATCCAAGAAGAATAGATAAATAAAATCTTCAAAAACACTATATATGTGTAAATTATTAATTTAATACTATTCTATATGATTTATTTTCAAATATAAGTTCAAAATATTTTTTATGTTTCTATATATTCATGTTTATATATTGGAAACATGTTTTTATGATTGAAGGTGTTTTGATTTTATGTAAGGGTAAATAATTTCATAAAAATTATTATATATAAATTTTTTTAAAATTAAAGGTTTCAAATATTATTTTCAAAAAGTAAAAGATTAAATTTATAGGACATAAAATCATGTATCCTAAATTCATGTATGTAATTTTTAAAGATTATCATATATATATATATATTTAAGTATTAGTTTCTCTACGCTTATTTTCATCAAGAATATGTAAGTATTTTATAGCTATAATATATTTATATATAATAAATGTTATACTATACAAACCCGTATACATAAAATTCTTAGTCAATGTTGAAGATCCTTTAAAATTTAGGACTTAAATTTTTAAATTTTCAATTACATACATATATATATTCATATACATCATCATATTTATTCTCTTAAAATCACATATAAGAATGCTAAATATTATAATGGATAAACATTCAATTAATTAATGTATGAAATTTATACAAATAAAATATGAATATATAAATATATATATACATTTTGATATTATTCCATGATTATAAAAAATATTATGTTCATTCCAAATCATTAATCACTAGAAATTTTATTTTTCTATGTTGAGAAAGGGTGAAATAATTTTTTTAAAATTTTACATTATATTATATAAATTTTTTATTCTTATATATGTATGTATTTAAAGGAAATATAACATTTTTTTTAGAAGAAAATGTTTTTATGTTAATTTTTTAAGAGTTTTTTAAGTAATTTTCAAAATATTTATCAATGACTTTTTTAAAATAAGGATTTCTCATTACAAAAATATGAAAAGATATTTATTAATGATAGAATATATAAAAAATATTTTAATTTATAAAAATAATTAATTTAATATTCCCAAATGTTTTTAATGGATTATGATTGAGAAATGTGGGTCATTAAAATATTTTCATAAAACTTTATCGAGCACTTGGGTATCTAGTGGGAGAATGGGGAATGGGATGTGAAACCAAGGCCTCATGGAATGTTTTTCCATCAGTGATATTACTTGTGTCCATATGGGATTTCATAGGATCGTCAAAGTATCAAAACAATAAAAAATGATATTATTATTTTAAAAATGATTTCAATGGAAAATCAAATTGATTTCAATGAACTAATTCTGAAATGAATTTTTTAAATAATTATTTTTGAAAAATGTTTTATATATTTATGGTTGGAGTGAGTTTATAAATAGGGGAGAATTGAGTACCCAATAGAAATTTATGTTAAAAATGTATTATCTTGAAATCCCCCAAATATTTAAATACAACTGAGTGTATCCAAATTAGTAATATGATATTGATGTTAATGATTATAAGGATTCCTCAAAATATTTATTAGGTATTAGATTAACAATATAAAATATTATTAGATCCTTTTAAATAATATTAATTGATAAAAATACTATATGAACAAAAATTAAGATAAACTATCTAATTATAAATTTTTCATAACGTTAAAATAGTTTTCAGTTTTAAAGTGAAAATATAGAAAACCAAAATTAAATCACACAACAGAATGTTTGAATAGAAGAGGTTCAGTATCATGTTGAGAAATAGTCCTCTCAACATGGTGATCACCCAACACAAAGAATTTTTTATAAATAAATAATGCTGATCCACAAAATGGATCAGGTTTTAAAACATTTTATAAACTATCTATGTTGAATTAAACATCTTCCACAGTTATTCATGGGAGAAAAAATTAACAGGGAAAAAAGGACCTCTAAAACTAATATCTATTGGGGAAACAAATATGAAAAGAGTTCGATAAGAAATAGAGTATCATACAGTTTATCATATGAGACGATTTATATCAGAAAATAGATAATGTACACACACACTAATAAAAATGTGATAAACACAAACAGAAAAGATCAATCGAAAAGTGTACAGTTTAGAAATTCTCAGAATGTTCTAATTATGCTTTTGGATCTTTATTTGATTCAATAGAGAATCTTGAGTCATGATCTCTTGAAAAACATCTGAAAAGTAGAGTGTAAGAGACACTTGTTCTTTGACTAATGGAAAGTATCAGATGTGATGGTGCACTTCAGCTTCCCAGTTGAATGTTTTCATCAGGTGATATCTTCCTATTTTTCAATTGGAATTTTCTCTATGAATGTTTATAAATATCAATATTTTTCCATACTATCAGTATACATCATCCACTAATTCATCTCTTACTTCATGAGGGAGTGTGATGAAATTTTTATCACCAACTTCAAGGAGAATATCCTGATCAACTACTTTGTCATACTATGCATATGACACCCTCATCAATTATTTCTACATAGGATTTAAGGTAAAGTCATTAAAATAGTAAATATAATTAAATTCAATAAATATACCAATTAAAATAATGCGATTAAAAATAAGTAGGGTAATAAAGTTAGTGGTACTGTCTTAGACTGGCGATGCATGGTCTGGTGGTGTCTCGCATTAGAAGTATATTGTTCTAGTAGTAAGACACATATTTTTCATAGAGTAGCGATGCATAGTCTGACAACATATCTCTTTATAATTATTTTATTCTTGCAGCATGATACTGTTGGTGTATTAGACTTAGAAAAATTTTCACTATGCTGGTAGAATATCAACTAGCGATGTTTGATTTGGTGGTGTGTGGTCTGACAATGTCTTAGTCTTAGTTGAAAGAAACTTTTTGTTCATATGACAATGGGGATACATCGTGTAATGATATCTCATACTCATATAAATTTTTGGTCTAACAGCATAAAATCCCAGTGGTATATCGACTTACGGTGTCTCATAATTTTTCAATATTGCAATAAAATGGTATGACATCCTAGCGATCTGTCATCTGAAGGTATCTCAGACTTAACGAGATTTCCATTCAATGGTGTGATATCAACAATAGTGACTCATACATAGATAAAATTTTCACATCGCTCATAATACAGATTACATATAGAGAAACATGAAATTAATAAATATCATTAGAATCATTATTTTTTGATTATTAAAATTATGAGGTCAACAATACCCTCTTTTGATGATCACAAATCAGGGCATCCAAATAATTACAATTGATTAAAAATGATAACATTGTTAAGATCAAAATATAAACTCAAGATATAAAAAATTAAATTTCATCCATAGTATGTGTAGATGGTATATATGAAAAACAATAATATAGTAAGTAACAATGGTAATTAAGAAAGATAGAAAGATTAAAAATAGATAGTATCAAAAATAACAAAGAATCAAAAATATCACGAGAATAAAGAAGAAATTACAATTTTTTTCCAATATCCCATTAGAATTAACATAGAATAATTCAGACATTCCATAAGGTTTTCAAATATTCCATAAGAAATCTCCCCCTTTTTGGATGTTTAAAATGGTAAAGAATATTATAAAAAAGATAGTAAAGGATAAAAAACAAATAGAAAGAACATAATAATAGTGATAGAAGGCATTCAAACTAATTATCGCGAAGTTATTAAAATCCAAGTTCCATCAATGAAAAAATATCTAATCCAACAAAAATAAATGGTTCAATGTTTAGTTTAGGGGTTTATCGGTTTTTTATCTATACCCTTAGCTCTATCTTACTCCTTATCTGAGGTAGGAAGATCAGCTAGAGGTAAAAAACATGGAACATGAGCAATAGTTCTAGGATGATCTTCTACAATAAAAATAAACTGAAGTTTCCTCATAGCTTGATTAGGAGGCATTGGAATGTGGTAGAAACTGGTAGGAAATTGTGCTAATGAATATCGAGAAACTCCTTGTATGAGAGAAAACTAAGGAGTAATGGGAATATATTATTGATCCAAAACTACTTGTCTATGAACTTGAAGAAACGAATTCATGATATTGATAGAATCCATTTTTATTTTCCCACCTATTTCCATTGAACTAAATAAATTATCTTTCCCTTCCCTAAAATGGTTCAACATTGGAGTAATATCCTTGAGTTGTCTTACATTTTCTTTGTAAGCCCGAGTCACAGGATTCAACCTCATATTTTCAAGAAAAAAATTTATATTTGATTCCATATCATTTTTTGTTTAAATATGATTGAGATAGTACTTAATGGCCTTGGTAATGGTATCTTAGTAATATTTCATTTCATTGGAAAATTTGTTAATCAACTTGAGATCACGATATGAGTTATACCGAATTCTTCATAAGGTCTCTTGGGATGATCAGTGATACTTCATGAAGCACTAGCTGAACTGGCTCGTAGTGCATCTCAAAAAACCATTCTTAACCAATAAAAATCCATTGATAGAGTATAAGGAATATTATAATATGAATATGCATCGTCAATATTTTTAAGGACACTATCTAGAGAAGCAGAAAAGTTTGAATTCACGTCCTCAAGCATAGCATTGAATGAATCCATGTAACAACCAATTCTGTTATTCTAAATATAAAATTCTTATATATGATGCATCATATTTTTTTGGATATATTATTTCAACAAGTGGAAGAGATATTTTTCCTCCTTTTCAATATTATTGGGTAGAAAAGGGGATTAAATTCTCAATTTCACATTGATTTCTGAAACTATATTTTTATCAAATTCATTTGAGTCACCTATAGTGAAAAAATCAACTTGTATAGAAATAGGTACTGAAGTGGGTATAAGTGTAGGATTTCAAAAAGAATAAAAATTTCCAAATAAACCATCAAAATTGACTTTATCTAACAAGGATCTATTATGATCTCCTTTAATTTGAACCTACGTTCCACCATTCGTTGGTGGACTCCCTTGAAAAGAAGATAACAGTCAACATTCTTCTTCCATAAGGTTATCCCATTGACCTGGAAGGATAAATGAAATAGATTTAGTTGAATGAGGAACTACACCAGTAGGAAAAATGAGTACAACATGATTTTTCAGAACATTTGAACTATATACAGCCAAGGAGTGATCAACAATGGTTATATTATCTTCAAATGATTTATCAATAGGAGGTGCCACTAACTGTTGAGAATCATCATTTTTTCCGGAAACTATAGATTATAATTCTATATGGATATCCACTAGACTCTTATTGGAAGCTAATAAATCTAACTAAACATCACTGCCTTTCTCAGAATAATGAATCTCCATTTTCTCTCTCTCGACAACATGTTTTCCTATAGAAGTAATGACACCCATTTTATCAGCCACATAAAAATAAAATATAGTTTTATTAGTGGAAACTGATCTAGACTCAACATTAAAAATATCTATAACTTCATGAAATATCTAAAAATATGAGATTTCTCCCCTTCAACAAATGCATGCTAAGGCTCTAGAGGCATCTCTTCATCTTTTCACATAATTCAGCCACTTGCACTATTTGGGTCAGATTCATCATCATTATCGCTTACATAGTATTCATTTCATTCATTTACACTTCCATCTCCATTATCATATTCTTATTCCATTTCATCCTCCACATTATCATCATCATCATTAGGTTTAATCGATTTGGAGCTTTTATACTACTCCCCTCTAGGGACCTCAGACTTTTCCTAATCACTTATAAAGAGTTTTTCTATTTTCTAAAATATCCTAGGTGGTCTACAATATGCAAAAGTAATGGTAGAATATTTAGGATAAAAATAAGGATCACTCTGCTCATCAATATATAGGTTCTTTTCCTCTTCTTCTGCAACATCTTATTCCTTATCCTTATCAGAGTATTCAAGAACTTCATCAGGCTCTATGCTTGGATCAACTTCATCCTTCGTTCTTGGTAGATGGTCAACTAGATTAGTCATAGAATATAACAGATCACTATCACCAACCCACTATTTATTCTAGGGGTTAAATTTGATCTTAATACTTGAAAAATTGTAACTTTTAATACAAATACCACAACCTTTTATACTAGACTCATCATCCTCAGCTAGTACACCTTTGGCATTCGACATAGAAGAAATAAACATCAATTAGATCCAGTTGTTAGATCTGGAGGATGGATTGATCATCTCTCACATATGAACCATGAGATATCATCAAAGATTGATCTTTTTAACCTCTTCCATAAGATAAAGAAGATAAAAACCATAATGCCTTAAGTTTGTGAAATCACCCTTTCTTGGGAATAACATTTGGTGTAGAAATTTAAACAGTGGACTACATTCTTCATCAAGATATGAGGCAATTAGAATTCTAATTATTCCATATCTTATCATCATTTAAAGTGAATCCTCGTATAACAAAAAGTTACTATATTATGAAATTATTCTACAGTATTCATCAAAAAATCCATCATGAGGTACACCTTAACATTTATGACATTTTCTTGATGAAAAAAAAACATTTCCTTTCACATGAGCTCTTTTTTAATCAACACCATATTCATCAAAAGAAAAATATAAATTATAATAAAACTCATAAAATTTATTATTGTATAAAGGTCATTAATTTGAAAAAAAGCTCTAAATATACTTGGTTTTGGATCACTTTGAGTAACATATACTTTCTAGAAAACAACCACTTTGAATCAACATTCATTTCGGGTATAAAAAATCTTTTGGAAAGCTCATGATTAAGTGGTGAAATTGGAGCAGGAGTGCTAGATTCTTTATTCTGCTTTATATAAAATTGTTACATAGAAGGAAAAGACTTCAAATCATGATCCATTCTAAGCATAATTACTGGTATGGAATGCTCAGTCGAGGCTAAGAATCATGTTTTAAAAGTAAGAGGTGAATGGTTTCACTATGATTGAGAGAAAAAGATAAATGTGTATATTCACTAGGCTCAAGGTTTGTTAGTAATAGATATAATTCCTTTTTAGTATCATTTGTGATCTAGGTAATCTATAATTTATTTAAAAATTGAAATCCAAATCCAAATTAGAGGAAAAACACATATCATGTCACATGAAATAACTTAAACCAGATGAAATAATACCGAGCGGTTCAAAATATTGAGAAAACTTTGAAATGTAATGAAATGAAATGGTCGGAAAATTTCAAGGGAATGACAGGTAAATGGACTTTCAAAACAATTATATATTAATACTATGGCATGACAATACAATGGATTGCCAATCCAAAATCATGTCACCATGATAGTGTGTCAATCAAAAAATTATGTCAAAAATCAGATTGTATTGTAGAAAATTAAAATTAACCGAAATTTATCATTCCTAACCCTTGTTTTATATAATTATTTCTCTCAGAATTCAAAGGATTAGTAAATATATCATCTAATTGATGCCATGGTTCAATAAATTCAATAGTGATATATTCTATTTGAAAATGGTCTCTCAAAACATGATGTCATAAATCAATGTGCTTTATTCTAGAATTACAAACCAGATTATTTAAAATTATAATATTACATGTGTTTTCATAGTTTATGGGGACATGTCGGAATTGATATCCATATTCTAGTAAAGTATGTTTCATCTACAAAAATTATGTTTAATAACTACATGTAGCTATGTATTCATCATATGTAGTAGACAATGAAACTTAATTTTTATTTTTACTACACCATGAAACTAGAGACTTGCATAAAAAAATTCATGTTCTAGATATTATTTTTATATCTAACTTATATCCACAGAAATTAGCAACAAAATAAATTACTAATTCAAATTATTGTCTTTTACGGTAAAAAAAATCCTAAATTGGTAGTATACATGAGGTATTTGAAAATTCTTTTAACAACATTTAAATATGACTCTTTTTTTTGAAAATGATACACATAGATACAATAAAAATAATATCCAATTAGCACAAACTTAAGTAGAGAAGAATTAAAAATGTACCACTATACATGGTTTGATCAACTAGTTTCCCAACATCATAAAGATACAATTTACAGGTGCTGCTCATAAGAGTATAACTTATTTTAGTGACATCCATGTTATTAAATTTTAAATGAAATTTTTATATTTTCATTGATTTAAAATAATTCCTTTTTTTAAGAATATGAAATAAAACTATGAATTTGAGCTCACCCATTAAACTCAATTCCAATTCACATTGAATTATTTTTTAAAAATCTATTCATTAAGAATGTCTTGTAGATCAAAAAATAATATCATCAACATTTATGTGTACTAATAATATATATTTTGAAATTATTTTCATAATAAGAGTAGGATCAGTTATTCCTTTTGAAAAACATTTTGAAATCACAAAATTACTAAGACTATCATACCAATGTATAGGAGCTTGTTTTAAACCATATAAAGCATTAGTTAATTTAAAAACATGATTTGGAAAATGATGATCTTGAAAACATGGGGTTACTCAAAAAAACAACTTCAATTATAAAACCATTTATGATTGAAAAGAGGGAATCCATTTGATAAGTATTTGAATATAGATGTTCTTCATAGGCATGTAGGATTCTAATGGACTGCAGTATGTAAATGGGATAAATAGTTTCAACATAGCCTATCCCATTCTAATGACTACAAACTTGTACAATAAGTCTATCCATATATCTAACAATTTTTCCTGACTAATCAACATTTTTCTAAAACAACCATTTAGTAAAAACATCCATTGTTTCATTGGGTCTACCTAAAGATTCCTACACTCTGTTTATTCCCAATTTATTTAATTCTTCATGCATTCATATTACAAATAATTCATCAATAATTTCATCATTGATTTTCATTGGTTCAAGTTGAGATAAGAATGATTGATGTTAAACCTAATATCTAGGAGAATCTATATATTTTTTCCCTATATTAAATCAACTAAAACTACATATACTGGATAGTACAAAAAATTTATATCAATTCTCATGAAATATGGGATGGTCACTATTTTATTTTCAATTTCAGGTTCTTGATGTTCTGGGAATTCTTTAGAACTTGATTATATTTATATCTATTTCATAGTAGAGTCGAATGGTTTAGAAATTACGTTTAGAGAAAAAATATAATCCTCATGGTTTTATAAGGAGGTCTTGGTTCACGTGGATCAGTTTCTCAAATAGTACATGAATTGATTCATCCACAATTTTAGAGTTCTTATTGAAAACACTATAGGATTTTATAGATGTTGAGTAACCAAGGAAAATTATTTCATTACTTTTGGATGAATATTTTTTCAATTTATCCTTAGTGTTAATAATACAGACATTGCAACCAAAAACTATAATGTAATTAACCTTAGGATTCCTATTATTCTTAATCTCATAAAGGGTCTTCTTAAGGATAGGTTTGATCAAAACTCTACTAATTATATAACAGGATTAATTGAAAGATTATGTCAAAAAATATATATAGATAGGTCATACTCATTTAACACAGTCTGATATGTCTCTTGTAATGTCCTATTTCTCCTATCAAAAACTACATTCCGTTGGGTATTATAGGAGAAGAGAAGTTATGAGTGTAGCAATTTTATGAGAAAAAATAATCAAACCCTTTATTCTAAAACTCATGGTAATGGTAACACCTTATGGTTTTAATCTTAAGACTAATGTTATTTTCAATAGACTTAGCATAATTGGTAAAATAAGAGTAGGCTTCACTTTTGTGATTTTGAATGTATACCATAGTATACCTTAAATAGTCATCTACTAGAGCATAGAAATAATGTTTCCTATTAAGACTTTAACCTCTATATGGTTCAAATAGATCCATATAAACCAATAAGAGAGGTTGATAAGTTGACAACTCTTTCTTTAATTTAAAAAAACAATGTGTTTTTACCAATTTTTATAGGGGTTATAGACTTTATCACATGAGGACTCAAGCTTAGGTAGATCCCTAAATAACCCTTTCCTTGTTATCTTTCTATGTGAGTGAATGTTTTAATGGCCTAGTCTCCTATTCCAATGTAATGACTCATTGTGAAGGCACATAAGAATGAAACATTTTGAGAATTGAATAAATTTAAATCTATAGCATAAACATTATCTTCAGTAAATGTTGTAAAAATTAAAGTATTTTTTGAATGAAAAATATTTCAGGAATCATTATCAAATTTAACATAAAAACCATCATCCCACAACTAAAAAATTACAAGTACAATATAATATAAACCATCAAAATTTAAATATTATATATAAAAACTGAATTTGTGTTACCAATCTATCCTATGCTAAGGTTCTTTTCTTTAAACTATCACCAAAGTTTACATTACCACCATTAATATTAATGAGGCTCTCAAAGCATGAATAATCTGATGTCATATGTCTTGACCAACTATTATAGAACTACCATAGACTCATAATAGAGGGTTTCAAGTATTTTTCCAACTAAAAAGGGTTTAAATAAGAAAGGATTCTAGAACCCAAATATGTTTGGTTCTAGAAATGTTAAAAATAAGATCTTTGGGAACCCAAAATTTCATCATAGTTTTCCTAAAAAACTGATTTTAGAATTTTAAAAATAATATCCTTGTTTGGATCCTTTTAAAAATAAATAATAATATAAGTATATGTTTTATATTTATGAATAAAGGTACTCTTATTTATTTTCCTCTATCAATGTTCATATACTATTCTAGTAAAATATTTGGGAGAAACATGTTTTCCCAAAAATTGTGTGACTTGATCTATACCATTGGTAAATATTACAATATCATTCTTCAACATCTCATTTGACAGTATTATTTCAGTTTTTTCTTTGAGTAGTGTAAATTTTTCTCCATTTATATAGACAGCTTAGATTTTCTATTTAGATATTGAGAAATATTCCTTTTTAAAAATTCATATTTATCATTCCATTAATAAATGGTGTCTTATATAATATTACAGTATTCAAAAAATACTTCACATTACATATTTTCATCATTATACTGTTCAATGTCAGTGTTATCAGAGTCATGAAAAGGAAAAAAACTATAAATTGTTGGTTAAGCAGATACCTTAGTCAATTTAGTCATGAAACACACACATTCTCAATATTTTCTATCTTTAAGTATTGAATTTGAATCATTGGAGTTATCTTCAAATTCACACTGGGTGGATTTCATATCCTTTTTGTATCACCTTTCCTTATCCTCGTATTTATTTTTTTAGCAGAGATTTGGATAGTCATATTATATGTGACCTTTTATTTTACCTTCATAGCATAAAACTTCTTTTGGATCATCATCCTTCGTTAATTATTTCTTTTAATTTCCTATGTTTTTAGACATTATATTATAGTATCATTTTTTAAATAAAATTTCCCCTCTATAGAACTTATTAAATATAAATTCTAGAAAATCCATCTACTTATCTTTATTAGTAGGTGATTCACTCTCACTAGAACTGGATGATTATACTTTCCTTTTTTCTTTTTTTCCATTTGTTGCCTAGAGGTAGAAGTCTTGAATGCTACGAACTTTCCTTTAGGATCTTTATATTATTCAATATTTACCTTTAATTCCTCTTCATAATTAATAATGTTTCCAATCACTTATTTGATAAGAATCTTGATATTACCACATGATTCTCAAATAGAGTCAGATGTGCCTCTCTATTTTTCTAGTATGCATCTTAGCAATCACATAATATGATCCTTTATAGATACGGGTTTTCGATGTGATAAAATTGTGTTGTTATCTCATTAATGTTGAGATATATTACAAAATTTGGTTCATCATGCCTCATTTTAAACTTATCATAGTTAAAAGTAAAATTCTCAATCCCCATTTTATAAAATTATATGTTCCCTCATGGGAAATATATTAGGTATCTAAATTTTCAATAGAATTTTCATAAGAAGATATACAATTAAATTCCTAATATCTTAGTGCATAATAAAACTAAAGAATTTATTTATAATTATTATTATACGATAACTTTTTTTATCATCTCATTTACTTGTATCTTTATCAGGATTAACATATTCAATATCTATGTGAGACCAAATATCAAAACACATGCTCTTAATATGTATTTTCTTTTTTAGCATCCATTGAAAATAATTTTTACCAATAAAGAAAGGAGTTATGTTAGTATCATAACCTTCATGAGGATTATCCATTTTAATGTACTAAAATTAACAAATGAGTGATATTTGAAAACCCTAATGTAGAACAAAAATAACATTTGATACAATTCGAAAATTGTTAATTCCAAAAGAAAGAAACCAATTATACTAAATGTTCTTCGGAGTGAGTATATCCATAGGGGGGTGAATTGAGTACCAAATAAAAATTTATATTAAAAATGGATTATTTTGAAATCCCCCAAATATTTAAATACATCATAGTTTATCAGAATATGAAGAATTATATAGATATTAATATTTCAAATATTTATCAAAAGATATATTAGTTTTCAAATTTAAAAAATACAATATTATTAGATCCTTTAAAAAAATATACTTTATAAAAATACTATATGAACACGAATTAAGATAAACTATCAATGTGTATATTTTTTTATAGATAAAACATTTTGAGGTTTTAAATAAGAAATATAGAAAAACAAAATTAAAGCAAACATATGAAATTTTTAATACAAGAGGTTCTTTCTCAAGTTGAGACTTAGTCCTATACACATGGGGATCACCTTCCAACTAGATGTTTATATAAATAAACAAGTTTATCGAGAACCTAGATTGGGTATTATAATATTTTAGAAACTATATAGGTCACAAAAGACCTCTTACATAGTTATTTGTGGGAGAAAAAAATAAACGGCCTACACAATGACCACTACTACTCTTATCTCTAAGAGTAATAAATATATTTTTTTTTGAGAAGATATAAAGTATATTCTATTTTACCATAGGAGACAGTCTGTGTGTGTGATAAAATAGAGTTTTCATACACACACACTGCTCAAAATGTAATAAAAAAAATAATAGAGAAATTTAAATGTGTTGAGTTTAGAAACGTTTGGTCTGTTACAATGTAGCTTTGAATCTATATGCTTGAACATGTATCAATTGAATTACATCTGATAGATAGAGTGTCACATACTCTTGTTCATTGAATGAAGGAAATCAATTTATTTGATGGTTCACTTCAACATCCTAGTGGAATGTTTGTTGAAAGCGAGCTCTTCTTGTTTATTCGATTGGGTTCAACTCTATGAATGTTTAGAAAATTCATAATTTTCTCCTTGATATTAGTCCACATCATACAATATTTCATCTCATTCAACTCTTAATACAAGAGGGAGTGTGTTGCACTTTTTATCAATAATAGAAAGGATAATATCTGGATCATATCCTTCCTCATACTACATATTTTGACACTCTCTTAAATGATTTCTTTTGAGAATTTAAGAGAGAATATTTAAAATAGTTAATTGCATTAACTTTAATAAATTTATCCTTTAAAATAATGTGATTCAAAAAAAGTATTGTAAGAATGTTAGTGGTGGTGTCTTAGACAGGCAGTTCATGGTCTGATGTTGTCTTACTCTGGCAGTATGTAGTTTTGGTGGCATGACACTAGTGATGTTTAATACATAACCAAATTTCTACTACGATGGTACCATCTTAGCTAGCTGCATCTGGTTTGGAGGTGTGTGGCCTAACAGATTCCTAGACATAGAAAAAATTCTATGTGGTTGGTATGACATTAGAGGTGCCTCATCTGGTGGCATCACATACTTTTCCAAAAAAAATTCTGGCATCATGACATCCTAATTGTATGTCAACTGATGGTGTCTCATGCTTTTTCAATATTGAAATCCAATGGCATAACATCACATTGGTGTGTTGTCTGACAGTATCTCAGACTTAGTGAGATTTGCATGTAATTGTGTGATATCCTCAATGGCGTGATATCCTCAATAGTGACCCATACATAGATAAATATAGGAACCTAGCTTCCAATATATATTTCATAAAGAGAAACATTTAATTCATTAATATCATTATAATCATGATTCTTTTATTATTAAAAAAAGGATATCAACATCTATAAAATACTTATATTTTATATAAATTATTTTTAATGAGTTTCTATATACGGTTTTACAAAGGATATAAATCCACTTAATGGAAAATTTAATTCTCATCCTTTGTTTTTTTAATATATTTTCACACGTATAATAGAATATCTAAAATGGATGTGTTACCTTTTGGAGTTAGAATTCATGTAGCATAGTAGATATTTTTTTTACAACACTGAAAATATGTATGTTATTCTCTAATTCACTAAAACCTAGACTGGAAATTTTCCTAGAATGTATGAGGTGTTGTGAATTTGTTCAGTTTCTTTTATAAAAAAAATACACAACATTTTTATGCACTGAATAAGGAAGAACAGGTTTTTGGCATTATAATCGGTATATGAGTGATGTTCAAGACAACATAGCAGAATAGATGTTGTATTTGAAGGAAAATAAAATCACTATGATATTATTTTCATTAAAACTCCTAAATAATTATGTTTACATTGAAATTCAATATTTTCATAATTCCGAAGATAAAAATTCTAATTTTTCTTAATTTCTATGAATGAATTTCAAGGGCTTGATTCTTTTAGGGTGGAATGTGAAATCCTATGAATTATAATAATATAATTTTCACTTAATAAAATATTTTATTAAATTAATTAATATATAATCAAAAATAATTTATTTATTATGTAAAATATTAAAAATTATATAATAGAACATTAAATTATCTCATACTATTATGAAATTTATCTTTTTTATATAATTAATATGTTAAATTATGAAATATTATTTTATAAAACTGGTTTTATTTTATTTAAATCAATATTTTATAATAAATAAAATTTATTGATTATTTTTATATAATAAGTGAAAATTTTATTTGATGTGACTATGATATTATTATAAACAATTATATTTTTTTAAAAGGTACGGGCCGAAGCCTCATTTATTATTAAATCAATGCAAAGACCTCTTTGATGAATAAGGAGGATCAACCTTATTCCCTTATATAATTTTGTATTTTATTTGTTATTATAATATAGTGAATTTAATGTGAAGCATGTTATTAGAGGGAGAACCTGAGAAATAGTGATGAGAATTATTTTCACTTGAGGGGGAGAAAAATGAAGAAGCTTCAAGAATTATTATCACAATGTGTTTCAAATTATTCATAAAATTTCTTGAAGATCATGTCACTGAAAAGGTATGTCAATTATTAATCTATCATCCTTGGTTACAAAAAATAACAAACTTTTTACAATGGGCGAGTAACTGAATTATTCAGTGACATAAGAAGAATGAAAGTTCCCAAAGGTCACTAATCCTACCAATTTCACTTGAATGTTTTTAATATATTTATTAAAGTGAGTGAATGAGTTTCATTTTTATAATCTTTATTATGATCCAATATCATCACCCTGTATAGAATGGGAAAAACCCATGAAGGTAAGTATATGAGTTCTAAAGTCTTAATATATCATCATTAGTTAGTGAATAGATATATTTTGTTGTCTAAATCAAATCCTCTTGTTTTCTACACTGAGAAATTCTGAAGTAGAAGTATACTAAAATGATTGATGGTACATTGGTTAAGTATGTATTGATACCCCTTCTCTCGTGAACTTTCTATTTTTTTTTCAATATGGGGGGGAAGTGAAATGAATGTTTGAAAAGTGAAAGGGAGAGTGAAAGAAAAGTAAAGGGGAGAGATAATATTCATATTGATACATTCATTTGAGAGAAAACATTGTGTATTATCAACAAATAAAAAGTGGAGATTGCTGGGTGAACATTTTTGTATGAGTTTTATTTTTCTTCAAAGATGTTAGAAGTTTTGAATAATGATCAATATGAAGGAGGATCTCCACAGTTAATGGAAAATGGTTGATGTGGTGATTCGTGATGAATTTTTATGGATTCATAACATTTGATGCCATGCTTGGTAAATTATCCATCTTTTTTAAATAAGACAATTTTATCACTGGTCTTAAGATCCACATACATGTATCAATGGTGATACATTGTCTATAAAAATGAATATGGTTGAATTAGCATCTATTTAAAAAAGATATTAGTTCTTTTTAATCCATGATCCAAAAATAGAAGAAGAAGAGGAAATAAAAGTTTTGCATGGGATTAGAATTAATATGTGTCCATTCATGGGAATTGAGTTACTAGGTGGACATGCATTACATATTTATATCCTTAGTTATTTACTATGTAATTTTATATGGTCTAATTTAAATATATGTCTACCACACTATACTGACCAGTCAACTTAAACATTAGGCACATGTGGGAACACAGGGTCATCCTCACCTAAGGGAGGATAACCAGGCCTGCCCGCAAGAAGAATGACCGTGTATAAGTCTACAGGAGCACATGGGGAAAGACATATGAATAGGTTGGTCCAAAGTCCCGTAGAGCAGTGGGAGTAAAGCGTACCAATAGAGAACTGGTATAGGGAAATACATGGGAGGTGTAGATGGAATTATAATAAAAGGATGGAGCACTTTGATATTTAAACCGTATCTCCTCCACATTATTGATTTGAATTGTGATAAGTACTTTAATGAATGGATTGATCTCAGTCATCCATCAGATCTCACGTGAAATCCAGTCCTCTCTTCTAATCCCTATTATCCATCGCATCATGTATCTCGTCGATTTGAACCAGAGACTTTCGATCCTCTAGTGGCCTCTGAATCAGTCATGTCATCATCTTCCTCTTGTGACTACTCTACATCATCGCTACCTTGCCATAGATGAAGAAAGAACAACCAGGATTAACTTATGGCTATCTAATGATGATCATGTCGACATCGTGAGTATTATTGGATTGAATTGAGACCGTGCATGCAGTATATGTCCTGTATGCATGCAGATAACTTAAATGAAGTATCTATTAAAGTAAATGACATTTTGAGGCTATGTAGATGATTCAATTATGGATATAAATGAATCTTTCATGCAATCCTGATTGTATGCACATGACTTGTTCACTGAAAAAGAGAAGGTCACCCGCACAAGGAAACAAGAAAAATTTGCAGCATATCTTGTATTTAATATACGAGTTTGATGATTTTAAAACCAAGGATCTCGGTTATTCAAAGGGATTTTCCTTACAGAATTTCACACGGTATTTAAACATGTTTTAAGAAGAAGATCCTTGTGTATAAAAGGAAAATACATAAGAAAGTGTATGCTACTTCACTAATATTTTGAGAGCTCCCTGTTTTCTTTAAAAAAAGTATCTTTGTGCTCCTATTTCACAAAGGGTAAGCAAGAACCAAAAGACTTCAACAATTTTCCTTGAAAAGAGATGCATAGGCCTTAAAAAATTATATTTCATTATCAAATGTGATTGGTGAAGAACATTTTCCACAAAACTGAGGGACAACGCAACATGCCTCACTACCTTTCGCGATGAACTAAGATCTATGAAACCCTCCTCATTCGTGATTTATCCTCAGTGTACAGTGAACCAATGCTTGATCCTTGAACTCCCACTATGATTCTTGAATAAAATCACACTCTATTAATAGAATAATCATGCGTCCCATGGGTGATGAGGAACTGTGAACCCTTTGGTTTTTGGAATAAAAGGATAACAGCCACTTTTTTTCATGTTGATGCTATACTAGTTGTAGGGGTGTTATTGTTGGTGATGAAAAGGAATGCATGAAGACAGGGGAAGTGTGAATTAATGAATCATGTGAATTACATAAATATTCCCGAGTTAGTGTGTGTGAAAATGGTTTAACACATTCCGGTTCGTGTGCATGAAAGGAGAGACTGATAAGAAAACCAAGAGAATAACGTATATGCATTCACTTATTATTTAAACAAACCTAAGGTAGTATGTGTGTGCACATGTAAAGAAGTAAGAATCAAAAGGGAATAGGAAATGCATTTTTTCCATAATACATAAAAAGTTTCAATTTAATTATGAAAATAATAACTACTACAAGATGATGTTAGAGAAAAGGATGAGTTCATCCAAATGCTACATGCATGACTTAATGCTTACATGGGAATGAGAAAGGAAAAAATGTTTATTCTGATGATTCCATGTAAGATGATCCTCATTAATTGAGTAATCACATAGATTTTTTGATTCTATCCTTCAAGAATAAGAAGTTATAATGAATTTAGTTATTACACAAAATGAGAGGAAAGAATAAGTAGAAGTGTGCATTCGGTTTTGGCACTGAAGAAGAGAGTAATAAGAGGTTAGTTACTTGCACGCTACTTAGAAACTAACAAGTGAATCAATGAGGAATCAAACACCACTATGATATTCAATAGCTCTCAATATTTGGAAGACTTTATTGCCATTTAAAACCCTTTTCAACATAGAGAAGACAATCTAGGTAGGAGTATAGAGAACAAGCAAGGAGTTACAAGTTGGACTAGGTTGTCACTAGTTCAAGGAATTTGGATTGTTTCATTCCACCCTCCAATGTTTAAGAACAAAAAATGGATTAAGGATTGTTTTCTAATCCAAACCATAGTAAACTATTACTACATTATAGTGGAGAATCCATGTACTGGTCATACCCATACATGGAAATGATATAGCTACTCTTATTGAGTAGTGAACCTTGACAAAATATCGTGTGCATATTTTTATTGCCATATTATTATTTGATGAAATAGGGAAGAGAAAATAAGATAATTATGATCCTAATATGTCAATAGGTACAAGGATAATTTTTTTTAATTGTTTTAAATATTCCCCAACACTGATTAACCCCCCCCCCCCCTTAGTGTTAGGCATATCCCAAACTGGTCCTCTCATGAGGGATTGTGTTTGGTATACTTCTACGAAGAAGAGATGAATAAATTCACGAAAAAAAATCTATATGGGTAAATTATTTATTTAAAAACATTCTCCATGAATTATTTTCAAATTAAGTTACATATTCTTTAATATGTGTTTATGTATTCAATTTTATGTTTTGCACAATTTTTGTGTGTGAATAGACATGTTTTATGTTTATTTAAGGGGAATTTATATCATTAAAACTATTATGTACATAATTATTTCAAATTATAAGTTTTAAATATTATTTTCAAGAACTACAAGATTAAATTTTTGGATTAAAATTTTTATTTCATAGATGCATGTATGTAATTTTTAATATTTTCGATACATATATATTTAAGTATTATTTCCTCTATTATAATATGATTCAAAAATATGTAAGTATTTTATGGGTGAATAATATAATTTATGGTATAAATTCAATATAGATATAATAATTTTTTAATGTTCAAGATCATTTAAATTTTAAGAATTCATATTTTATGTTTATAATTACATACATATTTATATTCATATATATCTTTAAGATTACGATCTTCAAAAAACATATATGTGTGTACTTCTATGAAATAATGAACATTCAATTCATCAATTTATGAATTTTACACAAATTATTTGTGTATATAAATATATATACATAATTATATATTTATTTATTTATTTATGAAAAAAATCCATGACAACCCTATCATAAAATTTTATTAAGAAAATAAGTGCAATGAGTCTTGCATTACAAAGAGTCATTACAAAATCAGGTATTTAAAAAAACCACGCATCTCATCATTAACCATAGGTGAACCAAAGTAGGTGGATATAAAAGACCACATTAAGCTCATCTCAATAATCACCATCTCTGACAAATAATATACAACATAATTGGCCTCCATGTTGGCATAAGAATCAATCCTCTTGATTTACTCTATAACATTAAAATAAGAAATCCATTGAGGAAAAATGTTCCATGGAACATTCCAAGAATATGCTCTTAAGGCAGCAACAATATCCTAGGAGTTAGATTAAATCCATAACTAATTCCAATTCTATTGTAAATCATGCTTAAAATCATAAATTAAATCCCATAACTCATCATATTACATAGTCTCATATCCAAAGTAATGATAAAAACATCCTTTCACAAATCCATAGTAGGTGCGAAAAACACCACCACAGCCTGACATACTCGAGAGCCAAAAGAAACTCCATCAACATTTACCTTAATCCATGGACTAATGGGGGGGGGGGGGGTCCATCTTAATAATATCAAACCAATAGGTCTTCCCATTATTCCTTGCACTCCCAAGTGATTAATAGTACACTGATCGAATATATAGTTCTACATTTCTCTATCTTGTACCTTAGAAGACACAAACATGTCCCTATGAACAACCATACATCTAGAAAGAATCAAGGTCTTAGAATTATCAAATAAAATAGAATTACGGGTTTTCCTTGTGAAATATACAATTAATGAAACAGAAACAAGTATCATATTTCGAATTTGATTGTTGTGATTACTACCAGCCGTGTGTTTTGAAATCCTCACCTCAAAAGTGTTACTCCTATCTAACTGAAATAGAGTAGGGATATAATCCTAGAAGATGAAAATTAATGATCAATTAAGAAACATATTAAACATGCTCTAAGCTTCTCTCATACATAGGTGACATGCAGAAGCCAAGGAGATTCCCACCCCTTGTAATTGATCACGGGTGGGAAATCTTTTTTTCCAGATTTTCCACAGAAGAATTTCTCTAGAAGGATAGAAATGCATCTTATATGTGACATGCTACACTGGTACATTAAAACCTCCATCATTATTCATATTATAAAAATCCCTAATTTTTAAAATACTAATCCTATTCCTGATCCAAACAAGAATTTCCCAATCCACAAATAAGTATCTCTGAATATCATGAGAAACATAATTAGGAAAAGTGTTTTCATACCTATGGATATTAATAAGAATATCAGAAATTGACATGTTCCTTATATTTTAGTGGGTAAGAATGATATCATTGAAGGGATTATGAAGCCTATGGTTTGTCTTTCAATTAATGTTGGAATGCTCAGAAACAATCCAAATTGATTCAATCATTAGAACATTGGAGCATTTCCATCTATCTAGCCTTGTGCATGAGACCATATAATGGGAGTACCCGTACATCAGAGTTTAATTAAACCTATAGTACATAAACTCTAAAGAGGGGTTATTTAGGTTAAATAGATTCCATGAGAACATAGAAAGTATGGAATCATTAAAAATCCCGAGAACCTTAATGATAAGAAATCCTTTATCATTGGATTTGATACAATTCTTCCAAGAAACCGTAAGAAATTTTCTCTCATTAACTAACCCAATCCAAATGAAATTCCTGATCATTCCATGAAGATTCTTAAAAATACCTTGAGTTAATTTCTAAATAGAAAATGTATACAAAAACATTGAAGTGGTCACTAAATTGGCCAGGAAAACTGTTCCCACATGGGACATAAATTTCATTTTCCACAAAGTCAAATAATTATGAATACCCTAAAAAGTATTCTCAAGAAGAGATATTCTAACCTTCCCCAAAAATAATGGAAATCAAAGGTAAATAAAAGGATGTTCTCCCCTCCTAGCACCAATCATTTTGAAAATTCTGTTCTACTTTGCCAAAAAATCCCCTACCAAACATAATTGATCACTTCATCCAATTTATAGATATCCCTACCACCTATTTACCAGGATAAAAAATAACCTTGATAGAATTTAATGTTTTCTTGGAGGATTTTCCAATGATAAAGATATCATCTGGATAGAACAGATGAGAATGAATGAACATACCTATTCCACTCAAGATCTTTTTAATTAATGCAATATTAACCATGTCATTCATCTATCTATTAAGGTATTTATCATCTAGGTAAAGGATATGGTCTGATAAAGGGTAACCTTGCCTAAATACCTTGGAACATCTAATGAATCCTTTTGGGGAACCATTAATTATAATGCAAAGATTCATAGAATATAAGATTGTAGTGATCATTCTAATAAGGACCATGGAGAAGCCATACTTCTTGAGAACTAAAAAAATGAAATTCCATTTTAAAGTATCAAAATAATTATATATATCAATATTTGAAGAAAAAATTCATATTTAGTCTCCCTCTTCTGGATATTCACACTCCCAGATGTAGTAAAAATGTAGTTCCTAATATTCTTAATAGGGAAAAACCCATACTGATTCACAGAGATAAACTCATTTTCCACATTCCCTAACCTGAAGGTAATGATTTTGCTAAATTTTTTGGGAAATTTATTACCAATAGAAACAGAATGGAAATTATAAAAGTCAATATTGTTTTCTTTTTGGGAATAAGAAAAATTATGTTGGAATTGATACCATAAGGCATATTTTCATGAATGAAGAATTATTTAGCAGTATTAACCACCTAAATATGAATAATTTCAAAATAAAACATAAATAATTTATTGGATAACCCATTAGGACCAAGAATAATATCAATATAATGAGAAAAAACTACTTCTAGAACCACCTCCTTATTGGGAACTAATATGAGATCACATTTTTCCTCCCTTCCAACAGACTCAGTAATAACATTATTAATTTTGTGAGTGCTATTAAAACCATCAACAAAATAATTATTTTGAAAATACTCAATCACCTCAATAGATATTTCATTCTATGTTTGGAAAATAAAATCATTAACACTAATATATTTAATCCCTCCCCTAATTCCCTTTTCCTTAAGCATTCTATGAAATAGATTAATATTTATGTCCCCATTTTGCAACCACCTCACATTTAACTGACCTATTCTCAATATTTCATTGATATTAAAAAAATAATCCAACTTGGATAGGGAATTCAGCTCATCACTTAAAGGTGTATGTTGATCTTGATTAGAAATTTGACAGCTTAATTTTTTTTTCATCAGCATTGATGTCGTCATCAAGGCTAGAAAAGGAGTTACTACACTATCCTTTTAGTTTCCCTTTAATAAAATTCAATTTACACGTCAAAACATACATTGAGATACCATAAAAACAAATATACCAGGCTTCATGAACCATTTCAATGCACCCAGGGATTCTAATAAAACCATTATTGAACAGGATGGGTTGGGGTATGCCACTTGTAGATTGTGTGAAAACATCAAAAATCAATAGATTATGATATAATTGTATTCTAGGGACAGTAAAACTAGAAAAACCACATGAATTAGTTCTATCATTAACCAGTATTAAGCACCTATCATGTTTACTAGCCTATACACCATTGAGTGTGTACCTATTCCAAATAAAATTACCCCCATTAATAGGAACTTCATCAAAGTTCCATTTATCAATACACATAGAAAATCATGAGAGTCAATTCTATGAATTTTAATTCTAGTATTCTTTTCAAGTCGCAAGACAGTGTTAAATTCCCCACCATGAACCCAACTCTACCTCATAGTCTCAGATATTAAGCATAAATCCCTTCATATCTCCCTTATTTTGATATAGAAATCCAAGGAATAAATGAATAAAATAGGTAAAATTTCACCTTAATAATCAATAGACCCCATAATGCATTGGGGTAATTAATCACAGGAACAAACCTAAAAATTTTTATGTTTTAAGGACCATAAATGATCTATGTCAATGTTGTGAGAGTTCTAAGAAAGAAAAATATATCAAAGAGGATCCCAATTAAAAGTGGTCCACTTTTCCAAAATCATCTTCGACTTATCAATCCTAATAAAAGGAGGATTATATTTCACGACAAGAATCCTAAGGTCAGTGACTGTTAGGGTGTTCCCCAACCCTTGGTAGTTCTAGTATAAAATCTCTATTTATTAAGAGAATCGCCTCTTGGTTGAACCACTTAATTATGTGTCAACTATTCATTATTATTCCCTATTCCATTACTCAATTAATTTTTTTCTAACAACATATTCCACTTTTTTACCCTTTTTATTTTCTATTTGTTCTCCCAACAATAGAGATCTTGAATCTACTATATTCTAATCACTAAATTCATTTGGAGGAGGCACTGCCATATCCTAAAAAATACCACCTAAGGAAATATTCCTGGATGTAGGAAATACCTCCTTAGACTGATAATCTAAATTTATGGACCCTTTACTTTCATCAATCACTCTCACTATTGATGATTTGGGAGGCCTTCTAGCTATCCTTTTAGAAGCTAGATCACAGTCCTGAACAAGTGGGGTAACAACCTCCTTACTAAATGGGGATTATTGAAGGAGTATTTACCCAAAATTTGGAAATATTTCTACTCCTGTAAACTAACTTCATAAAATCCTCCCTAGAATAAGACTCCTTTTGAAACGAAATCACTATCTCTCTAATAATGTTCTCAATATCATAAGAAATAGCTTTCTCATCAATATCACCTTTCATTTAAAAAATAATTGAGTCACAAAGATATTTTCCTAGCTAATGAGAGGTCATCGGAGGGTGTGATAGGATCCTCATACCCATTAGGGTATGAGGATACAGGATAAGCAGGCTAATCCTACTCAATGATATCATCCCAAGATTTTTTTGAGGTAATTGGAGGGAAATGTCAGGAGATATGGGGTCCAATTTAGATTTGGATGCACCACCTTTATCAAGAACAATATCTATTTTTCTTGGGAGTTTTTGGAACTTCCTTCAAATCCTTAGTTTTTGGGACCTCCCTAACTTTCTTTTGAATGACCCTACAATTTTCATTTGAATGCCTGACAATTTTTCATAGGCCATAGAAAAGTGGGACATGCTCCAATTCATCCATGAAAACATTTTTTCTATCATTTAGAATTAATGTGATTTTATGAGGACTCTTAAAAGCTAAATTAACACAAAAAAGGATGTGAGAAAAATATACATGCTCACCTTCAAGAATGAAGTGATCCATTATAATCATTTTTACAACATAGGATGCCTAATCATTAAGGATTTTTGGATTCCTATATACCCAATTCAAACCATGAAGGAAATTCCATAACTATTCATTATATTACTTCTAAACCACGATATTGAAATTGATATCCCAATCCAGGATGCAACGAATAACAGGTTTGAGATGAAGGTTACCAAATTTCTAGCTTCTATAAATCCTCACCACATCGGAAGACATCACGGAAATAACCACTTCTAATTGGGATGATCTTCCAGACAATATTGATCAAGAAATGAGAAATATGGTTCTTTTGGTTTACATTTGACAATGGATTCTCACCTCTCAAGTAAATCACATGAACAATAATATTTCATTTTCAAAGAATGAATCTTTGATGGAGTGACACTGAGTCCATGAAAATTGATAATCCACCACCATCAAGTTTATTGACATGCTAGAGGTGTATATGAACATCCATAATCGGATCTAGAAACCCTAATAATTCATATGAGAAGGAGATGATTGAACACCTCATATGAGATCTAGCAGGAAAATATACCCATGTATGAAGATTGTGCTATGAAACATCATTGAAAGAAAACTCCTAGTCTAGATAGAATGAATCCATGATCAATCGGAAGAAGAAATTTTATCATTGATGAAGACCTGAGAATCGCATGGTCTCTATTCCAAAGAAATCCACCCTTTATATATAGATATATATACCATTGAAAAATATTTTATTATTTTAACAAATATTCATTTCATTTAAAATCATTAATCATACTCAGTTTTATATTTTTAATTTTTTCATGGATGAAATGTTTTATTTAAAATGTTTTATTGTATTATATAAATTTTTTATACTTATATATGTAAGTATTTAAAGGATATTTAACAAATTTTTTAAATGAAAATATTTAATTGAAAACTTATTCAAGAGTTTTGTTTTATGAAATTTTAAAAATATTTATCCATGATTTTTTTTCTAAAATATGGATTTCTTGTACACAACTTTAAGAAAAATTTATTTGTTAATGATAAAAGATATAAAAACTATTTTTTGAAAATAATTTAATTAATATTTCTAATTATTTTTAATGTATTATGATTGAGATAGGAAAATATTTATAATGTTTTCTTAAAATTTGATCCGGCACTTGGGTATCATGCAGGATAATGGGGAATGGGGATTGAAACCATGGCCTCTTGGAACTTTGTTCGATTGGTGATATTACTTGTGGCCAAATGTGTTTTCATAAGATCTTCCCATTATGAAAACAATCCATATATAAGTTAATATCTTCAAAATTATTTCAAGGTATAAATCAAATTTATTTCAATAATTTAATTTTTAAATTAATATTTTAAATAAGTTATTTTGAAAATGTTTTTATATATACAATATTTTTATTTGATATGGAGTACTTTTAAAGAGTTTTTATAAAAAAGTACACTGGTTTTATAACCCCTTATAGTGAAATATAATTCTAATCTCATGATTTTTTTAAAAATATTCTCACAGGTATCTTAGACGTTCTAATACATATATGTTCACTTTTGGAGTTAGCACATGCTTGAAGAAGTAGATATTTAATTTTTATACAACTCTTAAAATATGTAATTTCCTGTTTAATTCTCCAGAACCTAGACTAGAAAAGGTCATGGAATTTATTATGTGGTGTGTATTTGTTAATTTTCATTTCTAAAAAATTATACAAAACATTTATATGCATTAAATCTAGATTTATAGGTTTGGGGGATTACACAGACCTCCCATGAAAGAAGGAAACAATGAAATTTGATAAGAAAGAGGGAGAAGGAGGTGATGAATAATGATAAAATGATTACTTGGGAAATAAATAAATCAACCTTAAAATATGTCCATAGTCCTAGACAAGGGTATATGTTGTCACCCATCATATTCATTCTGACTCAGGATGCTTTGAGTAGATCCAATAAAGCCAATATGAAGGAATTTTCAATTCAACCTTACTGATATCATTTTCTTTTCTATAATTTATCTCTCCTTAACTTTGTAGATGACATGGTACTTTTCATTAATGGGAACACTATCTCTGTCTGGGGGTCAATTAAATTCTTGAATAATACTGAAAGTGGAGTGTGCATCATATTAACAGTGAACAAAGAATCATTTACCTATCAAGGATTTATTCTTAGATCTATTAATAGAGTTTAGAATCCAGCTAGGGAATTAGCATTATAAGTATCCCTATGGACTATATTAGTTCCCGTATAATGTCAGGTATGCTCTGAATCAATCATATGGATATGAGGGTGGGGGGTGAAATTTATACTCACATCAACAACTTTAAAAATAGTTTCCTCTCCTTTAGGAGGAGGAACACTCTCTTCAATAGTGTGCAAACATATGTTACCATGCATGTTCTCTCAGTACATAATTTCATAGTCTATTCTTATGAATATTGAGTGAATTATGACCATTTTCATTTAGGACTCCCACTCTGAGGGCCGGTGTCATTGGTAATCCATACCCAGAATGGTCCTTCCCACATAAGAAGAGGGTATTGGATTGTATAGTGTCTCTGATATGATGAATTGTCTTCATGTGTGGTTCTCATGGTAGGTAGCGGAAGGATGTACTCTTTTGGAAAGGGTCGTCTAGGAGAAATATAGGAGTAATCTGGAGGAGTTAAACAAAAATTCTTCCTACCTATGGTGAATGATTCAAAAACATGTACCTGGCCTTATTAATCATTTTAGATGTATTATTGGTCATGGACACATCATTCTTTTCCATAAAAAATGGGTGGGTGATGTCCTCGAGTTTCCCAGTTTCCCAACCACTAAAATTTCATTCAAACAAGTAAGATTCCATCATACCATTATTAAAGTGGTCCTTAATGAAGAGAGGCTTAGTGTTTTTGATATTATCCAGCTCTTAGATGATCTAGATATGATTCCCCTTCTCTAGATTTATTTGTCCAACTCTTATGGATAAAGTTCCTTCACCCTACGTATAATTTTCTCTCATGGATATTTCATCATCATGCCATTCCGAAATTTGAGGAGATTTGATGGAAATGTATCTCGGTTGTCTCCAAATGTTCATGTTTCCTACTTTCCTGGTTTGAGGCTAAATCCCATTAATTTTTTGAGAATTATTGGGCTAGAGTAGTCTAGGAAATAGTAGGGGAGGTCTCTAGACTAGTATACCCAGTTATTTTGGATGATTCCTTCCAATAGAGATGGTTCCCTGGAGTCGTCTCCAATATCACGGAGCCGAAGGCATGTCCTATCATATTTTCAACATGTTGTTAGTGTATCTTGAAGTGGATGAACAAATAGTATTTTGATGGTGTGTCATGATCTAATACAAGTCAGGTTCCTTCACTAGATGGATGATTGCTAATCTTGGTGTGCTTTTGAAAATATTGTAAGAGGACTATTAGAAGAGGTAGGTTCTTTGGAACATGCTTATAAGTCAGTCTGATAAATGTAGGGCTTTAGTTGGGCGCTGGATTTTCTACAGACCACCACTGAAAGGGTTGAAGATGAAATCAGAGTGGTCCAATGAACTGGGTATTATGATGGGTGGTGGGGTGATCCGTAACTCTGGAGGAAGTGTGGTGGCAGTGTATAAATCTAGGTTCGATCATAGAGATTCCTTACAGGCTGAGGTTTGAGAACTTCTCAAAGGAATTCAGTTCATCATCCTCCATCACATGCCATTTTCAGAGAATTAAATAGATTCTAGAATCCTCTATGATTCACTTTAGGGTATCATCTCCACTCATTGAACTATTAATTACCATGTATGGCATTGTAGGATTCTCATCGACAGTAGAACAAGATTACTTCATACTTTACGCAATGGTAACAGGGTGGCAGACTTCCTTGTGTATCATCTTTCTCATGATGTTGAATTTGTTTCCTTCTCCATATGGGGTTCCTTGACCCCAGAGTGTGCTATAATTATCCAAGGTTATGACCTTAGACATCATTATTTTGGACCCCTTGATTAATATTGTTTTTCTTTCCTTTCTTTCAATGTTTTTGTTCTTTTTATCCGAAGTATTTTCCAATATCTTTTTTTATAAAAATATAATGACGTGTATTTGTGTGATGGGTTCTCCATATGGGAATTTCAATCAAGTGATGGAGGGAGAGGAATAAACATACTTTGGTTATTATTATAATTTATTTTATTATTATTATTTATAATATTATTATTTTGATGATTATTCTTTACATTCTTTCATTTATTATTATTCATAGTAATTTTAAAAAAAATACTAGGTAGTTTAAAGGGATTTCCTACATGGTCTACCAAACTATTCGAAAATTATGTGGCAACTCAATCTAAGAGATATAAGAGGTAGCATGTTTTATAGGGCCTACTAAATGACTGTGCATATCATTGTGCGACCATGACAATCCCACTATCAAGGGATTCATGGTTTGCAAAGCATGGAGTAAGATTTCTTCCAACCATGTTACCACCATGTGCCACCCCCTATCCGACCCATTAACCACCACATTCCTTTGAAAACTATCAAAAATATATATAATGTGATAATAAGAAAGAAAAAAATAATAGAATAGTGTCTGGATAGGGTGCTACATTTATACCCACCATTGACACTTTATACCCCTATAATTACCCTAAAAACTAGAGTAACTGAGACATGAATAATTGATGAAAGACCAAAAAAATAGAACCTCTCCCATTGGAGGACCAATAATTAGAAACTAAATACCCTCACATTTCCTAAAATCATATAAACTAAATAATTTGGTAAAAAATATTTAAGGAACCATCTTTAAATTCTGTGAATTAACTAACAAGTCCAAAGGTTTCAAACCGCCAAATGAAAGGCACCAAAGAGAGAGGATCACATTTTTATGAAGAGTCCTAAAAAGTGGAACACCCAGACCCCTAACATAATAACCAACAGAGAAACTCATTATGGTCTCCTTGAAATATCCATGAGTAATCATCACATGACTCACTATCATTTATAACTAGTTACTATGATCAGGGTCAAGTGGAGAATAATAAAGAATTTACAAATTGTGAACTTCTTTATGACCTAGCTTACCATAAGGATTTTCTATGGTTTTATACCCACTATATTGGATCATAGGTTAAAAATGAATATTCCCAACTTGAGTTAACTCACAAGTCCTAATATAATCCAATGCTTTGAGAAATGAGGCAAGGAATGAGAAAAAACATACCCTGGTGAAAACAAGATTCAGAATATCCCAAAATAACATAGCTATGAAAAACCAATAACACCCAAATATCCTCAAAACTACTCTAAATGATTCAATACTATTCAAAAAATACACCTCAAGCCACTAAAACCATTCAAAAAGGATACGAACGATTCCACAGTATACATCTACAAGGAACGATCAAAAATATATCAAGAAAATGAAAACATTATTGTGATCACAACCAATTTCCAGAAGAGTTCATCCAAAAGGATCCCAAGATAAGCCACCAATATTTTCCTAACAAAAGGGTTTCCCAAAAATAATCCTATGGAAAGGAAAAACTCAAATGGTTTTTATTCCAATGTCTTAATCAATAAGTTAGTCAACATCCACATCCCCCATATGCTTCTCTGCAACATGGAAAACATCACTATGAGAACTATAGATATATCCCTAATATATTGAAAAATATGTTACCCTATAGTCAACAGATGATAAGTCCAAAACAAAACATCCTCTTCAGGTGTTGTGGGTGTCCGCACATTCAAGAATCCATTTAGTAATTGAAATAAGATGGATTAGAAAGTAAAAATTGACCAAACCTAGAACAAACTAGAGAGTGTTCCAGCAAACATGAAACATTAATTGATTAAGGAGATACCCCAGGAATTGGATCCCCCGATTAAAACTCCTCACCATATGGGGAAACCTTACCAACATCGATAAATGCATAACCACTACTAGATTCATCCTGAAGACCAAATTGGATAGGAATACCTCAATCACCAACATCACATATATAAATTTCATGGGAAAGAGAACTGAATACATGAAATATTAGAAGAGTCCCCACATAATGTCTTGATCTTTCAGCTAATACTTCAATGAAATCATCACTTAAAATAAACTATCCTATTTAAGATGGTAAAAACATCCCTTCAATATCTATTAACCTAGAAAAAAACCCATGTGCACTGCCATCCTATAACCTCCAAAACCCTTATCCATTATGAAAAACAATCAAAAGTGGAAATCAACATGACTACACCACTCTACCAGAGTCTTGAAAAAACTAACTACTTTGGGCCATTCTGGGCAGCACACTCTAAACCAATTAGCAAAAAACCCAATAAAAATTCCAAATAAACAAACTCTACCTCTCAATCATAAATCAATAACTAAAACTCAAAACACAGAATAAAAATAATATCAAGAAACCCAGAACCAATAGTTCTAAAAATTATATCCCTAATTAAAAAAATTCACAAAATACCAAGTTATCAATATTTTGAAATTTCCATTTTAAAAACCACTTTTTGAAGGAAAACCCGATATACAAGTTTGGGAACTTACCAATGGTATTCTATAAGACCTCACTTATATACATTCTTATTCCAATTCAACAGCACAACTACAAATACTAATAAACATTCATTTACATCACACATTATTCCATATATGTGGGTATTCATATGAATTCTAAGTGTCACAAAAATGTGTTATTCTATCTCAAATCATTTTCTCAAATAGTTTCCACAAATAAAAAAACAATTTTTCATGAAACCAAGAATTTATAATTTCTCAAAATAACTTGTCATACAAATTTCACAAAACATTTCAAATGTTGAAAATAACTTCCATTTAATTTTCAAATTCCCAAAATCTTTTCATTTTGGAAACCCGCTTTTCATATCGAAAACATCATTTTAAAATCTAACTGTAATAATCCAATAATAGATCAATCCCACACCATGAATAAATACAAGAAACATAAAAAAAATAACTAAAAATATATAAATAAATAAAAAATCTGGCTACACATGATTTTGTCTTAGTGTTTGGTGGACTGTTCACCAATCTTGTGAGCACACTGAATTAAAATTGTGTAATTTTCAAAGTCTGTACATGGTTTTATAGAATATTTACAACAACCATGAACCCTTTAAATTCATATAAAATTCCACTCAATCCTTTGGATTTCCATAATAAAACCACCCAATTGTCAAATCCAATTTAAAAAACTATGTTAAAAACTAAAAAACCACATAAATTCCCAAGAGAAAAGCTCATATTATGACGCAAAACCATATTGGGACACCTTTGAAATTCAAACCATCTTCCAAATAGATGGTGATGAAGATCCTAAAAATTAATGACTACATGAATTCCAAAAATCATAACTACAAACTATTATACATCCCCAAATAACAAGGTTGAATGTTCTGATACCATTTTTTCCAAAACTATCCTCGATAAAACATGAACTGGGTACCCATGATAGTCTGCAATAAGGCCCAAGGGAATTTATCAACACTCTTAGTCTATCAACTAGAGTCAGGAATGAAAATTAACTCTACTAGGAATGATCTATGCAATGAAAAACATTTAAATGAAATTAACTTAACCAAAAAAAAAATATTTAGTGGAAAAGAAAAAATAAATTGAATAGATAAAAATAAACACTTGACATTCCTCCCTATGACCTCATAAGTCACCATCGACCAAATAATTATTCTTTATCTATGTGTGACACTATACATGATCAATATGAAATTGAAAATGATATTTAAATTTGGTGTGAAAAAAAGAATGACCAGCAAGGATGCCAATTGGAAACTACACCCGAAGTGATAACTTGGTAATGAAAACCATTTCATGCTAGTTGAAAAATAAAAATATAAAACATAATTTTTTCCAATTAATTTTAAAAACATGTAACAATATATACCCTTAGAAAAACTAGTTTCCTTTTAAATTTCATAATAGTTTGCATATAATATTTTTCTAATAAAAATTTTATAAAAAGAAATGAGTTGATAAAATAATATTTTAGTATAAAATAATGTTGGTAAAAATCATATCATCAATTGATAAAAATAAGAAGAAAAATATGGATCTTTTAAAAAAGAATAGGATAAAATTGGAATTTTAAAATATTTCCATGGATGATATTTGTAAAACAAAAATAATAACTATGGTAAATCCCTATGTAACTAGGTTAGTTGTGGTCCTATGTTTCTCATACCCTAATGATAAAAACATATAATCCCCTCTCATTGATGAGCTTCTAGATAGATAGAAACAAATGTTTTAGAAGTCAGTAATGTATCATTATATTGTTTAGTTAATGTTGTATCATAATACTATCAAGGAACTTGGGCCAGATCTTTGAAAAATCATCTAGAATACTAGTCTTTATCTCACCTTCCTAGGAACTGAGGATTCCAAATTTCTTTCCCCAATTTTTAAAATATAAAAATCCCCTTTTTATCAAAGGTAAAACAAAATTATTCAGTGTTAAACTCCACAATCCAAAGAAACATATTTCCAAAAATACATAGGTAAAATACATTTCACATCCATTTCACACATACTAAAAAATCCAAAAAAATCCATTACATATTCGAAATTAGTTAGAAAACCACTATTGAGCTCATTGTAAACTAAACATGCGATTAATCATTTATGGAGATCCTGGCCTGAAGGAGAAAATTACTTGGGAATTATCAATATACATGATTGAAATCATTTGAAATACATTTGATAATTTTAAATAATGGTCATTTTGAAACAGTCTTAAAACCATATTTAAATAAAGAATAGTCTTTCAAAAACACAAAGGAAAACATGAAAAATAAGGGATAATATAATGCCAAGAAACCCAAATATTTTTATATCCTATAAACCATATATAATAAATTAAAATCACATTAAAAACCATGAAAAAATAATAATATTCAAATTAAAGGCTCATACATTAGGTTATTAGCATAAAAAAATTCCTCCCTTAACAATGGCCAGTTCACACTTATAGGAATACACACACACACACACACTGATATATATATATATATATATATATATATGAAGCATTTGACACAATTTACACATTACCCAACCATTAAGGTATAAATATAGATAGGGTATGTGTGTGTGTGTGTGGGGGGGGGGGTACATAGCTATGTATATGTGTAAAATCCTTCTTTAGAAATCCATGAATTTCCTCTCACCAACAGTGGCACAAAACATCCTCACAGAGGACCGTGGTGCACTAAAGAAATTGGACAAACCACAAAATTATAAAATTTCTAATTAAAATTTGGTCAATTAATAAAAATGTATGAAATACTACTCAAAACTAAAGATAACATTCTCCCTTTAATGAAATTAGAAAGAAAAATCCCTAAATGAACCTATAAAACCTTTGAAACAAAGAACCAATAAATAAAATACCCAAAATTGGGTTAAAGATCATCCATGCTACATGCATTACCTAGGAATGAAAAAAAACAAGAAATAGGGGAATAATAATGGAGAATAAGGTGACAGAAAGGGATAAATGATTACTTATGGAGGTCAAAACAAAAATCGAGAGGATATCCAACCAATGGAGGAGGGGGAATAGAGGAGGTCACATGCACCGAGAACCTGCTATGGGCTTTTTGAGTGAGTGGGGGAGGGAGAGGATTACCCCATTTTGGAGTATTATTTGAGTTAGGTTTATTATTATTTTTCTTATGTTCAATTAAATTTTATTTTGTTTTTATATGTTTTATTTATTATTATTATTATTATTTACAAAATACATGGATATGTCACACTTCTTGGTCGCATGGCTGGTCAGCCCGTGCACTAACCATGGGGAAACTCTATCCAATATTTAGGGTAGAGTGAAAGATTATAACCCCTAGATTGTGTCCATGAAACTATAAAAGGCCTTCTATCAAGAGATATATTATTTTTAGAGGTTAGTGCATGGTTTCTTCTGATCATTCTCTAACCATGCGCTGCCCCCTTTCCAACCAAGAAACTACCAATTTCATTGGAAAACTCCTAGAAAAGATATAAAAACAACACCAAAAATAAATAAATAATAGAATAATTTCATGTCAGGATGTGACATTAGGATACTAGGGTCAGTGCATTTATAATTGGTATCAGATGAGATTTAGTAAAAACCTTGGAAACTATAATTTTTAAAACATAATTTTGAGAACATAACAATATCTCTAAATTTTGAGGACATGTATAAGTGTAGTATAACATAATAAGTTAGATATTATGATTATTTCCAAGAAATAAATCATTTTATGTATAATACATGTAGATGTGGGTTTGAAACAGTTTTAAAAATGTTTAATTACTCAAAAAATGGAATATTGGGTATTCAATCGATCATTACCAAGTGCATGATAAAGGGTCGTATTGCACACTTGGTTTGAATCTCTCATGGTACATTTTTGGCATAATTCATATTTTCATTACAAAAATTATGAAGGATTTGAAAATATTTTTATTATTTGAAAACATTCCCTATGAAACAATGTTTAAGATTATTAAATTAGTTATGAATAATTTTTTCAATTAATGTTCTGTGCTTCAATAGTTTTCAGTTAATATATTATGTATCATACAATTATGTTCTAATCTAGTTTATTCCATATTTTTAGAAATTGTCTCTAGAGGATGGAACTGGAAGCATACAAATTCATGAAATCTATGTAGTGACTTCCCTATATTAAATGAAATTGAAACTAGAGCTCAAGATATGGTTCTAAAAAATGAAATTATAACTATATTGGGATAGTTAAATGGGTTATGTCCAATAACCTTTCATATAATAAAAAACATATCAATCCACAATTCAAGGTAACAATCTTACACTATTTCATGCATTAAAACCCACCTTTATTTAACGAGACTACAAAATCCATTTCTTAGTTGAGCAATGAATAAGTTCCTTATATAATATATTTCTTTGATAAGGAAGTAATTAAAAGGAGAATGATTTCATTTTAGTTCATAATATATCAGATGATACAAATAAATGGTGGTTATTTACACAAAAATATAAGGATGATTAATAAGTATAAAACATGGAGTGGACATATTTTATAGTTAAATTGTTGGAAAAATATATTCCTCATAGGAAACGAGTGGATATATAGAGTCAATTATAGATTATAAAACAAAAAATAAGATAATTTTTTTTACAAGAATGGAGAAGACATAGAGTGGATATAAAGGCATGTTACAGACTACAAAAGTAATCCAAAGATCAAGATTTACTATTTATTTGATTTGGTTAATACAATCCTTCAAAAGGAACTAGTATCATAAACCATCTCATCATATGAGGACATAGTACGACGTGTTATTAAGATAGAGAAATTATTCTCCAATACTTATGGATTCAAAGGAAGGAATGTTAACGAAGGGGGGATCAAAAATCTAGAAAAGTAAATATTGGAATGGTGAATAATGTAATGGTGAAATTTTCATCTCGCAATAAATGTTGAATGATACATCTTGAAACATTACTATTAGTAATTTTAGTTTTCTATAAGTGTGGAGAGAAAGGCCACCATGCTCCAGATTACATTGGAGAGAAAGAATCTTCCAAAGTTTAATGATTCAAAAATCAGGAGGTGGGACACTATGTGAATGATAATCCCAAATATCAAGGCAATTTTCACTAGAAAATGACAAGTGAGGGAGGCCATGGTCATGAGATCAAAACTATAGAGGTTAAATTCCCTAATTATATGGATCGAGTTACTTAAATCACACACTAAAATTTAGCTAATGGTTTATATGGTTTTGGATTTTTTAAATCCTTTATATCTTCCAAGATTACCATGAAATTTAGATATTTTCATAGAACCATCAGAGGGTAGTTATCAGTCAAGAATCCCCGAGGAAGTATCACCACAGTAAGGACGTGTCAATCAGTTCCCATCATGACACATAAATTTAACCTATTTACTAACCACATTACTATACTTATGGATGATTTTGATGCATTCCATGGTTCGTAATGGATATAAAAATATGTTTCAAAAAATTTTATTACAAATATAAGGATATTAAAATTTGAGAAGAATATATTTAATTCTTTATCTTTAGAGGGGATATTTTCATCATCTGATTCATCTACAGATCCAACCCTAATAGCTCTTATAAATTTGATTCATGGGGAAGAAGAGAAGAAACTTTTCATAAATAGAAAAGGTAATTTTAAAATTTATTATATACCTATTTAATAGTAATAAATTGATTTATTTTCTAAGTAATTACTTGGACATCAACTATAATTTCAAGTTGAGTTTTTCTTTCACTTAATACCATATTCAAGGCAAATATCAAATAAAACCTTTACAATGAACACTATGGAATTAGTAGAGTTGAATAAATGACTAGAGGAGTTGTGAGATAATGGATTTATATTACCTAGTGTTTCACCTTGGGTATACCTTATTATTTTCATTAAGCAGAAACATGGTTCTATGATTCTATATAATGGTTATTGGGAAATCAATGCTATAACGAGAAATAATATGTAACCTCTAACTCACATTGATGAGTTATTTGGTTAACTTCAAATAGATCAATTTTCTATTAAAATATTCAAATTGATTATGGGTATCATAAATTATTAGTAAATAAGATATATATTTCATAGATAATATTTCATATGAGGTCTAGACAATACCAGTACATAGTACTTCCATTTTGATTGACTAATTCACCCTCTTTCCTCATGGATCTAATGAATATAATATTCAATGAATATCTTGATAATTTTGTTTTAGTATTTATTGATGTTATATTAGTTTAATCTATGATCTACATGGACCATCCAAATCAAATTAGGATCATTCTTGAGACTCTTATAGTAAACGGGTTATGTGGGGAATTTATAATGTATGAATTTTGGATTTAGAATGAATCTTTTCATGGACATAGTTTCTTCAATTATGGTATATTAGTGGATTTTGTATATTAAAAGGCATAATGAGAATTGACTACAGTGAAAAACATAACAATGGTATATATTTAATTGGTTTGATAGATTATTATCAGTTATTTGTTCATTATTTTTCCTGATTGGCTAACCCGTTAACCGAGATTACTCAAAATGGGGTAAGGATTCAATGTAAAAAGGAATAAAATGAATAATTTTATAAATTTAATAGTATATTGATTAATTCCCTAATTTTGAATCACCAATCAGAAAATTATGATATTTTAATATATAATAATGCATGGAAGAAGGGACTTGGTTGTGTCCTGATGCAGAATGATAATGTTATTTCATATGCATCTACACAGTTAATGTTTCATGAACAAAACTGCCCAACCCATGATCTAGAGTTGGAAGGCATAATCATTAAATTGATAAAACAGATAATTTATCTATATGGTGGAAAGGATGAGATATATACGGGTCATAAAATATTAAAATACATATTTTTACATAAAGAGATAAGCATGAGGAAAAAGAGACAATTCAAGCTACTCAAGGACAATGATGGGTCAATACACTACCACATATGGACGGTGAACAAGGTAACGAAGGAATTGATCCCAAAATGACATGGATACCTAACCAAAAAGTGGATGGACAAGGATCCTATGATAATGGATTTAGTTAACATGGAACTGGGAATTATTAAGTATTAGGAGACATCACATATTTCTTAAATGATTTCCAAACCATCTTTGTGGGAAAATAAAAATAGTTATCAACCTATAGATGATAATCTTCTAAATAAAACTCAAGCCACGAATGATGGTAAATTAGAAGACATCTTATATGTATATGAAGTTATGATATTTGAAAAAATACTATTTTTTATATTTATACATGAGCTAAAAATGGAATTATTGGTTGAGGCTTGGAAATTAAACTTCTATATACACCTTGGTTGCATAAAGATATATTGAGATTTTATGGAACATTTTTTATGGATAATAAGAAGTAGGAAATTGCTGATTATATGTCATGATATTTTATAACAGGAGATAATGGATGAGATGTAAAATACTAAGGGATTCATCCATCCTATGCCATTCCAATGTATAGATGGTTTTAAATTTCTGGGGAATGATTTACTAGAATATCAATGATTCCTAAAAATAATGATTCAATATTGGTTATTTTTTATCACATCACCAAATTTTCAGATTTCATTATTATAATAAAATTTTTACCTCTAGAGTGACATGTCTGACTCGACATTAATAATGTTGTAAGACTCCGTGGTGCATCTCTTATTATTGTGTAAGATCATGATCAATGATTTACATAAAAATTATTGAAGAGACATTGTAGGGAACTTGATATTGTGATTTTTTATCAAACCTTATTACCCTCAAATATATTGATAGTGTTAAATGATTAATAAAACATTAAAAGAAATATTTAGGCTGTACTCTATTGATTTTTGAGGTATGTGAGATCATTACTAACCTTTGGTGGAGCTTGTTTATAATAATAGCTTCCATTCAAGTGTTCAAATAGATTTATATAGAGAATTACATAAAAATTTATTTTTTACTCAAACTTGTTGGGATAATTTTTTTGAAAGGAAGCATGTCGTCCTAGAATATGTGTAAGTGGCAATAGAAAAGCTAATGACTCTTCAAACCCATATCAAAGAATCTCAAAGTTGTAAAAAGAGATATGTTGATAACAAAATGAGTGATTTGGAATTTCATGTGGGAGATCACATTTCATTTAATGTATCTCCATATAATGGTGTTATAATGTTCGTTATGAAATGGAAATTGAGCCCTAGGTACATTATACATTTTTAAATTGTGGAAATAATTGGTGCTTTGGTTTAACATTTGGGAATTCCTTCAAGTATCTCTAAATTAGATATTGTGTACAATATATAATTGTTAAAAAAGTACATAATAGAACAAACACATGTTCTCACTTCATAATAAGTAAAATAGTAACAAAATTTCTCTTACTATGATGATTATATCCAAATTTTATACATTAGAAAAAATGTGTTTAGGAATCAGGTGACTCGGTTGGTAAATGTACTTTGGAGAAATTAGAAGATATAACAAGCGATATGGGAAATAGAGGAATTTATGATGAAGAAATTGTCACGACCCGCCCTCGGGGTCCGTGCCGTGACTACCCCAAGCCCGCCTTCCATAGGCCAGAGGCTGGCGACTAGCACCAAGGCGTAAATCCCGGTAAAAAGAGAAGGCATTGCCTTTGTAAAGTAAACAAACACCACAAAGTAAGAAAGTGGAAAGTAAACACTAAGCAAAAGCAGAGTACAACTAAAAGTGCGGAAAAGTAAATGGGCCAGTATACAAACCCAAACTGAAGGTAAAGTACAACTCAAAAAGGGAAAACAACAACTGAAAAGTAAAAGCCGCTACACCGAGCTGTCCACTGGTAATCCCACCTGAAGGGTGGGTACAGATAGCTCCACTGCTCCACGGGTCCCGCCGTCCGCTCCGAGCACGTCCCACCCAGTGGTCCACCTCCAGGTACCGTCCTGCTCTGCAAGCCTCAGCTAAGATCAACGCTGTCCGTCGTCTGCAACCAACACAACGTAGTGCGGGCAAATCCCGTGCAGGGGTGAGTATAAGCTACTCAGAAGGGACCCCGAGACCCCTGAAGGTCTCTCAAATCCACAAAGGATAAACCACGAAGAAAGGTACAATCACGAAGTAACAACCGACACTGCTTAGGTATATGCCCATACATATACCTAAGTCATCAATTTCAAATACGCTCCAACCTCCGAGCCCAAGTACAACTCAGTCCACACAGGAAAGTAAACGTATTCCACACAGGAAAGAAAAACGTAATCCACACAGGATAGCACAACACAATCCACACAAGAAAGCAACAGGATTCAACTCACACAGGTATACATCTTTGAAAGACGATAAAGATGATCTCTGATCCATCTAAGTCGTCGGACCCACGAAAGATCGATAGGTAACTAACCCCCGCAAAAGACCCACACAGGATCGGGCCCACGTAGGACCTGTAGGCGCTGGTTCACACAGGACCGCTGAGCGCAAAGACCCACACAGGATCGGACCCACACAGGATCGGGCCCACACAGGACCTGTAGCACTGATCCACGTAGGATCGCTGAGTGATGAAGTCGTCGTCGTTGAATCCACACAGGATCTCTGTACTGTCGTCGTCGCAGTCATAGTAGCAGTAGTAGCAGTAGCAGTAGTCACAGTCACAGTCGCAGCCAACACTAGGGTTCCCGCACACAACAAGCTCGTTCGGAGGGTCCGCTCCACGAGCCGAGAGGCTGATACATCAACTGTCACAAATTCCAGAGTTGATGTATTCAAAATTCCGTATCATCAACAGGAACTCAACGCAACAGACGGCGCGTCGATCAGACGCCCGGTCTGAGAGTTATTGGCATTTTCGTCCCTGGGGCCCGGTTGGTTTTTAAGGAAAAACTAACCCGACCGTACTCCACCTGCGTCCAAACCTCGGGCGGAGTATGCCAAAAGAACCGTCTCACTAAGAGTAACACAACAAAGCTGACGGCACGTCAATCGGACGTCCGTAGCTCAAGATATGAGCGTTTCCGCTCCGAAGGCCCGGTTGGTTTCGTGAACGAACCAACCCGGCCGAACTCAAAGTGTTCCGAAACCTTGAGTGAGATATACCGAAACGACCGTCTCGATCCAAGGATCGCGTTGCCGCAGACGGTTCGTTATTCGAAGGTCCGTGGCTCAAGTTATGGCCAAAAGACTGAAACCGTCTCCAAAATGGGGGGTCCGGGTCCGGGCCGACCCGGCCCGACCCCCCTGGTCTGACCCGAACCGGGTCGACCCGACCCGGATCCGAACCGAACCGGGTCGGACCGACCCGGTCCGCTGGACCCGGCCCGGCCGGTGGCGGCACGGCCCGGCCAGCGGCGGCGCGGCCAGGTGCCGCGCATGTGCCGCACGCGGGGGGTAAAACCCCCCCTTTTTTTTCGGATCTCGGCCGGCCTAAGGCCGACCGTTTCTTTTCTCACGCGGGACCCGCGGGTCCCGCCTCCTATCCAAACCGGCGGCCGGCGCGGCCGGCCGCCTTCTTCTTCTCCGCCGCGGCCATCGCTGCGGCTCTTCCAAACTCTGGCGGCCGGCGAGGCCGGCCGCCCCTGGCTGCTCCGCCGCGGCCCTTCTCGATCTCCGGCGCCGGCGGCCCGGCCGGCCGCCGGTCGCCTCCTCGTTCCGCCGCGGCCCGTCTCCGGCCGCGGCCTCTTTCGTAAACAACGACGCGGTGCGTCGGCACCGCATTTCTTTATCGCTGCTCGCTCCGGCCATAAATTCTTTTGTTCCTACGCGGTGCGACGACACCGCGCTGTCTCCGCTAAATCAACATGAAAGATTTGAAGGGGGAGGAGAATCGGCCGTGTTCGTGCGGTCCGGTCTCCTCCCGTTACAATGATAACAGTTTTTCAATCGTATAAACACAACAATGAACGTTTCACAAATTTTTAATAAAATTTGGAACTATGCCCAACGGATTATTCTTTCATGCTCGAGGGAATGAAAACACGTAATTTGAAAAGGACAAACCCCTACCTTGGTTCTGGAACGAAGTTCGATGATCGATAACGATTCGCGGAAGTCGAGCGTCGCGGTGGTCGGCGTCACGGAAGAAGAACGTCGATGTCGTGGTTATGTCGTCACGGAAGACGGTTCCCGAGAACGTGGAGTTCTTCGTCGAAGTTCGAAGGTTCTTCGTGTTCTTCGTCAGAGTTGAAGAAGAAGAAGAATAAGGAGAAGCTCCAAAATTCCTCTCAAGGTGGTAAAAGTATTATCCCAGAATAAAATAAGCTTTAAGCTTATATTATTACACAACTTTACCACATGAATTTCAAAGGTTTGAATTTGAACAACTCACCTCAATTAATACTTAAAGTTGTCAAACATTAATTAAAAGGAGAGTTAAAGGGAGATGGAAGGTTGGGTTTCGTGTGGGCCCCACCACACTTAATCCTCCCAAGGGAGGTTAAGTGGATGTGGGTCCCACTCCCAACTCCCTTTGGAAGGATTTATAAAAAAAACAACATCAAGTTAAAATAAATTTTTGTATTTCACAAATTTTATTTAACTTAATCTAAAAACCCAAAAACTAAGTTTCAACCCGTAACAAACGCAACTTCCGAAAAGGTCTCCTTAAGCGAATATCGGCGCTGCGAGATCATCGGTGCCCTCAGATTTCAATTCCGAGCACCGGATCAAAAGTTAGGAATTCCCGATCGTTCGTTCACTGAACGTACCCGAGCCAAACTTCGGAAATTGATTCCGGGAACTCCGGGCCTCGGAATCAGGTGCCGTCAGAAACCGCGCTCTTGTAAAATTCCAAAGAAAATTAAGAAAAAATTTCCCTTGAATTTTACGAGTCTTTACATTACTCCCACCTCAGGGCTTTACGTCCCCGTAAAGATACATCAAAAACTAGGGAAACAAATGAGGGTACTGAGCACGCATCTGAGCCTCCCGCTCCCATGTGCTCTCCTGGAGATTCCCGTGCTGCCATCAGATGCGCACAAGAGGAATCGATCGCCCACGTAGGACCTACTCCTGTCGATCCTCTATCTCCACTGGGATCTCCGTAAAAGTCGCCCCATCATCAACGTCAAGCTCCCCATGGTCAATGATGTGCGTCGGGTCGTGCACGTATCTCCTCAGCTGAGACACATGGAAGACATCGTGCACCTGGTGCAACTGAGGTGGTAGAGCCAGGCGATAAGCCACCTCACCAATCCTACTGAGGACCTGGAAGGGTCCGATGAAGCACAGATATAACTTGCCGCCTCGGCCAAATCTCCGAATACCACGTCGAGGTGAGATCCGCAAGAAGACGTGGTCGCCATCCTCGAACTCCAGTGGCCTCCGCCTCCTGTCAGCGTATGACTTCTGCCGGCTCTGAGCTGTCCTCATCCGCTCCTGGATGACCTGGACCTTCTCTGTCGTGGCCTGGATCATCTCCAGTTCCACCAGTGCTGACTCCCCTGGGTCTGTCCAGCACAAAGGAGATCTACAAGGTCGGCCATACAACGCCTCTTACGGTGCCATCCCGATGGTGGAGTGGTAGCTTTTGTTGTACGCAAACTCCACCAAGGGTAGGTGGTCCTCCCAGCTACAACCAAAGTCGAGGACACATGCGCGGAGCATGTCCTCGAGAGTCTGAATGGTCCTCTCCGTCTGACCATCCGTCTGAGGGTGGAAGGCTGTGCTCAGACGTAGCTGCGTCCCGAACGCCTCCTGTAACCCCTTCCAAAGCCGGGAAGTAAAGCGAGCATCTCGATCGGAGACGATAGAAGATGGCACACCGTGGAGCCACACAATCTCTTGAATGTAGAGACGTCCCAAGCTCTCCACTGAGCCCTGCTCTCTAATGGGTAAGAAGTGTGCCGACTTGGTGAGTCGGTCAACAATCACCCAGATGGAGTCGTGACCTCTGGAAGTACGTGGTAGTCCAGTCACGAAGTCCATAGATATGCCGTCCCACTTCCACTCCGGAACCTCCAAGGGCTGTACCAAGCCTGCTGGTACCTGATGCTCTGCCTTCACCTGCTGACAGGTGAGGCATCGAGAAACGAACTCTGCCACTGCATTCTTCATGCCCGGCCACCAGTGCTGTCGTCTGAGGTCCTGGTACATCTTCGCCACTCCAGGATGTACTGCCAAAGGAGAAGTGTGAAACTCTCTTATCACTTATTCTCGTAAAGCGACTGGTACCATGGTACGTCCTTTGAAAAGGATGTCGTGCTATGCTCCAAGGGAGAAATCATCAGGTGTCTGTCCCGAGGATATCTGTGCACGCCGTGTCTCACAGTCAGCGTCCTCACGCTGTGCCTCTCTGACCCGCTGCAGTAGTGGAGGGGTGACTGTGAGAGACTGGAGGAAGGCTGCTCCATCTCTATCCATGAAGGATATCTGTAAAGAGGCTAGCTGCTCCGTCGCCTCCTCAAGTAGCTGAATGCCCGTCCTCCTGCTGAGGGAATCGGCTACCACGTTTCCCTTCCCAGGAGTATAGACTATCTCAAAGTCATAGTCCTGGAGGAACTCGAGCCATCGCTGCTGTCTCAGGTTCAGGTCCTTCTACGAGTAGATATACCTGAGACTCTGATGATCGGAAAAGACTGTAAAGCACTCGCCCATCAGATAGTGTCGCCATGTCTTCAGAGCGAAAACCACTGCTGCTAACTCCAGGTCATGGGTAGCGTAGTTCTGCTCATGCGGCCTCAACTGACATGATCCATAGGTGATCACTGCCCGATCCTGCATCAGAACACATCCGAGTCCGGTCCCTGATGCATCGCAGTAGACTATGTACCCTACTCCCTCCTCAGGTAACCTCAAGATAGGTGCGCTAGTCAATCTCTGTCTCAGCTCCTGGAAGCTCTGCTGACATCTGTCTGACCACACGAAGGGTTTCCCCTTCTTCGTCAAAGCTGTGAGTGGTGCCGCAACTCTAGAGAAGTCCAGCACGAATCTCCGATAGTATCCAGCTAGTCCCAAGAAACTCCGAACCTCAGTCACGCTCCTGGGTGGCTCCCATGCTAACACAGCCTCAATATTCGCAGGATCCACTGCAACTCCCGCCTCAGAGATAACGTGTCCCAAGAAGTGGACCTCACGTATCCAGAACTGGCACTTCGAGAGCTTACCATAAAGCTGGTGCTCTCAGAGTGTGTCTAGTATAACTCGTAAGTGATAGGCGTTCTCCCCCTCTGTCGTAGAGTAAATCAGAATGTCGTCGATGAAGACCACGACAAACCGATCGAGGTATGGCTGAAAGATCCTGTTCATGAGAGCCATGAACACTGCTGGAGCATTGGTTACACCGAAAGGCATAACCAAGAACTCATAGTGGCCATACCGACATCTGAAGGCCGTCTTCTGCACATCCTCGTCTCTGACTCTGAGCTGATGATAGCCTGACCTGAGGTCTATCTTCGAGAACCACCGTGCTCCCTTGAGCTGATCAAAGAGGTCATCAATCCTCGGTAGCAGATACTTGTTCCTCACTGTCACCTGGTTCAGGCGACGATAGTCAACACAAAGTCGCAAGCTCCTGTCCGCCTTCTTGGCGAACAATATCGGGGAAGCCCAGGGTGAAACACTGGGTCGGATGAACCCCTTGCCCTGCAAGTCCTCCAACTGTACCCGTAGCTCTCGAAGCTCGGCGGGGGCCATCCGATATGCTGGAGTGGATATCGGGGCTGTCCCGGGGTACAAGTCAATATAAAAGTCTACCTCTCTACGAGGAGGTAGCCCTGGAACGTCGTCGGGAAAAACGTCCGCAAACTGATCCACCACTACAGGAAAACCAGGACTCCGCAAGTCAACTGCTCCAAGGATGAGGCTAGCCATCTGATGAGTGATGGGCTGTCCTCTCCTCCACGGAAGTCCATCCTGTGCTGCTAAGGCTCCCTTCTCGTCGGTGAAGGTGAACCTGCTCCCGTCGGTGCGTACACATCGCACCTTGCGCCTAAAATAGTCAATCTGTGCATGGACCGTAGATAGCCAATCCATGCCCAAGATGACGTCGTAAGGCCTCGACGCTGCTACAAGAAGATCCCAGCCGAAGCTCTCACCTCATAGAGTAAGCTCACACTGCCGGCACCAGTGCGTAATCGTCGAGTCTGCTCCCGTAGGAGTTTCTAGCCGTAAGGATCGAGCCAACGGCTCTGTCGGAATCTCCGAGCTCCGAACAAGGGCAGCGGCTATGAAAGAGTGACTCGATCCTGTGTCTATAAGAACTGCAGCAAGGGTGGAATAGACACAGATAGTACCTCGAATCATCTCGGGTGCGCCGTGGTCGTAGGCCTCTGCTGCCGGGAGCTGTGCCTGTCTCTGCCCGCCAGCTCCCTATGGTCGGGGTGGGCCTCCTGGTGGTGGTGGTGGCAGAGCCTCAAAGCGTCGACCACCACCGGCTGCTCGTCCAGCTCCTCTGCCTCGTCCGCCTCCTACCTGCGGACCGCCACGGTCTACCCTCTGCCTCTGCCTCGGTGGTACCTCAACCGACTGCTGCTCCTCGGCACGGCGGGTCGGGCAGTCACGAGCCATGTGGCCCTGCCCGCCGCACGAGTAGCACTGTCTGCCTCTCGAAAGACTGGCTCCGCGCTGTGTGCTCCGCACTGCTGAGACAGTGTCCTGAGGTCGTCTTCCCGAAGGTCTGGTCTGTCTGGACCGCTGAGTCATCCGTCGACTGCCTGCTGCAGATGACTCTGCCACGTGCCGCCCTGCGGTGGGTCGCTGCGCTGGTGTAGACTCAGCAAGGAAGCTCTCGATCAGAAGGGCCCGCTCCAGTACTCCTGTCTGAGTCGGTATGCTGAGGGAGATCAGCGATGCCCTGATCTCGTGTCTCAAACACTGCTTGAAGGTCCGGGCCCGGAAGAATGGGTCCCGTACCATGTCGGTCGAGTAGCGCGAGAGATCGGTAAATCTCACCGAGTACTGAGCGACCGTCATGCTGCCCTGCCGCAGCTGAAGAAGCTCCTGGATGCGCACCACACGAAGGGTGGCTGGGATGAACTTCGAGCGGAAGAGGCTCTCAAAGTCCGTCCAAAGTAGAGATGCCTCATCGTGCACTTGGAGCATCAGGATCCACCATCGTCCTGCTGCTGCGTGTAGTAGGCTCGCAGCGAGGATCACCATGAGGTCTGCTGGTGTCCTCACTAGCCTAAACACACGAACCACTGCCTCCAGCCAGTCCTCGGCTGCCTGGGGATCCGTCTCCCCGCGAAACCTGGGCGGTCGCTGGCGCTGAAACTCATGCAGTGCGCTGAGGCGACGTGCATCGTTAGCGGCTGGTGCTGGAAGTATCGGGGGCTCGGCGGGTAGTGCTACCGCCGGTGCCACTGCTGACAAAGGGCCCTGCACCGAGGCCTCGTCGCTCGGTCGGCTGTCGTCACGCTCGACTCTCGGAACCCTAGCTAGCTGCCGTCGTGGGGCCATCCTAAAAAGGTAACAGGTGCGCCATGGTCAGAACAGTATACCTGGTGACCTGATATAAGTAATCACAAAGAAAACTTTGAAACACACACGCAATCAATATTTTTGTGCATTAAGTCGGAAATCAGAAGTCAGGATCCTGGTGTACGGATACGTCGGCCGCCGCACCAACACTGGACTCCCTGGACTGATAACCACACTCAATACGCTAAATATTATTGCTTCACATAGAAAAGACCAGAGTCCGCGGTAGAACCGAACTCATCTGATACCAATTTGTCACGACCCGCCCTCGGGGTCCGTGCGGTGACTACCCCAAGCCCGCCTTCCATAGGCCAGGGGCTGGCGACTAGCACCAAGGCGTAAATCCTGGTAAAAAGGGAAGGCATTGCCTTTGTAAAGTAAACAAACACCACAAAGTAAGAAAGCGGAAAGTAAACACTAAGCAAAAGAAGAGTACAACTAAAAGTGCGGAAAAGTAAATGGGCCAGTATACAAACCCAAACTGAAGGTAAAGTACAACTCAAAAAGGGAAAACAACAACTGAAAAGTAAAAGCCGCTACACCGAGCTGTCCACTGGTAATCCCACCTGAAGGGTGGGTACAGATAGCTCCACTGCTCCACGGGTCCCGCTGTCCGCTCCGAGCACGTCCCGCCCAGTGGTCCACCTCCAGGTACCGTCCTGCTCTGCAAGCCTCAGCTAAGATCAAAGCTGTCCGTCGTCTGCAACCAACACAACGTAGTGCGGGAAAAGCCCGTGCAGGGGTGAGTATAAGCTACTCAGTAGGGACCCCGAGACCCCTGAAGGTCTCTCAAATCCACAAAGGATAAACCACGAAGAAAGGTACAATCACGAAGTAACAACCAACACTGCTTAGGTATATGCCCATACATATACCTAAGTCATCAATTTCAAATACGCTCCAACCTCCGAGCCCAAGTACAACTTAGTCCACACAGGAAAGTAAACATATTCCACACAGGAAAGAAAAACGTAATCCACACAGGATAACACAACACAATCCACACAGGAAAGCAATAGGATTCAGCTCACACAGGTATACATCTTCGAAAGACGATAAAGATGATCTCTGATCCATCTAAGTCATCGGACCCACGAAGGATCGATAGGTAACTAACCCACGCAAAAGACCCACACAGGATCGGGCCCACGTAGGACCTGTAGGCGCTGGTTCACACAGGACCGCTGAGCGCAAAGACCCACACAGGATCGGACCCACACAGGATCGGGCCCACACACGACCTGTAGCACTGATCCACGTAGGATCGCTGAGTGCTGAAGTCGACGTCGTCGAATCCACACAGGATTTCTGTACTGTCGTCGTCGCAGTCACAGTAGTAGTAGTAGCAGTAGCAGTAGTCACAGTCACAGTCGCAGCCAGCACTAGGGTTCCCGCACACAGCAAGCTCGTTCGGAGGGTCCGCTCCACGAGCCGAGAGGCTGATACATAAACTGTCACAAAGTCCAGAGTTGATGTATTCAAAAGTTCCGTATCGTCAACAGGAACTCAACGCAACAGACGGCGGGTCGATCGGACGCCCGGTCTGAGAGTTATTGGCATTTTCGTCCCCGGGGCCCGGTTGGTTTTTAAGGAAAAACTAACCCGACCGTACTCCACCTGCGTCCAAACCTCGGGCGGCGTATGCCAAAAGAACCGTCTCACTAAGAGGAACACAACAAAGCTGACGGAACGTCAATCGGACGTCCGTAGCTCAAGATATGAGCGTTTCCGCTCCGAAGGCCCGGTTGGTTTCGTGAACGAACCAACCCGGCCGAACTCAAAGTGTTCCGAAACCTTGAGTGAGATATACCGAAACGACCGTCTCGATCCAAGGATCGCGTTGCCACAGACGGTTCATCATTCGGAGGTCCGTGGCTCAAGTTATGGCCAAAAGACCGAAACCGTCTCCAAAATGGGGGGTCCGGGTCCGGGCCGACCCGGCCCGACCCCCCCTGGTCTGACCCGAACCGGGTCGACCCGACCCGGATCCGAACCAAACCGGGTTGGACCGACCCGGCCCGGCCGGTGGTGGTGCGGCGGCGCGGCCAGGTGCCGCGCATGTGCCGCACGCGGGGGGTAAAACCCCCCCTTTTTTTTCGGATCTCGGCCGGCCTAAGGCCGGCCGTTTCTTTTCTCACGCGGGACCCGCGGGTCCCGCCTCCTATCCAAACCGGCGGCCGGAGCGGCCGGCCGCCTTCTTCTTCTCCGCCGCGGCCATCGCCGCGGCTCTTCCGAACTCCGGCAGCCGGCGAGGCCGGCCGCCCCTGGCTGCTCCGCCGCGGCCGTAGGGCCGCGGCCCTTCTCGATCTCCGGCGCCGGCGGCCCGGCCGGCCGCCGGTCGCCTCCTCGTTCCGCCGCGGCCCGTCTCCGGCCGCGACCTCTTTCGTAAACAACGACGCGGTGCGTCGACACCGCATTTCTTTATCGCTGCTCGCTCCGGCCATAAATTCTTTTGTTCCTGCGCGGTGCGACGACGCCGCGCTGTCTCCGCTAAATCAACACGAAAGATTTGAAGGGGGAGGAGAATCGGCCGTGTTCGTGCGGCCCGGTCTCCTCCCGTTATAACGATAACAGTTGGTCAATCGTATAAACACAACAATGAACGTTTCACAAATTTTTAATAAAATTTGGAACTATGCCCAACGGATTATTCTTTCATGCTCGAGGGAATGAAAACACGTAATTTGAAAAGGACAAACCCCTACCTTGGTTCTGGAACGAAGTTCGATGATCAATAACGATTCGCGAAAGTCGAGCGTCGCGGTGGTCGGCGTCACGGAAGAAGAACGTCGATGTCGCGGTTATGTCGTCACGGAAGACGGTTCCCGAGAACGTGGAGTTCTTCGTCGAAGTTCGAAGGTTCTTCGTGTTCTTCGTCAGAGTTGAAGAAGAAGAAGAATAAGGAGAAGCTCCAAAATTCCTCTCAAGGTGGTAAAAGTATTATCCCAGAATAAAATAAGCTTTAAGCTTATATTATTACACAACTTTACCACATGAATTTCAAAGGTTTGAATTTGAACAACTCACCTCAATTAATACTTAAAGTTGTCAAACATTAATTAAAAGGAGAGTTAAAGGGAGATGGAAGGTTGGGTTTCGTGTGGGACCCACCACACTTAATCCTCCCAAGGGAGGTTAAGTGGATGTGGGTCCCACTCCCAACTCCCTTTGGAAGGATTTATAAAAAAAACAACATCAAGTTAAAATAAAATTTTGTATTTCACAAATTTTATTTAACTTAATCTAAAAACCCAAAAACTAACTTTCAACCCGTAACAAATGCAACTTCCGAAAAGGTCTCCTTAAGCGAATATCGGCGCTGCGAGTTCATCGGTGCCCTCGGATTTCAATTCCGAGCACCGGATCAAAAGTTAGGAATTCCCGATCGTTCGTTCACTGAACGTACCCGAGCCAAACTTCGGAAATTGATTCCGGGAACTCCGGGCCTCGGAATCAGGTGCCGTCAGAAACCGCACTCTTGTAAAATTCCAAAGAAAATTAAGAAAAAATTTCCGTTGAATTTTACGGGTCTTTATAGAAATAACCAAATTTATTCATGAGGTGGATTATTGAAATTATGTTGATGAAATTTTTTATGTAATAGTTTAATACCCCAAGACTTTATGATATATTAATTTTAAAATAACATTAATCTCATCTAGCGACATACGCAACCATGAGTCTAAAAGCACATTAAAATAATATAAAATTATAAAATTTTTGTTAAATATGTGTGTATTAAAATGACTAAATAAATTATTAATATTAAATTTTCTAAAAATGTATAAATAAATTTATGTTTTATAAATTTATTAAAATATATTGAATGAACAAGTGATTCTTTTTCAAAAATAGTATTTTTATAAAACGTTTTCATGCCATGTTTTATAGACATATTTTAAAATTATTTTTTAAAAAATATAGAAAATTTAATTTGAATAAAATGAACATAATTTTAAAATTATATTTTCACAATATTCTTATATTGAAACTGTGATAATTTCCTAAAAATATTATTTTATTAATGAATAGTGAATGATATAAATTTCTATTAAAAAATGAATTTTTAATGAATTTAAAAGATATAATTTGTTTTAAAACTATTTTAAAAGTAAAACTATTTCAATTATATTATAATAAATTAAATTTTGTTCTTTGGAATCATGTCTATTGCACTTTTTCATGTAAAATCGTTTTATTGGTAAGAAATAGTTTCATTGAAAAATCATTTTTTTGACGTGCTTGCGGTATAAATTTTAAATTAAATTTTGAAACATATTTTATTTTAATACAAATAAAATGGATTTCATATTTGAAATCATAATAATTAATTTTATTTAATATTTCCAACATTTTTTATCACAATATATAATAAAAATAGTAAAAATTAATTATTGTGGTTAATGTTACAATAGGTTTACATGGGGGGAAACTAAGAAGATAAAATTTTAAATGGTCTAAAAACATTTATAATTACAATTGGGTTTCCATATTATATACTTATTGAATATAATGATCATTAATATTCCATTTATGATCCTTTTACCATTTGAAAAACAGGAGTACAATTTAATATTTTCATAAAATCCATGTGTGTCTTTCCCACACAAATGAAAGGACACCCCTTTACTATGAATATGTTAATTATTACTACATTTATCTAGTTCCATCAATAAAAAAATTAAATCATTCATGTGTACATACGACCTACTATCTTCATGAATGATGTAACTCATTTTAATATAAATAACTATTATGGACTATTATAAATAATTAAATGATAAATATATATTATATTTTTATAATTTATAAAAATATTTATTATATTTAACCATGATCAATGTAAAGGGGTAGAAGCTTCCAAACAAAGACATACATGAAAAATGAAGGTGTTATCACCTAAAATAGTAATTCTAATAACAAATTATTAATAGATGGGTGATAAAAAGTTTCATGTAAAAAATAATATGATGTTATATATATAGTTATAGTTCTGTAATACATTTATAGTAAATATATATTTATTATATATCTATTTTGGATACATATGAAGGAAATTTGACCTTAGGTAAGGGTTTCTCATCGCACTTTTAGTTTCTTGAGACATATGCCATTTTTAGCACATAATTATTCTATATGTTTTATATAATACCCATTTGAATATTATTTAATGAATCCATTTATCTTATTATTTTTTAATGTATCTTTTTATGTTACTTATTTCTTTGTGGTTATGATTCAAAGGTTTACAATTTGGTAAGAGTTTATTTCACAATCTCATCATTATTCAGAATTGTTTTTTTTAAAGGTTACCATGGTGAAATTATTTTACATCTGTATACCAAAAACTATAGTTTCTTCTATGTTACATATTAGTTTAATATTCACGTCGTATTACCATTTTCATCTATTTTGTAAATTAAATAACTGAGAAAATTTTCAACAAAAGGGGACTTTAACTCTCTCTTCGGCCGAAAATATTTTTTATCATTTCCATGTTTTCTAAAAAAATAAATAATATTATTAAATTTATAAAAACTATTTATTAAATAAAATTTTACCCATGTTTTAGTTTTTATGAAATTGTTTGAAAGGAATATTTTTTTATTTTCAAAAATAGGTACCTTTTTACCTTTTCACAAGAGTGTGAAAGGAACATTTTTTATCTTATAAAAATTGTATTTCATTACCCACAATGATGAACAATCATTATGTTGATGATTACTATACATTTTTTTGAGATTTTTTCAAATAAATTTTTTCCTTATAATTTGGGAAATATTTCAGAATTTAATTAAGTGATTTCAATGTGAAAAAGGTTTTTTCCTAAATAAAATCCAGCAATTTTTTTAAAATATTTTCATATATGTCAACATCCTTTGTTTAATATTATGTTTAGGATATACAATTATGACACCATCAAAATTATTTCATGGATTATTTATGATCATTTTTACTTGGGATGTACCCTTTAATACAATTCAAAATTTTACTCTCGATGGTTTAGGTTTATTTTAATGATTTGGGAAATTATTAACACTTTGTATGCTTAATTTTTCAATATTAATGTTATCATTTATTATGATTATCCCCATTTATATGATTAATTAATTATACGTATTAAGAGATGATAAATTCCCACTATAGTACCTCATTTAATCAATAGGTTTCAATAGAAAAAAATCATGGGTATTTGGCCGAGCCCTTACCCATTTATGTAAGTTTTCTTCGTATATGGCCTTGAAGGTATGATTATGATTTCTAAACTTATGGATAGAATAATTATAACAATTTTTTATCATTTTCATGTTATTATTTGACTATTTATGGAATCCATGTATAAATTTCAAGAACAAGTGATTATTTATATTGAATTATATGTTCATCCTTTATTTCTATAGTATTATTCTTCATAATCATGTTATTGATTAAATTATATATGTTTTTTGTTATTTACACTTCAATATTTATTATTTAAAATGTATTCATGATAGATTCTACTATATTGATACCCCTACTATAAATTTGAACTCACCCCTTTCTTATGTTTCCTTTCCCCAAGATGATAGGAAGTGTTTTATGATTTATATGCAATGATATACTAAAGGAAATAATTGTGTTATAAATTGAATTACTATTTTGTATTTTATGTTTTCAATTGTAATGTGAGATTAATGTTTGTATCTAGTTTTTGAAAATTACAAAACTATTACGTCCACTGGGATATGAATTCATATATCTAGAAATAATGTAATAATGTAAGAATGTAATCGATGACTCTAGGATGCTATGATTGGGGGGTTTAAAAAAAATTTGAATTAGGATTAAACTTATATATGAACAAATTCATGAAATAATAAATGTTTCTAATGTTGAAAATAAGTTAATTTCAAAAGATATTATGTAAAATGAGTATCATCATATTATGAAACATAATAAAAAGTTCTATTTAAAATGTTTAAGATCCAAATTTATATTTATTTATCATATAAAATGACAAAAAATGAATGTTCAATAAGGATAAACTAAAATCCTAACAAGATTCCACCTTTTCATGAACCAACATGGGTCAACAGTCTATATCACCCATGTTGGATCACTGTAGGGATTTTGGCATGTTCCCAAACACTCTAGGATGGAAACTAGTTCCATGGAACTAGATTGATTCGAGTGGGTTTGATTTCACCCGTGAAAGTCATCAACATGTAGTGGAACCCTATTGAAAATATGGTGTGGTACTCCCAAATAATGGACATCCATTAAAAATTAAATAACTCATCTCAAATAAAAAAAGTAACCAAAAAATGAAAAAACTAATAAAAACATCCAATTTCACTATTAAATACAACACATTATTAGGTAAATAATGGTTATCATATAGTGAGGTATTTGATAAAAAGAAAATTTATAAGTATAAGATATAATAAAACAAAAAAAATTCAGAAAATCTAAAACCACTACTTGAACATCTCTATATAACCATGCAACTGAGAAAAACTCATTAAATTTGAAAAAAATCAACTCAGACTTAACTAAATTTCATAATACCAAGAATTAAATAAAATAATACATGAATGTGACCATAGGCTGTGAAAGATAAAAATTTGTTAATCTAAGAGATGACTGGGATCCATGGAATTCAAGATAGATTTCATTTATTATAATAATATTTTTATCACGATTCATGTAAATGATGTGTTTATCCACAAATAATATATTTTTATTTTTCATAAAAACTAACATGGATAGTATAGTGGCTGGATAAAATAATCACTTGGAATCTAAAATATTATAAAAAAAATCAAATCATAAATAATAAAGAATAATTTTCACTAAAAAGAAGAAAAATTAACTATGAATTTTTGATTTTGAATGGATAAATTGGTTAAAGTGTTCAAGGATTATTTATTAATATAAGATAATTACATAATTTAATGAGATATTATTTTACAACAATATATTACATATAGGTACATAAATTCATAAGGAAGATCATCTAACCAAGTAATTCAAATGCTCATTCCATTATTAGAAGGAGAATCATCTATAAAATTCACCTCTCGAAAGACTTGTGTGATGATGTAATTGATTCCAGAGAGAGTTCATGAATTCTTTACATAATTTAGTAAATGTATTTGAAAGGTAAAATTTTCCATTTTTTATTTCTTACACAATTGCAGTCGAATCACTTTCAATTCACAAGTTATTCCATCATTGGGATTTTGAAAAAGATACTACATTGTTAAAACCAAGAATCATGCAATCAATATATGATTCCAATCCATATGAACCACATAAACATCCATTAATTTTCCCAATATAATAGTGGAAAACAATACCATAACATAAAGTTCTAGGATTCCATTTAGAGGCACCATAAAGGTTCATTTTAATCTAATTTTGGAATGGAGGATACTTGGAAAAACATGCCAGGTCCATGTTGGTGGCATTACATTCCCAGCAAACTCTAGCCTTATTAGGGATGTGATGTCATGAATTTAATTTATACCTGCCACGACCCATCCTCGGAACCCGTGTTGTGACTACCCCAAGCCCGCCTTCCATAGGCCAGGGGCTGGCGACTAGCACCAAGTCGTAAAATCCTGACAAAAAGGGGAAGGCATTACATTTATAAGTAAACGAACACCACAGAGTAAGCAAGCAGAAGTAGACACTATGTAACACTGTGTACAATAGAAAGTGCGAAAAAGTAAGTGGGCCAGAATAAAAACCCAAACTGAAAGTAAAGTACAACTGGAAAGAAAGTACAATAACTGAAAGTAAAGCAGCAACGTCGAGCTGTCCACTGGAAGTCCCACCTGAAGGGTGGGTATAGATATCCTCCTCAGCTCCTCGGGTCCAGCCGTCTACTCCGTGTACGTCCCGCCTAGTGGTCCACCTCAGGTACCGACTTTCTCCACAAGCCTCAACCACGATTAGCGCTATTCGTCGTCTGCATCCAACACAACGTAGTACGGGAATAGCCCGTGCAGGGGTGAGTATACGCTACTCAGTAGGGAGCCAGAGACCCCCGAAGGTCTTCCAGAATCCACAAACGATAATCCACAAAGGAAAGATACAATCACGAAGTAACATCCAACACTACTTAGTTATATGCCCATACATATACCCAAGTCATCAATTCCAATTCGACTCCAACATCCGAGCCCAAGTTCGATTACGTCCACACAGGATAGTACAACCCAATCCACATAGGAAAGTACAACCCAATCCACATAGGAATTAAGTCAATAATATCGAAGATAATGATTTAATTTCAAGACTCAGATCCTACAGGTATACATCATTTGTAAAGAAAAAGGAGATGATCAGGTGAAGTTACTAATTCATCTAGCTAGGACCCACGTAGGTTAGTAGTACTGTAGTTGTCACCACCGAACCCACAGAGGATTCCAGTATGGTTGTCATCGTCGTCTAACCCATGGAGGATTCCAGTACGATTGTCATTGTCGTCGAACCCACGGAGGATTCCGGTACGATAGTCTTTACCGTCGAACCCACGGAGGATTAAATATGAAAGTCTTCACCGTCAAACCCACGACGGATTCCATTACGAAAGTCTTCATCGTCGAACCCATAGCTTCTAGGGAACTCCTCCTCTATTGAGTACAGTGGGCCGACCACTACAACCAAGGGATTCCCACTAACATTGGACTGCTGTAGTACTCCACCTGTCGAGTACTGTGGGACTGCTGCTACAACCAAGCGCTTCCCACCATGGGTCTGCTGCTACAACCAAGAGCTCCCCCTCATAGCCTACAGAGGTACTTCTTCTGTTGAGTACTGCAGGTTTGCCTCTACAACCAAGAGCTCCTCCGCTGTGGGTCTGCCTCTACAACCAAGCGCTCCCCATAGGGCTATCGAAACACTCCGAGTCGATCGTTCAGTAGTCGTCAAGTCTCAGCCAGCTCTAGGGCTTCCGCACACAGCACGCTCGTTCCAAGAGGGTCCGCTCCACAAGCCATGAGGTTGATACATAAACTGTCACATAGACCAGAGTTGATGTATCGCAAAGTTCCATCATGTCAAAAGTAACTCAACGAGACAGACGGCGCGTCAATTGGACGCCCGTTCTAAGAGTTATTGGCTTTATCGTTCGAGGGGCCCAGTTGGTTTCTAAGTCAAAACCAAACTGACCACACTCCAACTGCATCCAAACCTCAAGAAGAGTAAGCCAAAAGGTCCGTCTCACTAAGAGGAATCCAATAAAGTCGATGACACGTCAATCGGACGTCCAGAGCTCAAGTTATAAGCGTTTCCGCTTCGAGGGTCGGGTTGGTTTCGTGTTCGAACCAACCCGGCCGTACCCAATGTTTTCCGAAACCTTGTGTGTACTATAACAAAATGATAGCCTCGATCCAATGATCGTATCTCAACTGACAGTGCATCAATCGGAGGTCCGTAGCCCATGTTATGAGAATTTAAATGAACCGGTCTAGTTTTATGAGGTTTTGGGACCGGACCGACCCGGCCCAGCCGGCGTGGCCTAGTCCGGCGCTGGTGGCCCTGCCAGGTGCATCCGGTCTGGCCTGGGCAGACGCGGCCCGCATGGCCGGTCAGCTCGGCCGTTTCGGCCGAGCAAGAAACGGAGGGAGGCGCTGCCCCCCTCTGATTGGAAATGGCACGGCTTTAATGCCGCACTCTCCTCCCCTAAACTCGGAACAACTTAGCCGTTCTGGTCCACCGCGACTGTCTTCTACGGCGGCGCACCACCGCCGCCGGTTGCTGGCACCACCGCGCCGGGGTGGTGCGCCGCCGCCGCTCTATTCGGACCACCGGATGCGCACTGGTGGTCCGTTTCACCCGCCGTCTGCGCCAGAGGTCTTTAAGGGAACCGAACTACACTGTGGGAACTTAAAAACGTCTTTGCGGCCCGTTTTTTCATCGCATGTCGATCCGAACATCAACAAAAATCTACAGAGGGTCGTCAAGCCATGTTTGTTCGGCCCACGCCCTCCGCGTTTGGCGTTAACAATTAACCAAGATTAAACAACATTTTATTAAGAACAACGAATAAATTTTAAAATAAAATTGAATCAAATTATCCCATGATCTCCTTAATTAAACTGAAGCATACCAAAATTACCAACTCACAATTAATATGAAACATAGGTGGATCAACTTAATGATGATTTGATCCACGTTCTTTGTTTTAGAAGGAAACAACCATGGGAATAATATCATTCTCAAATAAATCCCCTACCTCGATGGAGTCGTCGATCGAGGTTCGTCGCAGGAAAAAGACGTCACCGAAGATGGCGTCACGGGATGAGGTTCCATAAGCATCATCGGTGTTCGCCCAATGATGAATGTGGTGCCTTGCTTCCTTCAACACAGAGAGAAGATGCAAAGATGAGATGACGTTCTTCGTCGAAGCTTCGGTGTTCTTCGCATTCTTCATTAAGGAAGAATAAATTCTTCAAGAGTTCTCTCCTCCACACAGCGAATCCCCCACAATAAAATAAGACGTTGTCTTATTTTATTTACACACACACATACACGCCATCATAAAAAAGAAATTCAAAGATCTCATCCAATTAATTATATTAATTGAAGAGTATTTAACAGTTCGTTTAATTTGAGAGAGTTAACCTGTCATTAATGGGGGGTGCGGGTGTTTTACACAAAAAGTGGGGGTTTGAAAACTTAATGGGAGGTTTGAGGAATTTTAAAAGGTGGGGCTCGTGTGGGCCCCACCCCAGATTCCTTGCATCTTCCTATTCCACAACGCTTAACCATCGGTTAATGAAATAAAAATAAATGGTAAAACAATTTTATTTTTATTCCTCACATTATTTTAACATCTCCTCCCAAGAAAACGCAACTCCAAGAAAAGTCTTCCAATGAAATTACCGGTGTTGCGGTTTCATCGGTGCCCTCAGATTTCAGTTCCGAGCAGCGGTTCAAAAGTTAGGAAAACCCGCTCGTTCGTTCACTGAACGTACCCAAGCTAAACATCGGAAATTGATTCCGGGCACACCGGGCCTCAGAATCAGGTGCCGTCAGAAACTGCGCACTCGTAAAATTCCAAATAAATTTAAGAAAAAATTTCTCTTGAAATTTATGGGTCTTTAAATTACTCCCACCTCAGGGATTTACGTCCCCATAAAGCTATAAAAAATCTAGGGAATCAAAATAGGGTACTGAGCACGCATCTGAGCCTCCTGCTCCCAAGTGCTCTCCCAGAGGTTCCCGCACTGCCATCTGATGCGCACTAGAGGAATCGACCGCCCACATAGGAACCGCTCCTGTCGATCCTCGATCCCCACCGGGACCTCCGCAAAAGTCGCCCCATCGTCAATGTCTAACTCCCCATGGTCAATGATATGCGTCGGGTCGTGCACGTATCTCCTCAGCTGAGATACGTGGAAGACGTCGTGCACCCGGTGCAACTGAGGAGGTAGATCCCGGCGATAATCCACCTCACCTATCCTGTTGAGGACCCAGAAGGGTTTGATGAAGCATGGAGATAACTTTCCGCCTTGGTCAAAACTCTGTAATCTAGGTCGAGGTGTGACCCGTAGGAAAACGTGGTCGCCATCCTCAAACTCTAGTGGTCTCTACCTCTTATCAGCACAAGAATTTTGTCGGCTCTGAGCTATCCTCATCCGATCTTGGATGACCTGGACCTTCTCTAGTCCTATAAGAGATTCTAAGATTTCTTCTTTGCCGATAAGAGAAATCCGGTCTCATCCCTAGGATGAACCACGTTCTTTTCCTAATACATTCAATCCCGACATGGATGATATTAATCCAAACCAAGGATGATGTCATAAGGCATCGACGCTACTACCAAGATATTCAACCATTACTCTTGCCTCCAAGGGTTGATTCACACTGTCGGAATTAGTGTGTGGTCACTGAGTCTCCTCTAGTAGGTATCTCAGAAGTGAGGGTCAAGTCAACGGTTTTTAAACTGGAACCTCATAGTAACAACATAAAGAGAGGACAAGAAAGTAAACACCACAAAGAAAGGTGTCTTTTATTACTACAGCTCAAAGTAAAAAGACACATACAACCACAAAATCAACAAAAGGAAATCTAGAAGCACCAATAACAAGGCCTCCATGCCTGGAACTAGTTTTTCTCCTATCCACTAGCTTCCAGAGCTCCATAGTCAAATGCCTCAGCTTCCTGAAGCTGATATCTCCCATGTCCACCTGTTCACTGTGGTAGGGGTGGACCTCCTGGTGGTGGTGGTGGAAACACCTCAATGTGTCGTCCAACTCTAGCTGCACGACCAGCTCCCCTACCTCAGTCTCCTTCTCCTTGCAATCTTCCCTGATCGAACCTCTGCCTCTACCTGGGAGGTCTTTCGTTTATCCGCTGGTCATCTATATGGCGGGTCGGACAGCCACATGCCATGTGACCAACCCCGCCGCAGAAGTAACATTGTATGCTCCTAGTAAGTCGTTCTCCACCCCGGGTCCCTCGCACACACGATCTTGTGTCATGCGGTCGATCACCTATAGGTCTAGTCCTCTTGGACCATTGCATCATCTGTCTACTGCCCACTGTAGAAGACTCTGCCGCATGATGGCTAGTGGTGGGTCCTGCTGCTGGAGATTGCTCATCAAAGAATCTCTCCACTAAGAGGGCTCGCTCCAACACCCCTGTCTGTGTCGGGATGTTGTGAGAAACAACTGAAGATCTAATATCTCGCTTGAGCCCCTTCTCGAAGGTTCAGCCCCAGAAGAACGGGTCTCGTACCATATCTGTAGAGTAATGCGAGAGATCAGTGAACCTCACTGAATACTATGCTACTATCATGCTGCCCTGCCGCAGCTGTAGTAGCTCCTGTATGCGCACTGCTTGAAGGGTGGCTGGTACAAAATCTACCCAAAACAGGCTCTCGAAGTCTTCCCACAGAAGGGATGCATCGTCGTGCACCTGGACCATCATGCTCCACCATCTGTCTGCTGCTGCGTGAAGGAGGCCCGCTGTAAGGATCACCATGGGGTCAGCTGGTGTCCCCACTAAGTTGAAAACTCGAAATACAGCCTCCAGCCAATCCTCAGCTGCCTGAGGGTGCGTCTCCACACGGAACCTGGGCGGTCTTTGACTCTGAAACTCTTGCAGTGCTATAAGGCGACATGCACTCTCAGCAGCTAGGGCTGGAGGCATCGGTGGCTCGGCGGGTAGAGGTACCACCGGTGCCTCCGCTGTAAAAGGGCCCTGCACCGAGGCCTCATCGCTCAGTGGGCTATCGCCTTGCACCAACCTTTGAACCCTATCTAGATGCCGTCATGGGGCCATTCTGAAGAGGAACAGGTGCACCATGGTCAAAACATTATACCTGGTGAGCTGACACAAAGTAATCACAAAGAAATTTTTTGAAACACACATGAAATCAATGTTTTCGTGCATTGAGTTGGAAATCAGAAGTCAGGGTCCTAGTGTACGGATACGTCGGCCGCCGCACCAACACTGGACTCCCAGGACTGATAACCACACTCAATACCCTTAACACTATTGCTTCATACAAGAGAAGGTTCAGAGTCCTGAGTTATATGGTAGAACCGAAACTCCCTTTGATACCAATTTGTCATGACCCATACTCGGAACCAGTGCCGTGACTACCCCAAGCCCGCCTTCAATAGGCCAGGGGATGACGACTAGCACCAAGGCGTAAAATACCGATAAAAAGGGGAAGGCATTTCCTTTATATGTAAAAAAACACCACAGAGTAAGTAAGAAGAAGTAGACACTAAATAACATTGTGTACAATAGAAAGTACAGAAAAGTAAGTGGGCTAGAATACAAACCTCAACTGAAAGTAAATTTCAGCTGGAAAGAAAGTACAACAACTAAAATTAAAGCAGCAACATCGAGTCGTCCACTGGAAGTCCCACACGAAGGGTGGGTATAGAGAGCCTCCTCAGCTCCTTGGGTCTAGCCGTCCACTCAGTGTACGTCCCGCCCAGTGGTCCACCTCAGGTACCGACTTGCTCCACAAACCTCAACCACGATCAGCGCTGTCCGTAGTCTGCATCCAACACAACATAGTGCGGGCATAGCTCGTGCAGGGGTGAATATACGCTACTCATTAGGGACCCCGAGACCCCCGAAGGTCTCCCAGAATCCACAAAGGATAATCCACAAAGGAAAGATACAATCACGAAGTAGCATCCTACACTACTTAGGTATATGCCCATACATTTACCTAAGTCATCAATTCCAGTTCGGCTCCAATATCTGAGCCCATGTTCGATCACGTCCACACAGGATAGTACAACCCAATCCACACATGAAAGCACAACCCATCCCACATTAGATGTAAGTCAACCATATCTAAGATAATGATTGAAAGTCAAGACTCATCTCCTATAGGTATATATCATTTGTAAAGCAAAAGGAGATGATCAAGTGAAGTTACTGATTCATCTAGCTAGGACCCAAGTAGGTTACTAGTACTGTAGTCATCACCACCGAACCCATGGAGGATTCGAGTATGGTTGTCATCGTCGTCGAACCCATGGAGGATTCCAGTACGGTTTTCTTCGTCGTCGAACCCACAGAGGATTCTGGTACGATAGTCTTTACCATCGAACCCATGGAGGATTCCAATACGAAAGTCTTCACCGTCGAACCCATGGAGGATTCCAATATGAAAGTATTCACCGTCGAACCCATACCTGTTGGGGAACACCTCCTCTATCGAGTACAGTGGGCCTGCCGCTACAACCATTTGCTTCCCACTAACCTTGGACTGTTGTAGTACTCCACCTGTCGAGTACTGTGGGCCTGCTGCTACAACCAAGTGCTTCCCACCATGGGTCTGCCACTACAACCAAGCACTCCCCCTAATATCCTATAGAGGTACTTCTTCTGTTGAGTACCGTGGGTCTGCCACTACAACCAAGATCTCTTCCACCGTGGGTCTGCTGCTATAACCAAGTGCTCCCCACTGGCCTATCGAAACACTCCGAGTCGATCGTTCAGTAGTCGTCAAGTCTCAGCCAGCTCTAGGGTTTCCGCACACAACACGCTCGTTCCGGGAGGGTCCGCTTCACGAACCCAGAGGTTGATACATCAACTATCATGTAGACCAGAGTTGATGTATTGCAAAGTTCCATCACATCAAAAAGAACTCAATGAGACAGACGACACGTCAATCGGACGCCTGGTTTGAGAGTTATTGGCTTTTTTCGTTCTAGGGCCCCAGTTGGTTTTTAAGTCAAAACCAACATGACCACACTCCAAATGCATCCGAACCTTGAGCGGAGTAATCCAAAAGATCCATCTCACTAAGAGGAATCCATCGAAGTCAACGACACATCAATCAGACGTCCGGAGCTCATGTTATAAGCATTTCCGCTCCGAGGGCCCGGTTGGTTTCGTGTTTGAACCAACCCGGCCGTACAAATAGTTCTCCAAAACCTTGAGTTTAATATACCAAAACGACCGTTGAAATCCAAGGATCGCATCTCAACTGACGGTGCATCGATCGGAGGTCCGTAGCCCATGTTATGAGCATTTAAACGAACCTGTCTGGTTTTAGTGGGGTTTGGGCCCGTACAGACCCGGCCCAAGACCCCCTTGGTCGGCCTGAACTGGGTCGACCCGCCCGGGTCTAGGTCCGGACCATCAGGGCATGGCCCAGCCCTGTGTGGCTGGTCCGGCCTGGGCGGACGCGGCCCTCGTGGACGGTCGGCTCGGCCGTTTCGGCCGAGCAGGAAACGGGGGGCGGCGTTGCCCCCCCTCTAATTGGAAACGGTGCTGATTTAATACCGCACCCTCCTCCCCTAAACCCGTAACGGCTTAGCCGTTCCGGTCCGCCACGGCTCGGCCGCAACCGTCTTCTCTGGCGGCGCGCCGCTGCGCCAGGGAGGCGCGCCGCCGCCGCTCTCTGTGGACCACCAGATGCACACCAGTGGTTCATTTCCCCCGCAGTCTGTGCCAGAGGTCTTTACGGGACCCAAACTACACTTCAGGAACTTCAAAACATCTTTGCGGCCCGTTTCGTCATCGCCCGTCGATCTGCACATCAAAAAAAATCTATAGAGGGTCATCAGGCCGTGTTTGTTTGGCCCGCGCCCTCCGCGTTAGGCGTTAACAATTAACCAAGATTAAACAGGGTTTTATTAAGAAAAAACAATCCATTTTAAAATAAAATTGAATCAAATTATCCCATGATCTCTTTAATTAAACTGATGCATATCAAAATTACCAACCCGAAATTAAAATAAAACATTGGCAGATCAACTTAATGATGAGTTGATCCACGTTCTTTGTTTTAGAAGGAAACAACCATGGGAATAATATCATTCTCAAACAAATCCCCTACCTCGATGGAGTCGTCGATCGAGGTTCATCGTGGGAAAAATACGCTGCAGAAGAGGCGTCGCGGGACGAAGTTCCGTAAGCATCGTTGGTGTTCACCCGATGAAGAATGCGGCGTCTTGCTTCCTTCGATGCGGAGAGAAGATGTAAATATGAGACGACGTTCTTCGTCGAAGCTTCAGTGTTCTTCACATTCTTCAAAAAGGAAGAATAAAATCTTCAAGAGTTCTCTCCTCCACACAGCAAATGTCCCATGATAAAATAAGATGTTGTCTTATTTTATTTACACACACAGACACACGACATAAAAAAAAAGAAATTCAAATATCTCATCCAATTAATTATATTAATTGTAGAGTATTTAATAGTCAATTTAATTTGGGAGAGTTGACATGTCATTAATAGGGGGTGCAGGTGTGTTACACAAAAAGTGTGGGTTTGCAAACTTAATGGGAGGTTTGAAGAACTTGAAAAGGTGGGGATCATGTGGGCCCCACCCCAAATTCCTTACATCTTTCTATTCCAAAATTCTTAACCATCGGTTAAAGAAATAAAAATAAATAGTAAAACAATTTTATTTTTATTCCTCACATTATTTTAACATCTCCTCCTGAGCAAACGTAACTCCAGGAAAAGTCTTACCTAGCAATTACCAGCGTTGCGGTTTCATCGGTGCCCTTGGATTTCAATTCTGAGCACTGGTTCAAAATTTAGGAAAACCCGCTCGTTCGTTCACTGAATGTACCCGAGCTAAACTTCAAAAATTGATTCCGGGCACACCGGGCCTCGGAATCAGGTTCCGTCAGAAACTGCGCACTCGTAAAATTCCAAAGAAAATTAAGAAAGAATTTCCCCTAAAATGTACGGGTCTTTAAAATACCAAAGTATGATCAAATCACATTTAAATCCCTTACGTAAACATTTATATTTTTAATGGTTGAATGTTGGTTGATGGGAGTGATTCTGTGAATTATCTTATTACAACCGTACTAGATAATATGAAACATTTCCTTCATTACTACATGAGAGTGATTAGAGAGATATGATCAAAGATATCCCATGTCATACTTCCATAGAATCCTAAGTGAGATGACCTTCTATGGCATATTTTTTCTATTTTTAATTGGAATATATTTAAGGATATATAAATAATACAATATTTGTGTGTTGAGTATGAAAATTTCATCTCAATGTTTTCCAAGTTACAATTATCTAATTAAGGGAAATATATCATAGTTAAAATATTCAATTGATAATGACGTAATGGATTCTGAATTCCATAATAAATGAGATTAATCTTATGTATAAAACAAGGTTATTTTCATTGTAATCATCTTTTTATGTTTTATATGGAGTACATACATCCCATTAATAATGAAATCCTAAATTTATAGCCTGTAACAATGTTTTGGGTAAATTTTTCTCAGAGGAATACATGATTGAGTGTCGTATATATTGGAAATGAATATCTATATTGTTGGATTGAAAAGGAAAATGTTTCTCACTTAAAACACATATATACGTAATATACCATAGGGGTTTTGAATGGAGAATTCAAAAAATGTATTTTTACAATTATTACATTTCTAAAGTCTTAATAAAACAAAATTTAGATTTATACCTATAGAAAAGGGTCACATGAGTTAGATTCCTTACTCATTAATAATAGAATCAATCATGAATTGTATGTTTTTTACTAAACCTGATTACTCATATTTTTTGATCAAAATGTATAGATTCTAATATTACCTAGGTAAGATTAACCATATCTATAACAACATGTATCATTAATACACTTTATTTAAACATCTATTACATAACGATACACATAATAAAACCTAGAAGATTGTGATTCCAAAATTATTTGGGTATTTAGGCACATATTATAAGAACTAGAAATAAATATACAATGACATAAATAAAAACTATATAATATTCCCTTAATTTCCATTGATCTTGTAAAACATCACGAGTTAACTTGGGGATTCACATAAGGACATGGATAGATATAAAAATAATTAATAGAATAATCAAATAATAACAAGATGATGTAATAAATTTTATAAAATATAAATTTCAACGAGACATAAAAGGGGTGATAATCATAAACATGAACATAGAATCATGATATAAGGTGATAACATAAAGGCATCATGGGAATGAGGATATACTATAAAACATTACATAATAATAGGACAGTGATAGTTACCAAGAAAACATCACATGGTAAAAATAGTCCTATGATTTATTACGTTCACTATCAAATCACATACATAATATCTCATGATACCAACACATTAACCAATTCATTATAGGACTACATAATTCTTTCTCACACATAGTATTCATAACATGTACAAGCATAAGTGTTCAAATAGATCATACAAACTAAGGATGTATTTAATAAATTTTAATCCCATGAGAAAATATTTTGTGTTATATACATATATTTCCCTATTCAATTATGTTGAGGTACATCTTTGTGAATACACTTGAGTGGAAATGGGGATGGTTATTGACTTTATAAATGTTTGGCATGGAAAATCACGGGATATTTTTAAAAGAATAAAGGGGTAAATAAATAATAATGGAATGGTATAATGAAATTAAAATTAGAATCTAATTACTTTGAAATCATAATGGAACAAATAGGTATGTCTAATAACAAATAAAATTAGGAAAACATTTAAATCAAGAAGCATCATAAACATAAGGTTCTTGAATAAAGTGGATATGGAGAGCATCTTATAACTTTAAATGGGACATCTAAAAGCATGGGAGGAGATTATTAAGATCATTGGAACCCTATGGAAGGGATCCAAGGAGGTAAGGGTAGATTAATTTTTTTCTCAAGGTGATTTTAGTGAATATTAAAGGGATTTTCTGTGGTTTATATTGATAAAGAGAGAAAAATTGTTTATTAATTTCTAAAAATAGGTTTTCGACTCTATATGATAAAATAATCAAAACAAAAAAACATAAAATAGTCATTACAAATGTTTTCTACCAAATGGGAATGGTTATAAATATTTTATATATTCCAGAAAAAAAATCAATAAAATAATACCCTTAGTGATGTGAAAGTGAGACATATTTATAATAAATTTATTTTAAAACCATAAAATATAATATATGATTTAGAGGATTAATTATGGGTTTATAAAATTATTCAATTAACTTATAAAAATAATATTTTAAAGGGGAAACAAAATATTGGTTATGGATACTCTTTATTTAATTTATTACTTCACTTTTTTCATTCATGATATCATAATACATAACATATTTAATTTGCACCAAAAAATTCGACTATTTCCTAAAATTATGAAATTATCACCATTAGATAATTTCAAGGTTCTAATTTAAAAAATAATATTTATTTCATAAAAATAATTCCATATCATTTATAATTTACACTTTATATAAAAACCTCATTTATTAAACAATACTGCTTTTTGACAATAAAAGTTATTTTAACATTATAAAATATACATTTGACATCATAAAATAATATTATTTTTATATTTAGATAATTATTTCTTAATAATATTACTTTATTAAAATATAATTTATTTGAAAAATTATTCAAGTCATCAAAAACCGTATCTTGTTTTAAAATATATATTTTTGAAAATTAAAATTTATGTGTCATCGTATCGATGTACAAGTTCTATCAAACACATTATTTATTAATTTAAAAGTGATAATTAAAAAGAGGAAACATAATTTTATTTTATTGAAAATAAAATATAAAAATTCTTATTACCATGGTCTTCATAAATAGACTATTTTTATATATCGGTACACCATAAGGGTAAGGTGTGTGATGAATAGGCTTTATTGGGGAGGTTTTCCCAAAATAGTTTGGGTTGTGATGTCTATAAGAATAAACATCACCTATAAATGGATTCACTCATGATTTAGTGGTTGAATCATAGCTTGGTCATGTATTGGGAAAATCTAGATGACTCCATATCCCTTAGAAGCTATGATAAGTGGGCCACATAGGGTATGATCTTACTGGTAGAAGCCATCGATCCGTCCTTTAATGTCAATTGGTCATTATTCTAACCATTAATATACTAATATTAATGGTTACTATACAATAGATATATTATCATTGATTATGATGCATAACCGTCTTTTAAATTGGACAGACAATTTAATGGTAATCAATAACCAATGATGGGCATGTGTTTTCTATAACTACATTAAAAAATAATGTATTTTTTCATTTGAAAAGGGAATTTAATTTATAAGTATTCAGGTCATTTAATTATTCACACCTTCAGAAATTTCTACCTAGAATTTTTCATTTACTACACTAAAATATGTTACAGGAATTTTATTTCATCACATATTCTAGTTCCCATGCAACATCCTCAGTAGAGTTGTTATGCTAGTACACTTTAACGAGGTTTGTTTTCCTATTTTGTAGAACATTGTCTCTATAATCTAAGATCGTTATTAGATGCTCCTCGTATGATAGATTATTCTCCAATGATACCACCTATGAATCTAGTACATGTGATAGGTCTAGAATTCACTTCTTAAATAGGGATGCATAGAACATATCATGTATATGAGATATGTTCGGTGGGAGTTCAATTTGATATTCCCTCATTCCTATGTGATCTAGGATATCATAAGACCCAGTGTACCCTGGATGGAACTTTCCGTTATTTAAAAACATCACGACTTGTTTCCATAATGATATATTAAGAGCACATTATTCCTGACCTCAAACTCTAGTTCTTGTTGATGATTGCCTAAATATATTTTAAGTCCTCATTGAAGGAATTTCATATGATGCTGAATGTTTTGAACCTTCTATGTCATCTCGTGGATATGATCAGATCCCATTTGATTCCTCTCTCCAACAACATCCCAACATATCAGATTTAGACACCACTTCCCATATTGATCATCATAAGGTTTCATTTTAATTACATAGAAGAAATTGTGGTTATTTTAGTACTTTATTAGGGGAAGGTGATGATACCATCATCCATGGAAATATATTAAACATGATAGAAACATATCCTCCAATATTTTAATAGTCATTTTATATTATCCATCCATATAAGGGTGTTATGTAATACTGAAACTCATCTCTATATCCAATGATTTCTGAAGTATTGTTTCTAACCATGAGGAAAACTTCAGATATTCATGAGATACAATGTGGAGTGGAAATTCATGAAATATTACCACTTATCTTATGAATATTTTTGTGAGTTGGTTGAAAGATAATTATTCAATGATATAATTGAAATGCACTAATTTTATAAGATGATCAACTAACACATAGAAGGTTTTGTTTCCATTATATGTAGTAAGGAGTCTTATGATGAAATACAGGGTTATATTTATACATTTTCATACTTATATGGGTAATTTTTAAATCATAATTTTAGATTTTTGTCATTAATACTTGAATTATAAGTATATAAAACATAATGATACACACTCTATAGTCTCCCTATTTATTTTATCCCACCAAATTTTTTTCTAAAGATATATGTACATCATAGTGATTCTAGGATTAATAAATTTGGATGATCTGTGCATATAAAATAGATGTTAATTATCCATATCATGTTTTTATGGGACACATATCTGGGTTCCATACCTTATAGCTCAATCTTTAGAAAAGTTAAACTCTCAAAAATTTGATACATGTTTCTATAGTTCCTCATTATTTATCTATCCATGCATGATCATATACAGGATGGATGGTTGAATATTTATTTGGGAAATTTAGGATAATGATTATTTTATTAATCCCATATCCATAATTTTCATTTATAATATGAATTGATCCCTTTTCATCTTCATCAATTATATGGTTATAGGATTCTTTATACTCAGAGTATAAGGCCCCAACCTTAAACCTTACTTAATCTTGAGTTATTACAAGATTACACATTGAGGATCTTTTCGGGTTTAGAGTTTTAGAGAATTAGATCATAAAACTTGCATTACATTCCACATATAAACAAAGTGGTTACATAAAGATATTATTCATTCTTCCCATCAACGGAATCATATTTAAAATAAAACATGGATTCTTTCTTGACACATCCTTGACATTATCATCACATCACATACCTTTCCCTTGACCTGTGAAAAACATTTCAAAAACATGGGATGAGCATAAAAAAGCTCAGTAAGGGATATAAAAATATGGAAAGGAAACATGAGTACATGTATACATAAGAATGAAATCATACTTTACCCATAAAACATAAGCACTTTAACATACCTCATAAAATCATGAATAAATCATAGAAATCATAAGACATAAAAGGTAACTTGAGGCATTCATAACATTCTTACATAGGGACTAACCCTCTTGGTTACGTTTGGAATACCCACCACAATATATTCCTTAAATCTCTTCGGAGAAACCTTAACGTTTCACTCCTTCGCGTTACCCAATGCATTGGAGAGCTATATCGGGATCACCTGCCCTTAGTTTATCACGGAACCACCCTTCTTCATAATAATTCCCAAGAACCTCAACATAATCGTATCACATAAAACATGCATAAAGGAAACATAACATTTCCAGCTTTCAATCACAAGATATAAATAAAACACATTGATATAAAACATTATGAAAACCATTTTCAATACCAAAATAAAAGAAAAGTAAAACATGGTATTTATTTTTCTTTTAAAAAAAAGGTATGGCTTGTAGAGGAAGCCGAAACTCAAATAATGGTCATGGCGACGGAGAAGTCGTTGTCGCCGCATACATATGAAAAAAACATTCCCTTTTGTCGTTTAGTAAAAAGCTTCGTATAAAAATGATTCCTTTTTGGATAAACATACAAGTCAAAGGGGTTTATACACCGTATAAAAGAAGGTTGTGTATAAAACAAAATATGCCTCAATGAAAGGAGATTGAGACGAAGTCCCATAAAAAGACGGTATCCTTGGTTTAAGGATAAATCAATTACATAATTATGTGTGACAAATGAATACACCAAATATAAGTGGATATTAAGTGTAAAATAATCAAAGGTTATTCACACATATTCAAAGGATGACATATTCAATAACTACATGCTGAACCCAAAGAAATCGAAATTGGGTTAAGAAGTTCCCTTGACAGCCTAACGGCGTCACATCAAAATGAGTTGATGAGAGATAAAAAAGGGTATATCATCACTTGGACATAAAATTTACATCAATAAGGATATATGAGAACATATACCAACATAAAAATATGTAAATTAAAATACCCAACAAAAGAAGTCTTTTAAAAAGAGGAGGGTGAAAGGTTCCCTTACCGACATGGGTATCTTTCGAAACATACACCTCGTGAAAGAAGGAAAATACAACATTGATGTAAATAATTATAAAATAAAGTATATTAAAAAATGAGTAAAATAATGGGCAGTACATATACCACTCAAAGGAAATTGTGGCAAATGTAGCATAAATCTCACGGGAATAAAAGTGAGATGAAAAATCCATTACGAAAATTCAGCAGCCTAACGACGCCACTTAAAACTTCCAAAAATGGATTGATGAGATCAAATAGGGTCTCTCATAGTATTAAAATAAAGTTTACAAAAGGAGGAATATAAAATAACATCCCCCAACATAACAAATAGGAGCTTAAAAGAAGTGACATAAAGGAGAGGACTTAAAAAGAAAGAGAGAGGTTAGACCTCTTACGAAAATTCGGCAGCCTAACGACGCCACTCAAAACTTCCAAAATGGATTTATGAGAAGAAATAGGGTCTCTCATCATATGAACATAATAAGTACAGTAGTATTAATATAAAATAACATCCCAATCATAAGAAATATGAGCTTAAAAAGGATGACATAAAAGAGTGTACTTAAAAAGAAGGAGAGGTGTTGGATCCCTTACCTCAAGTCCAACTTATCTTGTTCGTTTCTTTATATTCCTGAATAATAAACTTTGATCAATTAATAATTGCCTAAGTAACTCCTTTAGATATTATTATTCATTTAATATCACATATTATAATGTTATAATAATTGTTTAATAATGTTAGTTCATATCATACGTTTTTGCCGATGTTTGGTACATGAGTCAAAAATGAACTTGTTTGAAAAAAGATTGCCCATACAGTTATAAGTAAATAATTTCCAGAATAGTATTAATGATTAAAATATCATATATATCCAGTAAATATTCATTTTATACTATTCCATATCATTTGTGGATAAAAAAAATGAAAATCACGGTTCATGAAGACGGTAGGCCGTACGTACGCATGAACGCTACTTTCATTTTTTTGTCATATTAATGGAATTAAAACAAAATGATAGATATATATATAGATATATATATGTTATAATTCCAGAATTATATCCATAATTTATATGTAATATATTACATATATATCCATTATATATATGTACTTATAATATTACATAACATTTTGAGATAAGAAATGAAATGTACCGTTCATGGAGACGGTAAGCCGTACGTACGCATGAATGCTACTTCCATTTCTATTTCATATTTAATGGAATTAAAACATAATGATACATAATAGTATTTTAATTCCAGTATGGTATCATATATAATATCATTAAATATATCCTTTATACGTACCATATATGGTATTAACGAATCAAATCACTTTGAGGGGGCGGTAGTCCGCACTTCCTTAAATGAAGATATCGCGTTTACCCATAATGGAAACCATAAAGGTACACCATAAATGAAAAATACAGAAGCTTAAGTAAAAAATAAACATATTAGATATCATATATAAATATAGTGTCATCTTAATGGCGACCTTTGAAGGTTTTATAAGAATGTTGAACAATCATCGTTTCGGGAGGCAGAAATTCGCCATCCACGGAAACAATATGTTCTTTAACCATTAGATGTAGGTGTGTGTAAGTGTAGCTCTAATACTTCTTATAAAAACATCCTAGTATATTGAATATACTTGTGTTATTACAAAATAAATGATTAAAAAGAGTTTAGGGGGTTGGAGAGGCAAAATAAAACAAAAGGACTCAAGTGAAGACATTACCTTAAAATTGGGTAACTCCCTTTGGTTTGAGATCAAAGGATTCCTTGGGAAGACTTATGCCCAAAGTGAGGATTCAAGGAGTAATAGAGGGATGTGTAGAGATGAAATGGGTAGGGTTTGGCTGAGACAAAGGCTTTGGAGTGTGGGTAAGGAGGTAGAGGTGGGGGCCTTTTATAAGAGGAGAGGAGTGGCACTCTTGTAAAGTTACAAAATGTTACTAAATTTTCAAAAGAGTTTCGGATTTTAAAGGTCCCACATTGATTTATTTCAAGGATAAGGTGATAAGGGTTCGAAATACACCCATACAATAGGTTTTGGACATGTGTAGGTCTTATATTTTACATTATCTTTCTATTTTATTTAAATCGTTAAATAATGAGGTCATCACTGCATCATCATGATGTCATAAATAATTTAATTTATTTAATGTCTAAAAATTATAATAAAAATACTATGATGTAGGAAATATTTTTATATTTTCAATTAATATTTATAGTCAAAAATATGACTTGTATAACCCCATGTAAAAATTGTTTTAGTAAAACTTCTCATGTTTGTGTCATTTTTACTTTAACATTAAATAAAAAGATATTTATGTCATTTCCCAACCAAAGTGGCTCCATGGGGTCCCCAAGTTGACCCATGGATTTTCTTGGTCGGAAATTACACATCTAATGAGGGTAGGACATGTTTCTAGGCCATATAATTTTATTAAAACATTATTCTTACCATAAACTACACTAAATACCTCTAATCGCGATTAAAAACTTAAGAAGTTACTATTCAACAAAAAAAATATTTTAATCTCATTGAACCACATTTTACTTCTTAATAACAACCATGTATGTCGGATTTGTGAAATTCAAAACACAGAAGTGGTAAAATTTCATTTAAACGAAAAATCAGTTTTTATAAGTACCACTTAGTGGTTTCACTATTCATCAAAAATTGAAGTTTTTTCAGAAAAATACCAAAACTTCACCATAAGCTATATTTGATATTCCGAATTCAAAAATGAATTCCATTTTACAAAATTCACAACATATAAGTTGCATTAATTAATTTAATAATTAATTCCCGCTGTCAAAGCAAATAGCGTGTTTTTATGAAACAATATGTATCAAAAGATTGACACTAGTTTAAGTCCGATTTCAAAGTGAAATTAATTCCAACAAACTCTATTGGATTAAATGGTAAAAATATATTATAATTTCACTTTAAAACCAATTCAAAAGATAATCTAATCATATAAATAAATTATATTAAAAAGTGGTTTTGAATTAAAATACAACATTTGACACTATTCATTAAAAAAATGAACTTTATCGGAAAGATACCAAAAATTTACACAAAGTAAATTTTGATGTCCCAATTCTTAAGAAGAGTTTTATTTGGTCCAATATAATGTATAAGAGTGAGAAAAACTATATTTAATGACAGTTGTCCATCAAAAGGCGATAAGTGAACCTTTAGTGAAAACTAGGGCATATACGCCTAAAATTGAATTCTTTCCGTATTTTAAGCCTTTATATTTTATTGGATAAATGTAAAAACATTTAAAAACATATATAATCATATTTTAGTTATTTCTATCCATTCCCGCCAATACAATGGCTACATGTTAACTACCATTTAAAATAATATTATTTTATTATTAGAGTGCAACGTAAGATTCCCAAGAAACTCGTTGTTGCGTATTGGGTACGCCATTGAGCATAGCGTCCCCTTTAAAGTCATATTAATATTTTATTCACAAATATGGATAAATATGAAAATTTCATATTCTTTATTTACCTGGGGTGTTACATCCTTCCCCCCTTTTTGGGAATTGCGTCCTTGAAATTTTTAAAATTGAGCTTGGAAACATCCTTGAAAGTCCCACATCGGAACAAGAGTCGGTAAAACAATCACTTTAAAATAAAGGAAGATAAGTATAGAGGTCACCTGAGTTAACCCATACTAGGATTCCATGTAGAAAAACATGGACATGGAAGAAAAAGCAAAGGGTCATGTTCTTGAGGGAGAGTGATAGTAAACATGTCTAGGAGAAAGTTAACCATAAGAAAATCACAAACTTGTGATGGGTTAAACTGTATTCGATTCCCCAGTTGGAAAAGTTAATAGACAACATTTTTGTTTTAATTTACTTTTTATTGAGGAATTTATTCACAAGGAAACATAATCACTTATCATGTTGACTTTCAACTTTTACTAGATTCCTTAATCAAACTCATATTTTTTTTTCCAAAAGACGAGTATTTAGGGAGACTTGTTCACATTAAGAGTACTATAATCAACTTCTAGAGAGTCACCTAATCCACAAAAGAGAACTATATACTTCCCATGTTTTTAGACTTTAACCAAAACCAAAACCAAAAAGGTTAGTACAAGATCAGATAATCCAGAAAAGGATAACCCTTTATAAAAAGAAAATCTATTCTTAATCTCCAAAATTTGTCCAACAAAACCCAAAGTTCAACGAGGACCATTATATAATCAATTTTTCCATAAAATTATTCAAAGTAAACAAAACTAAGATTGAAACCCAGATATTTGAAGGATTTAGTCACATAGTCTTCCAAGTTAAATCGTAACATTTATCTCCAAACAACATCAGTTGCTCCTAAAGTCTCGTATTGAAAAGTAATTAACCTAATCACATATCCTCCATGATAGGTTAATTATTTTCATAAATAACCCAAAATCAAATTACTCTTAATTCATAAAATCATATAACTAAAAAGAATCAGTCAAACTAACCAGGGGCTTCACGTAGTCTAGTGGTAGGCGATAAATACCAGTCGCACTTTGGTTGTGGGTTCGATTCCTGCAGCTTTGTCCGACGCGACGGGTAGTCACACAGTCTACGTGTTGTCCTTTTTCCAAAACTATATAATTCTCAAATCATTCCCCAAAAAGGGATAAAATAATAAAAAATAACCATAACATAATTTAACCTCAATTTTATCTCATGCCTTTCACTTCAATCATAACATATAGTAACCCATAATTACCTCAAAAGTAAGGATCATATAAACCCAAATGGTTCTTTATAACTATGTCCAAAAAAGAAAAGATAACTATTCCTTGAATAAAAATTGCATATACTAAACATCAGGGTTACACATAATATAAAAAGTCTTCTAATGTAACCCCATCATCAAAAGAGACTTAACACTCTTAAGAATTTCACCATAACTCTTGAAGCCCTTACATGTTTACATCTTACTCATTCAACATTCTTCATGATCCATTAACCATTCATTTCCAACTTATTCCGAAATACCTCTTTCCTACAAACAAAATCATGAATCATATCCTAAGATTCCAAAATAGGAAAACAATAGTCATGAAATAATACATACCTTTGATTGGTCATTGTCAGTTTCTTCATCCTCAATTGAAATGGCATTAGGTATTGGTAAACGAACATCTATACGCTCTTGGTGATCCCATTCACGAAACTTCTTCATAGGACATGTGTTTGCATAATGACCATTCACACCACATTTAAAACATTCAATTGATCCCTCAGAAAGAACTTCTTTCCCTTTCCTCGAGTCAACTGGATGCTTCCTTTTTCCATGGCAGGTTCTTGCTTTATGACCTTCATTTCCACATCTATAGCATATTTATTCCCCTTTGAAACATTTTCCTAGGTGTTTCTTTCCACATCTTTGACACATAGGTTTTTTTAACACACTTACCTTTATGATTATTACCTGTACTTCTGTAGGGATTTGTTTCTCTCATATATGATTCCTTAGAGAAATCACCAAGGTTTAGGTGATCAATCATGACTCCAGATAGTTGGTTGAGGATAATCACAAGAGTTCTCATTACAGCTCCCATATCATTCAGTTGCTTGCTCAAAAAACTGTCACAGTTTCCTTCACATCCACTGTTACTTTGGTGCCTGCTAGATCCAGCCATTTACTAAAACCAAAAAGGTCAGTGTGAGTATATCAACAAAAACATCACGTAATAATGAGGAAGATAAACACTAAGATATACTTACTCATTAACTTTATCTAAAACTAGGACTCTTTCTGAAATCTTAACCATTATGGTAATTTCACTTATGCTTAAAGAATACCCTAACCTCTAAAGTTATCTAAACCGACCTTTGATACCAACTATAAGGCCCTAGCCTTAAAACTTACTTAATCTTGAGTTATTACAAGATTACACATTGAGGATCTTTTCGGGTTTAGAGTTTTATAGAATTAGATCATAAAACTTGCATTACATTCCACATATAAACAAAGTGGTTACATAAAGATAGTATTCATTCTTCCCATCAACGGAAACATATTTAAAATAAAACATGGATTCTTTCTTGACACATCCTTGACACTATCATCACATCATGCACCTTTCCCTTGACCTGTGAAAAAAATTTCAAAAACTTGGGATGAGCATAAAAAATCTCAGTAAGGGATATAAAAATATGGAAAGGAAACATGAGTACATGTATACATAAGAATGAAATCATACTTTACCCATAAAACATAAGCAATTTAACATACCTCATAAAATCATGAATAAATCATAGAAATCATAAGACATAAAAGGTAACTTGAGGCATTCATAACATTCTTACGTAGGGAGTAACCCTCTTGGTTACGTTTGGAATACCCACCACAGTATATTCTCTAAATCTCTTCGGAGAAACCTTAACATTTCACTCCTTCGTGTTACCCAATGCATTGGAGAGCTATATCAGGCTCACCCACCCTTAGTTTATCACAGAACCACCCGTCTTCATAATAATGCCCAAGAACCTCAACATAATCGTATCACATAAAACATGCATAAAGGAAACATAACATTTCCACCTTTCAATCACAAGATATCAATACAACACATTGATATAACACATTATGAAAACCATTTTCAATACCAAAATAAAAGAAAAGTAAAACATGGTATTTATTTTTCTTTAAAAAAAAGGTATGGCTTTTAGAGGAAGCTGAAACTCAAATAATGGTCACGGCGGCGGAGAAGTCGTTGTCGCCGCATACATATGAAAAAAACATTCCCTTTTGTCATTTAGTAAAACGCTTCGTATAAAAAAGATTCCTTTTTGGATAAACGTAAAAGTCAAAGGGGTTTATACACCGTATAAAAGAAGGTTGTGTATAAAACAAAATATGCCTCAATGAAAGGAGATTGAGACAAAGTCCCATACAAAGACGGTATCATTGGTTTAAGGATAAATCAATTACATAATTATGTGTGACAAAAGAATACACCAAATATAAGTGGATATTAAGTGTAAAATAATCAAAGGTCATTCACACATATTCAAAGGATGACATATTCAATAACTACATGTTGAACCCAAAGAAATCGAAATTGGGTTAAGAAGTTCCCTTGACAGCCTAACGACGTCACATCAAAATGAGTTGATGAGAGATAAAAAAGGGTATCTCATCACTTGGACATAAAATTTACATCAATAAGGATATATGAGAACATATCCCAACATAACAATATGTAAATTAAAAGACCCAACAAAAGAAGTCTTTTAAAAGAGGAGGGTGAAAGGTTCCCTTACCGACATGGGTATCTTTCGAAACATACACCTCGTGAAAGAAGGACAATACAACATTGATGTAAATACTCATAAAAGAAAGTATATTACACAATGAGTAAAATAATGGGAAGTACATATACCACTCAAAGGAAATTGTGGAAAATGTAGCATAAATCTCATGGGAATAAAAGTGAGATGAAAAATCCCTTACGAAAACTCGGGAGCCTAACGACGCAACATAAAACTTCCAAAAATGGATTGATGAAATAAAATAGGGTCTCTCATCATATTAACATAAAGTTTACAGAAAGAGGAATATAAAAGAACATCCCCCAACATAACAAATAGGAGCTTAAAATAAGTGACATAAAGGAGAGGACTTAAAAAGAAAGAGAGAGGTTAGATCTCTTACGAAAATTCGGCAGGCTAACGACGCCACTCAAAACTTCCAAAATGGATTGATGAGAGGAAATAGGGTCTCTCATAATATGAAAATAATAAGTAAAGTAGGAGTAATATAAAAGAACATCCCAATCATAAGAAATATGAGATTAAAAGTAATTACATAAAAGAGTGTACTTAAAAAGAAGGAGAGGTGTAGGATCCCTTACCACAAGTCCAACTTGTCTTGTTCGTTTATTTATATTCCTAAATAATAAACTTTGGTCAATTAATAATTGCCTAAGTACCTCCTTTAAAGATTATTATTAAGTTAATATCACATATTATAATGTTATAATAATTGTTTAATAATGTTAGTTCATATCAGTCGTTTTTGCCGATGTTTGGTACATGAGTCAAAAATGAACTTGTTTGAAAAAAGATTGCCCATGTAGTTATAAGTAAATAATTTCCAGAATAGTATTAATGATTAAAATATCATATATATCCATTAAATATTAATATTATACTATTCCATATCATTTGGAGATAAAAAAATGAAAAGCACGGTTCATGGAGACGGTAGGCCGTACGTATGCATGAACGCTACTTTCATTTTTTTGTCATATTAATGGAATTAAAAAAAAATGAGATATATATATATATATATATGTTATAATTACAGAATGATATCCATAATTTATATGTAATATATTACATATATATCCATTATATAAATGTACTTATAATATTACATAACTTTTTGAGATAAGAAATGAAATGTACCGTTCATGGAGACGGTAAGCTGTACGTACACATGAACGCTACTTCCATTTCTATTTCATATTTAATGGAATTAAAACATAATGATACATAATATTATTTTAATTCCAGTATGGTATCATATATAATATCATTAAATATATCCTTTATAAGTACCACATATGGTATTAACGAATCAAATCACTTTGAGGGGGCGATAGTCCGCACTTCCTTAAATGAAGATATCACGTTTACCCATAATGGAAACCATAAAGGTATGCCATAAATGAAAAATAAAGAATCTTAAGTAAAACATAAACATATTAGATATCATATATAAATATAGTGTCATCTTAATGGCCACCATTTAAGGTGTTAGAAGAATGTTGAACAATCATCGTTTCGGGAGGCAGAAATTCGCCATCCACGGAAACAATATGTTCTTTAACCATTAGATGTAGGTGTGTGTAAGTGTAGCTCTAATAATTCTTATAATAACATCCTATTATATTGAATATACTGGAGTTTTTACAAAATAAATGAATAAAAAGAGTTTAGGGGGTTGGAGAGGCAAAATAAAACAAAAGGACTCAAGTGAAGACATTACCTTAAAATCGGGTAACTCCCTTTGGTTTGAGCTCAAAGGCTTCCTTGGGAAGACTTCTGCCCAAAGTGAGGCTTAAAGGAGTAAGAGAGGGACGTGGAGAGATGAAATGGGTAGGGGTTGGCTGAGACAAAGGCTTTTGAAGTGTGGGTAAGGAGGTAGAGGTGGGGGCCTTTTATAAGAGGAGAGGAGTGACACTCTTGTAAAGTTACAAAATGTTACTTTATTTTCAAAAGAGTTTCGGATTTTAAAGGTCCCAAATTGATGTATTTCGAGGATAAGGTGATAAGGGTTCTAAATACACCCATCCAATAGGTTTTGGACATGTGTAGGTCTTATATTTTACATTATCTTTCAATTTTTTTTAAATCGTTAAATAATGAGGTCATCGCTGCATCATCATGATGTCATAAATAATTTAATTTATTTAATTTATAAAAATTATAAAAAAAATACTATGATGTAGGAAATATTTTTATATTTTCAATGAATATTTATAGTCAAAAATATGACTTGTATAACCCCATGTAAAAATTATTTTAGTAAAACTTCTCATGATTGTGTCATTTTTACTTTAACATTAAATAAAAAGATATTTATGTCATTTCCCAACCAAAGTGGCTCAATGGGGTCCCCAAGTTGAACCATGGATTGTATTGGTAAGACATGAAACATCCAATGAGGGTATAACATGTGTCTAGGCCATTTCATTTTATTAAAACATTATTCTTACCATAAACTACACTAATTACCTCTAATCGCGATTAAAAACTTAATAAGTTACTATTCACCAAAAAAATATTTTAATCTCATTGAACCACATTTTACTTATTAATAACAACTATGTATGTAGGATTTTTGAAATTAAAAACACAAAAGTGGTAAAATTTCATTTAAACGAAAAATCTGTTTTTATAAGTACCACTTAGTGGTTTCACTATTCATCAAAAATTGAAGTTTTTCAGAAAAATACCAAAACTTTACCCTAAGCTATATTTGATATTAAGAATTCAAAAATGAATTCCATTTTACAAAATTCACAACATATAATTTGCATTAATTAATTTAATAATTAATTCCCGCTGTCAGAGCAAATAGCGTGTTTTTATGAAACAATAAGTATCAAAAGATTGACAGTAGTTTAAGTCCGATTTCAAAGTGAAATTAATTCCAACAGACACTATTGGATTAAATGGTAAAAATATATTATAATTTCACTTTAAAACCAATTCAAAAGATAATCTAATCATATAAATAAATTAGATTAAAAAGAGGTTTTGAATTAAAATACAACATTTTACACTATTCATTAAAAAAATGAACTTTATCGGAAAGATACAAAAAATTTACACAAAGTAAATTTTGATGTCCCAATTCTTAATAAGAGTTTTATTGGTCCAATAGAATGTAGAAGAGTGAAAAAAACTATATTTAATGATGGTTCACCATCAAAAGGCGATAAGTGAACCTTTAGTGAAAACTTGGGCATATACGCCTAAAATTGAATTCTTTCTGTATTTTAAGCCTTTATCTTTTATTGGATAAATGTAAAAACATTTAAAAACATATATAATCATATTTTAGTTATTTATATCCATTCCCAACAATAAAAAGGCTACATGTTAACTACCATTTAAAATAATATTATTTTATTATTAGAGTGCAACGTAAGATTCTCAAGAAACTCGTTGTTGCATGTTGGGTACGCCATCGAGCATAGCGTCCCCTTTAAAGTCATATTAATATTTTATTCAAAAATATGGATAAATATGAAAATGTCATATTCTTTATTTACCTGGGGTGTTACACAAAGAATCCTTTTCATTTATTTCCTTCCTGGGGTGTTATTTCATTAAAAAAATCATATTCATAGATCATGTAGAACCACCTTCACTGGTTCATATTAAGATCCTTTACTATGAATATATAATTAATATTTAATGATCCATATATATGTCACACTTTTATCCAAAGATATAATGTCACAAAATATGTAATGTGAAGAAAACTGAAGCCAATTCTAGGTCATGAGATGGGTAGTTTTGATCATGGATATTTAATTAGTGGGGTGAATATGCAATCATTTATTCATGATTCATTAGTATACAACCAAATCCCTTTTTGTATTTAACTATGTAGATCTTAAACCCTTCCACAATAGCGGGTAATGTGATCATAAGTGTATTAATAATAATCCTTTTAAAAGCTTTAAATCTTTCTTAACATTAATTATACCAGACAAATATTAATATTTTTTGAGTTATCATAGTTAATGGGACTATCAATCATGGAAATTTTCTCATAAATATATGATAACAACAAAATAATCCAATTAAACTAAAAATTTAAGTCACAAATGTTGGAATTTTCCATATTTTAATTAATAATCCATAGATATGCCTTTATTGGTGATGACATTCTCTATTAATTTTATATGATCCATACAGAACACATATTTACTATACTTCACACATAACATTTTATTTCTCAAGGCCATCAGTAAAACATTAAAATTCTTTTAATATTCCTCCTTAATTTTGCTGTAGATAAGAATATATTCAATAAATATTACCAAAAAATTATCAAGTTAATCCCTATGGACTCTATTGATATATTTCATGAAGTTACATGGAGCATTATAGAGTCCAAATGGAATCACTATGAACTCTGGGTTCTCAAAAAATGTATAAATGGAATTATTAGGGCTGTCATCATTCTTCACTTGTAAATTATAATATCCAAACCAAAGATCCACCTTAGAGAAATAGTTGGAACCACATAGATGATAAAACAAGTCATCAACTCAAGGAAAAGGATCTTTATTCTTCATCATGATCCTTTTGAGTTCATGATAGTCAATTTAGGGACATATTGACCCACCCTTCCACTTCATAAAGTGGATTAGTGCACCCCATGGTGAAGGAAATGGGCGTATAAACCCTTTTTCTATATTATGTAGTATATTTTTCTTCACCTCTTCAAGTTCAATATTATCTATTCTATATGGATTCTTGGATATTGGAAAATATTCAGGTATAAGGTAAATTGAGAACTCAATATCATGGATTAGAGGAAGACCAAACAATTCGTGGGGAAATACCTCATCACATTCCCTAAAAATGGGTACGTCTTCAGCAGTAGTCCTTCCATTAGTCTCCATCATTTGATCATGATACACTTTCTTATAATAAAATAATATCAATTATTGAGATGATGAAACCAAAAGAGATTCATTATCCACCTTACACATGTATGAAATTAGAGAAAAATTCATGATATAAAGAGTGACTTCTTTCTCTTGGAAATTTATGTTGGCTCAATATAACGAAATCCAATACATTCCCAGAATTTCATCAAATTCTATAAAATAGAGTATAAATACCCTTGATTAATAAATATGGATATTACATCATTATAGATGAATATTCATCACATTACAAAATGACATACCCGAGGACCATAAAAGTTTAGTTCCTTTGGAAACATAGAGAAGAATATTATAACTTGGTGAAAGATCATTAGTTTTTACCACCAATATCTTCCCATTTAGTACTCCTACTTAAAACATTTATTCCTAACTCGAGGGAAAGAAACAAAAGAAAGGATGATCTAAGATGCTCAGAAATAGTAAATAAATGAGATATGTAATCAAAAAATAATAGTAATGGTATGATAACATGAGAATAATATTTTAAGATCATACCTTTCATATCAAAGATCATATTCATGAGTCATGGTATAATGTTTTGAAGATCATAAGACATGATTCAAAAGGTAATCAAAGGACAATTCCCATATGGGAATGACATAGTAATAAGTCATAGATTTGTGAGATATACATAATCAAAGAAAATAATATGTCATGGAAATCCACCAAGACCTTCATATTAGTTAAGTCTTGGGCTGACCACACATGTTCTTGTGTTGTTATTGAGATGACCACCCTTGTACCCTCCTTTGTAGGCATATCAAGACCACTAATGTAACCTGAATTACATGCTTGGATTGACCACCAATGTACCCTCCTTTAGAATCGAGGGAGGACAACCCTTGTACCCTCCTTTATAGGATTGTGCCGAAATCTCATGCACCCTCCATTACTGGCATGGTTTGACCATAAGTTTACCCACCTTTAAAAGCCTTGGATAACATCACATGAACCCTTTAATCTTGTAGAGAATTTATCTTTACACAATGCATTGTAGGGAGATTTAGTTCCCACTAATCACATAATGAAATCATTCATTTATGTGAAATGAGATAATAAAACATTCATCATATCATGACCCATAAAAATAGATGGGTCTAAAACACATCATATCATAAACCATGAAATGAAATAGGTATCATAAATAGTTCATCATATCATAACCTATAGAAAACATACATGATTATTAGTCATTTCATCATAGAATAACCCATGAAAGAATGTGGTTTTCATAAGATTTTTATAAAGGATTAACATGTTGAAGGGGAATGAGCTTCATAAACATCATTTCATCTTAAACATAAACTATTCAAAGAAATAATATGAATTGTGTAATTGGATCATTTCCCTTGTAAATTGTATACTATATCACATGGAGTCATCTTTCTACAAGAAATTACTTTTTTACTTTTCAATAATTGGGAAAAGAAATTATTAAAATTATTACATTAAAGGGGGTTGAAGTCATGAAGTCCAAGGTCATCTACCATTACAATGAGCATAAATTAATTCAAGATAGATCCAATACAAAAATAGAGAATGATTGACCCATTATATTCTCCCTTTCTGTCCAAAGAACTTGTATAAAAGATGTCTTTCATCCATGTGTGACTAACCGTAATTCCTCGATTGATGAACTTTATGTAATTACAGATAAGGTACGCCAAATCCCATGCTAGAAAAGATTTTCCATGATAAAGATAATCCAACATTTTAGATTAAAATTCAACCTACATTATGTTAATTTTTTAATAATGACACATGGAAAGGCCACTCACCATAGAACTGGCTTCAAATCACATATAATTTAATATGTTATAGTATGTGATGAATTCGAAGAGAACCGAGCCTCTTCCATCACCCACCTTTTTAAATCCTCTCATTTCCCATCTAAACATGATCCAATAACATTGAAATTTAGAATATTATTTTAGGGATTCCATCATACCCACTTCCCGATACTATTTATTTTAATTTAATCTGCATGAAACACCACATTGGGAATAATACCATGTTGAGAAAAATAATTTCCCCCACCAGAAATGAGGGCCCCATGTTCTACCACCAAAGATCTCAAACACATCTATATTAAATGGGGAGGGTAATAAATTCTTTCCCTTTCATTTATTCTCACATCCGAGATAATCAAACATGTCATAGAACATATCATTCCCCCTTCCATTACATCAGTTCCATTTTGATCTGCACCATGAAACAAGGAACACATGAACTAAATTATTAAATATCTGCTGATAGAGACTCCCATACATTTACAAATAAAACACCAAATGAAATGTTCCTAGTTCCTATTGAAAAATAGATTCTTGGATTTTCTTGGATTAGAGCAGCGCAACACCAATAGCGAGAACCAAGGATAATCCCTTTCATCTAAATATTTTCATTGATAGGTAAGTCTTGATTTCTCAATTGACAAACCTAAATGTTCATTTGTTGAAGGTATCATCTTTCACAAAAGGTTTTATTCCAAAAAATTAATATTTTTTCTGAAATGAATCCAATCATGGTAATCCATACATGAAAATTTCCCAGATGATGAAACAGTAAAAGAAAATATATTTTCTCATCAACTAGAGTGATATTCATGATGATATAACTTTGATAGTTTTCCATCATATATCTCATTAAGACAAGTAATAATATTTGTTCCCTCAATGATTTTTTTTTGTATGAGATATCCCCGAAAAGATAGGGAGCCACTAGAATAGTTATCAATCTAGAAGTCAATTTCTCTACATCTCACCACCCGCTGAACCATATATTTCAAGTCTTTAATTAATAAATCATACTCATTATGAGACTTAAATTTATTCTATTCATGGATTCCCACTCTCCCATGTTGTCTTCATATATATTAATATCATTAACTTGTGCATATAATATTGACATTGAGGATTTCCCATGCTAATTTTTTATGCATGGCTTGCATTGCTTCCAAAACATTGCACAACTAAATTCCTTTTCCAGAAATGGGTTTATTCAACCTCTTCCAGGGGTCCCAATTTCATCTATAATTATAATTTACATACCAAATTAATTTTATATGGTTTTTTTCAATTTATTTGATCATCACATTGGGTACGTTAATAATTGAAAAATGTTAATACGTATTGAGGATAGAAATCCATTCTAAAAATTGATACGATCTCAAAATGAAAGAAATTGGGTTTTTCAAGTTGATAATGTTCCCTTTGATCAGGTTAATAATAAAAACGAACATAACCTTTTTAATTACTCTACTCAATATATGATCCCTGAAATATTTCATGGGTTTTTTTAAAATTTAATCCTAGGATTATGTTGAATAAGTCATCTACATTGGCATGAGCATTTTTTGAGATATACATATTTCAATTCTATTGGTTGATCATTTTTAACTTTGGTTCTCATAATCCTTCATGATTTTTTAAATACATCAATGGAACTAAGAATATATTTCTTGAAAAATATAATTTCATCAACAAAAATTAAATGGGGAATGATGTTGTTATGAGATATATTACTTTTTGTTAAGATAAACGTCTATTACAACACATGTTTGAGATTCCTAGTGAGTGAATCTTAGAATGGGATGAATAGGATATGATAAACTGTGTCACATTTCATTAGAAAACACACCATTAAGAAAAATCAAACCCCCTTCAACATAAATGATATGGATTTCCATCATGAGGGGTATGATATAAAGATCATGTAGAAAAACCAATCATTGAACCTTAAGTTCCTTAGAACTCTTTTAATAAATCACCATTCAATAATATCATGCATTTTAACAAGAGAAGTATGTGATTAATTAGTTTTACTTATTACAAATGTCCATTTTACAATTTAAATTAAAAAATGTTTCACTATTTTCTATTTAACTACATATATAAAATCTTTTTAGGGATATTCAATAGAATATTAAGACCTATCATTATAATTCTTATTTTAGAGGAACAACATGGCTTAATCTAAGGAAAATCCTTCAAGGGTTACTGGTGATATCAAATTAGATGGATGATGACATGGAAAAATTATTATGTAAAATAAATATTATTTGAAAATAACTTTTTGGGACATAAATTATTTTCAAAATAATTTTCTTTGAAGATCACATTGAAAACTTATTTAGGAAGATTTGAAACCCATTTTAAAAAAATATCAAAACATAAAAAAAATTCATATATATTTTCATTATAATGGTATTGAAATATCATTGAGAAAAATTGAAAACATTTTTATAAATATGTTTTTTAATAAAACATATTTACAACCGAAGAGAAAAATAAGGTGATATTTTCATAAAAACCCATTATTAATTATATTATCTAAAATTAGTGGAAAAATGGAAACATTAATTAAATATTAACTAATTAATAAAAGGATAAGAAAATTCATAAGAAATTTTGAAATATAGATTATAATATTACTTCAATGGAATCATAAACATAACTAATCCTGATAAAAAATGATATTTTAACAATAAAATCTTACCACTTTGGTAACTTTGAATCATAATCCCTACGAAATAATAACATTAAATTAATCATCAAAAATAATTAAATGAAGTATAATAATTAAATAACTTATCAATCGGTCAGTATATACAACTCATTAATAAGTATAAGTGAATAATAAAACATGTATCTCAAAGAAGGAAACTTGAGACAAAATTCTCTTAAATATTTGGTAATTATTTAACCATAAACCCAATGAAATGGATATACTCAAACGGAAATGTAAATCCCAATAATAATTATTATAAAAAACATAAAATACATTTATTGGAATTATACAGACCATATATAAGAAATAAAGGGTGAACATGGATTTTGTCAAATAAAAAAGACAAGTGATATAGAAAACCCTTACTACTTTAGTGACATTGTAATCGTGATACCCATAAAAAATAAAATAAATTTAATCAATTAATATCATAAAATAAATATAATTCATTATATAACAAGAAATATGGATGTATATACACCACAAAAAATAAACATGTGGTGAATATGGCATAAGTCACGTAGAAATAGAAATGAGACAAGTATTCCCATTACCATAAATATTAACATCCTTTCTACAAATTCAATCCTCATGAAAAATAAAAATAAGTTTATTACTCATAAAACACTAAACCATATTAATATATTTCATACTATATAGGACTTATTTATGAAATTATATTACTTATTTATGAATAATACCATGTTAAAGTTATGTTCGGATTAATAATTGATTTGTTCTTCATATATATTTTGACATTCTATTTTTAGAAATCAAACTTAATAACGATTTCCTCATTTCCAGAATTTAAAACATGATATAAATACCATATATATAATCATTATATATATTTATTATAATATACATAATATTTAAATAATAAATGAAATACACCATTCAATGAGATGGTATGTCATATGTGTGCATGAACATTGTTTTCATATTCTTGTCCCCTTGAAATAATGAAGAGTAAATGATATATATTGTCATTATAGTAGTATTTTTATGTCATTTATATATCAAACATTTCTTTTAAAAACATTTTTAATACATTCTATGTAAATCATAAATGAATCACATCGCTTCGGGAGGCCGTAGTCCGCCATACACACGAATGAAATTTCCAATTCCCAAAAAATGGTAATAATGAAGGTAAGTGTTATATTAATATTAAATTAACATAGTAAAATAATAAATATCATATTTATAATTTATAAACTAAAAATAAATCATTACTCCCAACCTTTAAAGGTGGTAATGGAATAACGAATGATATCGGTTTGTGGGGAGGTAGTCAAATGTACACACGAATGATGATTGTGTATCCCATTTGATGGAAGTTTGTAAAGTTGTTGGTTGGAACCTTACCAAAATATATATAATTATATGTAATATAATGATGTTATTATTTAATCAGGATAAAATATAAATTAAGGGGTTTTAAGAATAAATAATGTAAAATGATTCGTCAATGAATATTACGGCTTCTTCGATTGTCTCCTTTTTTCACCAAAGGCCATCATTGGATGGATTTATATGAAATTTAAGGCTTCTGGATTAAGGGTTGAAATTTGTGAGTTTATATTTTTTGGTTATTAATGATACAAATGTATTAGATTTGTGACTAAGTTAGGGGTTTATTTCTCTTTTAAAATGGAGGAGGAGTAGCATTTTTGTAAATACCAAAAGGTAAACACTACTGTGAGGAATCACTTACATAATGTTCATAAAATAATGAAAATGATTAATAAGAGTTATTATGGTATAAATAAGTATATAAATGAGTTTATTAAATGTTTATAAGTCATTTACTATTATGTTTTATGTTTAGTCCCTTAGTAAACTCTTTCTACTCTTAATCATTGTGATTATTTTTAAAGGTTTTCACTAATCACTATGGTCAAAAACTATTATTTACTTATTAGAAATTATAAATTACTCTTATTTAATATATGTAATACATTATTCAAAATTCCAAAAACATAAGTGGAATAAATTGATATAAATTTAACCCCACATACGGGATGAGACAATAAGTTCATAATGTGAAAATGTTCAATGGATTGAAATGTTTTTATACCCAACTTTTTTGAAATTGATTCCAATTTCATAAATTGGATTAATATATTTAATATTCATATAATAAAATATATAACAAATAATTTAATTACATAAATAGTTTGAAAAATGTATTTTTTATTTAAAATTCTGTATTTTTCACTATTGATCCAAAAATGAAATATTTCATAAAAATAACAAAAATTTACCCTAAGATAATAATGATATTAATATTAAAAAATAATAATAATTTTTTCAAATATAATTTTTATAATAATAAATAATTATATTTAAAATAATCATGTAATTTAAACAGGTTATTACTACTTTTAGAAAAATATATCTCCTTATAAGAAAAATTAGAATTATTCATATCTTTATTATAGAAATCAAATAATATAAATGTTAAATAGTTTATTTAATATAGTATATTTTTGTATATTTTTCCAAAATAAATCATCAATATTTTTTTGGTTTAATTAATTTATATAAAACATGTTTGTTCATAGAAAAAGTGTATTTTATAAAAGAAATTACTTTATTTTCAAATAGTTCTTACTCTCATTTATAGTTAAATAGTAACCAAGAAATTAATATTATATATGTGTGTTAACCATATTTTAATAATTTATTTAATCTTATTCATAACATTTATTCCAACGAATATGTGATATATATAATAATATTTTAATAATAATACAAATAGTATATTGTAGTGTTGTGTGTAATAAGATGTAATGTCTTGTAATTTCCATATAATTTTTTTATTAATATGGAATTATATCGAGTACTCAAAATCTGATGGTGTGCGATTCTGAGGCCTAGAGTGCCTGGAATGATCCATTGAAGTTTTGTTAAGCTTTAATTAGCGCGTGTAAGCAGTTTTCATGAAAAAGTTGAATAACTATTAAATGGATTCCCAGATCAGAAATCCGAGGGAACTTTTGCGTTTAGGATTGCAGGTTTACCCTAGGTACGACTTATGTTTAGTCGGCGCGGGCCTCCTCTGAGAAAACCAGAAAATGACGTAACTGTAAATAAAATAATTAAATAAAGTTATTTTATTTTTCAAATCATTATAACTCACGAACGCTAACTCAGATTACAAATCTGAGACCACTGCTGAACTGGTGAAGGTATGCTTTCTTTAGGCAAATACTAACATTGGTCAGTGCGAGCCACTAGTGAAAGTTAGTTTTTGGCCATAAATAAAATAATTATGTGACAATTATTTTATTATAAAATATATTACTTTTAAACGGTAACTCAGATTGGAAATATGAGATTACCGTTAGGTTTGTTGGGGCGTTTTTTCACTTAAGAAGAGCCTATCATCGACCGGTGTAGGTCGAGGGTGGTTGTTAATAATTTTATGAATTTTTTTTGGGTATGTTTAGTAAACACGTGAGAGGAATTTTCTAACTTTTGAACTGGTGCTCAGATTAAAAATCTAAGGGCATCGTTGAATCCGTAGTGATGAGATTTTCTTAAGGGAGGTTTTACTTTTACCATAGTAGGTCCTGAGAAAATGTTATGTTTTTTAACATTTTTAAAAAAATGAAATAAAATAATTTTATTATTTTATCCTCCAACAGACAAGAAAATGGGTGGGGCCAGCGATGTGTCAAGGCAATAAATGGATTGACATGCCAACCCTAAGTAACAACGTCGTTGGGGATTTAGGAATCTTCCTAATTGATGAGCCCCATTAAATTCTAACGTCGTTACTTACCCTCCCCCTATTCTATATATACGGAACTTGGTGAGGGGATTCAGCACAGATTCACCAAGAAACAAAGTGCTAAAGGAGATCCGCAATGCCATACCCTTAGAGAATGCAGTCCATCCTAGCGGGAGGTGACGAGCGACACCGAACCACAAACAAAAGGACGGAGTGCGTCAACCATTGTTGGGAACCGGTTGCGGGAAGGAAGAATACGATCCACCTTGAAGCCGAAGACACTCTCCAACGAGATTTGAGGTAGGGGGTTTCTTCATTTATGATTTCTAAGTGAATTCCCTCTTCCCCGTTCTTGAATAAAAATAATAATGTTGGTCAACCGACAAAAGGGTTTACCCGTGATTCATTCGTCATTCCTCGAGGTTGTTGCGGGGAATCTTGGGGGGTTTATCTAGTTGTTTAATTAAATTGTTATTAAAACATTAAACCCCCTCATGTTATGAGATAATGCGGAGGGCGCGAGCCTAATGAAACTGGCTGTAACCCTCCACTATATTTGTTAGACCCTTGTACATCCATGGAAGACCGACAGTGTGAAGACACTGACTGACTATGTGGTGGATTGCACGTCGATGCATGCCGCTAGAGGAGGCCACAACAGAGAGCCGTAGAAGTCATCAGAGCGGCCGACACCAGCCAACCATGGAGGAGGTGTGGCGTGTCATCGCATGCCGTTAGTGTGCAAGGTTCCGTAGCTCATCAGCTGCGGCATTCAGAGAAGGCAGCCGGCTCATCGGCCGGCCGTGGAAGGGAAGGGCAGCTCGCGGTCGCACGCCGCTGGTGAGCAGAAGACCGCGGACGAAGACTCATTGGGGGAGGTGGAAACCGTGCCTCTGGAAGGTTCCATAGCGACCGATCGTTTCCCCCGATTCATAAACCGAATGGCCTCCATGCCATTCAGAAATATGAGAGACTGGGGGGTTACACCCCCGCGTTAGACTGAACCGGGCCTCTTCCCTTAGAGCGTTCCACTGCCCATGGACCGGGCCACCGCCCTCAGAGTGGGCCGTCGCACTCGGACCGGACCACCACCCTCGGACCGGGCTACCACCCTCGGACCGGGCTACCGCCCCTAAACTGGGACGCCACCCTTGGACCGGGCCTCCGGGCTCAGACCAGGCCACCGCCCTCGAAGTGGGTTGCTGCCCTTGGACCAGGTCGCTACCCTCGGAGCGGGTCGCTGCCCTCAGAGTGGGTCGTCGGCCCACACTGGCCAGGCCAACCTTTCGGGCTGCCCCTCTTGTGGTCCAGACCGGTCATCGGCTCAGTGGGATGAGTTCACCTCAGCCTAGCCCAGACCAGGTCAGTCTGTGTCGGTCCGACTGGGTCAGACCCAACCTGGGCCCTATTGAGCCCAAAAACATTCAAAGGACATTATCTTGAGAATCAGATGCACGTTTGATGAATCGTCTATGGTGTTGGGACACTTGGAGTGATACAGTCCTTTTTTACATAGTCCATCAGTGTTTTTGGAGAATCTTGGAATATAGCCGGGTTGGATCGCACCCAAATCCAACAGGGCCCTCGGCACAGAAATTCCTATAACGCACAGACTGGGTGTCTGATTGATGCACCGTCTATTGCATTGGAAACCATATGACATGGCAGTTTATCAGGTAACATTGTTGTGAGACTTATTTTTGGTTGAGATGTGACTGATGTCTTGGGGATTAGTTCTCCCAATCGCACTACATATGTAACCCTGTGACTGGGTGAGACCTGACGACTGCTGACTTTTTGACTCGGAGTGACTCGACATCCGCAGAATGCGATGGGGTGGAGTAACTTAGCAGGACACATTGGGGGGGGGGGGGGGGGTGGTTCTGTGTGACCTGGAGGGACACTGCGAGGAGAGGTCGTGGTACACGATGGGGAGGAGTACCTTAGAAGACCACATTGGGGGAGGGCTGTTCTGGGTGACCCGGCAGACCCGCGGTAAATGATGGGGAGGAGTACCTCAGCAGTTCAGGGTTAGTGGGAAGTTCCATTGTGACATGAGGCAGACCCACTGTACTCGAAATAGGAGGAGTTCTCTAGTAGTTAAGGCATTCGAAGAGGTGAATGTGGATGTTACTTGTTACTACCTATATAATAAATCCTGGTGTGAGCTGTATTTACTTTGTGCTTGTGATTGAGGTTATTCTATGTGGTAATTTATCTATGTGGTACTTTAACTTCATGGTGTTACCCTGTGGGTTTTCTTTGTGGAACTCTAGGATACCTTCAGTGTCTCGAGGACCCTACTATGTATCGTTATACTCACCCCTACATGGGCTTCACCTGTACCATGTTGTGTCTTGTGAAGATGACGAGAAACTGGACTGAGGCTTGAGGGATCCATGACTAGGCAGTACGTGGAGGATATGGGTAGACGTGGAGTGCTGAAGAGGTGATATGTAACTACCCTTATATTAGTATCCTCGTAGGACAACCCTACAACTATTTTCCCTTTTTCAATTGTATAAATCTTTCAGTAGTACTTGTACTTTTATAGTTGGGCTTGTTTTCTTGCCCCTTTTTGTTTTAGCCCTCTTTTTACTACATCAGTTTACTTCACCATTTCTTCTTGTTTTGTTATCGTACCACATGTTTGTACAGGTTTAATGGTAATTCCTTCCAGTTTTAGGGAATACACCTTTCGGTGCTAGTCGCCAGCCACTGGGCTATAGAAGGCGGGCTTAGGGTAGTGACGGAACGAGTCCTGGGGGACGGGTCATGACATATGAGATGAGATTTTTTTCACATGTGACACGATCTATGATCAGTGTTTCATTTATTGCAACATTAACATGTTTTTGAGTTTAAAGAATGATTAACTTTTTGAAACATGCAATAAAATACATCAATGATTTTAATTTATAAAAAAATCATAAAAATCAAGGTGTTGCCCCAATTAATATGAGTTTCCCTTCCAAAATTAATCTTGGTCATAACTCTTTTAATATTTTAATATATTTATCATAGAATCCCACATTATAAAAATGAATGCTAAAACATCCTTTAAAAGGGGAATATAAAAAAAATAATTGTTCCCCAAATTAAATCATAATGGGATTTCCACATAAGAGGACATAGGTTGAAGGTAAGGAAGTGAACATGGATGAAAAGTGTAAATAATTATAATGAGTGATTGAGTAAATTGATCATAAGAATGTAAATAGTCACTAGAAAGTTAAAGGAATCAAAACTAAAAAATCATTGATGATTTATAACACCATCAGGTCACTAAAAATTAATGTATTATGATAATTTCTGTCAATATCCTTTTCCTAGAGTTTATAAAGTCCCTTTCAATCTTGAAACAAAAGGAAAAAAATTTACTTCATTTAATTCAATTTGATTAGAAAAATAGATGGGTGCTAAAATTTATGAAAACAATACCAAATTAATCCCATTAATTTTTCGAAGAAAAAAAACAAATCCTTAGAAGAGTTTAAGGAAAAAAACGGATGACTCTAGGGGATTAGGCGATTCCATAGACAATAAAATGGTACACAGACTACCACTCTGTGTCACGGATAGAATCTGGTCGCCATCAAAACTGGCTCTGGACCCAGCATGAAACAAGGCCTAAAGGGCCTTCCCAATCCCCACGGGCTAGAAAAAGTGCCTTGGTATCATAAAATGATGTTTGTAAATGATTTACCCAAGTTTATAAACATTAAACAACAAACAATCTCAATAAAACAAATCTGGATTTTTCAACCAAAACCTTTTTTTACAAAATTTATTAACTGAATTACATAATTTAAAGAAATTTTAAATGACAAAAACAACTAATGAAACCCACAATGGATAGAACAAGAACCATCCTCATGGAAAGAGGAACCACCCCAAGTCATTACCACAAGACATCACCACGGAGGACCTACTAGAAATCCTATCCACTGGCACTAAAAACTGCACCCAAACCTGTGACAGAAATAACCAAGTCTATATACAAAAAATGAGTAAGTAGATGTAAAACCCTAGGTAAATAAAGAATATGAAATTTTTATATTTATCCCTATTTGTGAATAAAATTTTAATATTAATTTAAATGGAATTATATGCTCGATGGCTTACCAAATACGCAACAACGAGTTCCTTTGAAATCTTACGTTGCACTCTAATAATAAAATAATTTTATTTTAAATGGTAGTTAACACCTAGCCGTTGTAATGAGGGTAATGAACAGAACTAACTAAAAAATGATTATATATGTTTGTCAATGATTTTTACTTTTTACAATAAATGTTAGAGGATGAAAAATGCGAATGAAACCAATTTTAAGCGTAAACATTCTAATATTCTTTAAAAGGTCGATTAACTGCCTTTTGATGGCGAACCTATTTTAAATCCACTTTTTGAAAATTTTATGTGTTATATTTTAAAAAATAAAATTCTTCTTTATAATTGGGACATCAAAATTTACTTTGTGTAAATTTTTGGGTTTTTTCCGATAAAGTTCATTTTTTAATGAATAGTAAAAAATGTTGTATTTCAATTCAAAACCTCTTTTTAATCTAATTTTTCATATGATTATATTATCTTTTTAATTGGTTTTAAAGTGAAATTATAATATATTTTTACCATTTAATCCAATATTGTTCATTGGAATTAATTTCACTTTGAAATTGGACTTAAACTAGTGTCAATCTTTTAATAGATATTATTTCATAAAAACACGCTATTTGATTTAACAACGGGAATTAATTATTAAATTAATTAATGAAAATTATATGTTTTGAATTTTGTAAAATAAAAATCATTTTTTAATTCGGAATATCAAATATAGCCTAGGGTGAATTTTTGGTATTTTTATGAAAAACTTCAATTTTTGATGAATAGCGAAACCACTAAGTGGTAGTTTAAAAACTGATGTTTCGTTTAAATGAAACTTTACCACTTCTGTGATTTTAATTTCAAAAATACAACATACATGGTTTTCATTAGGATTTAAAATGTTGGTAAATGGGATTAACATAATTTTTTTGGTGAATAGTAACTTTTAAGTTTTTAATCACGATTAGAGGTAATTAGTGTAATTTAAGGTAAAAATAATGTTTTAATAATATGAAATGACCTTGACACATGTCCTACCATTATTTTTTGAGTCATGGTCGACCAAGACAATCTATTGGTCAACTTGGGGTCCCCATGGAGCTACTTTGGTAGGAAAATGACATTAAAACCTTTTTATTTAAAGTTAAAAATAAAAGGTCACAAACATGTGTTATTTTACTAAAAAATTTTTTACATGGGGTTATACATATCATATCTTTGACTATAAATATTCATTATAAATATAAAAAGATTTCCTACATCATGATAGTTTTTTATAATTTTTAGACATTAAATAAATTAAATTATTTATGACACCATGATGATGCAGCGATTGCCTCATTATTTAACGATTTAAATAAAATAAAAAGATAATGTAAAATCTATGACCTAGACTTGTCAAAAACCTACTGGATGTGTGGATTTCAAACTATTATCACCTTATCCTCTATATATAGAATTTTGGGACCTTTAAAATCCTAAATGCATTATATAATAATGTTACTTTTCAAGACTTTCCAAGAGTGCCCCTCCTCTCCTCTTATAAAAGGCCCCCACCTCTACCACCTTAACCACACCTCTCAAGCCTTTGGATCGGCCAACCCATGCCAATTTTGTCTCTCCACATCCCTCTCTTACTCCTAGAAGCCTCACTTTGGGCATATGTCTTTCCACGGATTCCTTTGAGCTCAAATCAAAAAGAGTTACCCGATTTAAAGGTAAATTCTTCCCTAGTGTTCTTTTGTTTTATTTTGCTTCTCCAACCCCCTAAACTTTTTTTATTCCTTTATTTTGTAAAAAAAAATGTGTCTTAAATATACTTGGATGTTGTTATAAGAATTATTCGATCTACACTTACACACACATCCGTCTAATGGTTAAATAATATACTATTTCTGTGGATGGCGAATTACTGCCTCACGAAACGATGATTGTTCAATATTCTTTTAACACCTTTAAAGGTGGCCATTATGATGTCACTGTATTTTATATATCATATATACTGTATTTATGTTTTCTATATGATTCTTTATTTATATTTAAAACATACCTTTATTCTTTGCATGTTGTGAAAATGTGATAATTTCATATGAGGAAGTGTGGACTACCGCCCCCTCAAGGGATGTGACTCGTTCATGCAATACATGGAATGTATAAAGAATGAAATTAATGAACATATGTGACCTATATAACATATATATTATACTGTAATTATAATATATATATATCATTTATTTTTAATTCCATTAATATGACAAAAAAATGAAAGTAGCGTTCATGCGTACGTACGACCTACCGTCTCCATGAATGATGCTTTTCATTTTTTATCTCCAAATGATATGGAATAGTATAAAATCAATATTTACTGGATATATATGATATTGTAATCATTAATACTATTCTGTAAAATATTTAATTATAACTACATGGGAAATCATTTTTCAAACAAGTTCATTTTTTACTCATGTACCAAACATCAGCAAAAACGTCTGATATGAACTAACATTATTAAAAAATTATTATAACATTATAATATGTGATATGAACTGAATAATAATATTTAAAGGAGGTCCTTAGTAAATTATAAATTTACCAATGTTAATTATTCAGTAATATAAAGAAATGAACAAGACAAGTCGGACTTGAGGTAAGGGATCCTACCCCTCTCTTTCTTTTTAAGTACACTCTTTTATGTCATTCCTTTTAATCTCATATTTCTTATGATTGGGATGTTATTTATATTACTCATACTTTAATTTTTATGTTCATATGATGAGAGACCCTATTTTCTCTCATCAATCCATTTTGGATGTTTGGAGTGGCGCCATTAGGCTGCCGAATTTTCGTAAGAGATCTAACCTCTCTTTTTTTTAAGTACTCTACTTTATGTCACTTCTTTTAAGCTAATATATGTTATGTTGGGGGATGTTATTTTATTTTACACTTGATGTAAATTTTATTTAAATATGATGAGATACCCTATTTTATCTCGTCAATCCATTTTTGGAAGGTTTAAGTGGCGCCGTTAGGCTACCGAGTTTTCGTAAGGGATTTTTCATCTCATTTTTATTCCTGTGAGATTTATGCTACATTTTCCACCATTTCCTTTGAGTTTTGTATGTACTTCCCATTATTATACTCTTTGTGTAATATAATTTCATTTATGGGTATTTACATATTCATTGTATGACCATTCTTCAATGGGGTGTACGTTTTGAAAGTTACCCAAGTCGGTAAGGGAACCTTTCACCCTCCTCTTTTTAAAAGACTTCTTTTGTTATGTATTTTAATTCACATACTATTATGTTGGGATTTGTTCTTATATATCATTATTGATTTAAATTTTATGTCCAAGTGATGAGATACCCTTTTAATCTCTCATCGACTCATTTTCTGAATTTTGAAGTGACGCCGTTAGGCTATCGAATTTTTGCAAGGGAACTTCTTAACCCAATTTTGATTCTTTGGGATAAACTTGTACTACATGAATATGTTGTTATATTAATATGTGTTAATAACCTCTGATTTTTTTAGACGTAATATACACTTATATTTGGTGTATTCATTTGTCACACATAATCATGTAATTGATTTATCCTTAATCCAAGGATACCATCTTTGTATGGGACTTCGTCTCAATATCCTTTCATTAAGAAATATTTTTTTATACACAACCTTATTTTATACGGTGTATAAACCCCTTTGAATTTTATGTTTATCCAAAAGGAATCTTTTTTATACGAAGCATTTTACTAAACGACAAAAGGGAATGTTTTTGTCGTACGTATGCGGCGACAACGACTTCTCCGCCGCTGTGACCATTATTTGATTTTCGGTTTCCTCTACAAGACATACCTTTTTTTAAATGAAAAATAAATACCATGTTTTACTTTTATTTTATTTTGGTATTGAAAATGGTTTTAATAATTTTTTTATATGAATATGTTGTATTGACATCTTGTGATTGAAAAGTGGAAATGTTTTGTTTCCTTTATGCATGTTTTATGTGATACAATTATGTTATGGTTCAAGGGAATTATTATGAAGACGGGTGGTTCCGTGATAAACTAAGGGCGGGTGAGAAAATTATAGCTCTCCAATGCATTGGGTAATGCAAAGGGGTTAAATTTTAAGGTTTCTCCAAAGATATTTAGGGAATATACTGTGATGGGTATTCCAAACGTAACCAAGAGGGTTACTCCCTACGTAAGAATGTTATGAATGCCTCAAGTTACCTTTATGTCTTATGATTTCTATGATTTATTCATGTTTTGATGAGGTATGTTAAAGTGCTTATGTTTTATGAGTAAAGTAGGATTTCATTAATTCTTATGTATACATGTACTCATGTTTCCTTTCCATATTTTTATATCCCTTACTGATCTTTTTATGCTCATCCCAAGTTTTTGAAATGTTTTTCACAGGTCAAGGGAAAGGTAAATGATATGATGATAGTGTCATGGATGTGTCAAGAAAGAATCCATGTTTTATTTTAAATATGTTTCCGTTGATGGGAAAAAATGAATACTATCTTTTATGTAACCACTTTTTTTAAGTGTGGAATGTAATGCATGATTTAATATCTAATTCTCTAAAACTCTAAACCTGAAAAGATCCTCAATGTGAATTATTAATTTAATTCAATATTAATTAAGGTATAAGGTTGAGGCCTTATAGTTGGTATCAGAGGTCGGTTTAGACAATTTTAGGGATTAGGAGTTTTTGTTAGACACATGATTATTCCCTATATCTATTATTTCAGTTAAATCCTTGTTTTATAACTTTTTTCAGGTCAAGTAAAGTCAGTTACGAATGGAAGGAGAAGGATCTCAAACGACATTCCTATCTCTTCCTGATGACATGCTTTCAATAATTATTTCAAATTCATTTTCGGATGATTGTGAAACTTTTTCTAGCATACAAATCACTTGAAAGCAGTTGTTTGAGATATCAAACACCTCCACTATACCTCGTTATCATTGTGGATCATGGGTTGTTTTTAGACAAATACTATTTTCACAATATTCTCATATTTTCAAGAAAGGTAAATATTATCAAGTTATTTTCAAATATTTTACCTTATCACAAGAATTTGAAGCATATTATGATTTTAAAAATGGTGCTGAAGAAGGATACCCTTGAGCAACCTATTTATATTTTCTTTTAAAATATAGTCTCTCAGCACATACTTATGGTATTTTAAAACGACCAATAATATAAATTTTCAACTAAAATTCTGTCTGACTATTTTATAGAAATCATGTTTTATCAGATGTTTTGGAATTATATGTCATACATGATTATTTTCCAAAAATGTTTTTCTGTGAACACCCATATGAACCATGTTGTACAAGGTATATTTGGTTGGAGGAAGCAAATTATTTTGAAGGATCCCTAAATCATTGTTGTGATTCATGGGACTTCTACCTACGTGAGAAAGATGACAATGAAACTGAGTGGACGCCATGATCAAGGTTTGCTGTTATTCATTTTGGGAATCATTTTATTTTATCTTATGGTGGTGAAATAAGACTTCAAGAATTAATATGTTGAGATCATAACGAATTTGGATGAAAATGAGAGGTATAAGGAAACTACTGAGGTTAAAACATGTTAGGTTTATTTTTAGAGTTTTATAAAAAGGACAACACGTAGACTGTGTGACAACTGGTCGCATCAGACAAAGCTGTGGGAATCAAACCCACAACCAAAGTGTGAATTGTATTTATCGTCTACCACTGGACTACAAGAAGTTCCTGGTTAGTATGACTTATTATTTTTAGTTAGATGATTTTATAAATTAAGAGTAAGTTTATTTTGGGTTATCTATGGAAATTACTAACCTATCATGGAGGATATGTGATTAAGTTAATTACTTTTCAATATGAGACTTTAAGATCAATTGATGTTATTTGGAGATAAGTGTTAATTTGTACCTTGGAAGAATATGTGATTAAATCCTTCAAATATTTGGGTTTCAATATTAGTTTGGTTTAATTTGAAGAATTTTATGGACAAATTGATTATTGAATGGTCTTCGTTGAACTTTGGGTTTTGTTGGACAAATTTTGGAGATTAAGAATAGATTTTCTTTTTATAAAGGGTTATCCTTTTCTGGATTATCTGATCTTGTTCTAATAATTTTGGTTTTTGTATGGGTATAAAGACATGGGAAATATATAGTCCTCTTTTGTGGATTAGGTGATTCTATAGAAGTTTATTATAGTACTCTTAGTGTGAACAAGTCTTCCTAAATACTCATCATTTGGGGAAAGTATGAGTTTGTGTAAGAAATCTAGTAAAAGTTGAAAGTCAACATGACAAGTAAATATGTTTCCTTAAGATCAAAAATAAATTCCCCAATGAAAAGTAACTTAAAACAAAAATGTTGTCTATTAACTTTTCCTATTGGGGAATCGAATACCATTTAACCCACCACAAGTTTGTGATTTTCTTGTGGTTAACTTTCTCCTAAACATGTTTTCTGTCACTCTCCCTCAGAACATGACCCTTTGCTTTTTCTTCAATATCCATGTTTTTCTACATGGAATCCTAGTATGGGTTAACTCGGGTGACCTCTGTACTTCCCTTTCGTTCTTTTAAAGTGATTGTTTTACCGACTCTTGTTCTGATGTGGGACTTTCAATGATGTTTCCGAGCCCAATTTTAAAATTACGAGGATGCAATTCCCATATGGGGGGAAGGATGTAACACCCCAGGTAAATATAGAATATGAAATTTTTATATTTATCCCTATTTTTGAATAAAATGTTAATTTTAATTTAAAGGGAACACTATGCTCGATGGCTTACCCAATACGCAACAACGAGTTCCTTTGAAATCTTATGTTGCACTCTAATAATAAAATAATTTTATTTTAAATGGTAGTTAACACCTAGCCTTTGTAATGAGGGGAATGAAAATAACTAACTAAAAAATGATTATATATGTTTGTAAAATAGTTTTACTTTTTAAAATAAATGTTATAGGATAAAAAATGCGAATGAATCCAATTTTAAGCGTAAACATTCTAATATTTTTTAAAAGGTCGATTAACCGCCTTTTGATGGAGAACCTCTTTTAAATCCACTTTTTAACAATTTTATGTGTTATATTTGACAAAATAAAATTCTTCTTTATAATCGGGACATCAAAATTTACTTTTTGCAAATTTTTGGTATTTTTCCGATAAAGTTCATTTTTTAATGAATAGTGAAAAATGTTGTATTTTAATTCAAAACCTCTTTTTAATCTAATTTATTTATATGATTAGATTATCTTTTTAATTGTTTTCAAAGTGAAATTAGAATATATTTTTACCATTTAATCCAATATTCGTCATTGGAATTAATTTCACTTTGAAATTGGACTTAAACTAGTGTCAATCTTTTAATAGATATCATTTCATAAAAACATTCTATTTGTTTTAACAGTGGGAATTAATTATTAAATTAATTAATGAAAATTATATGTTTTGAATTTTTTAAAATAGACATCATTTTTGAATTCGGAATTTCAAATATAGCCTAGGGTGAATTTTTGGTATTTTTTTGAAAAACTTCAATTTTTGATGATTAGTGAAACCACTAAGTGGTAGTTTAAAAACTGATGTTTCATTTAAATGAAACTTTACCACTTCTGTGATTTGAATTTCAAAAATCTGACATACATGGTTGTCATTAGGATTTAAAATTTGGTTCAATGGGATTAAAATAATTTTTTGGTGAATAGTAACTTTTAAGTTTTTAATCGCGATTAGAGGTAATTAGTGTAATTTAAGGTAAAAATAATGTTTTAATAATATGAAATGAACTTGAAACATGTCCTACCCTTATTGGTCGAGTCATGGTAGACCAAGACAATACATGGGTCAACTTGAGGACCCCATGGAGCCACTTTGGTAGGAAAATGACATTAAATCCTTTTTATTTAATGTTAAAATTAAAAGGTCACAAACATGTGTTGTTTTACTAAAACAATTTTTACATGGGGTTATACAAGTCATATTTTTGACTATAAATATTCATTATAAAGCTAAAAAGATTTAATACATCATTATACTTTTTTTATAATTTTTAGACATTAAATAAATTAAATTACTTATGACACCATGATGATGCAGCGATTACCTCATTATTTAACGATTTATATAAAATAAATATATAATGTAAAATATAAAACCTAAACTTGTAAAAAACCTATTTTATGTGTGTATTTCGAACTATTATCACCTTATCCTCTAAATATATAATTTTGGGACCTTTATAATCTGAAATGCAGTTTATAATAATGTTACTTTTCAAGACTTTCCAAGAGTGCCCCACCTCTCCTCTTATAAAAGGTCTTCACCTCTACCACCTTAACCACACCAATCAAGCCTTTGGCTCAGCCAACCCCTGCCCAGATTGTCTCTACACATTGCTCCCTTTCTCCTAGAAGCCTCACTTTGGGCAGAAGTCTTTCCAAGGAAGCCTTTGATCTCAAATCAAAAAGAGTTACCCGATTTCATGGTAAAGTCTTCCCTAGTGTTCTTTTGTTTTATTTTGCTTCTCCAACCCCCTAAATTTTTTTATTCATTTATTTTGTAACAACACCAGTATCTTCAATATACTTGGATGTTGTTATAATATTTATTTGAGCTACACTTACACAAACATCCGTCTAATGGTTAAAGAACATACTGTTTCTGTGGATGGCGAATTACTGCCTCACGAAACGATGATTGTTCAATATTATTTTAACACCTTTAAAGGTGGCCATTATGATGTCACTGTATTTTATATATCATATATATGGTATTTATGTTTTCTATATGCTTCTGTATTTTATATTTAAAACATACCTTTATTCTTTGCATGTTGTGCAAGTGCGATAATTTCATATGAGGAAGTGTGGACTACCACCCCCTCAAGTGATGTGACTCATTCATGCAATACATGGAATGTATAAAAATGAAATTAATGAAAATATGTGACCTATATAACATATATATTATAATGGAATTATTATATATATATCATTTAGTTTTAATTCCATTAATATGACAAAAAAATGAAAGTAGCGTTCATGCGTACGTACGGCCTACCGTCTCCATGAACGATGCTTTTCGTTTTTTATCTCCAAAAGATATGGAATAGTATAAAATGAATATTTACTGGATATATATGATATTTTAATCATTAATACTATTCTGGAAATGATTTACTTATAACTACATGGGCAATCATTTTTCAAACAAGTTCATTTTTGACTCATGTACCAAACATCGACAAAAACGTCTGATATGAACTAACATTATTAAACAATTATTATAACATTATAATATTTGATATGAAATGAATAATAATATTTAAAGGATGTACTTATTCAATTATAAATTGACCAATGTTTATTATTCAGGAATATAAAGAAACGAACAGGACAAGTCAGACTTGAGGTAAGGGATCCTACCCCTCTCTTTCATTTTAAGTACACTCTTTTATGTCATTCCTTTTAAGCTCATATTTCTTATGATTGGGATGTTCTTTTATATTAATCCTACTTTAATTTTTATTTTAATATGATGAGAGACCCTATTTTCTCTCATCAATCCATTTTGGAAGTTTTGAGTGGCGCCGTTAGGCTGCCGAATTTTCGTAAGAGATCCAACCTCTCTCTTTCTTTTTAAGTACTCTCCTCTATGTAACTTCTTTGAAGCTCCTATTTGTTATGTTGGGGGATGTTATTTTATTTTACTCTTTCTGTAAATTTTATTTAAATATGATGAGATACCCTATTTGATCTCATCAATCCATTTTTGGAAGTTTTAAGTGGTGTCGTTAGGCTACCGAGTTTTCGTAAGGGATTTTTCATCTCACTTTTATTCCCATGAGATTTATGCTAAATTTTACACCATTTCCTTTGATTTGTATATGTACTGCCCATTATTATACTCTTTGTGTAATATAATTTCATTTATGGGTATTTACATATTCATTGTATGACCCTTCATCAATGGGGTGTACGTTTCGAAAGTTACCCAAGTCGGTAAGGGAACCTTTCACCCTCCTCTTTTTAAAATACTTCTTTTGTTATATATTTTAATTCAAATACTATTATGTTGGGATTTGTTCTTCTATATCATTATTGATGTAAATTTTATTTCCAAGTGATGAGATACCCTTTTTATCTCTCATCGACTCATTTTCTGAATTTTGAAGTGACGTCGTTAGGCTGTCGAATTTTTGCAAGGGAACTTCTTAACCCAATTTTTATTCTTTGGGATAAACTTGTACTCCATGAATATGTCCTTATATGAATATGTGTGAATAACCTCTGATTTTTTAGACTTAATATCCACTTATATTTGGTGTATTCGTTTTTCACACATAATTATGTAATTGATTTATCCTTAATCCAAGGATATCGTCTTTGTATGGGACTTTGTCTCAATCTCCTTTCATTGAGGCATATTTTGTTTTATACACAACCTTCTTTTATTCGGTGTATAAACCCCTTTGACTTTTATGTTTATCCAAAAGGAATATTTTTTATACGAAGCATTTTACTAAATGACAAAAGGGAATGTTTTTGTCGTATGTATGCGGCGACAACGACTTCTCCGCCGCCGTGACCATTATTTGATTTTCGGCTTCCTTTACAACCCATACCTTTTTTTAAATGTAAAATAAATACCATGTTTTACTTTTCTTTTATTTTGGTATTGAAAATGGTTTTCATAATGTTTTTATATCAATATGTTCTATTGATATCTTGTGATTGAAAAGTGCAAATGTTATGTTTTCTTTATGCATGTTTTATGTGATATGATTATGTTATAGTTCTTGGGAATTATTATAAAGATGGGTGGTTCCATGATAAACTAAGGGCGGGTGAGCATGTTATAGCTCTCCAATGCATTGAGTAATGCAAAGGGGTTAAACGTTATGGTTTCTCCGAAGAGATTTAGGGAATATACTGTGATGGGTATTCCAAACGTAACCAAGAGGGTTACTCCCTACGTAAGAATGTTATGAATTCCTAAAGTTTCCTTTATGTCTTATGATTTCGATGATTTATTCAGGTTTTAATGAGGTATGTTAAAGTGCTTATGTTTTATGAGTAAAGTATGATTTCATTGATTCTTATGTATACATGTACTCATGTTTCCTTTCCATATTTTTATATCCCTTAGTGAGCTTTTTATGCTCATCCCATGTTTTTGAAATGTTTTTCACTAGTCAAGGGAAAGGTAAATGATATGATGATAGTGTCAAGGAAGTGTCAAGAAAGAATCCATGTTTTATTTTAAATATGTTTCCGTTGATGGTAAAAAATGAATACTATCTTTTATGTAACCACTTTGTTTAAATGTGGAATGTAATGCATGATTTAAGATCTAATTCTCTAAAACTCTAAACCTGAAAAGATCATAAATGTGAATTATTCATTTAATTCAATATTAAGTAAGGTATAAGGCCGGGGCCTTATAGTAGAGGTTGATACAAATCCTAGTAGGATACCACCACTAAGATATTCCTTGTGATAAACATTTAGAGATGAAAATAATGGAAGTTTTCAAAACATTAAATGATAGCTACAAATTCTAAAATATAAAACTATAAATAAAAATAGTTTTCATGTCAGATATTTAAAAGAATAAAAAATTTTAAAAATAAAGTCAATGTGACTGAATTTTCCATCCAACCATACCATATTGTGATATAAAGCACAAAGTAACAACTCCACATAAGCAGTGGGAAATAACCCATAGGCACTAGCTCGCTGTGGGTCCCAGGTACCTCGTATATCGGTGAAAGTAACCATCACAAATATTTGTTCTCATGCACAATCCACTTGTAGGGAACATAAAATTAACCTAGTTGTCCTCAATCATCATCATAATTATTGTTTAGTTATTTTTTTAAGAATCATTCTTGATATGTGGAACTGAGGGAAAACCCCATGGGATCACTAGCATACTAGTACATGTCCACCCACCTAGATACCCGACTTTCCATATTATGCTCAAACAAGTTCAACAAATTATGAAATATAATTTTCACATGAAAATACCACTTCCCCATCACACATTCACAAAAAATCGCACATGTACATCAAACAAGTCATATAATCAACTTTTCATTCAAATTAATTTTGAAATCACACTCACACCCAAAATAGGACACAACACATTCTTTATATCTTTCACAGTTCAAAAAATCCTATAAAAATTTTATAAAATCATTTCCAATATGTTAAACAAAACATAACATCGCATTCACATGTTACATAATACCCTTTTCAATAAAAAATCTATTTTTTACATCACACTCACACAAAATAGCCCTCATCACATTCTCATATCTTTCACACCTTGATAAATCCTTATAACAATTTTATAAAGCATTTCCAAGATAATACACACAACATAACATCCCTTTCACATATAAAATGGTAATTTTAATAATATAATCCCAACAAAATAGTTTTCCAATATAATTTCACCTCTCACATAAATCAATAATGCATTCAAAACTTTCATAAAACAATTCCAAGGAGTATACCCAAGCTTTTCACATAAAACCCATTTCAAAAAATTCTTTTTTAGATAAATTTACACAAAATCCAATACAAAACAGAATTTTAAGCCATAGAAATATTTACTAAACCAATATAACATTTTATAAAATCACCTCTAATAATACCAAAAAAGCTACACTTGAGAAACACACATTTTCATAAATCACATTCAAAGAGTATAACAAGGTTTTACACATGAAAGCCATTAAAAAACCCTCTTGTAAACCCAAATGCACACCAAGAACCTACCAAATCATAATTGGAATCCCAAACAACATTTACTAAACCACTTTATTATGTTATAAAATAACCCAATTAATACCACAATAGCTACACATGTAAAAACACCCAATTTTGAGGAAAATGCAACTATAATATTAAATTCTTAACCAAATCCATCATAAATAGTTTTCGAACCACAAAAATCATATTAGGACCACGAAAAATAAGTAATTGAATCAAACTAACTCATCATGAAATGGTTACATATGGAATCACCTACCTTTTGATTCAAAACCCTCACATTTTAGTGCAAAACATCGACCGTACCACCACCGCACCACAAGGAAGATAAAACCAACATTAAAACACATTATTGGACCAATAATACATCAATTTAAACCCTTGGTACTTACCCTAGGTACTGGACAAGAGGAACATCAAGAAACATTAAAGAAGACACTAAAGAAAGGGAATAAATCAAGGTACGTAACACTTACTTAAATAAATCATAGAGTTTCTCCCCAAAAGACCCATCAAATATGTGTTCCATGGATGCTTGTGGGAGCTTGGAGACCTACCATGGCTGTTGGGGTCAAATGGAGGAGAAATAGTGCGGATTGGATTTAGTTCCCGGAGGAAAAAATTGGAAATTCAAAAATATTTTTAATGTGCTGGACACCCTGCACGGTTTGGCTGCACGGTTTGGAACCATGCGGCCAAATTGTGCGACATGTTCTGGCCACCAAAAACCATGCCATTATCCTCCAATTTCAGTGGTTTCCAAGGGGGATACCAAGTGGGAATGATATAACAAGAATAGGGGGATATAATAACCAAAATAAAACAACTTTTTCACCCCAAGACTCATCCAACTCTTGGGTACAAACCACCTCAACAACTTACCCCACAAGTGATGACACTAGGAGGGTCGCAAAACCAACTCCAAATCCCCAAAAACTAATAAACAACTTTTGAAAACACTGGAGGCCATGTATCATACAATACCCCCATGACCAAATTCATAGATCAACAACATAACAGACACCAAAATTTCAAACCTAGAACACCCGTAAACCAAGAGAAAGCTAAGAACCGAAAAAGGATTTGAAGCAAAGCATGGAATTGAAAATCTGGGTGTGAAAATTTTCCCCACCATAAATCTTTCCATCCCCGAAAAGTCACAACAAGGCTAAAAGAAAAAACCAAACCCAACTGATAAACCAAGATTCACTCACTTTCCATGTTTCACCCCCAAAGGCAAAAACACCTCCAATGATCAATTAAGGAAGGAATACTCTCACAAACCAAAACATACATCACTTTACTGAAATGAACATGAAAATTCAGATTTCATATCAAAAGAAAACTCCTTAAAAATTACTTGAACAAGATTCCAACAACATACCTAAACAAACCACAACATTGAACATAGATACTCTAGAATTACTTAAACTAAGTCGTTGGGCACTCTCTGATCCCAACGTTTTCCTAGGGATGATGTTGGTAGCTAGATAGCTCTGAACGAGACTACCTACTACCATGCCAAGACCAAGGAAAAAATCTGAGTTACTGCTACTAGGAGGCATAAGTGAGCTCCCCACCATAAAATACAACTAAAGTTTTTCCAAAGATTGGATCAGGACACTAATAGGGGGAGGCCCGAACGGAATCCCCGGTATAAGGGGTAGACTTCCATTAAAAATTTTCAAATATAAATACATGAGATTCATAGTTGTCTCCCCACCATAAGAACCAACCATCTTAACTGAACAGCACGGGACATCACAGAAAGACACCAAAATTTAATGATTTGGGACGACCACACAATTAGTCGACATGGTTTGGGAAACCGTGCACTAACTATGTAGATAATTATTTCTGCATGGATTCCTAGAACATGGTCACTAAAATTCATCCACAAAACATGTTCTCATCTTATCTATCCAAATTTACAACTATTGATCAATGACTCTATGGGATGCAAAGGGAGAGGTAATGACTTTGGGCGATGACATGGGTACAAGTCCCTCTTACTCTTTCCACCAAACGGGAACAATAGAAACATGATGATGAAACTAGAGGTTTAAACTCTTCCTATATTTAATAATGAGGATAGATATTTGTACAAGGGCTTAAATGACTATGTGATTTCACTTGAATATGTGCCATCTTTACTCTGGGGCCTATGGATGGATCCCAAAAGATTAACTCATTTTCGGGCTTGCAGTTAGGCTTTGGAGACCCCTGTATGGAACTTCTTCTTTTGGTGGCACAAACAACCACACCATTACCCTAGATGGGTTTACTAAGAAATAACCCATTCCATAACTCACTTTACCCTAGCCTGATATTTCACTGAAACAAGGGCTTAGATGATGCACAAACATCACACATTGTTTCTTCGAGTGAGAAAAAATAGAAGGAAAGAACACATATAAACACCATCCTCTCAAATAGTTTATTTTTATGTTTTCCTAGGGAGACATACTCCCAAAATTACAAATACTCTCAAAGGATTGCATAAAATTCACCTTCAAAGTCAAATGATCACACTACATCACAAGGTGTCACCGATCATGATCATTGCAGCCGATAGAAACAATACAGTGTGGGGGGACCTTATGCAACATCCCCAAACATCACACAATTATAGAAAGTGTCCATAGTATCCTCTCATGATCATATTTCCAAAAATGGTGGTTTAATGAGAACTCTAGATTTTAAGAGACTACGAAGGACACAGAGGCCCTCTTAGACACCATCAAGAGACTCATCCACACAAACAACCCCAAACCACTTCCACCTTCCACGAATTAGGTAAATTAAGAAACTAAGGACTCTTTAAACCTTCTTCGGTCACTATTCCGCTACAAGAGGATCCGAAAAACCATGAATGGAAGTGGTGGAAACTCAATATCCAATGATCGAGAAAAATATTCCTTATATTGATCAACTAAAGGGCCTTCCAATCGAGAAAAAATCTAGGTTACACTTCAGTTGTGCTCTAACCCTTAATGGGGGCATACCATGTCCAACGATAGAACCCATGGACCCAACCAATATGGTACATTGGTCAAGACAAACCACAAAAAATATCCAAACACATTATGGGAACCACTGTAAAGGTATCATGAAACATTTCTCAGAAGAGACCAATAACTGGCCCTTCAACCCAGCTTACATACCAAACAAAATCCCAAAACATGGTTCAAATATGAGGGGTTCATGGACTCAAAACATCCCACAACATCAACATTTTCAAAAACACATAATTCACACCAACCCAAACTAGTCATCAAGACATAATGTTTTCCTTTAGAATCATCTTTTTGAAATTAAATTGTTCAGCGGTTAGAGTATCCACCAATGGTACCCCATGACCCTCACACATGCATGTTTATGTGCCACACCGGGATCCCTCCACATATCCATCCTGGAACTCATCCATCCATTCCATAAACTATCCATCATCCCATATAACCCCATTTATGTGGTCACTATAAAAAATACCAAAGGTTAAAATAAAAACACTTTCCACTTTTCAAAACCAAAACAATTAACCAATACTTCCTTTTTGTCAAGACCTCTAACCACAAAATCAAACCCAAATTACATCTTAAAAAACTGTTCAAAAATGTACAATAATTCAAATGAAAAATCAATTTCAAGATATTCACATCAATTTCAAAACATCTCATACCACTAAAGCACCTTTAAATAGTTTAGAAAACTCTATTGAAAACAATTTTTCATAAAAAACATTAACATAGTTCCATCTTTCAAAATAGGCGTAATCACACCATACTCCCTTAAAAACAATTCTGAAATTTTAGTTCCACCATTTAAAAAATAAAACCCTCCCCTATTTATTAGAAAATCCTTTCAAAAAAACATTACTCTTCTTAAAACCATGTCCTTTTTTTCTTCAAAACCGAGGGAACAAGACAGTGAGAGGGGAAACTAGTTTTGGTGGGTGACTTGGACATATGGTTGGCAGCCATAAACCAATCACTTCACCATCATAGAGGGTATTCTATGGAAATATCTCTGGCTCCACCTAGATTTCCAGACCATACGAGCTCACAGTGACCATTAACCCAACTCTATTTTCATTTCCCTAATCATCATCAAACCAAGAAAACCAAAGGACTCAGATAAGTCCCAAATCCCCATGTAAACTTGAATCCCTTCATGAGGTGTGGTGATCATACACACTACCCATAACCGGAATGGAATGTCCCAATAATCCTAACTCCAGACTATCCCGACTATTCCCCAAATAACATGACCAAAAGAGAGTGAACCTCCTCTGATACCATTTTTTCACAAACTGAATCTGGTTACCATCAAAACTGGCACCCAACCCTACCCTCAACAAGTCTTATAGGTCTTTCCCAATCCCCATAGTCTGGAAAAATGTTCCCGGGTATCATTAAATGATATTTGGAAATTATTTACCCGGGTTTATAAACATTAAACAACGAACAGACTCAATAATACAAATTTGTATTTTTCAACTAAAACCATTTTTACAAAATTTATGCACATAATTACATAATTTAAAAAAATTATAATTGACTAAAAAAACTACAGAAAACCACAATAGACAACCCAAGAACCATACTCATGGCAAGAATCACCACTCTCAATCCATTTCCACAAGATATCACCACGAAGGACCTGCTAGAAACCTGGACCACTGGCAGTAAAAACTGTACCCAAACCTGTGACAAAAATCACCAAGTCTATTTACACCCAAAGGTGTAAGTAGGGTGTGATCCAAATCCCCACAAGATATCACCACTAAGATATTCTATGTGATAAACATTTGGAGATGAAAATCATGCAAGTTTTCAAAACATGAAATGATAGCTATAATTTCTAAAAGTTGCAACATTAAATAAAAATTGTTTTCAAGTTGGATATTTATAAGAATAAACACTTTTAAAAATAATGTAAAGGTTACTAAATTTTCCATCCAACCATACCATATGCCAACAGAAATCCCAAAGTAACTACTGAGCACAAGCAGTGGGAAATAACCCCTAGGCATTAGCTTGTTGTGGGTCCCAGATACCACATATCTCGGTGAAAGTAACCATTAAAAATATCCATTCTTATCTATGAGCTAGTAGTAGGGAAATACCCATAACCTAGTGGTCCCAAATCATCAACATAATCATAGTTTATTTATTTTTTTATACATCAATCTTGCTACATGAAACATAGGCCAAACCCCCTGGATCACTAGCATACTAGTACACATCCACCCACCTAGAGACCCAGGTTTCCCTCTTGTTCTCAAACAAGGTCAACAGGTCAAGACAAATAATATTCACATGAAAATACCAATTTCACATCACACATAAACCAAAATTCCTACATGCACATCACACAAGTCACATAATCCACTTTTAATTCCAATGCATTTTGAAATCATACTCACACCAAAAATAACCCACAACACAATTTTTATATCTTTCACAATTCATCAAATCCATTAATAATTTTATAAAATCTTTCCCATGATGTTAAAAAGAACATAACATCCCACTAAAATGTTACATAATACCCTTTTCATAAACAAAATCCAATTTTCACATCACACTCACACAAAAAAACCCACATCACATTCACATATCTTTCACACCTCAAAAAATCCTTCAAAAAATTTTATAAAACATTTCCAAGATGATACTCACCACATAATAAACCTTTCACATTTAAAATGGATCTTTTAAAAATATAAACATACAAAAATATTTTTCCAATATAATTTCACCTATCACATAAATCAACAAACCATTCAAAACTTTCATAAAACAATTCTAAGGAGTACACCTAAGATTTGCACATTAAACCCATTTCAAAAACCTCTTTTTAAGAAAAAATCTCACAAAAACCACTCCAAAACAGATTTGGAAGCCCTATAAATATTTAATAAACTAGTCTCATGTGTTATTAAATGAACTCAAATAATACTTCAATAGGTACTCATGAAAAACACAGATTTTCATAAACCACATTCAAAAAGTATAACAAGGTTTTACACATGAAACCCATTCAAAAACTCTCTTGTAAACCCAAAAGCACACCCAAATCCCACCAAAGTATAATTGGAATCCCAAAAAACATTTACTAATCCACTTTCATTTGTTATAAAATAACCCAATTAATACCACAATAGTTACACATGGAAAAACACCCAATTTAGAGAAAAATGAAACCTTAAAATTAAATGCTTAATCAATTCCATCAATTTTTTTTTTCACTATACAAAAATCATAGGTGGAACATGAAAAACAAGTAATTAATGCAAACTAACTCATCATGAAATGGTTTCACATGTAATCACATATCTTTTGTGTCGACACCCTCAAATCTTAGTGCGAATATTCGACCGCACCACCGCCGCACCACAAGGAAGATAAAACTAACCTAAAACCACAATATTGGACCAAAACTCCACCTAGTTTAACCCTAGGTAAGACCCCTATGTACTGGAAAAGAGGAAATTCAAGAAAGGGGAACGAAAACCCTAAGGAAAGGAATGAAATCACGGAAAGAATCCCTTACATGAAGAAATCTTGGAGTTTCCCCACCAAAAACCCCATCGAAGATGGGTTCCATGGAATCTAGGGGGAGATTGGAGACCATACATGGATTTTGAGGTAGAATGGGGGAGAAATGGGGTAGATTGGATTTATTTATGGGAGGTAAAATCGGAAATTCAAAATTATTTTTCATGTGTTGGACACCCTGCACGGTTCGGAACTGTGTGGAAAAACCGTGCGGCCTCTTCTGGCCACCCAAAACCATTCCATTATCCTACAATTTCAGGGGGCCCAAGGGGGAAACCAAGGGGGAATGATAGTTAAAGAATATGGGGAAATAATAAAAAAATTAAAACCACCTTTTTACCCTAAGACTCATTCAACTCATGGGTACAAACTACGTCAACAACATACCCGACAAGTGGTTCCACTTGGAGGGCCTCAAAACCAACACGAAATCACCACAACCTAATAACAAAATTTTGATGAAATAGGAGGCCATGAATCATAAAATACCTCCAGGACCAATTTTATATATCAAAAACACAAGTGTCAACAAATTTTCAAACCCAGAACACTAGGAAACCAAGAGAAATCTATGAACCGAAAAGGGATTTGAACTAAAGCATGGAATTGAAAATTTCGGTGTGACACTCTACATGGAATTTTAAATCTCTATGAGGTTTCCTATAAAAATAAAATATTTTGTGGAAAAGGTAATAGTTTTAAGAACCTAGAAATGAGATGAAGTTGTTTGTAAGGGAGTGGGGGAAATTTCATCTCCATAGATGACCATCCCAAACAGTGGAGAAACCATCCATGAGAAGAGGAGGAACTCTCTCCACTCGAAAGCTAATACCTTCGCATTACAAGAAGTGATGTTGATTTTCTACCCCAAAAAACCATTCCCATGAACCAATTATTTCATGAATGATGTGGAAATTATGGCCCTCTTCCAAAGATTCCCCCATTGACAATGTCATCCCAGGAAAGGGTCCTGCACTAGGATCCCGCAAATTAAACTTCACGACCCACCAAAAATGTTTGTTGATACCGGTACCTAGATACATACTCTTCTATATATAAACTATATGGAGACTGTAAAAGGGAAAGAGAATTTTTTTGAAGACTGGAGGAGGATAGATGAAGGAAATGAAAATATTAGAACCTTTTCAATGATTCCTAGTAGGTAAAACTCACCGTATATAATTATGAAATAATAAATCATCTAAAGATCAATAAAACAAAATCCATTTGCAGTCACAATATTCATGTGCGATTAACCTTATGACCACTTCATGAATATGCATCCCGCATTGAAAAAATTTTATGGGAAGAACCCTACCCCATGTAGAAAAACACTACATGTGTGGAACTCATCCATGAGTAGCAATAGTCTATGCATGCGAAACCCGGATCTGCGTAGTAAAATGAAATGTGGATGGATCCTCGGTCTGTGATGTGAAACTCCCTGAAGACGGAGACCTTCCCCGCATACCAACACACAATACGGAGGGGACCCCATCTTGTGTAAGAACAAATGATGTGGAATGAGGCATCCTGAGATACCCATTGTTCTAGATCCCTTAATCCTCCATCAGGTCATCAATCCTCAAGTCGAACCCACTACAAACATTTATAATAGAATTAGGCCATGGAAACTTCCAAATCCACCTGACATGTATGTTAATTTCATCAGGCACATCATCATGTTTCTTTGAATATATATACCCATAGTAAGAAGATTCGTGTGGGTACCCCCCCCCCCCCAACAAGACATACCCATGGAATGTTTTTGACCATACATTCCCATGGTAACAAAGGATACGACATTGGTTTTCTCACATATAGGTCCATATTCTTGGAACTAAGAGGATCCACTAGCCTTTCCCTTCAAGGTGGGCTAGTATCAGATATCTTCTCTCTCTTGGGGGCCACAGTTGGGAACCCCCATGGACTAATCCCCTGTCACATCCTACACATCTCCATCCTCTATATCCTGGAACTATTCCCATGAACAATGAAGATAGGGATGTTTCATTCCCTTAGGAGCTTCCAAAAGAGGATGAAGGATCCAAGGAGATAGGAATGCTCCATCCCAAAACCCTCTCCATTTGAGATTTATCACTATTCCTACCATCATACCGATAAATCTTATGATCTTTAGATCTACCCCTTGACATATTTTTTCACACCGAGGATGACTCATGTGGGGTTAGAGGTTTTTGGTGATCAAGAAATATGAATTATCCCCAAACCTTTGGTCAGCTTCCATGAAAAATCCCCAGTGATATCCAAACCTATGGGAATCCAGTGAGTGTAAGCCTCGACCATATCCAAACCCCTAGGTTGAGTCCACACATAATCCCCAATCCAATCATTACCCCTAAAGTGAGAGGAATATATTTGTAAGACCCAACTATTCTGAACTATGGGGATTTAATTCCCAACTATAAAGGATATTTCTAAATTCTCATTAAGATCCCAAAACCCCCTAAAACTCACCCTAATATTCTATGGGACACCTTACCAGTACTGTCATGTTCACCTAGAATACAACATCTCTTTTGATTCCCTTGGTCTGCCTCAGTGTAAGTGCGACACCATCCTTTACAAGGATACTTCTACCTAGGAATCCTTTCTACATGAAATTAAACTGCAATGTTCATTCCTTGTCACACGAAATTAAAAGGGCATGTGACTTGTTATGTGGCACCTAACTCTTTGGGTTATAATTCCACTCATGAGGATACATAGGAATCCCATATAATGGGTTTTTACCCAACATTCAAACAATTATCATCCCCCTGGATGACTACACACTCCAAATAACCTATCCATATGGATTAAAAGCAGTGTATTCCTGATAAGTTTTCAAGTAATCATGAATATATCCATAAAAGGGTAATATTGGTGGATAACCTCAGATACATAAAAATACCTCCAATGATAGTGATGCTCAAATTCATTTTGGTGATTCCAACCTCTTATGTACTAATGATGGATCATTACCTAAGAGTAATCTGTAATATAGAAATTTGGGAATGAAAAAGGATTTCTGAGGAAATATATAAAATCTATAAGAGATTCCTAAAATTTAAAATAGTTCCCCCCAAAAGGATGTGATGATCCTGACCTCCCATTCTCTTAGAAAATGTGAGTTTTTAAGTTTTTTTGGCCATGATACCCTACCTGTACCTACCATTAGAAAGAAATTATATGAATCATGGATATAGAAACCATTGGGTGTTTTGGATCCATGAACAAAAACCATTTGAGATCATTCAAAGACTTTGTACCTGATGTTATTGATTGCACACCATTCAACCCATGCCATCAACCATTTTATGAAACACATCTTGGGGGGGGGGAATGGTGAACTCAACATGAATTAGTTAACTATGAAATTTCCGTCACAAGATAAATGGAAACACTCCCAATCCCTCGTTGGACCATTTCATTCCTAAAGTAAGCCCAACTTCAGGGGAAAAATGGGGAACCCGATGTGAATCCAGAACCAAGTGGGCGATGTTTCCCCATTTCAGTCCCCTTTCACATCCAAAATGGAAGTGGGCCAGATTACACCATCAATTACATATGTGAAAACCTTCATCATTTATTCTCTTCAAAAAAGTTACCAACATAAATTACCATAGATTCTGAATGAAAACATGTATCCTTCCTCATTCCACTAATAAAACAATTCTTTTTAAATATATTCCATGGATCCAATAATTTTTTTAAACTCCATCAGCGACAATAGAAACTAATTATTCAATATTTTTTTTACAAGTTCCGAGGTCATCAATTTTAACCAATTTACATTAAAAAAATAACACACCTATATATCCATGACAAACACAATTTTATCAATAGTAGGAACACATTAAGGGTTATATTCCCTTAATCATAATATCATAATTAAATTAAATGCAAATTTTAGTTAATAATAACCATTCAATATATTTTATCAAATACTTAATGAAAAATATAAATTTTATGATTTGTATAACATAATTATTAAATTCTAATATATATAGACATCAATCATCCAACTTATTTTAAAAAAAACTATCTAGGATTCATTTCTTGTTACTTAATACCCCAATAATAACATATGAAATATGAATCATGTCTTAAAATTCATCAAACTCAATTTAATACTGCTTAGAAAAATAATATCAGTAAATCAAAAACCTTTAGTATGTCACTTGTGGTCGCTTTATTAGTAGCTGTAAGACCATCAATCTTAAAACCTTATTGATTTCCTTCATTAGAATTCCATTTAAGACATTTAATTTCATAAATTCAATACATTAACCACATAACACTATAAACTATTGATAATACATTAGGGAGACTAATATTCTCATCCATTTCATTTACTAAACTCTTCATTTTCATTGATAATTACATACTCTATAGCCTTCCTCAACAAAGATAATAAATCTTATATTTCCTTCGATATATTCACATGATTGGTTATTCCAACATTTTATATATATATGAAACTATATCTTCATTCCTTTATGGTTACCATCACTTGATCTATCGAATAAATGTTTCCTTCACATATTTGGGGAGTCTGTGTGTTAGTTAAGGTACACATTGTTAATCATGTTTTGAAAAAATTGGTTATGAATAATAAGAAAATACTTTAATCCATTAATCATCCTATTTGGTTTCTCATCATAAAATTTTATGTAACATTCAATGTTAATATATTTCCATTGGTTCACACCATTGAATAAAGCTAGAGAGAATATTTAGAGTATCACATATCAGAGAATAAAATGTCACAATAATGAAAACTCACTTATAGGATGTATATATGATCAAAAATTTATTTAAATCAATTACACCAGAGGTTCATAATAATTAATTCATATTAACATTATATTTAATTCATTTATGATAGTTTATAAAGAGTTTTTGAATTTAAAAATCATGTCCCCTTAGAGTGTCAAACTAGGTGTTCAGTACGGTCCATTTTATTTTATCTATTCCTGATCAAATATAGATCAATAAATAGTTTTAGGGTTTGTTACCACTATGAACATATGTTCCCGAGCTACATACTCTTATAGTAAGTAGATAGGGAAGTAATTTTTTGGAACCCACTCTCTGATTCATTTACCAAAATTCCATGACATTTTGGTAAACATTGACTCATCCTTAGACTTATACATAAGGGAATCCCAAGATATGACCTTATAAATATCCTTAGGCATCTAAATACTATTTAGTCATCCTTGTTTTCAATGGTTAGCTAAACCATTATTTTGATACCAACTATAGTGACAGAATATTAATATACATGGATATTACATAATTTCATATAAATATTCATCACATTAAAAGCAAGAATGTTTAAGGAAAATAATATTTCAGTGTATTCAGAGACATGGAACACAATATTCTATCTTGGTGAATGATCATAAATGATCCCCAAACATATCATCCTATTTAGTAATCCCACTTATATAACATCCCTGAATCAGAAGACACTTAATTGGTGCCCCAAGTGATGTCTCCAAATGACCTCAGTCATGCCTCCGCATATGCCAGAGGTTTTTATCTAGCAGTGAGAGTTTAAGAGTAATGTGGGGGGAATATACCCTCTTTTTCTCAAGGTAAGACACAATAGGAAACACTATACAACAATGGGTGAAATATAAACAAAAAGTCAACATAAATAATAATCATCAACACAACTAGGCACAATCCATGTCCAACTATAAATATGTCATGTCATGATATAGAGCCATGTGAAAAAACTAAAATAAAGAAAAATAAATAAAACCCCGAAGTGGTCCTGGGACATAGTCTTGAACATCAACCATGCTAATCCCAAACCCGACTCAATTCCCCAACACTAGGCACTTCCCCTTCTCCTAATCGACATGCATGAAATTTTCTCGGGTACCCAATGGTGGCCTGATCAGGATGTGAGTACAACTATGTAGGCCACCACCAATAGTGTCTACAAATTGGTCAATTAAAATTATAGTGCATGTAGGTGGATAATAAATGAAAAAAAAACACAATATACTTTAATAATCCATTCTAACTATGTTTCTGGTAGGATGAACTACCAATTAACATAAGGTTCAATACAAAAACATCTCATGTATCAATTAACCCTTTTTCATGTGTTTAATTTATTAGGAATTTCAATGTTCTCAAGAATATGGTATATAAATAAGTCCTATCTCTTTAAGCATTACATCACAATAATCCCATTATCCTCCTCTTGAAGCCTCATTCCGTTTGGAATGAATCTGATAAGGGAATAGGACATTTTCCCCTTACCTAACTCATGCATTTAAAGGGTGGATCTTAGAATCTTAATCAAACTCGACTAGTTGGTGTAGAGCCTCATGTCTATACCCCACTACACAAATCCATGTGCACATGATTATTTATCATTCTCCAAAAAAAACCACATTACGACCAAACATAGCCAATAACATTAGTAATAGAAAAATAATATCATTTTAGGGAAAACAATATTATTCAACAATCCATTATCCCATTCATTATTTATAAGACATAACCATTTATCCCATTTTTTACTTCCCATGCCTATCTCACTAAGCATAATCACGTATAAAGATGAATCCTTGACATATTCCCATTAATCTCATTTAACCCACTTTTATGCCTACCAAACAACCCCTTCAGACATGACCCAATATATACATATTACCAAGACCCCATTTTCACATACATAATGCAAATTAATATATTCTTCATTGGATCTATATTATCACACCACAACCTTACACTTACTTATCTAGCTTCTAAGTATGGGAATCATTGGTACACCCCATGAGTGGCCCAAAAATAGGGCAGGTCATCCTCCATGTATCCTGTATAGATCATAAGGGGTTCATTTGGTTATTTAGACACCCAATATTCCACATCTTACAAATAAAAACATGAAATCATCGAAAAAGGGACAAGAATAAAACCCTACTCCAAAAAATACATATAAAAACTATTTGATACAACTAGTAGACCACCTACCATGAATCTGTTTGAGAACACACTCCTAATCGAGTCCTAAGATCCTAATTCAAAAAACCATTGAAGCCTCATCCATGATCTTCAATTTGGAAATGAAGTCCTCCAATTGGCTTTTGTATGAGGGGGAAAGACCCTTGGGAGTTCTTGGATACCTAGGTTAATCATTATGGGTGAAGGAGGAAGAAGGGTGGAAAATCACGATTTGGGTATAAGAAAATTGTAATGGAAATTGTTTTTTAAAATTTTCAAATTTTCTGGGCTGCATGGTTTACCCACATGATTTTCAGACCATGCACAAACCGTGAAGATTCCACTATCTAAAAAATCTTCCCTTGCATGATTACCTAAGATTTCTTCACTATTTGAACTAACCATGTGAAAACTATGAAACATTCCCCAAAAACTCTTTTTTCTTAATCTCTCATGTATTGAACCCCAGAACACCTCCAAGTTTCCTCATGATCTGGTAAAACACTTATTTATCACTAGAGATGGGTAAGAATGATACTATAGGATTTGTGAAACAAGAATGACATCATGAATCCTTATATACCATACACGAAGGGGTAATCAGTAATCCACCGATCTTATCCTCTAATCAATCTCAAAGGTCCCCACATACCTAGGCACCAATTTTTCCTATTTCTGAATTTGATGGTTACCCAACCTTAGAGACACCAAAAGAAAGACACTATAACATACCCTGAACTCAAGAGGTCTACAACACCGGTCTACATATGACTTATGTTTACTATGATCCATTTTCATACACTTCATAATAAACCGAACCTACTTCGATGTATCCTACACAGGACTCAATCCTAATAGCTCAGACTCCCCAACCTCTTATCAACACAATTGAGATCTACACAGTCTCTTGTAGAGTGCCTCAAAAGGCTATATTTGTATTGTGTCCTGATTACTATTGTTGTAGTATAAATCAACAAGTGACAAGTTTACTTCCCACAAATAACCGAAATCTAGGACACAAGCTCTCAACATGTCTTCTAGAACTTGAATTGTATGTTCTAAATATCTGTATTTCTATGGGTGATAAGCCGTAATAAAAAACACTTAGGTAACAAGTGCCCTCTGTAGTCCCTGCCAGATGTTTGAGGTAAAACAGGGATCAAGATCCAAAACCGTAGTTCTCGGAACACCATGTGACTGTATTATCTCTCAAATGTATAACTCTCCTGAATAATCAACTGTATAAGTCTCCTAGATAAGTAAGAAATGTGCCACATTGTTCAGCCAATCCCCCACCACCCATGTTGCTTCATTCTATTGAAGTGTCCTCGAATGACCCCCTACGAAGTCCATTGTTATGTAATTCCATTTCCACTAGGGAATATTAAATGAGTGCAATAACCAACATGGATTATGATGTTCTCCATTGCATGTTCATAGATAAGGCATCATTCCACAAAACCTGAAATCTCTCCCTTCATTATCAGCTACCAATAATGCGTATGAAGATTGCATTAAATCTTAGTCAAGACAGGGTTCAATGCCCACTTTGATGCATGGAACTCACACATTAACTCTTAAAGTACATTTTATGGAACCACAACATGACCATGTTCATAAAAAAACACCATCAACACTAGATGTCATACTACATGGTGACTCCCTACCATTGAGAAATTCATTAAAATCCAAACACATTGGATCTACTAACTGACTCTCCTGGACCCAGCTCAAAAGTTTAGATTCAACTACTATATATTCAATTTCCATCTTCATGTAACCATTTTGTACGTCCAGGTGAATCTCAGCAAACAACTCTATCAATCTCCACTATGAGTAGGATTCCTAAACCACCTAATTCTAAGTCTTCTAGCTCAGATCATCATAAAAACTATTCTTCTTTCTTAGTGTGTAAATTAACTCAATGTCGAATGATTTAATGAATTCAACCCACCTTATTTGTTGAACATTCAGATCCTACAAAGAGAATATGTACATGATAATTATATGGTTTCTAAACAATGTGAATCGTTCTACCATCATTTAATGCCTCCAACACTTAAATGAATAAACAATAGTATCTAGCTCTAGTACATGGGTAGGATAATTCCTATAATGTGGTCTCAACTATAATTACCCATAGGCTATAACCCAGTCACCATGCATCAAGACTTACCCAAGTCCTGCACTAGATGAATCGAAAAATAAGATATACCCCTTACCTGGTTTTGGTAAGATCATAATCTGTGCGGTAGTCAACTACTTCATCATCACTTGGAAAACACTTTCACATGCCTTTACCACTGAAACATAACCAAATTCTTGGTAAAATTAGAGAGTGCTGCTACCAATCATGAGAAATACCTAATAAACCGTTGGTAATAACTAGAAAACCCCATAAAACTCCGAACATCAGAAATGTTCTTGGGATGCTCCCAAGACACAACAACCGAAACCTTTTCTAGATCCATCAAAGCACCTTACTCAGAAATGATGTGTCCCATGTAATGAACCTATCAATATAGAATTAAAATTTCTATAGCTTCACATGAATCCTATGCTCTCTTAGTGTACTAATAATGATGTCAAGATGTTGAGAATGATCATCATGAGTTCTCGAATACACCAGGATTTCATCAATTAAAAAAATCACAAACAGATCCAAATACGGGTGGAATATCTAGTTCGTCAAATCCATGAACATAGCTGGTGCATCGGTCAATCCAAACGGCATCACCAAAAACTCATACACATGTACCTACTTAGGAAATCAATTTATGGTACATCAGAAGGACACACCCTCAACTGGTGGTATCTCAATCTCAAATTGATCTTAGAAAACACTGACGCACCAATGATCTACTAGAACATGTCATCCATTCTAGGAAGAGGGTATCGATTTTTAACCGTCATCTGATTCGACTTCATATAATAAAAAAATAGCACCATAAACCCATATTATTTCAAGGAAAACAATATGGGAGATCCCGTTGGTGATATACTAGGGAGAATAAACCCCTTGCGCTCTATCTCCCCGAGCTAAACATTAAGTTCTTAGAGTTCGGTTGGCACCATTTGATATGGTGGAATGAAAACGGGCTCCACCCCCGGCAATAATTCAATCATGAACTCTACATCTCTCTTGGGTGGTAACCCCGAGAAGTCCTTGTGAATCACAACATGAAAGTGGTCTACAATGGGAGGAAAGACTAGTTTCTCCTCTTTATCATCATCTAGAATTAGGCATGCTACTCAGGATATGATCTCCCCTAGCTATTGAGAAGTTCATCCTGCATTTCCCACTTGAACATCCTGCTCCCCATGGACATAGGTGTCTCCATTGAGAGTTGTCAACATTTCCTGACACCAGTAATAGTTGATATTGGATTGACAAAACACCAACCAATGCATTCCCTTAATTAATTCAAAACATGAAATCTATAGAACAAAGATATCCCACATAAAACGATATCCACCAAAATCTAGAGAACAAACCTTACACTGTTTGATGTTCTCTAGTCACACTGCTAATAGAGTATCCAGGCACAATACTCCACAAAAACACTCCAAAATTAATCCCAACACATCTACACAATGAGATGAAATAAAAGAATATGTTTCACTTATGTTAAATAAAGAACTAGAAAGCATGGAAGCTATAATAACCATACCTCAAATAGTAGACGATCATACCTCACCAGCTTTAGGTGTAGTATAAACTGCATAGAGGTGACCATCCCCATTACCCAAGCCTCAGACCTGAGAAACCTGTACTACACTTACGTGATAGTGTGAGAGATCTCACCCTAGATTTTCATATCCACCAACCCTACTAGTACAAACTTTGGAGATCCAAATTCCTTCCGGTTATTGGGTAACAGACTTCCTTCTTGCACTCGACATCTTCCTCTCACTCCCATCATTTCCCTTCTACCATGGGTTCCTACAAAATCTATGCACATGGCCTAACATGCCACATGATAGACACACAACTAGTGCGAGGGGACACTGGACATGAATATACCTTATCCTACCACAACAATAATTGATTATCTGATTTCTACCCTAAGAAGATGAACCCCTCTTATGTCTGCTATGAAAACTTAAACCCTACTCAAAACTTTCAAAATCGAGATTCCTGCTCCCAGAGGCCACACCACTTTATATCCCATCTGGCATCAAAGTTCACTACCCACAGATCCCTTCAGGTTCTCTTCTGAAACGAGGGATTTATCTGAACCTTCAATAAACCTCTTTAGATGGATGCAATTCACTTGAGGCCTAATCTCATGTCTCAACCCATCTTGGAAACACTTCTCTATAGCTACCTCTTCCCCTAACAAGGTCGGAATATAACATCACAAGTCAGTGAAAAGACTATAATAGTCCATGATCAACATTGTCCATTGGGTCATTCTCAAAAAGTCTACAACCTCCTCTTTCCTCAAAGATTCTTGATAGAAGTATTCAAGAAACATCTCTTGGAAATTTTTCCACAGCATTCCTTCGGCCTACTCCCTTTGGACCATAATGTCCCACTAATTCTTTTCTTGAACTCTTAGAATATATGCTTCCAACTTGACTCTCTTCTTAATAGGAGTCTCTATATGGTCAATAATAGTCTGAATATACTCTATCCATAACTCTACTTCCTCTGGCCCACCCTCTCTTGTAAATTTCGGATGGTGCTACAACTCAAACTCCCTGGCCAGCTTAACAAAACTTAGTGCGACCTTCCATGGGTTATGTTCCCTCATCTGCATGAAGCGAGAATTGTTCTCCTGGAAATTTTCTTCGCAATCATCTTGAACAATTAGTTCTTCTTACTCCACCACTAGATGATAATTCTTGGAAACTTTGTCTTATCTCCCAAATAGCACACGTCTTCATGGTTTCATTTTTCTACAATTCCAAATGAGAGATTTAGAACTCAACCATAATGATTTTAGGAAAATGAAAAAGTTATTGGTAGGATCATCAAATTCCATAAAAAAACCATTTTTATACACTACCTGATTGTTCCCACTCACAACCAGAACACTACCCTTGACTATCCCTCCTAATTCCATTGCTAACACGGGTACCTAATTCACAAGTTTTCATGCCTTATCCTTTACATTGATTCAAAAAATTTCCATATCCCAATTTAATCTTAAAACATGTGAATTAACTTTTAATTCCTTAATGAGAACCATCTGCTAATTACCACGTAACATTTTTACTTCCCATTTTACCCATTTAAACCATCTCATTAGGCACAATTTCATTACTTTTAAGAAAAACAATTGCATCATAACCTTCATATCCTGCACACCCATCTCATTCGTGTGCCTACCATGATACATGTCACTTATCTACATATGTGACCATAATGATGCATGAATTCAATATCCTGTGCCCTTCTGGACACAAAAAAACAACCATAAATCAATCAAATAACAAATCAAATGCATCACCTGATGGTCAAACATAATCAACTGTAACAAAAGACAACAAAACAACCATTCCCACCTTGGGTGACTTGGGATTTCCCTCATACACGGGTTAGATACTCTCAAGAACGAGCTCATTAACAAGGCCCGACACATACCAACATCATTTCTACCATACCAACTAACAACACCAGGGAATCTAACTGCTATTATAAAACCTTATAACTTCCTCTACCTAATATCCACTTAACTGATGCCCCAAGATGGGTGGCCACTTGACCTCAAACGTGCATCCCCATACACTAGAGGTTGCCGACTAGCAGTGGGGGTATACGAGTCAAGTGGGGAGACTATAGCCTCTTTTTCTAAAGATATGACACAACATTAATCACTATATAATTACGAAAGAAATATAAAAAAATAATTGAAATAACTAATAATCATCACCCAAACTGGGTACAAACCATATCAAACAATAAATATACCCTGTCATGCTACACTACCAAGTGAACAACCCAAAGTAAATACAAATGAGAAAAACTAAAAAATGGTTCTGGAACCCAGTCCCAAACCTCAACCATGATCATACCAAACCTATAATAGTTCCCTAGCACTAAGACCTTTCCCATCTCTTGACCTACAACCATGAAATATGCTCGGGTACCCAACGGCAGCCCGGGCTGGGTGTGATTAGAACTAAGTAGGCCACCACCAACAGTGTATAAAAAATATCCATTCAAAATGATAGTGCATGCACGTGAATAATAAAGGAAAATAAATACAAGACATTTAAAGAAACCATTCTAACTATGTTTCCATGAAGATGAACTACCAATTAACCCAAGCTTCACTACTAAAACATCAAATGTATCAATTAACCAATTTTTTGCATTTAATGGATTGGGAATTTAAATGTTCTCAAGCATATGGGAAATAAACAAGTCATATATCACTATGCATTACCTCACAACAATCTCATTATCCTCACCTAGAAACCCGAGTTTGATTCAATGCAACTATTATGGGAATAGAACACTATCCCCTTCCATAACCCATGCATTTAGGGGGTGGATCTTATAACCTTAGTCAAACTCGACATGTAGTTGTAGAGCCTAATTTTTATACCCTCCTCTACCCAGCCATGTGCACATGCTTTTTTATCATTCTCCACAAACAACCGCATTACCACAAAACATAGCCAAAAAAATTAGCAACAACTCGATAATATCAATTAATTAGAAACAATATTTTTCCACAATCCATTAACCCATTCATTATTTATAATACATAACCATTTATCCCATTTCCCATTTCCAATTCCCAACTCACTATGCATATTCAAGTATAAACAAGACTCCTTGAAATATTCCCATTAATCCAATTTAACCCTTTTTCATGCCAACAAAAAACCTCTTAGGGTAATACACAATATTAATGTATTAAAAATACCTAATTTTCATATCCATCAAGCATAACAATATATTCTTCATGGGACCTATGTTATCACACCATGTCCTTACACTTACATAGCTAACTTCTATGTCTGGGAATCATTATCATGCCCCATGGGCGACCCTAAAATAAGGCATTCCATCCTCTATTAATCCTAAAGGGATCATGAGGTGTTCATTTAGTTATTTAGACAATAAATATAACAAATATTACCAATTTTCCCAAGAACTAATCAATAAGGGGACATAAATTAAAACCTATATGCAAAAATCCCAATACACACTATGGGATAAAACATGTAGACCACCTACCTTGAATCCATTGGAAACACAATCCTAATTGAGGCATTAAATCCTGATTCAACACCCCATTGAAGCCTCAACCAGGATCTTTAATCAAAACCTGTCAGCACTCCAAGAAAACTTTGTATGAGGGGTGAACAACCTTGAGAGTTCTTGGACACCTTGGCTCGTCACTAGGGTTAAAGGAGGAAGAAGGGAAGAAAATCTAGTGTTGGGTATAAGAATCCTGTAATGGTATTTTTTTTAATTTTTCAAAACATTCTGGGCTTCACAGTATACCCACATGGTTTTACAGACTATGCGCAAACCATGTGGATGTCACTGTGTGAAAACAACCCCTCATACTATTACCTAGGATTTCCACACAGTTTGAACTAACCATGTGAAAATAGCGATGCATGCCCAAAAAACCCCTTTTCTTCCTCTCCCCTATCCCAAACCACCGAAACACCTCCACACCTCCTCAATGACTAGTAAAACACTTATTTAACAAAAATAATGTACTTGAACAAAAACATAAAGAAAAACATCCATTAAGAGATATTCCGGATCATACAACCTAAAACCATTCTTCAAAACCAAGTGAAAATGATCATAATAAAGGATGACCTCAGATTTATAGTAAGGTTAAATAAAGGATACATCTATGATTAACATGATTGTAAGGGTATGAGATCAAGGGAAAAACATTTTATGATCATACCCAGTATATCAAATAAATTATACATGAGTCATGGAATAATGTTTGGAAGATCATAAGACATGAATCAAAAGGTAATAAATGTAAATGATCCTTTAAAGAATGAAATTGGAATATTACATTGATTTGATGTATAAATAGAAGAATAGAAAATCAAATTTCAAGATTATATACAAAGAACATCATAACATGTTTGGCATGGAATGACCACATGTGTACCTATATTGCGATTGAGAGGACCACCAATTTACCCTTTATAGGTTGGGGAATACCACCCATGAACCCTAATTTCTATGCATAGTTTGACAAAATTTTTACCATAATTTTGGGGCTATGATGACCACCCATGTACCCTCATTTATAGGCTTGGGATGATCACCCGTGAACACCCCTTTATAGGCTTGGGCTGACAGCCCGTGTCCCCTCTTTTATAGGCTTTTCCTAACCATATGTGTACACTCCATTAGAGGCTTGTGAAGACCACTAGTGTGCCCTATGATCTCATAAAGAATTTATCATTACCCAATTCATTGGATATAGATACATTTCCACTAATTAAAATATTGAATTCATTTATTCATGTGCCATAAATTAATAAAAAATTCATCAAACCACGAACCATAAAAAGAGAAGGCTTTCATAAAAATGCAATAAAATCCAATAGAATTAAATGAGTATCATAAAAATTTCATCATATCATAAACTACAGAATAAATACATGTTTTTTATTCATTTCTTTATAGTGTAAACCATGAATGGAAGTTTGTTTCACAAGATTTTTGACATTGTATAACCCATGGATGTGGAAATGGTTTCATGAAAAACATGTCACCATAAACATAAACAATTCAATTAATGAATAAAAATGGGGTACATGGATAATTTCCCAAGTAACTAATAAAATGTATAAAAGGATTTCATATTAAATGGACAAGGATTTTTAAGGATCAGTTGGTGCATTTCTTTAAGGAAATGATCATCCATGGAAAATTACATTTTAAGACATAAATCATTTTTGAAATTATTTTCATTGAAAATGAAATTTAATACATATAAAATAATATTTTAAATCCATTTTAAACATTTTTAAAAACCTAAAACATTTTAAAATCCTTTTACTATGGAATAGGTTTAAAAGATAATTAAAAAAAATTCAAATATATTTCAGAAAACATGGTTTTGGTATAAAAATTATTTTTAACTGAATAGAGAAATGGGGTCATATTTTATTAAAAAACATTCATTGTTATATCATGTACCAATGGGTGGAAAATTGGTACCATTACATGAATATATCTTGAATAACCATAGGATAACATAAATTATATTAATTATTGAGAGATATATCATAATATCTAACCAATGGAAGTATAATCATAAATAGTATATATAATTGTTTAGATTGTAGAAATAAACTCTTTGAACATTGGTCAATCTGCATCATAATCCTCATAAAATAATAAAATTAAATAAAGCATAAAATATAATGAAAATAATTTGATTCATGATATTACCATTCAAAGGATAATTATATACATTTTAAAAGAGTATAGGTTCATAACATAACATGTGCTTCAAAGAAGGAAACATGAGACATAATTCCCTTATCTATTAGGTAATTCGTGAACCATAAACCCAATGAAATAGAGATATTAAAATTTATATTTAAATAATAATAATTATTATTATAATAAAAAATAAATATATTCATTGGAATTATACACACCGTATTTAAGAAATAGGTGGTGAACATGGCTTGTGTCTAACAAAAAACAAAAGTGAGACAGAAGTCCCTTAATACTTGAGTATCATTAGATTCATGAGACCAATAAAAAAATATCATCAACTGAAACTTTGAATTTCATGAAATAAAATAATATCATGATATAAAATTTCATATGGATGTATATACACTACAAAAAAATGAGTGGGGAATATGGCTTAAGGCTCGCAGAAATAAAAGTGATATTTTAAATCATATTACCTTAAACCTTGAATTACTTCATACAAATAAAAACCTATATAATTTCATTATATATAAACCATAAAACTATATTCATATATAAAACTACGTATATTATTTTTATGTCATTATATTACCCATTAATTATCAATTCAATGTTAAATTTACATTTTGGGTAATAACAACATTGTTTTTCCAATATGTCTTGTTGTCACGACCTGTCATCCTGCTAAGAGAATTGGCTAATATGTTCCCCTTTCTAGGAGTATAGACTATCTCAAAGTCATATTCCTGGAGGAACTCTATCCATCGCTGTTGTCTCAGGTTCAGGTCCTTCTACGAGAAGATGTACCCGAGACTCTGGTGGTCAGAATAGACTGTAAAGCACTCACCCATCAGATAGTGTCACCAAATCTTCAGAGTGAAGACCACTGCAGCTAACTCCAGGTCATGGGTAGCATAGTTCTGCTCATGCTGCCTCAACTGACGTGATCCATAGACGATCAATTCCCGCTCCTTCATCAGGACACATCCAAGTCCGGTCCCTGATGCATCGTAGTAGACTACATACCCCAATCCCTACACCGGCAGCCTCAAGATAGGTGCACTGGTCAATCTCTGTCTCAGCTCCTGGAAGCTCTGCTGACATCTGTCTGACCACACGAAGGGTTTCCACTTCTTCGTCAAAGCTGAGAGTGGTGCCGCAACTCTGGAAAAGTCTGACACAAATCCTCGGTAGTACCCAGCTAGACCTAAGAAACTCCTCAACTCCGTCACGCTCCTGGGTGGATCCCAAGCTTGCACTGCCTTGATTATCACAGGATCCACCAAAACTCCCGCATCAGAGATGACATGTCCTATGAAGTGGACCTCACGTAACCAGAACTGACACTTTGAGAGCTTACCATAAAGCTGGTGCTCTTGGAGTGTGTCCAGTACAACCCGTAAGTGGTAGGCGTGCTCCTCCTTAGTGGTCGAGTATATCAATATGTCGTTGATGAAGAACATGAAAAATCGATCGAGGTATGGCTAAAAGATCATGTTCATGAGACCCAATAACACTGATGGAGCGTTGGTTATTCCGAAAGGCATAACCAAGAACTCATAGTGGCCATACCGACATCTGAAGGCCGTCTTCTGCACGTCCTCGTCTTGAACTCTAATATGATGATAGCCTGACCTGAGGTCTATCTTCGAGAACCACCGTGCCCCATTGAGTTGATTGAAGAGGTTGTCAATCCTTAGTAGCGGATACTTGTTCTTCATGGTCACCTGGTTCAGGAGATGATAGTCGACACACAGTCGCAAGCTCCCGTACGCCTTCTTGGCGAACAATATCGGGGAAGCCCAGGGTGAAACACTAGGTCAGATGAATACCTTGCCCTGCAAGTCCTCCAGCTATACCCGTAGCTCTCGAAGCTCAGCGGGAGCCATCCGATATGCTCGAGTGGGTATCGGGGCTGTCCTGGGGTACATGTCAATATAACAGTCTACCTCTCTGCGAGGAGGTAGTCCTGGAACGTCTTCAGGAAAAACGTCCGCATACTGATCCACCACTACAGGAAAACTCGGACTCTGCACGTCAACTGCTCCTAGGATGAGGCTAGCCAACTGATGAGTGATGGGATGTTCTCTCCTCTCCGTGATTCCATCCTGTGCTGCAAAGGCTCCCTTCTTGCCGGTGAAGGTGAACCTGCTCCCGTCAGTGCTTACACACCGCACGTTGCACCTAATACAGTCGATCTGAGCATGTAATGTAGATAACCAATCCATTCCCAAGATAACTTTATAAAGACTCGACGTCACTACAAGAAGATCCCAGCCGAAGCTCTCTCCTCCTAGAGTATGCTCACACTGCCGGCACCAGTGCGTAATCGTCGAGTCTGCTCCCGTTGGAGTCTCTAGCCGTAAGGATCAAGCCAACGGCTCCGTCGGAATCTCTGAGCTCTGGACAAGGGCAGCGGCAATAAAAGAATGACTTGCTCCTGTGTCTATAAGAACTGCAGAAAGGGTGGAGTAGACACAGATAGTACCTCGAATCATCTCTGGCGCACCGTGGTCATAGGCCTCCACTGCCTGAAGCTAATCCTGTCTCTGCCCGCCAGCTCCCTGTGGTCGGGGTGGACCTCCTGGTGGTGGTGGTGGTGGTAAAGGCTCAAAGCGTCACCCACCACCTGCTGCTCGGCCAGCTCCCCTTCCTCATCTGCCTACTCTTGGCGGACCGCCATGGTTGACCGTCTGTCTCTGCCTGGGTGGCCCCTTAACCGTCTACTGCTCCTCTGCATGGCGGGTCGGGTAGTCACGAGCCATGTGGCCCTGCCCGTCGCATGCATAGCACTGCCTTCTCCTCAGAAGGCTAGATCTGTGCCGTGTGTCCCGCACCTCTGAGCCAGTGTCCTGAGATCGTCTGCCTGATGGTCCGGTCCGCCTGGACCCCTGTGACATCCGTCGAATACCAGCTACAGACGACTCTGCTACGCGCCGCCCTACGGTAGGTCTCACTGCTGGCGTAGGCTCAGCAAGAAAGCTTTCTATGAGAAGAGCTCTCTCTAGTACTCCTGCCTGTGTCGGAATTCTGAGGGAGATCATCAATGCCCTGATCTCATGCCTCAGTCTTTGGTTAAAGGTCTAGGCCCAATGAATTGGTCCCGTATGATGTCCATTGAATAGCACGAGAGATCGGTAAATCTCATCCAGTACTGGGTGACCGTCATGCTGCCCTGCCGCAGCTGTAGAAGCTCTTGGATGCGCACCGCACGAAGGGTGGCTGGGACGAACTCCGAGCGAAAGAGGCTCTCAAAGTTCTTCCAGAGGAGAGATGCCTCGTCGTGCACATGGAGCTTCAGGCTCCACCATCTGCCTATTGCCGCATGCAGGAGGCTCGCTGCAAAGATTGCCATGAGGTCAGCTAGTGTCCCCACTAACCTGAAAACTCGAACTATAACCTCCAGCAAAATCTCAGCTGCCTGAGGGTCCGTCTCCCCACGGAACCTAGGCGGTCACTGATGCTGAAACTCGTGTAGTGCACTAAGGTGACGTGCACTCTCAGCGGATAGGGCTGGTGGCATCGGTGGCTCAGTGGGTGGAGGTACCTCCGGTGCCTCCACTGAAAAAGGGCCCTGCACCGAGGCCTCGTCGCTCGGTGGGCTGTCGTCTCACATGAAGCTCAAAACCCTAGCTGGCTGCTGTCGTGGGGCCATCCTGAAACGAAACAGGTGTGCCATGTTCAAACAGTATACCTGGTGAGCTGACACAAAGTAATCACAATGAAATCTTTGGAAACACACATACAATCAATGTTTTCATGCATTGAGTCGGAAATCATAGGTCAGGGTCCTGTTGTACGGATACGTCGGCCGCTGCACCAACACTGTACTCCCTGGACTGATAACCACACTCAATACCCTTAACACTATTTCTTCACATAGAAGAAAGATCAGAGACCTGAGTTCTACGGTAGAACCGAAATCATCTTATACCAATTTGTCACAACCCATCCTCGAGACCCGTGCCGTGACTACCCCAAGCCCCCCTCCCATAGGCCGGGGGCTGGCGACTAGCACCAAGGCATAAATCTTGACAAAAGGGGAAGGAATTTCCTTTATAAAGTAAACAAAAACCACAGAGTAAGCAAGCGGAAGTATACACTAAGTAAAACTTAGTACAATAGTAAGTGCAGAATGTAAATGGGCCAGAATACAAACCCAAAATGAAGGTAAAGTACAACTGGAAAGAAAGTACAACAACTGAAAGTAAAGCTGCAATGTCGAGCCATCCACTGGAAGTCCCACCTAAAGGGTGGGTACAAATAGCCTCCTCAGCTCCTCGGGTCCAGCCGTCCGCTCCATGTACGTCCCGCCCAGTGGTCCACATACAGGTACCGACTTGCTCCACGAGCCTCAACCATGATCAGCATTGTTCGTCATCTACATCCAACACAACATATTGCATGCATAACTTATGCAGGGGTGAGTACACGCTACTCAGTAGGGACCCTGAGACCCTCGATGGTCTCCCAGAATCCACAAAGGATAATTCACAAAGGAAAGATACAATCAGAAAGTAACATCCAACACTACTTAGGTAAATTCCCATACATATAACTAAGTCATCAATTCCAGTTTGGCTCCAACATCCGAGCTCAAGTTCGATCAAATCCAAACAAGATAGTACAACCCAATCCACATAGGATAAGACAACCCAATCCGCATAGGAAAGCAAGTCAATCATATCCAAGATAATGATTGGAAGTCAAGACTCAGCTCAAACAGGTATAATTCTTCTTAAGGTGATAGAGATGATCAGATATAGCCACTGATTCATCTAAGCTGGGACCCACGTAGGATACTAAACCAACTAAGCTATCAGACCCACATAGGATACAGACCAGCCACTCTGCCAGACCCACGTAGGATACAAGAACATAGTAAATACTTCTAGACCCATGTAGGATAAAAGAATAGTAGTCATCATCGTCGAACCCAGGGAGGATTTCAGTACGATCTTCATCGCTTCCGAACCCACAGAGGATTTTAGTGCAGTCTTCATCGCCGTCGAACCCACGGAGGATTTCAGTACGGTCTTTATCGCTGCCGAACCCACGGAGGATTTTAGTGTAGTCTTCATCACTGGCAAACCCATGGAGGATTTCAATGCAGTAGTCATCGCTGCCGAACCCACGAAAGATTTCAGTGCAGTCATCATCGTCGTCGCAGTCGCAGCCAGCTCTAGGGTTCTCGCACACAGCATGCTCGTTTCCGGGAGGGTCGGCTCCACGAGAAAAAAGGGGGTCGATAAATCAACTGACATGTAGTTCAGAGTTGATGTATCACAGAGTTCCGTCACAATAAAAGGAACTCAACGCGAAAGATGACGCGTCAATCGGACGCCCGGTCTGAGAGTTATTGGTTTTTTCGTTCCAGGGGCCTGGTTGGTTTTTAAGTCAAAAGAAAACCTGAGTGCACTCCAACTACATCCAAATCTTGAGCGGAGTGTGGAAAAAGGTCTGTCTCACTAAGAGGAATCTAACAAAGTCTACGACACGTCAATCGGACGTCCGGAGCTCAAGTTATATGCATTTCCGCTCTGAGGGCCCGATTGGTTTCGTGTTCGAACCAACCCATCCATATCCAAAGTTCTCGGAAACCATGATTGTAATATACCGAAACGACCGTCTCGATCCAAGGATCACATCGTAACTGACGGTGCATCGATCAGAGGTCTATAGCCCAAGATACATGCATTTGAATGAAATTGTCCGAAAATAGGGGGTTTTAGGCCCGGACCGACCCGGCCCAAGACCCCCTGGGTCGGCCCGAACCGGGGGGACCCAAACTGGGTACGGGTCCAGCCCTTTAGGGCATAGCCTGGCCCGGTGGGCGTGCCCCAGCCCGGCCTGGGCGACCGGTTGGCCTAGCGCAGGTGCGGCCCGCATGGCCAGCTCGGCGCTGACCGAGCCACCGCGGAAGGGGGGGGGGGTCGCTGCCCCCCTGTTTTGAAACTGAGGCCCCCACGTGGGGACCGCTGACTTTGCTAGCTGGGGGTTACAACCCCCAGTTTTTGGATCTGGTCGGCCGAAACGGCCGGCCAGGGTGTCGCGCGAGACCAGCTGGTCCCGTCCCCTATGCACCAGCGGCCGGGGGCTCTGGCTGCCCTCTCCGGCTCCGCCGCGGCCAAAGGACACAACCTTGGTCCGACTGGCGCCGTGTGACGGCGCCGTGCCCTTTTCGCCGTGGCCTGACTCCGGCCGTGGATTCGTTTAGCCTCAACGACGCGACACGATGGCGCCGCGCTTCTTCGCCCATTAATCTTGCTTCCGCGCGGTGTCATTGCACCGTGCAACCTTTGATCGTGCCGTAACAAGTACAACATCAAAGGGGGTGGGGGGTCGGCCATGTTCGTGTAGTCTGACCTCCTCCCGTTATGACGATAACAAAGAAGATAAAATAAAGGCGAATAATGGCAAAGAAAAATCCACAAACATCAAGTTAACCCCTACCTCGATGAAGTCGTCAAATGAGGTTCGTCGTGGGAAAAGGACGTCGCGGAAGACGACGTTGCAGAAGACGACGTCGCGGAAGACGGCATCGTGGATCGATGATCCGTAAGCATCGTCGGCATTCTCCGAAGAAGGCGTCTCTCACCGGCTGTGGAGAAGAGAGGAAATGACATGGCGATTCCCTTGCGGTGATGGAGTTCTTCGTCGAAGACTCACCGTTCTTCGCGTTCTTCGACGAGGAATAAGATAATCCTCAAGAGGGCAAGAGTCCTCTCTTTCCTTTCGCACAACGAATTAACCCCCAATAAAATAATTCATGTCTTATTTTATTATCACTCATGAATGCCATTAATTTTAAATTCAAAAACAAATCTCATTCAATTAATTGACTTAGTTGAAGAGGGTTTAATATCCAAATTAATTTTGAGGGTTGACATGGCATTTAAAAGGTGTGTGGGTGAGTTACATATTAAATGCACGAGAGGGAGGTAAAAAAGGGATTTGAAGGGGTGGGTCTCATGTAGTCCCCACTTCACTAATATCCTACCTAGTGGAGTTAGGATATTAGTGGGTCCCACTCCAACCACCAAGCATAGGTTTAATCTACCTAGAATAGAAATAAAAAATTGTAGCACAATATTTTATTTCATTCTTTAGTTAACCCATTTATTTGATAACCTCGCCCAAGAAACAAAACTCCGGAAAAGGTGTTCCTAAGAAATTACCGGTGTTGTGATTCCATCAGTGCCCTCATATTTCGATTTCGAGCACCGGTTCAAAATTTAGAAAAACCCGCTCGTTCGTTCACTGAACGTACCCGAGCTAAACTTCGTAAAAATGTTTCCGGGCACACCGGGGCTCGGAATTAGGTTCTGTTAGAAACTGCGTACTCGTAAAATCCCAAAGAAAATTAAGAAAATTAATTTCCCTTGAAATTTACGAGTCTTTACACTTTTCATGCTATTTTCGGTACAATCACTTTGACAGGGATTTCAAAATCTCTAGAATTTAAACCATGATATAAATAACATATATATACATTATACATGCATTTATATTAATTTTAAAAGGATTTTAATAGGAAATGAAATACACCATTCATGGATATGGTAGGTCATACGTACACATGAACCTTGTTTCCACTTTCTTATCATACTAAATGAAATAGAATTAAATGAAATATATATATATATATATATATTAAATACATGTGTAAATTTAATGTCATATATATCACATATGTTCATTGAACCATTCCTTAATACCTTTAATGTAAACAGTGGACAAATCACATCGCTTCGCGAGGTGGTACTCCACCATACACATGAACAATTTTATCATATTCCCAAAATGATGAAAGAATGATGTTATGTGTTATATAAAAATTTAAAAAGATTAAAAAATCATAAATTTAATATATATAAAATATAAAATATATTACCGTAATTATTACCATCCATGAAATGTTGTAATGGAAGATTGTACGACATCAGTTTGCAAGGTGGTATTTCATCTTACACACAAATGATGATTGTGTATCCCATTAGATGGAAGTGTGTGAAGTTGTATGTAATTACCTTAACATAAAAAAATTATGTATATTGATGATAATTATGTTATTATATAATAATTATATAAAAATAATTGAATAGTTTTGATGAAAAAAATAACAAATACGTTGGTTGATGAAGGTCACATATTCTTCAGGTGTCACCATTTGGTTTTCACTAAATTTTTTCATTAGTATTAAAGTATGCCCAATTTAAGAATTATAGGATGAGGATAGGGATTTTGTTGTTGATTTTTTCAGTTTTATGATGATTCAAATATATTAGGAGGAGTGAATAAGTGAGTGGTTTAGTTCCCTTTTATTGTGGAGGAGGAATGGTATGCTTGTAAACACAAAAATGTAAAAGCTATTGGGATTATTACATAATATGATAAAAATAATGAACCATTTTCGATAATATATGTGGTATGGTTGAAATATTTCCATCCAATTGGTTTTTGACAAGTTTCTTTGTCATTTTTTCCATTATGTTTAATTATTAGTCCCATTGTAAACTCGTTTTTCTCTCAATAGTCATGATTAGTTTTAACTTTGTTCATTATTCATTATGGTTAAAAATTAAATTGGACTTATTAGAAATTATAAATTATTATTATTTCAAATGAGGAATCCATTTTTCCAAATTTCAATCACATAATTGAATGAAATTAATATAATTCTATTCCATAGATGGTAGGAGGAAATGAGTATTTAAAGTGAAAAAATTAACATGATTGAATTTTTTTATATAAAATTTAATGTGAAGTTGATTACAATGAAATAAATTGGATTAAAAATATTTAAATGGGTCTAATTATACTTTTACAACTATTTTTAATTTAATTAATCTACATAAATAATTCCAAAAAAGGCATTTTTCATTTTAAATTTAGTATTTTTCACTCTTCATACAAAATTGAAATATTTTAGAAAAATACCAAAAAATTAACCTAAGATAATTTATAAATTATTATTTAAAAAATGATTATATTTAATATAAAATTTCAATGGTTTCAAAATTTATAATAAAAATAATTGTGCAATTAAAACGTAGTAAAACTACCTTTTAGAGAAATACATCAGTATATTCTGAAAATTAGATTTATTATTATATAATTTTAATAAAACAAATAATATGAATTATAAATGTTTTGTTGAATATTATATATGTATATATATCATCAAAATAATTAATGAATAATGGATTCTTTAAGTTATATTGTTAAAATATGACTGTGTATAGAAAATTAGTTTTACATAAAATGAATTTATTTATTGTCAAATAGTTCTTAATCTCATTCCAAATTAATTTGTAACCAAACAATTCATTTCATATACATGTTTAAAACCTACTTTCAAAATTTAGTTAAAATTATTCATAACTTCCATTCAATTGTATACGTTATAAATATATAAATATATTAATAACATTTTTAATAGTATATTGTAGTTTGGTAAAACACACTCTTGTGTGTAACCCAAGCTACTGAAGGAACATGGTATTGTGTGCAACACAATCCAAACATAGTTTTTAATGAAAAAAAATCTTTGATTGCTGTTTAATTTAACAAAATATAATCTATTCTTTGAATTTAGTGTATTTTTAACTTGGTGTTTCATATAAAAGAAATCATATATTTTTGTAGCATGCAATGTACGCCATCGAATAATTTTAATTTATTTAAAACAGATTCATAAAAAAGCAGTGTGTTGTAGAGATTATCACAAGGTTAACTATGAAATCCATATAAAAAATATGCATAGGGGGTGATTTATAAGTTTTTGATTCAAAAAATTTCGCACCATCATCTAAATAGATAACTCAACTTCCATGTTTTGAAGTGTTTTCTGAATAGTTCTAAAAAACATGTGTGATATTAAATAATTCATAGAACAATAATCAAAAATCACATTCACTATTAATGTATGGATAACTATCATACTTATTATAAATTCACTATCAGGATACTCTTTAGCATTTATGATCTTATAATAATACCCTTTCTCTCTATGCCATTGTGTTTTTTGGAGTTTATTATCATCAAAAACCCATGTCTTAGTGAGTTGATTCAAATAGTGTACATATTATTCTCAATGGAAACATTGGAAAATATGATAAAATTTCATAGTGGTATTACTTTCTTCCATCACATTGGTGGGTTTCTCCCATCCTATGTTTTTAGCATGGTTCCCTTCCTCCCCAAACATAAAGAAGTTTGTTATCCCCTTCTGTAAATTTTTAGGATGTTTCTTCCTTCACTTTTGAAAAGTAGTGTGCTGGAATTTCATCCCCCCAGTATATTTCTCCATTATACCACTATAATTAAAATTAATTTTCTACATCATATCTACAGACCCATGAGACACTTAAGAATTTTCAATCTTCATTTAAACTTTGAGGGCTTATGAGACAATTTTTTTTGTAACTATCAATGTCTCAAATATCCAAGTATTTTTACATACATTTCCTTATCCAACTGAAGAAGTAGTCAAAATTATATTATATGGAAATGAAAAATTTAGAGGCTTAACATTCCATTTATTTTATGTTTTTTTCATACACCTCGATGGATTCATAATCCTATTTACTAAGGTTGTGGAAATCCCACAAAATTTTCAGTCAAGTGTATGAGGAAAATATTTATCAAAATAAATTGGGATTATTTCCCCTAATATTCATGGATATATTCCTTAGGATTCATTTTTTTATTAACATCCGCAATTAATTAGATTATCACTCCATATGATAAACTCATAACAGAAATTTATCTTTCTCTTATAACTGACAGAAGGATAGGAATATTTCGGTGGTGTTGATCCACTGTTAAATGATTTAGAGACCATAATATCTCTTAAAAGAAAGATTACTTATCATATAAATTTCTCTATTTACACTCTCTATTTTAGGGGGATTTGTATCTTCCCATTATTCATCTTTTTATTCAAAACATTTGTCAACTAATAATGTTTTTCATGAAGTTAACAATTCTTATTTCCATTGGGTTTGGAAACACATTGGGGAATTCATCACATTTCCCATCATATTGGTTTCTTACTCGATTCCACCTATTTATATCCATTAACTAATTCATGAATATTAGTTAGTGTAATTAAAAATATTAAACAATTTAAATATTTTTAATGGAGATATCATGATGTTTTTTTATTCCTCAACTTATGAATTTCTAGGCTTCAATATACAAAATCAATTTTCTATTTTCCTAAAATAAAATCCTATGGGAATTTTGATTCCCCTAATCATGGTTCATAAAGAGATTAGTAATTTAAAAATGTATATCCCCCTGGAGTGTCAAAATTGTTTTCCACCCGGTCATTTTTTCATGCACCATGTGACGATTGATTCAAGATCAATAAAATCTTTTCAATGTAATTACCCCTAGGTACAACTGTGCCTAAGCCGCGTCCACTAGAAGTGTCCAGATAGGGATGTAATTTATTAGAAACCACTGAATCTATACATTACTAAAATTTAAGGATTTATTATTATGTTTATTCTTATAACTGATACTTTAAATAGGGTTATCTAATCATGATCCCCATACATAACTATACATTCCTATGATACCAACTAAGATAAATCATATCATATAAACACATTATTTCTTGATTTATTACATAAATATAAAATGAATACATAACAAAAATATTATAAGGCATTTTGTTTTTGAGTATTTAGGTATATAGAATAGAATTATACAATATAAATACCAAAAAATAAACTAAAACTCCATAATATTCCCTTAATTTCACTTGATCTTATAAATATACACATTATAACCTAGGGCTGTACATAATAAAGGGGTGAGTTATAAAGACCAGTAAGGGAATGATCAATTCCTAAAAAGATAAATTTAATTCATGTTATTGAATAAAAATACAAACAAGGAATAAAATTGGTGAACATCATAAACACGATCATCAATGTATGACATAATATGATAGCATGAAGACACCTTGGGAATGTGGATACAATATAAAACATGACATAAGAATAAATCAAGGCTAACAACCAATACAACATCACATGGTGGACATAGTACCATAATGTATTAGGTTCAATCCCTAATCCCATACGTGTTATATCAAGAGTCAAAAAAATTATCAAATGCATTAGAGTTCTATATAATTCTAGGCCCACCTATCACATTCATAACATTTTCATTCATTAGTGTTCTATATAGATCATTAAGAAAAATTATTCCATTCAAAACATTTAATCCCATGATCAAGGAGTGTGGTTTACATAAATATACTTCCAAAATAAATCAAGTATAAATACATCTAGGTGAATACCCTTGATTATAAATGGGTATGAGTATTCATTAGGAAAATGTTTTATAAGAAAAATCAATGAATAATTTAGTTATAATTATAGGGTGAAATAATTATTCAAGGAAGGGTTTAATGTGAATGAAAAGAGATAAGAATCAAATAGAAATCATTTGGATATAAATATTTATGTTTAATAATGTATCCCAACATGAACATTTTAAAATCAAAATGTATTATTAAAATAAGGTTCTTTGATAAAGAGGAGGATATATTCCCTTACATTGAGAGAGAACTTCTAAAATCATGGGTGGAGCTTTTTAAGAGATTGGGAACACCTCATGAGGGAATTAAAGGTGGAAGGTCAGCTAAAAATCATGATCCATGGGTCTCAATAGAATATTAATGGGAGGATGGGTGGGTTTATATAGAAATAAATAGGTGGATTCTTTATTAATTTCTAAAAATAGGTTATAAACTCTATAAGAAAAAATAATCAGCGAAAAATCATTTCCATGATTATTTCCCATGGTTTCAACCAAATTGGAGTGTTATTAAATATTTTAGATGTGAAGGAATAAAAATAATTAAAATAACATCATTGGTGATGTGAAAGTGAGCCATGTATATAATGAATTGATTTTAAAACATTAAAATATATTTTAGGTTGTGGAGGAGTCATAATGAATTTTTAAAATTAGTAAACTAAACAAATTATTTTAGAGTGGAAACCAAATTAGAGTCTTGGATTATATTTATTATATATATTACAACACTTTTTAATCTTTTATTATTTCTTAACACATACAATCTATTTACATCATATTTAATTTTTACCCAAAAATTTGATTATCTCATAAATTTATGAAAAAATCATAATTGGATAATTTTAAAATACCTATTTCAAAAATAATATATTTTTTATCAAAATATTTTGAGATTATAAAGAATATTTTCTTTTAAATAAAAATCTATATTTATTAAAAAAATATTTATTTTTTGATAATAAATTTTTTCTCACGGTTACCAAAACTATATTACACTTCCTAAAATTATATTATCATTTATATTTAAATAAATATTTTTTAATAAGAATATTTTATTAAAATAACATTTATATCAAAAAACATTGAATTCATTAAAAAAATATTGATTGAAATTATATATTTCCCATGAAAATTTGTGTTTAATCGTATTGAAATATAACTTTAATCAAACATGGTATTTAATCATTTAAAAGTAATAATAATTTAGAATTAATATAATAATTATTTTTATAGAATTTAAATATAAACACTCATATTACTATGTTCTTGATATATCAAACCACATTACAGATGTGTATACCCAAAGGGTAAGGTGTGTGACGGTGATGCTTTCATTGGGAGGTTCAATGAACATACATTGGGTCATGATCGTGATATTCTTGAACGTGAACTATAAAAATTATTAATCATTTTCTAGTTGATAAATCTAGTCTTGGACCTATTCAAGGGAAAATAAAATTGATTGCATCTCCCTTAGAATCCCTAATAAATGGAATTGTTTTTGTATGATCAAACTGGTCGAGGCCATCTCTCATTCCATTTATGTCAGTCGGAATTTATCATAAAAATTGATATATTAATCATAATGGTCACTGTAAAATATCTATATTATTGTCATTTATGATTCCTAATAGTTCATTAAATTTAAAATACTATATAACTATACATAATCACCAAAGTAGTGAATGTGTTTTCTATAACTAAATTACATAATAATGAATTTATTCATTAAAAAAGATAATTTTATTTATAAAATTTTTGGTTGTTATAGAATCATAGACAATAATATTATTAAATTATTGAGATTCTATAAGTATTTAATATTGTAATTTTTGGTAATTAATATCTCTTTATTAAGGGTGACATTGATTTAGTTAAAAAATCAACAAAGTTGATTCAATTACATTGTTAGGGTTTGTATTCTATATAAATGATTGATTCATAGTCTAATATAATTATAAAAATATAATCATGGATGATTCTATCATGGAATTTGAAATCAATTATTATCATAAAATATAGCGGGATACCTTGAAAGAGATTTGTATGAATCACGTTTCAACCTATTTCACAATTTTTAGTCAGTTATCACATACACCATAAACAAATTTCAACTTTTAGCACTGATATGCATAAAATAAATTTGAAATGATCACATGGACACCGATTTTTATTAAATTAACCTATAATAAAGTGGTACAACTTGGTTTTTTGGTTAGTGCATTGCTTCTATATATACACCACTAACCCACTATCAATAGTGGATTTTGGTTGGTTCGATTCAGAACTAGGGATAACTACTCATACATGGCTTAGAAGGGAACACTACCTTCCCATGGTTATAAAATTCTATAAATAAGTGGGGTTTACTACCCTTATAGTATTTTAGATTATTTCCTTGAAAATATGATTTGATGACCATTACAAAACATAGAAGTGAATCATTATAATGTTATAATAGACTTTTCTGGATTCCTTTAGATGATTTATGAACTGTATATTATGTTATAATTAATTTATATATTATATATTTCATAACATACACAAATTTAATTATCTTATTTTCAATTTTAAGATGTTTATGTTAAAAATTTCATCATCAATGATTCATTTTTCTATCATTTCTAACTCTATCTCTTTCTTCATAGTTGATTTTTTCTCTCTTGAATAAGAAATTTATTTCTTATATATTTCGTTTTTTATATATTGAAATTCATAATTACAATATTCTATAAGTATACTCCCTTTTAGTAGGCTCAACTCCACAACTTCTATCGTACCTTTATATCTCATTTAATTTTCAACTTCACCCTTGGGTATTCAGGGAAGGATAACTTCATTGATTTATTCTTAATTTAAATCTTGTTAAATATCCAATATTAATTTTTTCATTCCCAAATTATCTCATCCTAGATTTTTGAATAATATGGTTTCATTAATTGTGATAGCTGTATATAAAAACATGTGCATTAAAAATACATTTTTCAATTTAAACCATGGAAAAATAAAGTGTACCTCTTTATTTATTCCCCCTTTTGAATATTATAAATATATTAGTATATCTAAAAAAGGATCCCATGTAATATAAATGGTAATCTATCTATTAAAAACCAATTTATCTCTTTTGTGATACATAAGAATATCAATAATAGTGTCATGACATTAAAAGATATTCCATTATATTAAAATAAAATAAGAAAAGCAGTTTCAAAAACTATCTAATTTTCTTCCTTTTGTGTATATTATGACTACAATATAACATATAATATAATATATTCCAAAAACTATGGTTTTATTAATCACCAACTACAATTTTTAATCATTTTAATAATTATTATCCGTTTTGTTTTGATAACTATATAGCATTGTCTATGGAATAGTGAAATCCTATAATACAACTATATTGTTTCATGCATAATGTCCCAATTCTTCTCACTATATGACTAATATTTTATAACATCATATGATATTTAATTGAATATTCTACTATATTTATGCTACTACCTACAATATAGGCGATTCATAGTGATATATCTTAGTCATTGGCTGTATTATCCTATTAGAGTACATTTTATTCTCTATTTTTTCATATTACATAATATGATAATCATATCTTATAGTCAATGATAAATAAAAACTCTATTATTTAATTTATATCGTATACAATGAATTATGTATATTTTATAAGAGTTTAATATAAATGACCATGCGTTTGATAACATTTTAAAAATGGATATACATTATGAGGCTCCTTCATTAATTTTATAGGTATATAAAGGGAATTAAAATATTTAATTTAAAAATTCAAATTCCTTGAAATATAATAAAAAATCTCTATATATTTATGACGTACGTAATCAAAAAGATAATATCATCTATCTAGGATATCCTTAAAAATTGATGGAGATTATTTTTCAAGTTTATTACCATTGTATTAAGGAAATATTTTGTTATAGATATGTGATCAATATTAATTTTAGGAAACAAAGCTAAAACACAAGGATATGTTCTTCACTGTTCATCATTTCATTCTCTTCTCTTACCATCTATATGAACATAATATAATTAGTTTTAATATTATAATATATTTAAACCTGTATAATATATATAAAATCTAGTTGTTTTATCCATCATTGTAGAAGGATTGAAGAATCCTTAAATTCTAAAAAATTTGTAAAAGGAATAGAATTTGATAATATGAATTTTGATATATAGATATTTTCATATATGATATGGATATAGTAATATCTGAATATCACTATCTACATTATTATTTGTCTTAATCTTAGGAACTCATCATTATAGTGAAAAAAATTGGATTATGATGTATGGGGTATGATTTTGTCACAAAATCAAATATAATACCTCATAATTCCTCTCTAATATGGGGATATTTCATTATGATATATAGTGATAATATTATGTTTTTTGGTTAATTTATTATTTGGAATTTAGAAATTTTTTCACATGAGACATATTAAAATAAGTAATATGATCATACTGATGTTTGGATAATAGTTATCATCTTTGTCATTGTTTGTGATGTGAAGATATTTTAGCTAGTGATAGAGAGACAAATTTATATAGCGGGTATCAATATAGGATATCACTTCGTATGATAGAAAAGAAAATTCTTATATCATAGGAAATGATATGGAGAAATAATTTATAGCCAAAACCCTTATTTAAAAAACATATTTTAAATATTTAAATGGATTTTTTAAAGTCTTTGTATCATTAAAAAACTAAATAAAAATAATTTATTTATATCAAAATATTTTTAATTTTCTTATTAAATTATTTCTTACTTAAAAATATCAAATTTTCACATTTATAATAAATATTGAAATGGTAAATTTATCTCATTAAATTGGATATTTAATATTCATGTTTATAAATTTTAAATATTATTACTATTTGGATGATTTAATTTAAATAGTTTAAATTAATTTTTCAAAATAAAATGCAGTGCATTTAATGAGTTTCATGAAAGCTGTATTATCAAATTCATTTTTGGTCAGCCATAATTGAATATTTTTTTTTTGAAATTTACTAATGGGGATTTTCTATTATAAGATATATATATATATATATATATATTGACGAGAATAATGTTTTAATTAAGATACATGATCAAACACTATTTTATTGAATATTTTATTGATAATAAATGATATAATTTCCTCACATTGTGTTAAATATGTTTATTTATAAAATATTTGGGATTTGATCATTCATTTGAAAATTTGGTGAAAATTCCAGTTTTACCCTTAATAGTGCACTGTAGTATTTCGAATATAAATATTTTTATATTCATTATTTAAATATGAAATTTTGTAACAGTGTTCCTAACTTAATTATATACAACTTTTATTCAGGACACTAGATAAAAAGAATGCATATTAATGGAGGAATTGGGCCATAAAGTCAAAGCTGGGCTGGACTCGACAGAATGGATAAGATTCTGTATTGCGGCCATAACTCCTACATATGGGATTTTATTGAGCCCAAATTTAGAGAGGAGATAGAGGACCCATATACGCACATTGGATCATTCTGGAAGGCCGGCCAATTCACGCGTTTTGGTGGTCAAATGGGCAGTGCAATTTGCATTAAAATATTTGGCCGAATTTCCACATTCACACTTGAAACCACTTGTAACCTCTCCTCCCATCCCCTATATAAATTGGAGTTTTTCTCATCTGGAGGGGTTGGGGACGTGCATTAGGAGATTGGAGGTAGAGGAGAATTTGTTTCACCCAAATTCTCCAACCATTTTAAGAGGGGTAGCTCTTGAAGCAAGGATCCCCTCATCGAAGCCTCCTTCTCTTCTTCATTTTGTAATGTTTTCATTTGTGTAATAAACTTCTTTGTTATTATTTTATTTCTTCTCTTTTCTTATGTTTTGTTTAAATTTCTTCTTCTATTAATCTTTCTCTTTGGGATGGAGTTCTTTAGTAGAAGCATTATTGGATTATACCCATTATAAACCTGTGCACATCCAAAACGCTTCTACGATGACTACACCACCCATGGAAGAGTAGTTCTTTTGAGTAATCGATCGACCTCTATCCTTCTTCATTCATTTATTTTGAATCAATGAGATACTGTAATTCAAATATTATGATCTATTAATAGTGTTTTTAAATTAAATGAAACTAAGCAAACAATTGAATAGTTAACACAAAACACGCAAGGTCGGGAATTGTGGGAACTGTGAGAGCGCAACCTTAACCGGTAATTCAAAACCACACGGGATCAATTTGTAGAGTTCAAATATAATCCCTAAACTCAATTAATCCTCATTTCCAGATTGTTTATGTGCCTTAATTTACCACTGACCATAAGCTAATTTTAGAACATCAATCAAAGCAGGGTGTTGCGATTGCATGTTCCGAAGTTTGCCTAAGGTTAAATTCACTTCAATCTTTGTGGTAAAGTTAATTCTCGTAGGGTTCGGGATTTAACAAATTAAGGGATCATAATTAAGTGGATATTGATTTAAATGATAATGATTAATAATTGAATGGAGAGGTAGAGTTAGATCGATTACGCCTTTTAAAATATTTTCTAAAAAAACTTCTTCTTGTTGTGTCATTTAAATCGAAATTCATTTCAAAATTAAAAACAAAAAAAATGCAATCTTCTTACAGCAAACTTCTTCTAGATTTATAAACTATAAACAATGACCCCCATACTTTCAAGTAGTATTTTTATTCCCTTTTATTTTTTTTCTAGAATACCTCTGAAAAGTTGTTTTAATTCACTTACTACTTTGAGAGACGACCTTGGTCAGCCACTCTGCTGCACCTAAGTACCCCAAAATCACACAAATCATTTGAGGGCACCCATGACAGCGCTCTACCAAATTGGCGCCGTTTCCAGGGAGGAAAGTAATTATTTCAACCAATTAGAGGTATTTATTTTATTTTACATTTTATTCTCTTCCTCTCTTCTTTCTTCCTTCTTAACCCAATATGATTTTTTTCATTCTTCTTTTATTTCCTTTTACTTCTTTTTGGACCATCAACTCAAACTTCTAATTTTTATTTCACTATGGACCACTTTCTTTCTTTTCATTTTTATTTGATTTATGACACAAAATAATCCCAAAGATCTCTTAGATCTTGACCCTGAGATTGAACGAAGCCTTAGGGCACGAATCAGAAATTCTCAGTCTACGGGAAGTTTCAATATACAACCAGTTGGTGAATTCCTCTCTTTTAGAAACATTGAAATTGGAAGCTATTCAAATTCAAACATAAATGAACAACCAATACCTGAAAACAATGGAAATGAACTCAATAGAACTATTCGAGAATTGGATGCACCTGATATTAACTATCAACCAAATTGTATTGCATACCCAAATCTCGAATCGGACTTTGAACTGAAATCGGGGTTAATTCACTTACTTCCAATGTTTCATGGCCTCTCTGGTGAGGATCCCAACAAACACCTTAAAGAATTTAATGTGGTTTGCTCAACTTTAAAACCAAGAAATGTTTCTGAAAATCAAATCAAATTAAGAGCATTCCTATTCTCACTTGATGGAGCTGTAAAAGATTGGATGTATTATTTGCAACCTGAAGATGTAACATGTTGGAATGATTTGAAACGTCTTTTCTTGCAAAGATTTTTTCCAGCATCAAGGACCACATCCATTCAAAAGGAGATATCAGGGATCAAGCAAGCATAAGGGGATTCAATGTATGAGTACTGGGAGCAATTCAGGAAGTTGTGTGCAAGATGCCCACATCACCAAATCAGTGAGCAATTACTCATCCAATACTTCTATGAAGGACTCACACCTATGGAGAGAAGCATGGTAGATGCTGTGGTTGGAAGAGAATTGGTGGAAAAAACACCAGTAGCTGCACGTGCGTTGATCGACAAGATGTCCCAAAACTCCCAAAAATTTGGTGATAGAGGTACACCACATGTCAGGGGAGTACATCAGGTAAGTCTTTCTTCTCTTGAAGGTAATTTGATTGATACTAAGTTGAAAGAATTGACCACTATGGTGAGGAAAATTTCTTTGGCACAAAAGACATCTATACCCCCTCCTTCAAGGCCTTGTGGCATTTGCACTGAGACAAGCCACCCAACTGACTGTTGCCCACAACTACAAGTGACAGAAGATTGTCCAGCAGTGTTCCCTGGGAGACCATTTCAGCAGCAACAACAACCATATCCCCAAAAGAAGTTTGATTCATTTGCTCCAACATACAACCAAGGGTGGAAAGATCAACCGGACATGAGGTATGGCTCTGGACAACAACAAAGGCCACCCTTTCAACAAAACTTCCAGCAGCCTCCGCCTTACCAGCAGGGTTTCCAACAACCCCAAAGGAGATTTGAAGCCCAAGAATCAACAAGCCAACAACAAGGGAATCCCCCACCAAAGGTAGATTCTAATACTTATGATCTTTTGAAGCAAATTGTTCTTAATCAATATAATGAGCTGAAGAGTCAAAGTTCATATCTGAGGGAGTTAAAGACTCAAATGAGACAGATTGCCACCGCCCTCCATGAACTTGTAAGTATGAATTCCAGAAATCTACCTTCCCAACCCACTCCAAATCCAAAGGGGAATTTTAGTTCCATCACATTGAGAAGTGGGAAGCAAATGAACAATACATCTGTACCTACCATTCCACCAGGATTCACCTCAACTCCAGAGAAGCCGCATTCTATACAAACTGATGAGAAATCCAAGGAGAAAGATAAAGGTAAGAAAAAGATTGATGATGTACCTCCTAAACCCCTTCCTTTTCCAAACAGGGTTGTTCAAACCAAGAAGATGGCTGAAGAAGCAATGCAAAAAGAGGTTTTGGACACATTCAAGCGTGTGGAGATCAACATTCCTCTACTTGAAGCCATTAAGAAAATTCCAAGGTATGCGAAATTCTTAAAAGAACTTTGTACCAATCGAAGAGGGATCAAGGGAAATGAGAGGATCAACCTTGGAAGGAATGTCTTGGCATTCATTACACCAACTCTAGCAATGCCAACAAAGTGCAAGGATCCCGGGACATTCACCATCCCATGTACCATAGGGGAGTTGCACTTCTCTGATGCTCTTTGTGATTTAGGAGCTTCAATAAATGTGATGCCTCACTCTGTATTCTCTTCCTTGCAGGTTGGTGAGTTGAAGCCAACAAGAGTAGTGGTGCAATTGGCGAATAGAGCTACGACATATCCAGCGGGAGTCCTTGGGGATGTACTTGTCTGGGTAAGAGACATGATCTTTCCAGCAGATTTCTATGTTCTTAACATGGAGGATGATCAGGTAAGTTCTCATGCCCCCATTATCTTAGGTAGTCCCTTCCTCAAAACTGCAAAAAGTATCATAAATTTCAATGAGGGTATACTTTCCATGGAATTTGGAGATGAAGTTGTGATATTTAATGTTATGGATTCCATGAAGAACCTCTCTGAGGACCATTATACTTTTTTTATCTCCCATTTTGAACCACCAAGTAAAAACCCCATGGAATTGGATTGTCCTATGCTTAGGGAGATTATGAGTATTGGTTCTAGTTTGATGTCTAAGAGTACTTCTACACCTGTTTTTAAGGAACAAGACTCTCTAAGATTTTATTTTTAAATGGAATCATATTCTGATTTTGATCATGTGAACTATGATTATGACATGGATATTGAGTATGTTGATGGATTTGGTGCTTTATTCTCTAATTGTGATGATTTTTATTCTGATACTGATGTTCATTGTGAAGATATGTTTGTTGCATCAATTTCTCCATCCATACTACACCCTCCTTCATTAGAACTCAATCCATTCCCACCAAATCTAAAATAGTCATACTTGTTGAGTGGTGAGAGATTACCTGTTATCATTGGTAACAATCTCCCTTTTGAACATGAAGAAAAGATTTTGAATATTTTTAGGGAGAACATCAGGGCGATTGGGTGGACCTTGGCTGACATATCAGGTATTAGCCCCTCCATTTGCATGCATAGGATTCTCTTGGAGGATGGGGTTAAACCGGTGAGACAACCACAAAGGAGACTCAATCCCACCCTCCTGGAAGTTGTTAAAAAAGAAGTTGAGAAATTTCTCGAGGCAGGTATAATCTGTCCCATTTCAAATTCTCAGTGGGTAAGTCCTATTCAGGTTGTGCCTAAGAAGAGTGGTGTTACTGTTGATAAAAATGAGAAAGATGAGTTAATACCAATGAGGGTGCAAAACAGTTGGCGTGTGTGTATTGATTATAGGAAACTAAATCATTCCACTCGCAAAGACCATTTCCCCCTCCCGTTTATTGATCAGATGCTTGAGAGACTAGTTGGGAAGACACACTATTGTTTCTTGGATGGATTTTTTGGATATTTTCAGGTTCCTATAGCTCCGGAGGACCAGGAGAAGACGACATTCACCTGCCCATTCGGTACCTTTGCTTACCGGAGGATTCCATTTGGACTTTGCAACGCCCCAGGTACCTTCCAGAGATGCATGGTGAGTATTTTTTCTGATTTTATTGAGACCTGCATGGAGGTATTTATGGATGATTTTACAGTGTATGGATCCTCATTTGATGAATGTATAAATAGTTTGGGAAAGGTATTGAATCGTTGTATTGAGAAGAATCTAGTCCTAAACTTTGAAAAGTGTCATTTCATGGTAGAGCATGGCATTGTCTTAGGGAATGTAGTGTCAAAACATGGGATAGAGGTTGATAGATCTAAGGTAGACATTATTTAATCCTTACCGTATCCTTCATGTGTGCGTGATGTTAGATCTTTCCTAGGGCATGCAGGATTTTATCGGCGCTTCATCAAAGATTTTAGTAAGATCGATTTTCCTATGTCACGATTACTTCAAAAAGATTCTGATTTTGTGTTTGACGATTCTTGTAAGACTTCCTTTGATGAGCTAAAGAAGTGTCTGAGAACTCCACCTATTATACAGCCCCCATGGTGGGAGATTCCTTTTGAGCTTATGTGTGACGCCTCCAACTTCACGGTTGGAGCAGTCTTATCTCAGAGGGTGGAAGGACGTTCACATGTGATTGCCTATGCATCAAGGACATTGGATTTAGCCCAATAAAACTACACTACCACAGAAAAGGAGTTTCTTGCTGTCATATTTGATTTAGATAAATTCCGTTCGTATTTATTGGGCTCTAAAGTAGTTGTTTTTTCTGACCATGCCGCTTTGAGGTACCTCCTGAAGAAGCCAGATGCAAAGCCACGACTTATTCGTTGGATGCTCCTTCTTCAAGAGTTTGACCATGAGATAAAGGACAAGAAGGGGTGAGAGAATTTGGTGGCGGACCACATGAGTAGGCTTACTCACACACTAGAGGAAGACACCTTGGACCAGATACCACTTCGGGACACTTTCCCCGATGAGCATCTTTATTCCATCTCAGGTACGCATCCTTGGTATGCAGATTTAGTTAACTACATTGTTGCCTCTGAAATCCCTGCAAATTTAAAGAAATATCAAGTCCAAAAATTAAAATGTGAGTCTAGGTATTATGTGTGGGATGATCCTTACCTCTGGCGCATGTGTAGTGACCAAGTCATTAGGAGGTGTGTTCCCGATCATGAGTTTGAGTCTGTTTTGCATTTCTGTCATACACTTTATTATGGTGGACACTTTGGACCCCAAAGGACAGCTAGGAAGGTTTTGGACTCTGGATTATATTGGCCTAGCTTGTTCCATGATGCCCATGTGTTTTGTAAGTCATCCTCTCATTGCCAACACACTGGGAATATTTCTAGGAGACATGAGATTCCCCAACAACCCATACTATTCTGTGAGATTTTTGATGTATGGGGCATTGATTTTATGGGTCCTTTTCCTAGTTCATTTGGATTTTTTTATATTTTTGTTGCTGTTGATTATATGAGTAAATGGATGGAGGCCAAGGCCACCAGGACTAACGATTATCATGTTGTTGTGGACTTTGTCAAAGCACATATTTTTTACAGGTTTGGAGTACCAAAGGCCATCATCAGTGACCAAGGGACACACTTTTGCAATAGGAATTTTGCTTCCCTCCTTAGAAAGTATGGGGTGACACACAAAACATCAACACCATACCACCCCCAAACAAATGGCTAGTCTAAGGTTTCAAATCGTGAGTTGAAACAAATTTTGGAGAAAACTGTGCAGCCAAATAGGAAGGATTGGAGCAAGCGCTTGGATGATGCATTGTGGGATTATAGAACAGCATACAAGACCCCCATTGGTATGTCCCCATTTCGGATTGTTTTTGAGAAAGCATGTCATCTCCCAGTGGAAGTCGAGCATCAGACTTATTGGGATATAAAGAAATGCAACATGGATTTGGCCCAAGCTGGAATCCAAAGGAAGCTGCAAATTCAAGAGCTTGAGGAGATTATATTATCATCATATGAGAACTCAAGGATCTACAAGGAAAGATCAAAATTAGATCATGACAAAATGATCCAACAAAGGGAGTTTCATGTTGGAGAGAAAGTCCTTCTCTATAGTTCACGACTGAAGCTGATGCCTGGTAAGTTGCGTTCCATATGGTTAGGTCCTTATGTTGTGACTAATGTTTTTCCTTATAGTGCATGGAGATCACACAAGAGGACACTGGAAGGAGCTTTACAGTCAATGAGCAACGTTTGAAGAGATACATTGAGGGACTTACTACTGATGCAGTGGATTTTATCACACTGCATGACCCCATTATCACTTGAGCACATCGGGCTGTTCCTAACCCTTACACTTTTATATTATTTGTCCTATTTAAAAATTCTGAATTTCATGTGCATATATCATCTCATAGGTTCACATTGAGGAAAATGCAATATTTTAAGTGTGGGGGAGGGAACCTTTTAGTTTAGTAATTTCAATTGCTTTCCTGTTCAAAAAAAAAACCAAAAAAATTGTGTGTTTTTCAAATTTTGTGTGTTTATTTTACAATTTTTTGTGTGTTTTTGAAACTTTTGGGCTGAAATGATTCTCACCACCATTTTTAAATCCATATCAATAAGTGAAAAAATTTACGCCTTGAAACTAAGCTTAAATGAATGCTGAAATGACTTTGTTTCAAGTTCAAATATTTAGTAATTTCATGAAAAGTACGATGAATTTTGAATCCCATGCCACATCTCACTGTCTTTATATTTGAAATCACTTTCCTATGAGGCTTCTAAACCATTATTTTCATATTTTTACATTCACATCACTTATTAAGAGATCCAAACCATACTTGATTTAACCAGAATTTGATCTATTCCTGTCAAAACATGAGGATTTGAGGTACTTATGTTTAAATGATTGAGACATTTGTTTGGTATTAAAGCCCCTATTTCAAAGAATCCTTTTTTATAATGGCCTACCTTGAATATTTAATCCTTTTAGCCCTTAGAATCCATGCAAAGCCTGTTAGGTCAGCCACATTACAAGCCAATTTTCCCTATCCAACCAACTCTTGAAGTGAAATTGCATAATCTAGTTGAGCTTAAGTGTGGGGGAAGTTGTCTTGTGTTTTGACACCACATTCTGTGATACTTTGGGTGGAAAATTAAATTCTAAAGAGATGTGTTTTCTACTAAAGAAAGTCATTATATTGAAAGTTGTTCCTTTTCTGGAGCTTTCATGACAAGTGAAGCTGTGCCTTTTCTGGAGCTTCTAATTGAGGTGGAAAGCTGTGCCCATCTCGAGCTTTCAAGAAAATCATGTTTGAGAAGATTGACATTTTTTATGCTGAAATGATGAATGGTGTAAACCTTTCATGACTTTTCATGATGATGGAGATGAATTGATACTATGGGGATTGAAGAGAAGACCATATTTAAGTGAAAATTAGATTAATGCAATTTTGCTTCAAAAGAGTCAAGCCCTCCTCATTCAGCCTCAGAGTTTTTCACATCTTAATCCTACCAACCAAAAGCCACAGAACAACCCTGAAAAGTCCTCATGATAAAAATATGTCCTTGACTCACATCGGTTAGCGATATAGGAATCTATCAAGCCTATGGTGACCGTTGTATGAGTTTGGATGAGAAAGACATTGCAAAAAAAATGATATTTGAGTGATGAGAGAAAATTCAAGTGAGGTAAGTGTTTTGTGCATGGGAGGATAAATGAAGTGGAAATATATTGAATTATATAAATGGAGAACTTGAAATGAGGTTTTCTATGAGTCATGATATCTTTTGATTCTTGGTGTGAAATTTATTGATCTTAAGGATATGTGTTTTAAAATTGGTTTTGATTTGATATTGATGTTTACTTGATATGAGGTTTTGCCCAGGTGTGCAAAAGGGTAAGTGTGGGGGAGTTGATAGAACACTATTTTATTGAATATTTTATTTATAATAAATGATATAATTTCCTCACATTGTGTTAAATATGTTTATTTATAAAATATTTGGGATTTGATCATTCATTTGAAAATTTGGTGAAAATTCCAGTTTTACCATTAATAGTGCACTGTAGTATTTCGAATATAAATATTTTTATATTTATTATTTGAATTTTAAGTTTTGTAACATTGTTCCTAACTTAATTATCTACAACTTTTATTCAGGACACTAGATAAAAACAATGCATTTAATGGAGTAATTGGGCCATAAAGTCAAAGCTGGGCTGGACTCGCCAGAATGGATAAGATTCTGTATTGCAACCATAAATCCTACATATGGGATTCTATTGAGCCCAAATTTGGAGAGGAGATAGAGGACTGATATCCGAACATTTGTTCCTTCTGTAAGGCCGGCCAATTCACGCGTTGTGGTGGTCAAATGGGCGGTGCAATGTGCATTAAAATATTTGGCAGAATTTCCACATTCACACTTGAAACCACTTGTAACCTCTCCTCCCCTACCCTCTATAAATTGGAGTTTTTATCATTTGGAGGGGCTAGGGATGTGAATTAGGAAATTGGAGTCAGAGGAGAATTTGTTTCATCCAAATTATCCAACCATTGTAAGAGGGGTAGCTCTTGATGCAAGGATCCCCTCATCGAAGCCTCCTTCTCTTCTTCATTTTGTAATGTTTTCATTTGTGTAATAAACTTCTTTGTTCTTCTTTTATTTCTTCTCTTTTCTTCTGTTTTGCTTAAATTTATTCTTCTATTAATCTTTCTCTTTGGGCTGGAGTTCTTGATTAGAAGCATTATTGGGTTATACCCATTATAAACCTCTGCACATGCAAAACGCTTTTAAGATGACTACACCTCCCATGGAAGAGTAGTTCTTTTTAGTAATCGATCGACCTCTATCCTTCTTCATTTATTTATTTTGAATCAATGAGCTACTGTAATTCATATATTATGATCTATTAATTGAATTTTTTATTTAAATGAAACTAATCAAGAAATTGAATAGTTAACACAAAACACGCGAGGTCGGGAATTGTGTGAACTGTGAGAGCGCAACCTTAACCGGTAATTCAAAACCACACAGGATCAATTTGTAGAGTTCAAATATAATCCCTAAACTCAATTAATCCTCATTTCTAGAGTGGTTATGTGCCTTAATTTACCACTGAACATAAGCTAATTTTAGAACATCATTCAAAGCAGGGTGTTGCGATTGCATGTTCCGAAGTTAGCCTAAGGTTAAATTCACTTCAATCTTCGTGGTAAAGTTAATTATCGTAGGGTTCAGGATTTAACAAATTAAGGGATAATAATTAAGTGGATATTGATTTAAATGATAATGATTAATAATTGAATGAAGAGGTAGAGTATCATTTTAATCGAAATTCATTTCAAAATTAAAAACAAAAAAATGCAATCTTCTTCCAGCAAACTTCTTATAGATTTATAAACTATAAAAAACCACCCCCATACTTTCAAGTAGTGTTTTTATTACCTTTTAGTTTTTTTCTAGAATACCTCTGAAAAGTTGTTTTAATTCACTTTCTCCTTTGAGAGACGACCTTGGTCAGCCACTCTGCTGCACCTAAGTACCCCAAAATCACACTAATCAATTGAGGGCGCCCACGACAGCACTCTACCAATACATATTGAGCAATTATCTATCTATATTAGGACTTTTCCTAAATTTCCATCAGTTTTGGGACCACACATATGTATAGAAAGGTTGGATTGTCTACCCATAATAACATTCATGATATAAATTTTTAACAACCTAAGATTTTATAATGTATTTTATTTAAAAAAATACAATGTTCAATAGCATATACCACATGTTACATTTAGACTAAACAAAATGTGATATACTGTAATGATATAATTATTTAAATATGACCGTTATAAACTATCCATTACTTTTACATGTATTAATAGTAGTAACCACATTATGATGTACATGTTTAAAATTTTTACTTATTTATATTAATATATTAGATCAATGGAAATTATTACTAATTTTTTATTTATAAGAAATAAATCAAATATAGTTAAGAACAATTAAGGTTAAAATAGATTATTTTTTTTGTAAAGGGGGGATTTCTATATATTTGAGAATTTTTATTTATAATATAAATTTATGAATTATGGAATTTTTGTTTTATGAAATAAATAAAAACAAATTATCCATCATTTAGAAATTTCATTAGGGTATATTTTTGGTATTTTTTAAATAATATATGATTTTTTTGGTAAATAGTGAAAAATATAGATTTTATAAAAGATATAACTTTTATAAAATTATCATAAAATAATAATTACTTGAATTTCTATAAAAAAATTTTATAAACCAAATATATATTTAATAATAAATATAATAGAATTTAAAAATATAATGTTGAACGTATAAGTATATGTTAATCATTTTGGAAATCTAAGTCATGTTTTTATTCAAATAAAAACTATTTTTGGTATCTATAATTTAATCATGTTGTCACAAGGTTTATTTCAGTTTAAATTTTGTTTTAATGTAAAATAATTCTCCATTTATTGAACATAATACAATTTATTATTGGGTAGCAACCTTTATACATTATTCTTGTAAAAACAATTATGGTTAAAATTGACACCTTTTTAAATACTGTTTTTCATTGTGTTTGATCAATTATATTAAAATTAATTTAAAAAACGTCTATAAAAACTATATTTTTAAAAAATAATTTTTTTGATAATAATGTTTATATTAGTTAAATATGACCCTATTATTTTTTTACATTATTAATAGTAACCATGATAATTTTTTATCACCACTATCGAGGGTCAAATGAGTAAATCAGGATTGGAACCATGGGATAGAGTCTCAATGTTTCTAAAATAATTGAATTTAAATTATTTTATGTATTTAATTAAACCATTATCATACTATCTTTGACAATATTTAATTTTAGTTCCACATTATTTTGATTAAAAACATTAATTTTTATGTTATGAGTAATTACCAAATGTCACTCTATCCCATTTAATTTATATTATGTGTTTACACAACACCAATGTAGTTGTTTTGAATGTAGTAGAAAAACATTAAAAGTAATATTTTTTGGATTAATTATGCTGTTCACTGAATTTCATGGATATTTATAAGTTATTATTGATTAAAAATATATTTATATTCTTATTAAATTGTAATATTGGGGATGTTATTTTCAAATTACCAAAATAGTCATGAAAATGAAATTAAATTGTATTAAAAGGATAAAAGATATTTTAAAATAATTATAGAATCATAAAAAAGATAATAAATAAATTTTATTGGATATTATCAAAAATATAAATAATGGGTTTTTCACATGCTAATTTTAATTTTTAAAACCAAATTCATGATCCTGAATGGTTAAAATATTGTGAAAATGTCATTGAATTTTTACTATAAAAAGGTAGTCAGTATATGATTTCCAAAGGTTCATTTGAAATCTGTTTTCCATAAATCAAATTACAAAATTCAGATAATAATATCCCATACCAAATTCCAAATCCCATCCAGTTTCCATAGATATCTCCTTCAATGGGCTCAATCTCAATTGAATAGAGGATATCATTATTGGAGGCATATGTTCTATCCATTTTATTTTATGATTAATTATTCTTCAACCACATAAAAATATGTTTTATACTGAATAAAATAATAAATTTTTTATCAGAAATATACTGTAATTTAATAATATGAACTTCAAAAATTTTATCAATCTCTTTTTCATCCAATGAGAAATGAAAATCTATGTCATCTATAATTAAGGATTAATATCTCTATGATGCGATGTATTTCATCATATAAATTCAAGGATATTTATTATGATGGATTTATGGTATATTTCTGATATTATTATTTTTCTTGAAATATATAATATTAAATATTTTCTTACCTGCCCATCTGTTGGAAAATGATAATGTCGCCCGTGTGAATTTGTGTACTAGAACCTCCACGAAGGGAAGTGATTCGTTTTAAATTTACACTTCATATGGATGGTAATCATGATATATTGAATGAATATATATTATATATATAGTATAATTATTATTTTTTAATGTTGAATTATTATTTAACATTCTTTCGCTACATCCATCAAAATGTTAAAACATAAAATGTGTGCATGTGTGAACTACAACCTCCACAAAGTGATGTAATTGATTATTCATTTACACCATATATGATTTTTTATAATATATAATATATTGAATAAATAAAATAATTGTGATATTATTAATATTCTTTTTGATTAAATCATTACCATGGTTCAAGGATCAAAACCATTGAATAGAAAAATACATTGAAAATGGACCGGATTTCTCCCAAATATTTATTTTAATGAAGAATTGATAATGGAAAGGTATCTAGAAATTATAATGGCTAGTTATATTGTTATATAAGTTTTAATAATGTTTTCTTGTAAATTTATAAGACAAAATACAAATTTATTACACAAGACCATATGATCCCGTACGAAGCATGTTATGACTTAAGGTACATGTTCTTCATCTCTATATTGTTACATTTTGACATATTTCATGTTATGACCTATTTTTATTTATAAGGTGTACATAGATCCCATTGATATATTATAACATAAATAAATTAATATTATTAGTATTTTATTTTATATTTTATTTTATTTATTTTAAGGGGTTATTGACATGAAAGATACAAAACCGGTAACGGTTTATGTTGCAATTTCATTTTCTTAATCGAGATTGTTTGCACATGAATCTCCTTTGGTATAATTATATTATATTTTTCTCTTAAATAACATAAATTTCATTCTAATATTTTTATTTATTGGGGTATATTTTTTCATGTCATTCTCCTTTATTTAATACTTAAAAGGATGAAAAGCCATTTTAAGAAAATACTCCCTTATTTTCTCTTTGGTTGATAAACTTTTCTTACAATTCCACGATCTTTAATATGATTTCAACAAATTTATTTTCCATAATCAATAGATTATTAAAAGTTATATTCAATTATATTTATGTTTATCTATAAATTATTATAAAAGAATTTTTACCACTTTTTTAAAACTGTTTATTTATGACTTTTTACAAAAACTCTGAATGGAATCTTGGTTTTTTCATTTATCACAAAAATTAATTTTCTAATAATTATAACCATTATTTTATTTTATGATTACATAATAAATTTATTTATTTATTTTTAACATAAATCATTTTTTTCAATATTCTGGTAATTTTTGTTTAATATTTTATTGGAATAAAATTATATTTTTTCCAATGTTTTAAATGAACAATTTGAAATTTATTTTTATAGATATCTTGTGATGATTATTTTTGAATGATTATTTCCTGGAACTTATTTAGTTCAATTAAATTATTTATTCTATGAGAAAATTATGAATGAACTTATGATCTTATGGTATACATTTGTATGATTTTTATTATTTGATGTGAGGGATCATAATTTTGTAGTCAACCAGTGCAGTGGTTAATAATAGATATCTCATAATGTAATATGAATTTGGATGGGGAGTGAACCCATTATAACAATGTAGAGAGATTGTAACATAAAACCAATCTATTATTGGACATTTTCCAATATGTGATAATGGTATTGGAAATGATCCTAGTCTTATGAGATGATTTTGTTGGAGTATGATTGTGCCATATTTCCTAGGACATGTTCTTAGTCTTATGATATGATCTGATGGATCATGATTGATTAATGATTATTCATCACTCTTATGGCTCATGAATTTTCAAATGATAAATATATATGACATGACTCATCATTTATCAAATATGTATGAATGGTTATGAACATCATAAGTTGTTATATAAATCTTATAGCATAATTCTTGTCATATTATGGAATATCATCGTTAATTGATATCTCCCACGATTACACTTACTAGGCATCTGACTCACACTTTCTTATGGTTATATTTCCCTAGGTTTTGAAGAATGATATTATGTCATATATGTTTAAAAGGAAATTATGTGTGTCAAATTATGTGGGAGATGTTGATGTATTATTATGGAATAAGAATATTTGGTTATAAGGGTAAAAATACACATTTTATGAAAAATATATTGGTTTTTAATTTAAATGGATACCCTAATTCTCAAAAACAATAAACATAAATGATCGTGGGTATGTAATCGACTAGATTTTTCATATTGATATTTTATTCTTGGTTGCTTAAAATGTAGTCACATCAGTTGGTATAAAATACAGTATGTAAAGAATATGTTTTTAGCACTGGATCAGGGTGTAAAAATGTTAGGCTATCCGAATTTATATTAGAGAAATGATTAGTTAAAATTATAGGTTGGGAAGGTATGAGATGAGAAAATTTTAATAGTTAAGGATAACGTTATGTTATGATATGATTAATTATTATTATAAGTTCAAAGGAATATATACCATTTTGGGGTTTTTATGTTTTGGATTTTATGGTGACTGATGACATTTGGGGAAATTTTTATTGAGTTTTAAAAGATCACTATAGAATATGTAACCCTTATATTTAACATTTCATTTAGTGAGATCCTATTTTTTTTAGAATGTAATTGAGGATATAATTTCAAATAAACATGTAGCCTTTAACATTAATGTGTTCTTTCATTATAATGTAATTTTATTTAACATAAAAAAATGGGTTATAATATTTAGGGATTATAAGAGATTGAAAGGTGTATTGGTTACTAACTGATTAAATTTTTTAGGAATTTAACTATAATTGAAACATTGTTTTAATAATTTATAAATAATATTATTTTATACGATGGAATTTTATTTTAGGAATAATTATTGAGTTAACTTATAGAAGAATATATGATATTTTTGGTCGTATAGTGATTTGAGTTATTTTTGGAAAATTATTAGTATATTTTAGAGTATTTATAAATAATGTGTATACCATTATAGAATTTTACTTTATAAGTGATCAATGTTATTTAGGGATAAATATTATGTAGATTTTCAAAGAATATGTGATCAAAACTTGAACAGAAAAATTTTGTATTTGAATTTGGCCTGATCTATTTTTGAAGAGTTTTAAGGTTAATTATTTATGGAATGACTGGACTTTTTGTTTTATTGTTGAGGTTTTAGAGATAGATAAATATTTTTATTCATATTGGATATTTTATTAGAATTTTATAACCATTTTGGATTTTATTAATGGATAAAAGAAGGGAGGATCAATTTTAATCATTTTCTATATGTTTTGATCCATTATAAGATACTTCTAGTGCTTCAGGAATGAAAAATTCCTCATGGTTATTTATCATATTACATGAAGCAGAGGTTTAAAATTTCTTGAAATAAAAACCAAGGAAGAAATTATTTGAAGAAATCTTGTATGCATATTCCATCACATTCTCTATCTCGATGGTAAAATAATTCTTCAAACTAAATAAATAGAATGATAAATATATTGAGTAATATGTGGAAAATATTACTTAACTATGAAAGTGTTCTTTACAAAATTCATTCACTTTTATGAGACTCACAGTGGTAAATTTATCATTTAAGAAACATTTTATAAATGATAATTTTCATACTATTAACATATTCATGAATATCATTTTCAAAAGACAATGTAATTGATGTGTATTAAACATTACTTTTTCCACTTTTGAATATTTATCGTACACTCAATAAAATTGAATTTTAAAATGTTTTAAACCTTTATAGAACATGAGATAAAAATGCGAGGATGATTTTATTTAAATGGGATAGATTGAAACACCCCAAAAATTTTGATTTTATATTATCTTAAAAAAATCTACATTTGATAGATTATACTACAAAAAACATCGGGCTTAAAAAAACTGTGATATACTTGGGAAATATTTTTAATTAATTATTAATGTTATAACCTAGTTGTTGGATTATCAGATATGAATAGGAATAACCACATTATGTAATATATGTTGAAAAGATTTCCTTTTTCAAATTTATTTCTTATTTCCTAGTAAATAAATGCTTAGTTTTGAATAATATGAATTAAACCATATAAGGTTAATGATAATTAACTTTTAAAAGCGTTATTTTTCTATCAAAGCAGGTTTCCCTTATAATGTTTTTTCTATTTTTCAATAAAAAGGTAATTTTAATAATTTTATAATTTTAATTTGATTAAATTATATTTATTTTTGGAATAATATTATCATAGTTATCATGCAGTTATTTTTTATTTTTAATAAATAGTAAATTTTTTGGTGAATGTAGAAAAATAATGATTTTTAAAAAAAATGAATATTTATGACACAATCTTGATAAATATTTAATTAACTATTTTAGAAATATTTTTATAGACAATATATATACTTAATAATTACTATAATGAATTTATAAAATATAATTTTGAAGATATAAGTCTATTTTTGACATTTTTTGAAATATAAGTATTGTTTTTATTCAAATAAATTTTATTTCAAGTAGCTCTCTTTTAGTAAAGTTATAAAAAGGATTCTATAATTTTTTTTATTTTTAATTTCAAATAATTATCATTTCATTAAAAATAAAATAATTTATTACATGATAATCAATATTATAAATGATTTTCATATAAATTCATTTTTCTGCTTTAAACAAGCATCTTTCTAAAAAATATTTTAATTGCATTTTCATTCATATATTAAAATTAATATTTACTAATTATAATGTTATAATATTTTATAATTGACATAATATTTGGAATAATAATGGTCAAAATAGGTAAATATGTCATTTTTAGAGATAGTAAATAGTAACAATAGTAATTTTTCATCAACACGATGAAAGGTAAAATGGGTTGATCATGATTGAAACTATCTGATAAGGAACCAAAATCTATAAAAAAAATTCAATTGTTTTATTTTGTGAGTTTATTTTTTCTATATATATAAAATATTAGATATTATGACATTTTGGTTCTACATTCCTTTGATAACAACAATTATTTTATTTTATGTTAAGTGTAATTAAAAAATAACACTCTCTATCACTTACTTAGAGGTCATCATATGAATATATATGAAATTGATATATGAATGAATATAGATGGTAAAATTTATTAATAATAAACTAAATATAATATATTAACTTATTTTAAATTTTTAGTAATGGAATAATAAACAAAAAAATTATGCAATGTTCATGCGGTTCTTGTGCCAACTGTAGAACAATAAAATAAATGATTTTTAAAACATTAAAAGAAATATGTTTTGGATAAATTATGGATTTCAAATAATTACACTATTAATTATAAGTTATTAGTGATTGTAAACATATTTATACTCTAATTTTATTGTTATCTTGATTTATATATAATCAAAAGAGGTGAATACTCATGAAAATCACTTTAAATGGTATCTAATTATTAAAAACAATTTTAAAATAATTATATAATAATTAAAATCATATATTAAATAATTATTGAGTTAAAATCCTAACTCTATCATTAAGTTAAGTTTTTGTACTACATTTCATTTTTAAAATTACTTCAATGACCTTTTAAGATTGAAAAATTATAAAAAATACATATAATTTTCCCATAAAAATGGATTCAATATATACTTTCTAAAGGAACATATGAGTTTTGTTTTACTTGAAAAATATTCCAAATATCCTCTTCAAACTAACCATACCACATTGTTAGTCCTATTTAGCGACCATAACTATCTCATTTGAAGTACTTAAGATCAAACAAAAAGAGGATATAAAAAGAAGAGGTATAAGTTTTAACATATTTATTTTATTTTTATTCCTTATTATAATTCGTAAATTTTTTTATCCATAATAAATTAATTAATTTAGGATCATTAATATTATAAATTATTATTATTATTAGGGGAATAATTTTTTAATGTTCTCAAACACCTATTATTGATCCAACTCATCCATTTGAGTGTTTTTTGGGGTCTATGTTTAGACAAGAAGGTAGGTACTTCAATGATAAAATGTAATTATAGAAAGAAATTTTGAGGTAAGTAATAATGATACTCACCAGGACGTTTCACTAGAATACTACTAAATAAAGGAATAATAACTTTCTTCTACCAAGCTCATTGACCGGCTGTTGAGCCCCAACCAAGTAGCCTCTCGGTTGGGCAGAAGCACGTCCTTATTCCTTAACATAGAAAAAAATGGTATCCATCGAATGGATAACTATTTGTTGGAGTGTTTCTTTGTTTGTTATAATATATATCTTGTTGGAAAATAAAACTACTCAATGAACCAAGTCAAACTAGGAATTTTTTTCAGATCCTACTACCTTAACTCGCAAATTAATGTGTTATTTGACCTAGGAGTTCTCAAAAATTAGAAAGGGGGATTGGGGCCTATATATAGAACACAAAGGTGGAAAGCACAATAATGGATATGAACCAAATAAAAATAATTTGTAAATAATATCATCTTGTTCATTCTCTTGAATATACTATTGTGATTCTTTGTTGTAATAAAACTCTCTTTCATCTCTTCCTTCATATTTATCTAATAATTATTATACTTTTCTAGAGATTATATATTTTATTATAAAGTGTATATAATAAAAATAACCTCCCCATATTCTTCTACTGTTGAGTGAAACTATAATTACTATAAGGGATTTTATTTTATTCCTAAACCCACCTAAAAAAAGTGTCTCTTATATATATTGAATTTTTTACTAAAACTAATTCAACATATAATGAATTCCTTATTATATTTCATGGATATGGTAAACGAAAATGGACATTACTCTCAATTATCTTAGTTATAACTAAAATAGAGGATTATATTCTAAAACTTCTCAAGCTATTGAGTTAAAGAGATGTAGGGACTCATCATGAGTTATTATCAATCTGATTTACTAACTTATATTTCCTTTACTTTTTAATTGCCACTATGATTACTCATTTAATTAATAAATATTTTTCTCAATTATTTGTTTTGAAATTTTAATTTATTTAAAAAATTTATCTAAATATTATTTTTTAAAAAAATAATGAAAATTCACAACCGATCATTCCATATGACAATGAATTGATATCCAAGGAGACCTTATATTAAAAATTATATTTTAAAATCATAATAAGTTTTATGGAACAATCCGTAAAAGTTGGATTCTATCTCTAACACCAAAGGGGCTTTTTAAGGAAACTCAATGTATTGAGGCCATTTCTTTTATAGAACATATTTAAGTTATTCAAAAAAATTAATGTATACTTCTATTATATTTATATGTTATCCCATTTGGAAAATTTTCATTTATGGTTAAAGTCACTCTAAAGAATCAAAAGAGAAATGGACTCAAATTGATATTTTAGCCCTTTATGTTGATGTAAAATAAATCAATTCTATTCATTTTAGAATATATCATAGTAAATTTAATCATGTTTCCACATGTGAAACTAATCATTCAATTTTTAAATTTCATGAATTAACTCATGAAGGAAATAATAATGTCAAGGATAATTGACATGATATATATCATATTGATTTTGATTGTTTTATATGAATTCTAATGACAAAATTTCAGACCACTTTACATAATTTAATTTAATTTTTAATGGTATAAAACAAATTAGTGATTATTAATCTATTGAAATTTTATTGAATAAGAGAATTTATGTTTTTCCATGATCTTTGATACCCAAGGTAATAATGATTCAATAAACCTAGGACATTAAAAACATGTTAATAGAAGAACTCAATGGATCAAAAAATGCCTTATGTAATTATAATGAAATGAAAAATTGAAAATAAAGTAAATTAATTCAAGAAAAATAAGATAATTGGCTTTAACAAAATGAATTATTTTTCACCCAATATTGATAAAAATACTGAATACCGAGCCAAGAAGATGAAAAAATTAATGAGAAATAAGAAATATTTTTATCACACAAATAATGATATTGAACGAGAATAACTAGAGGTAACATAAATTGAATGAAAATTAGAAATTTAATATCTAAATGAAGTGCCCCAAATTTAGAAATATCGTGAAGGATAAAAATTAATGAAATAAATCATTCAATATTTTATCATAGAGTGCAAGTGAATATTCCATGTCAATAACTGAATCATATATTAAAGGCTAAAAATGACACATGGATGAAAACCAGAAAAGTAATGATATAAATTTGGCTTCCTAATATTGATATTTATGTTGTTAAAATTTGATAAGTTATTATGATATTAAATATTATTGATATAAATTAGAGAAATTATTTTTCAAACTCAACTAAAAATTAAAATTACATAAAAATAACCATAATCAAATACTTTTTGTATGGGACCAAATATCAAAAGAGAAAGAGGGGTTATCAATGAAATTAAAGGAGAAACCAAATGATAAAAATTGAAATAAAAAATATGTATCCCAATTTTTTTTTTAAGTTCACTCAAGATTATAAAAAATTTAAATAATATTTTACATTCCCATTGAATTGTAAAAAATCATTTTTGGAATGCATTTTCAAATCAAGAAAACACCTTTAAAATAAAACTTTTGTATAAGGATTATCTCAAGATAATTATTGTAATTTTTTTAATAGAAATGGATATATTATTTATGAATATGATTTTAAAAATTATCACTATGGAAGACCCAATAGTGATCTCTTCTATTAATATATTTTATTTAAAACACCCTTTAAAAAAATATGTGTTAAAAGATTTATTTATCTAACACATGTGGATGAAAAACTTAGGTACCAAATTTTTACACTCTTGATTATTTTTTCATAAAATAATTTAAAGGGAAAATACCCTAGATCTACATGGTACATGATTTGAGGGTTCACAAGACACTTGTGTTCTAACTACTCTGATTTCAACCGTCAAGAAAATCTTGATATAGTCCATGTCTCTTTTGGATACCGCACAAGCTGTGAGATAAAAATATCGTTACTATTGGTTTTTAATAATATACCATTAAAAATTATGATTTATTAATTAATGGATTCAAAATAATTTATAATTAGTATTAAATTATAAGACAATTTTTTTATTTTCACTTTTGAAAATGAATTTTTTAATGTGTACGTTTCCAAAAGAAAAATTTTATTTTCAGATTATTGTTTTTAAAATCATTATGTTATTGATTAAAAATAAAATTGAGGTCAACTTTTAAATGTTTTAGTTGGAAATATAGAGATTCATGGATTTTTAATAGGAAACTTATACATTATAGCACACACATGAATTTAAAACTCAAATAAAATAATCTATATAGAGATTTATCTATATTGAATTTAAAAAATGAAATTGTCTATAATCCTTTCCAACATAGTAAAAAACACATAACATTACATAAATATAAAAAAGTATGTATATTCCAAGGAATCCATTTATCATATTTATATTTAAAGTTTTCAACCAACCCAAGTTTCAATAATATCTCGTAATTCATACACTTGTTTAATTATCGATGACTATACAAGATTTACATGGGTGTATTTCTTGGCTTATAAAAGTAAGGAATGTAAATTATTTATTAAATATTATAATATGGTTAAAAATTAAAAGAGATATAATATCATATCTATTTATAATGGTCAATTGTTAAAATAAAAAATATATATTTTGAGGAACTTTGTACACCACAAGGTTACTATAAATTCTTTTCTACACTAAGGACTCCATGAAAAAATTAGGTTGTAAAAAACCTGAAATCAAACACTTGAAGAGATTGAATGAACTTCGATAAATTAATTTAAACATGCTATAATATTGTTAGGGTTGGTAAGTGAATATATTTTTGTATTTTGAACCTTGTTCTTGAAAGACCATTCCAAACAAAAAATCTCTGTGAAACTAAGAAAGGAAAAAATTATTAAATATAGTCTTTCTTAAGTGTTTGTATGTTCTTAATAGCAGATAAATCCTATAAAAAATTTTCTACAAATTCAATGAAGGTTCTTTTCATGGGTACTCAAACTAAGGTAAAGCATACTGTGTCTTTAAGAAAACAACCTAGAACATGGAAGAATCAATTCCCATCAAATTTGATGATTATTTTCCAAAACTACATCCCCAAATTGAGGATGTAGAGGAATAAATAGAATATCTGACATTAAATAATCAAGCTAATTATATATAAATTAAATTTAATGAAAAAAAAATCTAGTAATTTACCCATGGAATTGGTAAAAACCTAATACCATCTCATAAATACTTTTTTTTGGTGAGTTTCATGTCAGTACTCATAATATAAGGCTACTATTAATTGAGGTAGAACATCATGATTTTATTTCACACCAAAAATCCCTAAATGTTTATGATTAAATTAATGATGTAAATTCGGTACATTAAATGAAATAATAATTGAAAAAATTCAAAAAGAAAATAATTTGGACTCTTATTGTAATACGTAACGATCATCCAAATATTTGTGCAAAATTAGTTTTTTGAAATAATTTATATGATTGAAGTAAAGATACTCCTAGCATAGATGGACTCATAGCTAATTTTTATAATCAATTTGATTTAAATTATTATAGTGATACCATTTCACTAGTTGTTAGGATTTAGTATACTAAAATATTTTTATCATTCACTGGTTAATTAAATTTTAGCCATTTTCAATGGGATGTTAATTATTTTTTAATGGTTTTTCCCAATTTTTTTGCTAATAAACCTTTTATTGTTGAATAATATTTATTTAAAAATCATATTTTTTATTAAACAAGGATCTTTATTGTTTGATATGCCCCTCGGGCATGGTATGAATGGATAAATAAATATAGTTTAGAAGATTATAAAATGGGAAAAGATAATGTATCATTGTTTCTGAAGTATATTTTAATGGATTCATTAGTTTATATATTTATATCGATGATGGTTTGTGGTTACACAAAATAATCAATTTTTAAGTATTTTTTAGTTTTTATAATAAAATAATTTGAAATGAGTTTTATTGGTTAGTTATGGTTTTTTCATGGTTTTTAGGTTTGTTATGTAAAGACCCGAAATTTCAATGTATTTTTTTAATATATGGGAATTTTACGATTCCGCAATAATTGACAGTGCGTGATTCCATGTCCCGGAGTTCCTGGAATGAATTTATGAACTTTGTTTCGGGTACGTTCAGTAAACGCGTGAGTGGATTTTTATATCTTTTAAATCGATGCTTAGAATTGAAATATGAGGGAACCGTTGAACTCAAAATGCCGATATTATCATAAAGAGACTTTCACCTCAATGACAGTTGGTCGAGGTTGGAAGTTTGTTTTTCGTGTTTTTGCGACTGAATAAAATAAAAATAAATTTGTGTAGATTTTATTTTTATTTTATTTAAAACCTCCATGTGGAAGTTAGATTTTGAAAACACCACAACATAACCTCCCATGAGAGGTTATGGTTGTGGGGACCACCAGACCTTATCCTCCCATTAGAGGTTATAGTGGTGGGGACCACTCGAGGCCTAAACCTTACAACTACCCTCTTAATGAGAGAGAAACCACTCAACCCCCGTCTTTAATGTGGAGGATCCTCTTAATCTTTCAACACATTAATTATACCAACACACCAATTTAATTGTGCCAACCTAGATAATTGATTAGGATAATTTTGAATTTGATCCAACAATTAATGTTGGGGGAAACACAACGGTTGGCCATTGTAATTTTGGGGGAGCCTTGGGAGAAAATATCTCAAACAAAGAAGGATTCCTCTATGAAGAACACATCCCACCAATGAAGAACGCTCCATCAATGAAGAACGCTCCACCGAGGAAGAATGACAAACCCGACTTAGACTTTCTTCCTCGAGACATCCTCCGACGTAGGATGTCTTCGACTATGATGAACCGACGCACAAACCGATGATCAAGGAAAATGCCGACGACATCAATGTCCATCTTTTCCCAAGGATGTGTCTTCTTCCCCGAGACTCCATCGATGAAATAACCATAGGTTTTATCACATTACATGTACTCCCTTCTATTATTTTTCATCTTGGGAAGAATAATTGTGGCAGGGGTTGATGTGCTTTGTTCATGTATACCACTTGGTACTGCTCTAATGTGGATAGTGCGAGCCAAACTAACATGGCATGTACTCTCCATCATCATGGTGTAGATTTGTGGTGTTCTTCGAAATGAAGGAAGGCAATGAAGGTGACGAAGGCAATGGCGCCGCCACTCGTGTCCTCCGTGACCCACGCCACAACCTCGGCGTCCCGCACCGCCATGGGCCGAACCCGCCCTGCGCCCCCTCGCGGTGCCCCAGCTGAACCGAATGTGCCCCCTCGCGATGCCCTGACTGAACCGACCTTGCCCCCTCGCGACACCCTGGCCGAACCACCCCTATGGTCTTTGCCCTTCTGGCCGCCCCGCCCCGTTCACACCATCCGCTGGCTGAACCGGCCCTGGCCTCCCGGCCGAACCAGCTCTAAGCCACCCTAGCCTCCTGACAGAGCCATCCTGGCTGCGCCATCTGCTGGCCTAGCCACCCCAGCCGCCCGACCTCCCGGCCGAACTGGCCTCTGTCGCGCTGCCCGCTGGCCGAACTGTCCCCGGCCGCGCCGCCCCGAGCGGCGCCCTCACGGCCTCCGGGCCGAACCACCCCAAGCCACTCCCCTGCAGTCCTCTGAGCCAAACTGGCCCCACGCCCTGGGGCGAGCCTCCCTCACAATGCCCTCTGGGCCGAGCCGTCCACGCGGCACCCTCCGGGAGGAACCACCCTCACGCCGACCTGCGGCCACTCCACACCCTCGTAGCTGGTCTGCACCCTCATGACTCTCTACAGACCCTCATGGCCTACTGGCCCGACCCCAGTGGTCCAGGCCAAACCCAACGGGCCAGCCCGCCCAACAGGTCAGGCTGGGATGACCCGAACTGGGTCGGCCCAAGTCAGACCAGACCTGGGCCCACTACAACCTTTTTTTAAATTTTTTTTCCATAACTTTGGCACCAGATATCTGTTTGATGAACCGTCAGTAGTGCTGGTAATCTTGGATCATGATAGTCCCTTTGATCATACCCCACTATATTTTTGGGAATAGTTGAGATATGGTCAGGTTGGATTGAGCACAAATCCAACCGGGCACCCGGGACTAATAGGCGAATAATTCACAGACCGGGAGTTCGATTGACGTGCTGTCTGTTGCGTTGAGACCCCTATGACATGACGGACCATCGAGTGACTTATTAATGGGACTATGTGAAAGTTGTAGTACATATTAGTAGCTTTGATAGCGGATCCTATCAGAGATTAGTGGACTTGTGTGGGAACCTAGATGACTGGTAATGACTAGACGACTGGCTGTGACTAGAAGACTGGTTGTGACTAGACGACTGGCTGAGACATGATGACTGCTGACCTTTTCGACTTAGAGTTACCTACACGGGCACAGTGGGGAGCACCATGGGGTCACGGAAGACCCATGGTGGGGAGCACCTCTATGTGACACGGCAGACCCACGGTACTCGACATGAGGAGTGCCTCTGCAGGCTACAAGGGGGAGCACCTTCTGTGTGATGCGGCAGACCCACTGTACTCGACAAGAGGAGTAACTCATCATGTCACGACTCGACAAGCCCAGTAGGGTGCACCTTGGTGTCGCGGCAGACCCATGGTTGGGAGCGCCTCTTTGTGACGCAGCATACCCACGATACTCGATAGGAGGAGTACCTCAGTAGGCTATGATGGAGAGCGCCACTGTGTGATGTGGAAGACCCATAGTACTCGACAAGAGGAGTACGTCATCTATCCAAGGTTAGTGTGAAGAGCCTCTGTGTGATGCAACAGGCCCACTGTAGTTGATAGAGGAGGAGTTCTCTAGCAACCGAAGAGTTTGACTATGTGACTGGGGATGTTACTTGATACTACCGCTATAATAAATCTTGTTCATAGATGAGTCCGTACTTCTATGTTTTCCTCATGATTTAGATGAATTAATTTACAACTTAGGTATATATATGGGCATATACATAAGTAAGTTTATTTGTTGATTTCGTTTTTTTTGATTTATCATTTGGGGATTTTGTGAGACCTTGAGTGTCTCGTGGTCCCTACTGACTATCATTATACTCACCCCTGCATGGGCTATGCCCACACCTTGTTGTGTTGGTTCTAGATTAGGGAAAATGCTGACTGAGGCTGAGAGTACCAGGACTAGACGATACCTAGTGGAGGACCATATGGAATGTCGGTATATGGTAGAGACAGACGGAAGTGGAGTGTTGAGGAGGCGATATGTACCTACCTGTGAGTTAGGAACCACGAAGGATGATCCAGTAGATGTTTTCTCTTTTTTCAGTTGTATTGCATCTCATTTGTACTTGTTCTTTCTAGTTGGGCTTGTATTCTGGCCCCTCTTTACCAACTGTAATCACTTGTTTACTATACAGTTGACTTTCATTCGTATCTTGCTATGTGTTTGGTTGCGTGTGTTTGCAGGTTTTAAAGGCAATGCCTTCCTAGTTTTAGGTAATACGCCTTAGTGCTAGTCGCCAGCCTCTAGCCTATGGAAGGCGGGCTTTTGGTAGTCACGGCATGGGCCCCAAGGGACGGGTCATGACATATTGGTATCAAAGGGGTCGATTCTATCACAAAACAAAGGACTATAATATTTTCTATGAAGCAATTTTTTTAAGGGTAGTGAGTGTAGTTTTCAGTTCGGGGAGTCCAGTTTTAGTTTTGAGACCGACATATCTATACACTAGAACCCTAACTTCTTATTTTTGACATAGTGCATGAAAACACTGATTGTATGTGTGTTTTCAAGAGTTTTCTGTGTGAACTCTTAAGTCAGCTCACTAGGTCAGCTAAACAGGTATAACTAATTAACCGTGGCACACATGTTTCTTTTTAGGATTCCTCCACCCAGATAGCCACCTATGGTTCTGAGAGTTGCACACAATGATAGCCCACCGAGTGACGAGGCCTCGGTGCAGGGCCCTTCTCCAGTAGAGGCACCAACGGTGCCATTACCCAATGGGCCATCGATGCCACCAGCCCCAGCAGTAGACGAAGCATGCCACTTGAGTTCATTGCATGAGTTCTAGCACCAGAGTCCACCCCGTTCAGGGGAGAGATAGACCCACAGGCAGCTGAGGATTGGCTGGAGGCCAGGGTGAGAGTCTTTCGACTGTTAGGGACACCAGCCAAACTCATGGTGATCTTTTCTACCAGCCTTCTACAGGAAGCATCAGGAAAATGGTGGAGCTTGATTCTTCAGGTTCACAATGAGGTGTTGCTTCATTGAGTAGGTTTAGATTTCCTGTTTCGGGCAGAGTTTGTTCTAGCGACTCTTTGCGCAGTGTGCAAACAATAGTTGCTTCGTCTACCGCAGGGTAGTATGACCGTAGCTTAGTACGTAGTGAGGTTCACTGACCTCTCACGCTACTCCAATGATATGGTGCATGACCCATTATTCAGGTCTCGGACCGTCGAGAAGGGGATTAGGTGAGAGATCAGGGCTTCATTGATCTCATTCAACATCCAGATGCAGGAGGGGGTGTTAGAGAGAGCCCTCTTGGTGGAGAGTTTTCATGCTGAGCAATCACCAGTAGCGAGATACACAACCAGTCGACAAGTAGAAGAGTCTTCTGAAGCTGACAATAGAAAGACATCACAGAGTTCCAAGAGGACCGGACCTACTAGTGGAAGATTGTATAACTCAGGATCAGTTGTGCGGGGGCACCCGAGGCATAGAAAAACCTGATAGAAGTGGGAAGTGATACTCATGCAGCGGGTAGGGTCACATTGCTCGTGACTGTCCGACCCAACACATGAATTATCAACAGACGGTCGAAGGACCATCCAGGTAGAGATAGAGGTTCAATCGAGGTAGTCCCTAGAGAGCAGGTGGACGTGGCAGAGGATATGGTCTTACAGCTGGCGGTCAGCGGCGATTCGAGTTGTTACTACCACCCCCACCAGGAGGTCCACCCCGACTACAGGGAGCAGGTGGATAGGGGAGAGCTCAGCTATAGGAAGTTGATGCCTACGATCACGGTGCTCCATATATGATATGAGGTACGGTGTGTGTCTATTCCACCTTAGCTTCAGTACTTATAGGCACATGTGCTAGTCATTATTTTATTTCCACTGCCCTCTTTCGGGGCTCAGAGATTCTGACGAAGCTGTTGGTTTTATCCTCACTGCTAGATACTCCTACGAGAGTGGATTCGATGATTACACACTGGTTCCAGAAGTGCGGGCTTACCCTAGGAGGTGAGAGCTTCAGATGTGATATCTTAGTAGCAAAGTTGAGGCCTTACGACGCCATCTTGGGTATGGAATGGCTATCTACTTTCCATGCTCAGATAGACTGTATTTGGTGCAATGTGTGGTTTTTCTGCACGGATGGGACCGAGTTTCCCTTCACCAGCTAGAAGGGAGCCTTTGCAGCACATGATGGACTTACCCGGAGGAGGGTGCAGCCGATTACTCATAAGTTGGCTAACCTTACTCTCAGAGCGGTTGATGTAGAGAGATCGAGTTATCCTATAGTGGTGGACCCGTACACATATATCTTCCCTGATGATGTTACAGGTCTACCTACTCACAGAGATGTGGACTTTTACATTGACTTGTACCTTGGGATGACATTGATATCTACACCAGCATATCGGATGGCTCCTGCAGAGCTTCATGAGCAGCGGGTACAGCTGGAGGACTTATAGAGGAAGGGGTTCAACCGGCCCAGTTTTTTACCTTGGGAAGCCCCGATTACGTTCATAAAGAAGGTTTATGGGAGCTTGAGGCTTTGGGTTGACTATCAGCTCCAGAACCAGGTGACAATGAAGAAAAAGTACCCACTCCCGAGGATTGAAGACCTCTTTGATCAGCTGAAGGGAGAATGATTGTTCTCAAAGATAGACCTCAGATCAGTCTATCACCAGCTTAGAGTGCGAGACGAGGACGCGCAGAAGAAGACATTAAAATTTCGGTACGTCCACTATGAGTTCTCGGTTATTCCATTCACCGTGAACAACGCTCCAGCAGTGTTCATGGGACTCATGAACATGATCTTTCAGCCGTACCTTGATCGCTTTGTCGTAGTCTTTATTGATGACATTTTGATCTACTCGATTACTAAGGAGGATCATGCCATTCATTTTCAGGTAGTAGTGGAAACACTCCGAGAGCACCAACTTTATGGCAAGCTCTCAAAGTTCCAGTTCTAGATCTGATAGGTTCACTTTCTTGGACATGTCATATCGGAAGATGGAGTTGCAGTAGATCCAGTGAAGATTGAGGCAATACTTTCTTCGGATCCACCCTTGAGTGTGATAGAGGTACAAAGTTTCATGGGTTTGGCTGGATACTATCAGTGTTTCGTTCTAGATTTCTCCAGAGTTGCAGCACCACTTTTAGCATTGACGAAGAATGGGAAAGACTTCATGTGGTCAGAGTTATTCTAGCAGAGCATTCATGAGCTAAGGCAGAGGCTGACTAGTGCCCCAATCTTGAGGCTTCCATAGGAGGGCGTAAGGTACGTAGTCTACTATGATGCATCATGGACCAGACTCGAGTGTGTCCTGATGTAGGAACGAGCAGTGAGTAGATATGGTTCTCGGAATCTGAGACAACATGGGTGGAACTACACTACCCATGAAATGGATTTAGTAGCTGTGGTCTTTGCCTTGCAGATGAGGAAGCACTATATTATTGGTGAATTTTTTATAGTGTACTCTAATCAGAAGAGTCTCAGGTATATATTATTTCAGAAGGACCTGAATATGAGACAATGACATTGGATTGAGTTCCTCTATGAATATGAATTCGAGATAGTCTATATTCCTGGGAAGGGGAACGTTGTAGCAGATGCAATCAGAAGGAGGTCTATTATACAACTGCTAAGTAAGGAAACATAGCTGCTGGCTGCTTTGCAGATATCTATTATGTATAGAGATGGAGCAGCTCTCCTTCAATCTCCTATAATCACTCTCCCACTTCTTCAGCGAGTCAGGGAGGCACAGTGTGGGGACGCTGACTACGAGGCTCGACGTGATCATATATCTACATGGAAAGAACCTGATTGATTCTCTAAAGGTGGGGAGCACATCATCCTCTTCAAAGGACGTACCATGGTACCATAGTATCTTCAGGAGGATGTGTTAAAGTATTTCCACACATCCCCTCTCTCGGTACATCCCGGAGTGGTGAAGATGTACCTGGATCTCCGACAACAATAATAGTGGCCATGGATAAATATAGTAGTAGCAGTGTTTGTCTCACGATGCCTCACTTTTCAGTAGTTGAAGGCGGAGCATCACGTACTAGCATGCTTGTTTTAGCCTTTAGAGGTCCCAGAGTCGAAGTGGGATGAGATATCAATGGACTTTGTGACGTGTCTTCCACGTACGTCTTGGGGACACGACTCTATTTGGGTGATCGTTGACCGACTCACCAATTCGGCCCACTTCCTACCGATTAGAGAGAAGGGTTCAGTAGAGAGCTTGGGGAACCTCTATGTGAATGAGATTGTGCGGCCATATGGAGTACCCTCGACGATTGTCTCCGATCGTGATGGATGTTTTACTTCCCAGCTATAGAAGGGGTTTTAGGAGGCTTTCGAGACGCATATTCATTTGAGTACCGCCTTCCATCCTCAAACGGATGGCCAGACCGAGTGGACCATTCAAACCCTCAAGGACATGCTCCATGCTTGTGTCCTCGACTTCGGTCGCAGCTGGGAGGATCACTTTCCTTTGGTGGAGTTTGCGTACAAAAAAAGATATCACTACAACATTGGGATGACACTTTTTGAGGAATTTTACGAGCGACCATGTCGATCACCTTTGTGCTGGACTGACCTAAGGGATTCAGCACTAGTGGGACTAGAGATGGTACAAGCTACCACCAAGAAGGTGTAGATCATCCAGGAGCAGATGAAGACTTCACAGAGGAGGAAGAAGTCGTATGACGATAGGATACAGAGACCTATGGAGTTTGAGGATGGCGACCATGTTTTTCTACAGGTCTCACCTCGATGCGGTTTATGGAGATTTGGATGAGGTGCCAAGTTATCTCCGAGATTCATCAGACCTTTTCTGGTGTTCGGCAGAGTTGGCGAGGTGGCATCCCGCTTAGCTCTTCCACCTCAGTTGCACTAGGTGCATGACGTCTTCCATGTATCCCAACTGAGGAGATACGTGCATGACCTTTCTCACATCATCGACCATGGAGAGATGGACGTCGATGATGGGGATACATTTATAGTGGTTCTAATAAAGATTGAGGATCGACAGAAGTGGGTCCTTCCCGGATGGTCGATACCTCTGATGTGCGTTCGCTGACAACGTGGGAACCTCCAAGAGAGCACATGGGTGCAGGAGGCTCAGATGCGTGCTCAGAACCCCTACTTCTTTACCTAGTTTTGAGTTGAGTTTTACAGGGCCGTAGAGCCCTGAGGTGGGGAGAATTTAAAGACCCAAAACTTCCATGTAATTTTTTAAATATATGAAAATTGTATGAGTCCTCCAAAATCGAGGGCGCGTGATTCCGAGGCCTGGAGTGCTCAGAATGAATTTCTGAACTTTTGATCAGGTACGCTCAGTAAAGGTGCGACTGGGGTTTTCTTACTTTTAAACCGGTGCTCAAAATTTGAATCTAGGGTACCGTTGAACTCACATCGCTAGTATTTTATTAAATATACTTTCACCTCGACGATATTTGGTTGAGGGTGGAAGTTAGTTTTTGGGGTTTTTTGTGAATGAATAAAATAAAAATAAAGTTGTGTTGATTTTATTTTTATTTTATTTAAAACCTCCATGTGAATGTTGGAAGTTGGGACCACCACACCTTAACCTCCCATGCAAGGTTTTGGTGGTCGGGACCACCAGACCATAACCTCCCATGAGAGGTTATGGTTGTGGGGACCACTCGGGGCCTAAACCTCTCAACTCCCCTCTTAATGAGGGAGAAACCACCAAATCCCCCTCTTTAATGTGGAGGAGCCTCCTGACCATCTTATGCATTAATTATTCCAACACACCAATTTAATTGTGCCAACCTAGAAAACTGATTAGGCTAATTTTGAATTTGTGCGAACGATTAATGTTGGGGGGAAACACAATAGTTGGCCATTGTCATTTTGGGGCAGCATTGGGAGAAAATCTCTCCAAATAAAAACGCCTCCTTCATGAAGAACACATTCCACCGACGAAGAACACTCCACCGATGAAGAATGATCCTCTGACGAAGAACGCTGACCCCGACTTTGACCTTCTTCCTCGAGAATTCCTCCGATGTAGGACGTCTTCGACTACGAGGAACCGATGCACAAGCCAATGATCGTGGAAAACACCGATGACACCGACGTCTGTCTTTTACCAATGATTTGTCTTCTTCCCCACAACTCCGTCGACATAACAAACTAAGGTAGGGGTTTATTCATAAATGTTTATTACCTTCTATATACTCCCTTATTTTCTTTTTGGGGTTGGGAAGAATCATTGTGGGAGGGTTTGATGTGCTTCGTTCTTGTGAACCACTTGCTACTGATCTAATGAAGAGAGTGTATGCCAAACTAACATGGCTCATCCTCTCCGTAATCTTGGTGTTGATTTGTCGCGTTCTTCGAAATCAAGGAAGGTGATGAAGGCGACGAAGGCAACAGCGCCACCACCCGCGACATCCACGTCCCGCGCCACCCCCGCGGCATCCCATGCCACCGCCGGTCGAACCGGCCCCACGCCACCTCACGACACCCCGACCTCACCGAACGCGCCCCCTTGCTTTGCCCCGACCAAACTTCCCCCACGGTCTCTACCCTTCTGGCCGAGCTGCCTCAGGCGGGGATCAGCCACCCTAGTCGTGGCGTCCGCCGGCCGAACCAGCCCCAGCCACACCGACCTCCCGGCCGAACCGGCTGCTGACTACCCCAGTCGCATGACCTCTCGGACGAACCAGACTTGGTCACGGCACCCTCTGGCTGAACCGGCCCCGACCGCGCCCCCCAGGCCTCCGGGCCGAGCCGCCCTGAGCCGCGCCCCTATGACCCTTTGAGCCAAACCAGCCTCATGCCCCGAGACAAGCCACCCTCATGACACCCTACAGGATGAGCTGTCCACATGGCACCCTTAGGTCCGAACCTCCCTCATGCTGACCCACGGCCGGTCCGTGCCCTCGCGGCCAGTCCACACTCTCATGGCTCTTTGCGACCCCTCGCGGCCTACTGGGTCGGCCCCAGCGGGCCGGGCCGAACCCAACAGGATAGACCACCCAACGGGTCGGGCTAGACCCAATGGGTCATGCTGGGTCGACCTGAACTAGGTCAGTCCAGGTCAGACCGAACTTGGGCCCACTACGACCTTCTTTACTTCTTTTGGCCATAACTTTGGCACCAGACGTCTTTTTGACGAACCGTCAGCAGCACTGGGAATCTTGGAGCGTGACAGTCCATTTGAGTATACCCCACTAGACGTTTTGAGTATAGTTGAGATACGGTCAGGCTGGATTGAGCACGAATCCAACCGGGCCCCTGGACTAAAAGGCCAATAATTCAAAGATCGGGCGTCTGATTGACGCACCGTCTGTTGTGTTGAGACACTTATGACGTGGCAGACTTTAGAGTTACTTATTCTTGGGACTGCATGACATTAAGAGTATCGACTTGTAGCTTGTGGAGAGGATACTCCTGAAGAAGAGCAGACTTGTGTTGTAACCTAGATGACTGGGTGCAACTAGAAGACTGGCTGTGATGAGACGACTGGATGTGACTTGATGATTAGATGAGACATGACGACTACTAACCTTTTCGACTCAGAGTGACTTGCACTGGACCAATGGGGAGCGCTTTGGTGTTGTGGCAGACCCATGGTGTGGAGCTCCTCTTTGTGACGTGGAAAACCCATGATTCTTGACAGGAGGAGTACCACAATAGGCTACGAGGGGGAGCTCCTTCTGTGTTATGTGGCTGAACCACGGTATTGGACCGAAGGAGTACCTCAGCAAGTCATGACTTGACGTGCCTAGTGGGGAGCACCTTGGTGTTGCGGCAGACCCATGGTGGGGAGTGTCTCTGTGTGACGCTGCAGAACCACAGTACTCGACAGGAGAAGTACCTCAATAGTCTATGAGGGGGAGTGACACTGTGTGACATGACAGACCCACAATACTCGACCAAAGGAGTACTTCTGCAGTCCAAGGTTAGTGGGAAGCACGTCTATGTGATGTGTTAGTCCCACTGTACTCGACAGAGGAGGAGTTCTATAGCATCCGAAGAGTTCGATGATGTGACGGGGGATGTTACTTGATATTACCCCTAGAATAAATCATGGTTAGAGATGAGTCAATACTTCTGTGTTTTCCTCATGATTTACATGGATTACTTGATAACAAAGGTATATGTTGTGGCATATATCTAAGTAAGGTTATCTATTGATTTCATTATTTTTTATTTATCTTTAGTGGATTTTGTGAGACCTTGAGGATCTTGGGGTCCCTACTGAGTATCGTTTTACTCACCCCTCCACGGGCTATGCCCACAACTTGTTCTGTTGGTTGCAGACGAAAAAAGCGCTGACTGAGGCTGAGTATACTAGGACTGGACGATAGCTAGAGGAGGACCATATGGAATGTCGGTACATGGTGGAGACGACCAGACATTGAGTGGTGAGGAGGCTATCTATACCAACCCTTCAGGTATGAACCTAGAAGGACAATCCAGTAGCTATATTCTCTTATTAAGTTGTATTGCATCTCATTTTTACTTATACATTCCAGTTGGGCTTGTATTCTGGCCCCTTTTTAGTTACTGTACTCACTTGTTTACTATACAGTTGACTTGTGTTCGTATCTTGCTGTGTGTTTAGTTGCGTGTGTTTGCTGGTTATAAAGGCAATGCAATCCATGTTTTAGAAAATACGCCTTAGTGATAGTCACCAACCCATAGCCTATGGAAGGCAGGCATGGGGTTGTCACGACACTAGCACTGGGGTATGGGTCGTGACATCTTAAATTTTTTTTATAAAATTATATTTAAAAAATGAATATTTAAATAAACATTTCATGTAGAGAGTAATTTAGATCAGTAAAAAGTATGAGTAAATTTTCTAATAAGTAATTGGATGAATGTGATAAACCATTTGAAAACATGGTTTATAAATATATGATTGGTATCCTTTGTTATCTTATAATGAATTAAATGGGCATAATTATTAGTGTTTTTATTATTACTCATTTCTTATCAATCCTAAATGAATCACAAATTAAATCCCTTAAAAGATTTTTTTTTGATATTTTAAAGGTTTTAAAAAATCATAGATCATTTTAAAAATAAAACATATTTTGATCATACAAGTATTTATAATGTAGATTTTAGAGGGTTCAAATTAGATAGAAAAATTTCAAGTGGAATAGGTTACCTATTTGGAAAATATCATGTCTCTTGGAGTAGTAAGAAGAAAAAATAAATTTGTTTTTATATAACTGATGTGAAATATGTAATCATGATGGTTTTTTTCACCTACTATATATGGCTAATACACCGTCTCTTTGATAAAGGTCCAAATTATCACCATATTGCAATTAATTGAAACAACCCTAGTTCCACTTGTATCTCTATAAATCATGTTAAATATGCTTTTAATAAGAACATTAACCATAGGAAATATTTTTGTGAGATTAGTTTAAAAAATGGAATATCTTTTTAGTGGTTATGAGAAAAAATTGTCAATTAGCTTATACTTTCGAGAATCCCCATGTTATCAAATTAAGTGATTTTGTTAGGGGGGTTATGAATGATTTTAATGTGACACTTACTTTATTCATAGACATGATGATGATTTTATTTTAATTTATATGTTTTAAAAATATATTTATTTCATATTTTTTGAATTATTATTTTCTGTCAAATTAATTTCTATCACTCAATTATTTAAATCGTTTTATGGGGGATATTTAATTAGTTTTAAATGACTAGTATGTTTATGTATTCTTTTTTAATAATAAAAAAGTGGATAAATTCATATTTTTTACAATTTTTAATATCAAGGGGGATAAATGTAACATACTATTTGGTAATGTATAGTAAGTGTGGATCTAACAAGAAATGATATTTCTATCGGTATAAAAAAATGTGGATGTAATTTATTTGTATATGCACCAAGTTTTAATAATCATTAAAATGGATGGTTGGATATTATCTTGGTCATAACTCCAGGACTGAGTAGTGGTCCCTTACCATAAACACGGTTTTACACTCCCATGTAACTTGATTTGGATAATTCAGATCACCTTTACAAGTATTTGTTAAGGGTTAAAATATTTATACTAAAATTTTATTTTTTGAAAATATTTTTAATTCAAATTTTTTTAGTTCCCTTATGTAATATTGAACATATTTATGAAATTAAATTTAGAATGTGTTTTATTAAAAAAATTAATATCCTTTTATCAATTGATTTTATATTTTTATTATAAGTTTTTTATCTTAAAAATGGGAAATTTGTTATAACTCAATTTTTTAATGATTCAAAACTCCTATTATTGATCATAATATTTCATTCTACTTCATTTCATTGTTTACATTTTGAAATTTATATAGGAAGTTGATGGATCAAATAAATGTATTAAAATAATTTTGTAGGGATTAAATAAATATAATCACCTAGTAGTGGAACTTACTAAACAATATGAATACAATGGCTAGCCTGTGGAGTAAGGAAAAATAAGTTTTCTCATCCATGGTCACTGAAAAACTGGTGATCCCTCACCAGGTAGATAATAGTCTTCGAAGAAGACCTAATTCTTCCATAACTCAGAAGACAGTTTCTGGCCACCCATAATTTGGCCAATTGTCCCACTGGAAAACTAGTGGGGCCATCATGCAAGATGGTGGTCCTAATAAAACAATCAATTGATCGTAGAACAGTTAAGTTTATATTTCCATTTGAGGATCTATTTGACTCATTACATCCCTGAAATTACCAAGGGGATTTTTTGGGATATACATATAAACCAAAAGAGTCTCTGACATCACGGGGTACAAACTAAACACAAATCATATGTGAATAAAATAATCTTGTTCCTTCTATTTAGAATAATATTATTCTTATTTTATATATTATAATAATCTTTTATATCCCTTTCTCTATTTGTAGGAATCATATTATTCTAATATTTCTTACATGTTATAGTGTTATTTTTATGGATTTTTACAAAAACCATCCTCATCCTATTTTTAATCCCCTATTTTCTTACTAAAACTAGTGAAAGGTATTTTATTCTCACATAATGTACCAAAAAAATTAATTTACTATTCATTGTCTTTGGTTTCCTTCTAAAACCAATTAAAAACTAGTGTATTCCAACATGAGTGTCCCCTCTACTACTAAAGCTAATAAACTTTCTTATCAGGTATACTAGTTACCACTAATTTCATGGCTTTTAATATATAAACTCTTAATATATTTATGGGTGGAGACAATGGGACTCATCTTCTGTTATTTCCAAACTCCATTATCAATTTTTCCCCTTTAATATTTAATTTCTATTGTGATTACTCTTTAAATATATATATATTTATATTTCTCAAACATTTTTTATTTTAATGTATAACTTAAGAGAATAATTATGTCACATTATTTAGTTATAAAAATTTTAAGAGAAATCTCATCCACATATTATCATCTTAATCTATCCAACACATAGGAAAACTATTATCTACTTGATTTCCATCCAATGGTCAATGGAAATATCACCATTGTGTACGTACAAACAATTGCCTACATGATGTTATATATTTAATCAGTGAAATTCCTAGATGGTTTTTATGATGGATTTATAGTATATATAACATATTTTTGGAATAATTATGTTTCTTTAAAAATAAAATGGAATCTAACTTTATACCCTCCTATCCCTTGGAAAACGTTAACATCACTCGTACGTATGTGTGGGATGCTACCTCTATGAAGGAAAGCAATTCATTTTGCATTAAAAAATTATATAGATCGTTATAAGGATACATTAAATGAATATATATGATAAATATAATATGATTATTATTTTATAGAGGTGATTTTTATTACCTTTCATTAATTCCATCCATTTAAAATTCTAAACATCCACAGTGCGTACATCCAGACAACTGACTCCATGAAGTGATGCAATTAATTTTAGTTCATCACATTATATGAATGGTTATAAAATGGTATATAATGTATAAATATATTACCTATTAATGGATTAATATTATATATATACTGAATCCTTGAACAAGGAACAAGGAATGGAAACATCAAATAGAAACATGTACGGAAAATGGATAAATTTTCACCTAAATATTGAATTTCATATAGAATTTCTACTGTATGGGTGTTTGAAAAATGTAATACATTAGGATTAATTATTATAACTATGAATATGGTTCTAGTTTAGATTTATAATAAATCAAAATTTTATATACATGAGATTAAGATCATGTATGAATCTAGTCCGGACTTGAGGTAAAGGTTCTTCATCTCAATATTGTTTTCATTGATACATGTTTCCTGTAATGAACCTATATGGTTTTATATGGTCTATATAATACCAATTTGATATATTATATCAAAAATATATTCATATTTACTCTATTTCATGTTATTTCTTTCAAGGGGGTCACAATTTAAATGTTACCAAAGTAGTAAGGCTTTATGTTGTAATCTCATTTTTTAATCAATATTGTTTTTACATGAATCCTCTTTGTCAGAATTATATAATATATATCAAATAAAAAACATATATTTATTTATCATAAGGTTATTTATAAATTTATATTGTTTTATTTTTATTCTCATCTCTTTTGGTATATAAAACGATCAAGAAGGTCTTTTTAAGAAAAGTGGACCTTATTTCCTCTTTGGTCGATGATTTTTCTATCCAATTTTATTTTCATTAAAATGAAATAAAAATTAATAATTTTTATAATATAATATTTATTTAATTTTATTTTCAATCATATTTTAAATTAATTTAAATTGATTAAAAATGAATTTTTACAATTTTTTCCAAACAATTTATTTATAGATTTTTACAAAAGGTATGGAAACACGTTTTTAAATGTTTATCGAATGAAAAACTTTTCCTATCATCATGGAAATTATTTTATATGAAGATTAAATTATATTTTTCCATTAATATTTTAATTGAAATTCATTATCTCAATATTTCAAGAATTATTATTTAATCATTTATAAGAAAATGATATTTTCATCATGATTTCCAATAAAGGATCGAATGTTATTTTCATTTATTTTATAATTTATTTCAACTTAAATTAAGGATTTTTATGATTCATTATGTATATTCTATTACTTTTCCATAAATATTATATTTCCTTTTGACTTATGATGATGATGTTTCAAGGATGATTTCTGAAAACCTATTTCTCTCCCACTGGTTCTTAAAACTATGAAGAAATTATGAATTATTTTTTGATATTATTTCACATATATATGGTTTTAATTATGTAATGAGTGGGAACCAAATTATATATTCCTAATATTTATTGTGTAAGGATTTATATATCATGATATAATATAAATGAATATGGGAAGTGAACCCATTAAAAATTTGAAAAGATGTTGTATAGAGAAACTAATCAATTTTGGGACTTTGTCTTCTTTTGATTATTGGTTTGGAAGTGATCCTTTACTAGTGAACTAATTTTATATACTTATTATTTTTCTATAATAATTATAATTTTTTATTAAGTTTATTATATGCTCTCATGAATCATGATTGATTAAAATTTATTACTCACCCTTATGACTCAAGTCTTTTTTAAAATGATAATTATTTATTCAATGAACCATGATTTATAACCTATGACTAATTTTGTGTGAACTTTAATTGTTATTATAATTATCGCATATCCTTATTCTTATCTTATTCTTTTATATGATCATCGACTGTTATATTCTATTATTACCCATACTTGGAATCTGAGATCATCCATTCATTTTATTCCAATTCCCTATGTTATGAAAAATAATACAAGTAATGATATGTCTACAAGGGTATCATGTGTGAGGAATTTTGTGGGATATAATTATGTTTTCATATATGATAATAAAATATTGTTATAATTGTAAATCTCTTATTTTATGAAAAATAAATGGGGTTTGTTACATAAAGGGGTTACCCTGATTCTCTAAAACACTAAAAATAAAAGGTATTGGGTATGTATGTGACTAAATTTTTTCTATTGATATTTTATTAATGGATGGTAAATATTGGGTCACATTAATCACTATCAAAGGCATTATGTAAAAAATATGTTTATAGAACTACATCCAGGTGTTTGGATCTCAAGCTTTCTCATGGGTAATATTTTGGTTTATTATCATTTTAATATATTATAAGAGAGTTATATATACCACATGAATTGGATAAATCATGATATATATTATATATTATGCATAATGTTTTCATATTGGAATAATAGATACAATTATTATTTATATAAGAGTTAGAATTTAATGTGGTTGAAAAAATTTCATTTTTTGGGCATGATATGTGTAAATTAAAATTTTAGAATCATTTATAAATATTGATAATTAATATGATGTATATAAATAATTTTGAGGTCTATAAATACTAAAAAATACCATATTTATTTGTTTTTTCAAAGAGATCACATGTCAAGACCTTGATTATCCATGACCATGAATACGAGGATAATGAGAAAATAAGGTGAGGTTATGGAACCTATTTATCCTATTATTCATGAATATAAAACTCTATTTGATTAATTACACTACATGGTAGATGAATATAATGTTCATTTTGTGTAGGAGAATCATTTTGAATCTTAAGTAATTTTGGACGCTAGTCAAGGTTGCTAGGTAGTGTAAAAAATCCCTCCTAAACTTGTTGATGTGGGGGGGATAGTGGTCCAGTAAGGCTAGGTTAATGGGGAGTTACCCTTTCAATTTTACTAATATATGATATGTTTTCATGATCAGTTTTTAAAATGTTTTGAAAATCAATTTCTTAATTCATAATATATGGTATTTCTATCATCTTCATAGTATAAGGCCATGTTTGATGAGTGGTAACCCCACTTTTCCTTGAGGGAGTCATTACATAATGGAATTTTTCCCTACTAGATGTTAAATTGTTTGATATGAATATCATAAATTTCACTTTAGATTATTATTACCTATTATTTAGTTTTATCAAAAATAGTATAAAAAAATTCATATAATCAATCATGATATAGATATAAGATATGGGTCCCGGATGTATCATTCAAAGGACTCATAATGTAATTTTAGTATCATCACGTGCATGATTTTGATTTATGAATATTATATCAAGGATAATGTTGAATTTTGTGTTTGATTCATTTTAAAGCATTGAGATGTTTCAGGGTTGTATTTTTCACTAGATTTAGTATTTTCATGACTATGGGTTTTATTATGGATCCCACAAAACAACTCAAAGTGTTTTCATTTATAATAAGAAATCAAATTTGAGAAATCTTATGTGTCCCTAAATGTATTATGTTCTCATATAAAAAATATTCATTAGGTGTCACAAGTTTTTATTACCAAAATATGATTATTTTCATAGATTAATGATTCTTGTATAATTAAAAATATAAATTTGAGAAAGGTGTTTACCACTCAACTATACAAGAAATATATACGATATAGTGGACTTGATTATAAACCAAAATAGTTTTCTAATGAGATAAATTGTAAAAAATGAAAAACATAGTGAAATGTGGATCATGTCTCACTAATATATATGATGTATGAGCTCATCAGTTTTTATATCAACATATTAAAAAATTAATTATTTAATACAAAATAAAACATTATACTCGCTTTTTAAATATTTTTATTACATATTAAAATGATTAAACACATACACCATTTTTAGATTCATTATAGATTAGTATTAAAAAATATGAAGGGTTCTTCATTATAAGGAGTAATTAAATTTAAAAATAATTATTAAATGTAATTGAAATCAGTTTTTTTAATATTTAATAATGAGTATTGGAAACTGGTTATTTATAACACACTTTTTATGACTCATATACTAGAAAATGGAAGCGAGTTGATTAAAAAATAATTAGATCTAGATGTCAGCAACAGATCAAAAGTTTCTACATTGGAGATAAGCACATATGATCTATATCATCATGATTAGTTAATTATATAAATAGGTAATTTTTTATATATTCCTTCTAAAAATAAATATTTGAATTTTTATTCTTATTTAGAAAAGAAATGGTTGTGTTTCATTATTATGATGAATGTTATATAAATATATATATAATAATGAAATTATTTATGGAATAAGAAATATGTTGAATGGTTTTTATTTTCTAAACATGGATAACTCAATTTATAACATTTAAAATAAAATTTTGAAAATGAATTAGTAAGTACAAAATATTTTTGACATTGTTGCATTGGACATATAATGAATAAATACACCCAAATATTCTATAGAGAATTGATTTTAGAATCATTTTATTATGAATAATTCGATATATTCAAAACATTTTTATTTGGAATAATGTATAAATATGTCTTAGTTGAAAAGATAAAATAGAAAATTAGATATCAGAGTTAATACACATTGATGTTTGTTGGAAAATGTACCCAAAATAATTTTGTGTTTATAAGTTATTTAAAACTATATTTAAATAATCAATTGGTTTGGTTTTTTTTCTTATTAATAAAGTTCTTGTAACATTGACATTCCCATGATGTAAAAAATAATGTATGAAATAAACATGGAAATTGTATTATGGTACTAGAATTATATTTTTGTGAATAATACATATATAATGAGTTTATTGACCACATGAAAGATAGAGAAATTATTTCATAAATTATTTTTCCAGGTACACCTCAGTGGAATGATGTGTCCAAAAAGAGTAATCATACATTGTTGGAGAAGGTTTTATAAATGGTAAAACCACTAAAATAGTTAAGTCCAATAACATATAAGTTTTTTTAATGTGAACTGATTGGTATGGTAATGTTTCTATATATAAATTTCATTTATTAGGAAAATGTAATAAAAATATATTTTATCTATTATGAATAAATATCCACACTATTGGATATGATAAATTACATATTATTTTTCTTTTTAAAAATTATTATTCTTACAATATGATTTAACATATGAATGTAATGAAATTATTTCTAAATGTAATTATATTTTAGGATTCATATATGACATAATAGAATGGTTTTGATGATCCAATGATATCTTTAATGTTTTAAAAGTTATAACAATACATTTAAGTATATGAAAAAAATATTTCAATATTAATATCATTTTTATGATTTAATCAAAGTGTTTGGATTCATCAAAAAAATTTAGATCAATCTTGTATTTATGAGTGATATATCTAGAGAAATATTTTATTTCTTATCTTTTGTATGGATAACATACTAAACCACAAAAATTATATACCTATATGAAATCTTATTATTGATTTTTTCAAAAAAAAATTATCAATGAAATATTTGGTTGATAAATCTTATGTATACATTATAATTATTAGGAGAGATATTTCTAGGAGGATTTATGGCCTGATACAATATATATATGTTGAAAAATTTCTAAATATGTTTACCATGGAAAATTAAAATATGGTGTATATACCCATGTTCTATTCTTCAAGTCATAAAAATTATCAATTTATATATATAGACATAGAAAGGGAGCACATGAATGGAATTTGATATGATTATCTAATAAAATCAATCATACATGGAATTTTTTTCTACTCAACCTGATATCTATTAAGATTTTAGCACCATAAGTATATTCTAATAAAATTTTAGTGAGAGTCACATGATCAGATAGAGAATATCATTGAACATTTAGATGCACTTATAATGCATTCATGGTATATAGATTTGATAAAGAGCTCAATTTTTGGGTTACACTTATATCTTAAAGAATGATAATGAGGGTTCAATATATCAATGTGGGATTTTAATTTTCTATAATGTAGATTCAATTTTTTATAATTGTGATAATTAATAATGGTCATTTTGTTTTAAATTATAATTCTATTTAAATTTTTTATAAAATATATCAAAGGATATTGTTTGGATCAAAAATTTCATTGTTGAACTAGGATTTGTAAGTAAAATATTAGGTCAGATAGGTTGTCTTTATGATAAAACATTAATCATGATGGATAAAGATGCATAATCACATCAATGGAATAAATACATCCTAAAAAAAATTTCATCTCATTATATAAGTTATTGATAGGGTTGATGTAAATATTTATCAACTAACTATAGAGTATAATATAGTTGATCCATTAAAAAATCATTAATTTAGAAAAAAATAAACAGAATATAAAATAATTTATAATATGATACATTAATTATTGGATGTAAACCAATTTGGTTTTGTATTAATATCAATGATGGTTCATGGGATATAAATACAAGGATTAGAAATTGTATCATGATGTAAAAATTCACTAAAATATCCATTTTATCATTGATTCATGTGGGATGAATTTATTATTTGAGATTAAAATGATAATTACCAATAAAAAATAAATAAATATTTTTTAAAAAATAGTTACCATGGAAAGAAATGAGTCAGGGATAACTATTGAGAATTGAGTGAGTAGGGTCTCGGTTGGAGATATAAATCCACTCAAGAGACATAAGGGAAACTTGTTTTTCATACTATCCCAATATAGTATATCATGTGTAATGTTAGACATATTCACTTTGATAAACCAAGGGGTGAATAAATTATATGATCCCCAAAATATGTTGTTATTAGAGTCCTATTTGTCTGATCCTTCATACTATTTTACCATTTATACATTATATTTAAGGTAAAGATAATCAGGGATGGTAGGGTATGTTTCTTATCATGTATTTGGTTTTTATTAAGAAAAATGATGTTTTTCCATCTATATGATAGGTATGTAATAAATTCCCAATATTTAACAATACTAATGTGAATCATGTCCATATTTAGTAAACTAACCTGTGATGAGATTTTCTATATGGATTAATTGAATATATTTTATTCTTCAAGAATAAGTAGGAAATTTACAGATAATTGAAAATGTATGAGTCATCCAATACGATATAATGTGTTTACACATCTCATGGATGTACTTGATGTCCTAGATAAATAATTTATATTAAAAAGTGTGTTATATATGAAGTCATACTTATATAAATATTCATAAAGAGATATGTGTATATAATGGAGATCATGTGAGATCACTTGGAAACAGAGGACCATTTATTTTTTGATAGATCTTTATCATAGAATATTTTTATGGATTTGGTATTTATAATCGTTTTCAGTACTAAAAATCACTATAGAGTAAAAAATAAGGATATTTATTGATAAAGGGGTTTTATACAGGGTCATTATCCAAAATGATATAGATTAATAATGCACACCCGAGCATCATCACCTCTCAACGGTTTTGAGAAAATGTTTATAATTTAAAGAATAAAACCTTTATCATAACAACTATAAATGTATATTATTATAGTGCAAAGTACCATGGTTAATCTAGTTATAATGGTGGGAATAATTTCTTAGTAATCTTTCTTAACTATTGATTCAAATATTTTGGGTGAATGAAAACAACGAAATTGAAGAAAAAATAAGAGAAGAAAGAAATGTTTTAGATTATATCCTTTTTATAGAAAATAATTATAGTAAACCAATTTTAGAGGATTTTTTTTCAAAAAATATTATCACCCTCTCTTATTAAATGGAATAAATCGATTAGTTGAGAGATTTCACATGAGAACTAATGTTTATTTGTTTAATGATTTTTAATACTACCTTATCATGTTCATTTCCTAAAAAATATATATTAAAATAAATTCTGTTATAATATATTATAAATTGAATAGTAAAAGAAAAAAGGATACTCTCATTGTCCCATCCCTTCTAACCATATTTGGGTTCTGACATTAAGTTTCACTTCTCTGAAAGAAAAAGTAAGGAATGATAATTGAATTATTCTTATTGTGATTCTAATGAAAATACATACAATCCAAAATAAAAATTAATCATTCACATTTTTTCACTATCTTCATACTCTTATTTTAATATCCCTTAAGAGAATACATAGTCATGATGGAATGGAAATCCATCATTAGTGAGGATGTAATCCAAATATATGGAAGATTCATGAATGAGTAAGAGATAACTGAAATAATCACTAAAGAGAAGTAAAATAACATAACTGAAATTCATGCTTTAATATGACAAATCACCTCCTAAGTACCCAAGTAAAGGTTTTCTAAAAAGTATATGAAGTTATCAAAAAGGTATTTTCCCCTTTAGACACACACTAATGTTTTAATAACACAAAATATTTAAAGACCTAGGTATCATCATTTTGAAACACTTATTTTGTGATGTTAAATTATAAAAACTCATTATTTTTTTTCTTATATGACTATCCTAAGGGTGTTGTGATAAATGTTCTGGAATAAAGCATATATTTATCCATTTCAATCATTGATTTTCAGAAAGATCATATGGTGATCTCCAAAGTTCCCTTTAATGGTTTGAATCTATTTAAATCATCCCTTAAATAAGATTAATTACAACGGAATTTTTATGGAATGAATATCCTTCATCCAGAATCTTAGGTCTTTTCCTTGTAAAAACTCTATTCAGTGTTTTTAAATATCGAGGATATAATTTCTTATGTGCCTTCATAGTTTTTCTTTACATGGTTATTTCTTTGGATATCAGACCCTATAACTCATTTTAGAAATGAGATTGGTATATACTCCTCTTTATATGACATGAAATATGTTGTTACCTTTTGAAGTGTTTATTATTATGTGTTCCTTAAGTCAGGAACCACCTTCCATTGGGGTTCTATATTGGTTATCTATGCATAGTTCCTACCCAGAATAGTTATTCCAAAGATCCATACCATTAGTCTTGGGCCACCCACTCATCCATTCTCCCTCAAGGCTTGTCCTAATGTAATATGAATTGCCTTCCCCATCGGTTCCACAACCTAGTTCAAATTACCCTGTGTTGGTACCAATTTTATTATTAACACGAACTATATAATGGAATGGGATATACCATATATTTTAGTAATGTCTTATTTAAATTTTCAAATAGGATATTAACCAATTCATAATCCCTTTGTGGAGCAGCTATATGTTTCATAGAATCGGGTGATATTCTTCTGATTTTTAGTAGTTACTCCTATATTGGATTTCTGGCATGATCATGATTCATTATGTCATGATTCCATTAGAACATTTACTCTAGAACTTTTTCAGCATCACTAGAACATAAGGACATTTTTTTTTGTATTTCAAATATTTATTATTCCATAACTTTTTAAAAAAACATCTAAATTTATATAATTTTTTACTTTCTATCAAATATAAATTAAACTAAATAATTAGATATCAATTGGTGACTTTAATAATTTATATAATATCAAAATTTTATGAATGTTTTTGAATTATGAGATTCCACCAAACACAAATACTTTTTTTAAACTAAGAAAAAAACTCAACATCAACCCAAATATAATCCAATGTTCTAACCATAGAAGTAATACATTCAAACATATTCATAAAAATTCAGTAGTTATTGAATATTTAAAAATCATATAACCTATCTAATCATGATTTTCCTAGCCATGTAACACCTTTCATGCCATTTTAAAACTCTTCTCTCATTTCATTCACATTGAAAGACCTCTCATTTTTACACTTTCCACTTATAATATACATTAATAGAGAATAAATTTATACATATATCAAGATAATTTTAATTTGAGTTATTTTTAATCTCTTCTATATAAATTCCATCAACTATCTTTCAAGTTATATAAATATCTCCGTAGATATTAAACCATAAAAAAATGTTGAAATTTAATTATGTTTATAATGACTCTTATAAAAGTTGGTCAGTGTGGATGTAATTTTTTTGAAAAATTTATATTAATGGAGGATAAAGTTTTTAGGTACAATGTATGAAATTAAGCTAATTTTAATTTATAAAATTTATACTTATTCTCTTTCAAAATAAATCAGTTACAACTTCGATTTTATATTCTTTCTCTTTGTCTCACAAATTTACATTCCAAAATAGTAAAAAATCATCCTATATTATTTTATAATTTTAATCTCTCATAATTTTTATAAAATGGAATAATTCAATGAAAATTTATAAAACCCTCATATGTTGAACAAACTATCTCTTTAATCCCAACCATTAATCTCATGTCATCAATAATTATAAGAATTTATATAATAAGGGGGAAAATGATGAGCAATAATTCATTCCAAAGTACCCCATTTCTCAGTCATTTTCTATTTTATTAAAATAAATCGTATCAATTTACCATAATAAATATTTAGTATGTGAACCACATTTCATCATAATTTAGAGATAAATCCATTTAATTTTATTCATTTGAACACATTAATCTCAACAGCTATAAGAAATCATTGAAACACCCTTTTTTAGGTTAATTAATTTCACGTTTTTATACCAAAGAATTAGGGAATGAAGTGAAAATGGGTTTTTAATGTCTCATCCTGTAATGAAATTCATGGTTAAAATAGGTATGATTAATGATCAAATGTATGGTAGGTCTCAAGATCAAATGGGAAAAAATAATTAATTTATGTCCCCAATCATCTTAATGTGGTTATAAATAATCCAGATTTTATAAGATAAAAAATAATGTAATTATAGTCATTCATATACCATGAATGTCATAGTAAATTAGGAACATGAATGTATATTTCAATGTAGTTTAATATGACCTCTTATCAATGATAATTTAAAAAGTATCGGTAATACAATTTCTATTTTGGTTGAGAATGACCAATCTAATAAATGAAAATTTACATGAATAAAATTCAAAACCCAAATAAAATTGATTATAAATTTATAAAAACACTATATTAGAAGGCTCATGTAAATTTTTATAATTTAACCTTAATTATTTTTTATTTATTAACTTTATAAATTAATGTTTTAATACATTTGGAAAAAATATTTCTCCTAATTAGAGATGTCTCATAGTAATATCAATATGGAAAAACACAAATGAGGTCTAAGGATACCTCATACAAAATTAAATTAAACATTTTCATCAATGAATAACCATGTTAAGAAATATGTATAAAAAGTATTAATTAAAATTTAGTAATATAATGACTCAAAAAAATGAGAATTATAGAGAATTAATCCCTAATATAACTAAATATCCTTCCTTGACCCTTATATGAATTAATTGTATTGATGTCCCTACATGTTTTAGTTTTTTGATGTTTTTATTCCTGAAAATTCATATTATTCATAGGATAATGTGTGAGATATAAAATATATGACAAGAAATATTAATTCACGTTAATATCAAAAGTCATATTCAATGTGTACCAGTCAGTTTAGAACAATTATAATATCTATTGGGATTCAAAATAAAAGAAATAAATGTAAGATAAAAAATCATAAGTTTTAAGTGAGAATTATAAAAATTATGGACACAACCATAAAACATGTGTTATTGAGATAGACCAACCATATCATACATACATATTACATCACATTACATGAATACTTATTATATCTCACAATAAATCACAATACTAAACAAGAACACTCAATATATTTTGTGATTAGATTCATAACAAAATTATGTCAAAAAAATATTAAAAATCACCCATATGTATTCTTCACACCTGATCCCCTTTTTAACATATCATATATAATTCTCTTTTTCATAATGTGGGGAATTCAAACACATGAAAGGGTAAGCTCAAAATCTCCATAATCATAAACATAACAGATATGAATCAAAAATCATAAGTGAGAATAATATGTGTATATAGGAATAATAACCTAATCAATGTTATTAGATGTAACATAAGATAATCAAAACTAATAAAACATAGAATATATACTATGATTCATTTCATTTATCTCTTCTATAATACAAAAAATGAATCATATGCACGTAGGAAAAAGAGTAAATAATCATGATCCATAACGACATATCATTGGTTTGTCACATAACATTACTATGTGTCATATGAATGTGGAATATACATAATTATAAAAAAATAATTTACTTTTTCAAAGCTCACTTCCATGACCAACATCACATAGTGGGTATAATCTCTTAGTCGATAGGGATCACTCTTTACTCCCTTTATACTTTTATGGATTGGAATCACTCCTCAATATTTTATAGGCCAAGTCCTGAGATTTATAGATTTACATAGTGAATTGTAGGGATATATAATTCCACTCTAACCCATAACATAATAAAAAACATATATATGGGTTTCATATAATCATGAAGACATTAATAATTTTACCATAGCATAATTAATATATAGGAAATAAATTGGTTTCCTGATAACATACATAATAAAAAATCATAATACATCTAGAGTAAGAAGGTTGATTGTATCATTAGATAATATCCCCAATTAAGCTTTATAAACATTAATAGATATTGAAATATATGAAAAAATCATTTATATGGGAATTAAAAAGTTTCTTAAAAAATTAAAAATAAATATCATTTAATTTTGATAAATATTATTATAAATGAAAATAATTTATAAAAAATGTGAATAAAAATTACATTGGAAAATTCATAAAAACATTGAAAGGAATATTTTTAAATAAAACTAAATAATTCTATGGAAAAATTTTCTCATGTGGAAGATATAAAAAAGATTCTTTTACTGCATTTTATTATAAAATATAACTAACTAAAAAATAAACCACATGGAAATGATTAAAAAGATATTACATTAATTATTTTAATAAATATATAAATTAAAATATTAAATGAAATCAACTAATCCTATAATTATATATAAGTACATCTATAAAATTAAAATAATAATTAAAATTTAGAGGATAAATATTATTTATTAAAATAAAGAGATAAATTTCATCACACTCATGATTATCCTTTCAGTGTATTTTTGAAAAAATGGGAAGTGAAACAGTATGAGGACATGTAGAAACCAAAAAATAACTTAAGTAAATGGAAACATATGGGGTATTAGTGATAAATAAAAAATAATTATCATGAATATAAATTTAATTTTAAAAAACCCAATTTAACTGTCATATTGGAAAATAATTCCTTGGATAAGACTTTCACTTGTTCAAATTTTTAATAACTCCCTATATAATAAACTTAGGTTTATAATTAATTTAAATAAGAACCATATTAATATATATTTTACTTATACCAATCATTAATAATTCCTTATTACCCATATATGAATTGATTAATATTAAAATAAATATTTAGGTATTAATTATTTCATTTTCATTGCATGGATCAATTTGGTGATTTCAGTCCTTACTCTTTAATCATTGGTTATTCACCATTATAATTTTCATGATGATTTATTATATTTTTTATATATATATTTGGATTCTAATGGACATTATAAGGAACTTATTTTGATGATTTTCATGAAATTATTAAAAATATCATTTTTAATGAATTTCAATTCAATAAAAATAGTTTATTTTATTGATGAATGTTCTTAAATATATAACCATTAAATAATTAATAATAAATAAAAACATTAATCATTATTACCAATTTTTATTTTTATTTATATCTTCCCATTCATTCATGATTTAAACATTATACCATCATTCATATATGTGGTAAGCCCAACCTAAAGAAGAAGATGTTATAACGATTGAATGATTAAGAACATGTCGTTGTATTGTAATACTATCACTTTTAGATAATCTTAATTATCTGAAAATAATTTTATTAAAGCCATTTATTAGAATCTAGAGTATTTGGATGGAGAAGATAATGAATAAAGAATATGGATAGGATAACACTTATGTTGGAGACTTGTATCTCTTTATATAGACCTTCTTATAAATGTGGGAATTATGAATTATTTCATTAATCAGATGTTCCCAAATGTGGTGTAGGCTTCTTAGGTACATAATTTTGGTTGGTATGAAATATAAAATTGATCAAAATGTGCGTTTTTAAGATTATATAAGAGGGATTATCTCATAGATGAGTTTGAGTTGCATTTTCATAAATAAAAAATTACTTACAATGTATGGATATTATTTTAAAAAATTATATGAAAACAAGTGGAAGAGAATTTATAATGTATCAAGTTAGTTCTATAATTACCTATTATATCTATTTAAATACACTTATTTTTTATATTTTAAAAATTTCACCATTATTTAAAATCTTTTACATTAATTTAACCTTTCCCGTGTCGCCAAATATTTTCCTTGTTAAAAATTTTTCATGTCTAAAAAAATTGAAAATATTATCTAATTTGGATATTTTGATTCCAAAAATAAAATATATTTTATTTTATTCAATTTATAAAAGTGGTAAAAATTATGTTTAAAATAAAAAAATTGTAGCAAATAGAATACATTTTTAAAAAATATGTTTTTAAGTCCAAAGAAATTATTTTTATACCATACCAAATAATAAACTATAGATTATTGTTTTTAATATATATATATAAATACCATAATTCATTAATAAAATTATTTAATAGGTATCAATGTAAATATAATTTAAAAATACCCAAAATATTGAAAAAAATTCTTTAAAACTTTTCACATTAGAATTTAACCACATCATATTATATATCATTGAGCCACTAAATGTTATCAATACATTAGTATTATAGAATATCTTTAAAAACATCAAATTATTTACTAAAAATTATAAAAAATTAATAAAAATACATTTTATTAAATAATAATATTAGTTTAATATTATTTATTTCCAAAATTATTTCTTTATTTGTGAAGTATACTATATTTAATTTGTTATAGACAATTACAAAACATTTATATAACTATAGGAAAAAATTATATCAAATAATAACATATCTTACAATTATATATATCCAACTGATATATGACCAACAACCATATATATACGGTCATATTCATAAGGGTGATCTTGCATTCTTATATATAGTGATGCAAGATTTAATAAAATTATTTCATTTGTATTTTTAATTATTTATCAAAATTTATATTATATTACAAATGTATTTTCATCCTTCCATATTTATAATTGGAGGTATGAACATCAATTAAAACCTCTAGGATATGGATTTAAAGTTCATGGTCTCTTTTAAACCATTTCGTATTCCACTTGTAGTTTTCTTAATGACGATTCATATCTCATTATCATAATTTAATGAAGTTTATCTTGCATTATAATACTTTATATCAATAAAATATACAAAAAATATTTTAGTTTTTTTTGTATTACAATATATAAAAAAGAAAATATTAATTTAAAGGTAAATACAAACTTAATTCATTGGGTGTCACATTCAATCCCCTTTAAATTAATTTATCCCTTAAAAATTTCATTACTATGTTGATAATTATTTTTGTACAAATACCACATTAAATCTTTAAGTTTTCTTCTTACATCATCAAACTTATGATTCCTCCAAAGAATATTAAATAGGTTGGTAGTAATGTCTCAAATTATTTTATCTCTATGATCAAGTATTTCTATTAGCAATTCCTCATAAGAGAGATCATGTTCTAGTTGTATAACCCCTGATTTTAGTGCATATGATGGATAAGGTATTTACTTCCCTAAAATTAATACAAATATAACTTCATTTATGTGATACAAGTTTGTTGGAAGTGAAAGATTATAATCTATCATCCCTACATGATTGAGGATTTTGAATGTACTTATAAATCTAGGGCTCAACATTAATTTTATTCATGAATAACAAAACTATATTTTATTATGACATTGGAGGGAATACCTTTTAATTTACTTGAAACTCTAAATCTCACCGATGACTATAACTGTATCACTTTTGATGAGTATGCTTAAATTTAATGTTTCATTGAATATTTTTATTATATTATTATTTTTAAGGAAGATATAATCCCAAAATCTTATGATTACTAACATCATCCCCTCATATTTGAGTTCTACACTCACTAATAAAAAATAGCTATTTCCATAGACCAATAACCGTGATAAGACGTTATAATGGTAATATATGGGAATATAGCCATGGTTATTAGAAACCCAAGGCTATATGTTGGCATATATCCAAGGTTGATATTTCCCATGGCTATATGTGGTCATGGTTTTTTAATATATCCATGGTCCAAAATTATCATAGATATATGAGGGAATATAGCCACATTTAAATTTATCTCGTGGCTATAAGCTTTCAATTTTTTTGGATATAGATATGGGATAAATCTTCTTATTGGTATATGAGTCTCATTTCCTTGTGTTTTGTTTCTCAGTGAAATGGGGTCCAAAAAAAACCGACCCCGACTTATTTTCCATCCATATTAACATTTTGTTTGATTATATGAGCCTCTTTTTCCTTCATCAACAGTCAATCCCATATATTATCTCCTTCATCACTTGATCCCTCCTCTACCCCCTTTATCAGATGTTTCCTCCTCTATTTGACTTATAAATCGAACTACACTCCTTCTATATAGGGGATCATGAACAAGTGTTACATCTAAACCATAGTCATTATGTAGACCCTACTCTATCTCATAACACTCCTTCATCTAACATCATACATAAACATGCGTTTCATATTTATCCTAATTTTTTGATTCCTCCTTTAATTTTCTATGATTTATTTGATCATACCTATTGTTAGATTCATCATAATAAATATTTCTTATGGTTTAATTATATTTATTTCTGTATGGAAGATGATACAATTGTTTGGATTTTGTGTATTATATACATTGGTTGATTACATATATCTAAAAGAGTTATGCTCAAAATATGGTATCATGATTTATGGGAAATAATTTAATAGATTCTATATAATCATCACAAAATTCTTCATATATTTGATATTCTTATAGACTGGTAAACATCATTTACTAAATAGATTTTATGTATATATTAATAACTTTTACAAAATTAATATATTATTAATCGTCTGTGATATGGTCAATTCATTATTTTCAATGTCATGGTATTTTTAAATTTATATATATTTCTTATTATGTTTCCATCAAAGGATGTAACCTCTTGTTCTATTGCAAAAACTTGTTCACAAATTTCAAGGATAGTTTGTAGTAAAAAAAATAACAGAAAAAATTATATTTTTATAATTGTTTCATAAATTTAAAAGGATGAATATTTACTATAATATTTTTGAAAACAATGAATAAAAAAATAATATAGAGTATGAATTGAAAACAGGTTATAAATTCAAATTTAATAATGTATAATCATGAAAAGGGAGAATGTGAAAACAGATTATCATTGGAAAAAAGTAATTGGGCAAATACGAGAAAACTAGAATGAAATTATTGACCTATTTTTAAAATTATATTATGTAATGTACTTATATTTAGAAAATAGATACATGGTTTAAAATAAAATACATTATTTGTTTAAAAAAATGGTTTCAAAAATTATATCAAAATGGATGTATTGTTAGGGACACAAAATATTATAATAATAAATGTATTGGTGTTAAAGAAAAACTTATTAACTAAAAAATATATTTAAATTTTGATATAATAATAAAATTTATTAGTAAATATAATAGTGTTTAATATTTATTGTAAAAATTTGAAAAATTGTTATATAACATTAATCAAAACCACTATGCTAATTAAAAATGAGTCGTACAGACTGGGGGTATTGATGTTTTTTTTCCTCAGTTCATGTTTTGAAAGATATTTATTGTTTTTCAGTTGAGTTCTGTAAGGATCGATTTTTTATTTTATATTATTATTATAATATATATATATATATATATATTATTTTCATTCTATTTATAGTATTTTTAACAATTTTTAATAAATAGGTTATTGATTATTATTTTTTATGTAATGAAAAAATACCTATGATAATGAGTATTTTTGTAGATTATTTATTTTTAGTATGTTTATTTGTATCATAATGGATAGAAGTTGGATGTACAAAATTTATTGTATCACTAAATATATTTAGAAGGATTTTTAGTTTTTTAAAATATATAATCAATAATGATTCAGATAGTGGCCCAATTTGATGCCCATGATTTGATTATTTTGTAAAATGATGGCTCACTATAGAGGATGTGAGTTATTATATAACTAACAATGGTTTCAAAAAAATATAATTTTTATATCACAATATAGAAAAAGGATAAAATGATAATGAAATTGATTTATCTAAATCGAATGGGATGGAAAATTTATCTTATGGTTGGTTTCTATTTTTTTAATAAGTCAACACATCTTGTAGACCAATGCAAGAGGAAATGAAAACTTGAATACAATTTTCATTTTTTGATGTAAATAATGATGTTGAGTATGTTAGATTATTGATGGAATATGTGAATACATCATTATACTATGCATGTTGAAATATGTGAAATCATGATTTTTAATGAGATTACATTATGTGAATGAAATGTATAGATTTAAGAACACTATATTTGAATATATGTTATCTAATTTGGGTGATTTTTTTATAAAGGAATTATTGTACATAGATTTCAATATGATGATGAATAAGAAGTAACATTGATGATTAATGAACAATGAAGATTCCAATCATGTTGAAAAAGAGATCACAATAGATGTTTCTAGTAATATTAAGTGGATTAAGAGTAGGTGACACATCATTCATGGTCATTTAATTTTTTCAAGGATATCATTAGTGAATTAAATTTATAATTAAATTATTTATATATCTATATGATCAATGTTGTTTTGTTGTCCCATTAATATTTATGAATAGTGTGATCATGAAAAAGTGACAATAAGAAGTAATGTTGGCATGCCTGATAGGTCAAGTGACCAAGAGACATTGACTCCATAATGAAATTTTAATACACAGTGTAGGTCAAGTGAACTTCATCGTGTGACAACATGAAGAATCATGGACATGAATAGTAGGTAAAGTGATTGTGGAAAAACAAAGTAGGTGTAGTGGATAAACTAGTTTGAGATAATAGATTCATATAATGGAAATTGATGTGTTCATCAAAGATGGATATATCCGAGTTAGTATAATTGTGATTATTATAAAACATATAAGGAGAATAATATAACTGTTTTAATCTAGGAGAGATTGAGTATGATGAAATTCATTGAAATATTAACCATGAGGATTCAATTTAATGTGTGATTCGGGAAAATGCATTGTCTTAATTAATGTATGAGTTATTTCTCATGCATGAATTAATGGATGTTTCATGTTATTTTTACTATTATGGAAGTATCTTTTTTATTTCATGTTCATGAAATATTAAAAATGATCCATAAAATACGGATTGTATTTTGTGGAATGAATAATTAAGAGAGTGTGAGGTTTATTCTACTATTAAAGATGGATACAAGACTTAAATTACTGGAGATTCATTCATATGTGTTTTAATACTAGAGGTATTATATGATAATTTATATTATTATGAGAGTAGTTAATATTGAGTTTTTTTTCATTATGAGAAGATGTCAGGGAAAATATTATTATTCAATTTTAAGACCATGATAATCAAGATCCATGTTATTTTATTTACCAATAATATCAATGATTCAAATAAATTATTTAGCAAGATGGTGAATATAGAAATGATGAATAGAGGAATGATAAGTAACTAGTGATAAAACTATTTATTATTATATATATTTTTATACATTGATGTAGAAATTGATTTGTAAATGATATGATACACAGACTTATGGAAATATTTTGATGGTATTAAAGAAGAAAAAATAGAGACCTGAATCATTGGTTGTCATCATATATTTTTTGATCTGAATTCAAGAAGAAAAGGAACAGTTCTATTTATATGCACCGAAGAAGAAATAGAAGAATAATAAAAGAAGTGTGAAGAGTGATCTAGGGTATATTTTTAAAGCATGATAATGAATGAATTAGAGAATAAGGTTTTTTCTATTCTAGGTTTCACAGATCTAAGAGAGGGCTTGAAAATATTGGAACAGAAGAAGAACAATGAGGTTGAATTCTTGAATCTATATACAAAAATATGAATTATATTAGACTTATATGAAGGGGTATAAGGCTCAAAAAAATATAGTTTTCAAAGCTAAATATGGACTCTAAATTTAAAACCACTATATATTACATAACATTATCTTCAATAGATTGTGTTACAAGCAACACCAAGTTCGAGCACACCATGACCTATGAAACTATCCGTTTTAAAAAACAGTTATGAATAGTATTAACCAATGTATGAAATTTATATATATATATATATATTATTTTTCAAAATATAATTTATTTATTAATTTGTAATATAAAAATTAATTTATTTTGATATTTTTATATTTTTCTAAAAAGATTCAATTTTGATGAATAAGCAAAATACTACATTATAGATAAAAACCAACTTTTCATTTAAATAATTATTTTAATATAAATTTATTTTATTGTCACAATAGATACATAATTCATATATTTTTCCAATGTAGTTCCTTGGAATCATTTATATTATAATATTATATATAAAAATTCATTGAACTTGTTAATATCTCTTTTACCCGCTTTCTAGCCTCATTTTTGGATTAACAGTAAAAGTAATTTTACCACTTCTATGAATTAAATTTATAAAAATAGACATACATGGTTGAAATCAGTATGAAAAAATATTTCTAATAGGATCAAAATAATTTTTGGTGAATATTACCTTTTCAATTTTATTTACCATGGTTAAAGGTAAATAGGGTAATTAAAGGTAAAATAATATTATAACAATATAAAATTCCCCTAACACGTGTCCTAATTTAATTGAATACGTATTTTTCAAAAAACATTAACCTTAGTTAGAAAATATGAAACCTTTTAAGCCTTTTGGGTTATTTTAGAACATTTATTATATTTTATTTAAAGAAGAGTTTAAAATGTCATATTTGAAATTTAATGAAAAAATCATTTTTAATATATGTTTATATAAATGATATGGTAAAATATATATATTATTTAGAAAGATAAAATTTTCATATACAAAATTGTAATTTATTTATAATTTTAGGAAATAAATAATTAAATTCAATGGAGACACAATGATGATGTATTAATTGATTTTAAAAAATATGAATCAATTAAATGATACTAAAAATATTAAAATATATATAATCTGTATTAATTAATGAAATAAACTAATTTTATAGATAACATACATTTAAATGAAATACTGTAAGTATTGGTTCAAAGCTATCATGATTGTTTGATATTTTGAAAAAATAAAATACTGAAAAGTATCAAAATTGACATAAATGATACTTCAAAAAAATCATTAAATGTTATTAAATTAATAAAAATATATAATACATACAACTAACTAGGATAATATTAAATATATCATAATTATCCATTTTTAATCATTTAATGGACACTTGTCGATGAAAATGACATAGATATTAATAAAATTAAAAAATATGAGAAAGTGCCACACTCTCATTTCTTATAAGTTATATAATTTTAATTTTGGGATAAACTGGAGATAAATTAGATAATTAATAGAATATGGAAGGATAATAGAATTACCCACATCCTAGTAATTTAAATATAATTTTTAAGGACTAAATATTTACCATAAATAATGACACAATAGGGAATATGAAATTATTTTATTAATATAAATATAATCAAAATGATATTAAAAAAATTTAAATAAATAAAATTTCACATATTTAAGATACATAACGAATTTTATTGGTTAATATGTCATCTTATTAGTTTATTAAATGGATTTATTAGAAATTATAATTCTGTTAGAATTTTTTTAAAACTCAATGAAACGAATAATGTCAAAATTGATACTATTGATATTTTATAAAAATAACATTTTATTGTATTATTTAGAACCCATTAAAATAATTAAAAATTACAAGGTGATAATTAAATGGTCTAGAATTTCGTAAGGATTCCATTTATGGGAAATTTAACCAAAATAAGTAAAATTTAGAGTATCTTAATATTTAAAATTTCGATACCACAATTAAAATTAAAATACATTAATTAAGTGTAAACAGAAAATACTAGGTTTGATATAAAATAAATACATATATCAAATTTATTTAATTAAATTATTTAAAACCATTCTCATATTATATTCTAAATAACTCTATTTATATCTTTTGGAGTTAAAAATTAATTTATATTAGTTTAATATTTTAATATTTTCCTAAAGTGACCCCTCTCTTATAAAAGGGAACTTATCCTTATCATTGATTCACACATCTAAAGAACTTTCTCACAAATAATCCCAACCCATTTTCTCTCTAAAATTCCCCCTCCTCATCTTATATTCCATAGTTTGGGTAGAAAACGAACCAAATGAGTCCTTTTCTGCAAATCCAAAGGAGACACTCAAAAAGAGGTAAATGTTTTACTAATTCAATTCAATTTCGTTTCTTATTCTACTTATTAATTATATTTTTTTCATAATAAAGTAATAAATTTGGTATCAACCATATAAAATTATGTCATGGTGATTATTGTACAACCACGTTCTTCTTTTATCCATCGTATGAATCACAATATCACCATGTGTATGTGTGTATGGATTACTGTCTCCACATCGTGGTGTAAACTATTATTCATCTATAAATTATACATATGACTAGAATGATGAATATATAGGTTATAAAAAATAAATTTTACATGGTACTGTTTCTATATAATTTATATTCCCTTTAATTTCTTACCCGTTACCATTACAAAATGATATCATCGCTCGTGCGTACGTACAACTTACCATCTTCGTGACGTGCTTAGATTATTTCTCCTTTACAACCACTTCATAATGATTATAAAAATGAATTTAATGAATAAATATAAAATATATGAAATAATAATGCTAAAGGAATAATATATATATATATATATATATCATTTACTCTCTTCCATTCAATATGAAAAGAAAAACAGAAACATCATTAATGTGTACGTACAACCTACCGTATCCATGAATATTGTATTCTATTTCATTTATTAATATATTATATATATTTATATACTGAATATATATGATATATAAATCATTTAATACATTATCTAAGTATGTAAATCATGATATAATTAATAATATCAAGAATATCATGTCATAACATGAATGATAAACAAAGCATTTTTCACCCGAAATATTTCATTAATTTCAAAATTATTAATAAACGGGTAATATAAATTCAAAAATTAATCATATATGATTTAGTTATTATTAATATTATTATTGTAATAAAAGTTAATGATATTTTTAAAACCATTATACATGAGTTTCAGACATGTATGGATAATATCAAACCTATGGAAAGGGAAATCCTAACTCAATTTCCATTCAATGAGTTAAACATCTATGTCATTGGTTACATTCATCCAAGAGTAGGTTTTATTGACCAATGATTGTTTAATACTGAAAATCCACTTATATTGGGTGGATTTTTATTTTTCATGCATAATTATTGATTTATCCTCACTCTAATGTTATGACCATTGTTAGGGAATTCCATCTCACTTTTAATTTTGGTAAGATATAAGACATGTTCACCACATGTTTCTTGGGTGTGGTGAATGTATTACCCATAATATAATTTAAATCATGAATACATTAATCTTTATTGTATTTAAATATTCATTTCATGATATCATTATTTTTATTTAAATGATCAATGTGGTAAGTGATGCTTTGAATGTTTAATGAATTAATCTTTTCCCCATTTCAATATTCTTAATATCATTTTACACAACTATATATACATATATAAAAGGACTATAAAGGAAATTTTATGTATATTATTTTGTTAATTAAATTTTTTTAAAAAATTATTATTTTTAAGGTTTTATGTTTTGGGTTCTTTATCTAAAACATTGTTTTAAAATTTTCAGTGATTTATTCTTCCAAATAATTATCATTAAGGTCCATTACTCCATAATAAATTTTGGGATTAATTTATAATGACCTTAATGTTTTAAAATGTTAATTTATTAAAATTGTTTTAATGTGCTATAAGGAAAATTTATTCTAAAGTGTCTTTTTAAATGTTATCTTTTATAATTATGTGTCTTTAGAATAAATTATTTCAAAGAATAAAGGGAATTTGTCTCAAGATATTTTTAATGATTTTAATTGTATAGTTTCATCTATGAAAACATCCATTGTTGGATTTTATGCTTCATTGAGGTTGAATTATTATGATACAATGTTCTTTATTTAATAAAATTTCTTATGATATGTTTGACTATATATGTGATATTTTTATTCCATTCATATTTTAGGTTTAAAGTGTTAACATTTCAAATGATAGTTTTAATATCAATGTTTATGATGTTTATGTTTCACCATTTTCATACAAGGAATTCATTGAACATGGTAAGTAACTAGTTGGGTACATTATAATGAAATCCCAATGGGTTAGAGATTGGTTAATGAAATCCCTACAGGTTGGGGATCAATTAATGAAAACACCTCAATGCATTGATAGTTCTCATGAGACAAACTAGTATTGGTTTTTACACATTTATGTATAGTCTTGGTAAGATACCTTAATAGAATGATTATGATGTCTATAATTCTTCATTCCCTAAATATGAGAATAGTTATTGATATTATAAGTGATTATTTTACTAGTAGAGTATCCATGTGTATGTTTAAATGGAATTATTTGATTTATTTATTCCATATTATGATGAAGAGTATATTTTAAGGGATTTTGTATTGGTTGTATATCATGAAATAAAATGTTATGATTATCTATGATAGCTTCCACTATATTGTCTATCCTTATAGATCATCTGAGCTCACCCTCTTTAATGTTTCATTTTCCCATGATTATATGAAGTATTTTATGATTGATTTGAAGGGTTAAGATTGGAGAATAATGGCGTGCTCAAAGAATTAACTATGTTTCATTTTATTTTTTGAATTGTAATGAATGGTTAATGTATGTAATATATTTTCCGTTATTGTCTAACCAATCAGTCCTTTAAGAATTGATTCCCTATAATCATTAAAATTTATTAAAATAATGCCACATCTTAGGGATTCTGAGGTCGGGGAGTTACACTAGAATCATTGTAATAGAAGCAGAATAATATGAAGAAGGTTGCGTACACATCTGAACAAGAAAGGGTAGAAAAAATGAGATTTCTTATATAATTTTTACAATATTCTTTAAAAATTAAGTATGAGAATAACATAGTAAAAATATGACATTAAATAGAAGTCACAATTTTGGGATGACTATTTTAGTGTGAAAAATAAATTGAATAAGTTTCACACATTCTAAAAAGCCAGCATAAAGAACCATCAACAAGATGTAGCTTCACTAGTTTATCATCTATATAGGGAATTATGATTGTTTTATATGCCCCATTATATGGTTCAGGTAACTAAACATCCATTCTGTATTGTTTTTATACCAAAACACAACAATTTTTATATATTTATAGTTTATAATAGATATATTGGTCCCCACTATACACAGTAAGGAATAAATACCCAAATTGAGTAGTGAAGCTTTTAAAATCATCATGTTTCATCCCATACATTGTTTCATCTACATCCACACTAAAAATAAAATAGAAATAGTGTGTTAATATCCTATCATTACTTATAGGTGCAGTTGTAAAAAGGATTAATTGAATTAAAATTCCCCAACATTTATTCACTATAATTATATGAAACTTAATAAATAAAATTCAGCTTCAAAAGAATATATTCCTTGTAAAGCACTGTAGTTACAAAAACTACATACTTTTATATTTTGGACCATTATAAAATATTTCATGTCATATTTAGAATACCATTAATAATCATAGTAATTATATAGTTATCATTATTATTATTATATATTATATGTTTCGAAAATGTCTAATTGAAACAAATAGAAGATGTGAAGGCCTTGACCAATAGGATCATACCCTATGAATCTCATTTATTGTAACTTCTAAGGGACATGAAATCACTTGGAATTTCCATTGAACAATCCGAAATAAAATAATCAACTGAAACATGAATGAAACTATTTATTTGGGAAGCTAAATCTTTTTAATATCATGACACAAGCCATGTTGACTGAACAACCCCAAGAAAGCACCACCATCCCACACCTTACCCTTAGGGTGTACACCGGTGTAACAAGTGGCTATGAATCTAGAAACTAGTAGTATGAAATTTTATGTTTTCAGAATAAGAAAATAATAATTATATTTAACCCATTTAATTATTATTTGATATAAAAAATTATATATGATTTGTTGAAAATTAGATTTCTATACGAGGAAACTAAAATTATATTTTCAAAAAATATTAATTTTTAATTAAAAAATATTTTAGATAAATTCAATAATTTTAAAATAAATTTAAAATTCAAATAATAACATTATTAAATAATAGTTATTTATATAATTATTACAATATATTTTAATTAAGCCAAATTAAATTTTTATTAGGGCTAGAAAGATGTTAGCATCACAAGAACATGTATTTTATTGAAAATAATGATATTTATTTAAAATTGTAAATTCTCATATTTAGATAATTATGATGATAAAGTAAATATTTTCTCTTAAAACATCGTATAAAATTTATAAAATAATTTATTTTCCATGATTTTTTTATATAGATGATTATTTGGGTAAAAAGTAAATACTATGTGAATATATAGTACACATTATAGCTTCATGATAACAGAAAACAGATTTAATAAATGTTATAAAAGGAATAGAAGGCCAAATATTTATTTAACCTTTAAAATAATATTTTTAATGTTTTCAAATTAATTATGTAAACCATTTTCGAATCCATAAAAACCTATAATATATTTTAAAATTTTAAAGTCAATTATTTATGAACATGACTCACTTAAACATCCCCAAGGGTATTATTTTATTATTTTATATTGATGTACTTATAAATAATTGAAAACCACTCTATATTGGTAGAAACCATGGTAAATGATGATGGTACGATTTTTGGTTTTTACTATTATATTATATAGATTCCAAAACTGGCGATTTAATGTTTTTAATAAAATTTTCTATCATTATCTACAAAAACCAACCCACAAACCCAATCATATTTACAAAAAACCCATTTATCTTGAAATTATTTTACTATCCCTCCCTAAATCCCTCATAATATATTCCCATAAACATAATAAGATCCTCCCTGTCTTTTATACACACATTCTCATAGTAAGGGGATTCTTTTCATCCACATTATTCATGTACTTTTTTTTGTATTGTGCCTTTTTATTTCCGATTTCTCGTATTGTAATATGTTTTTAATCATCCATTTAATGTAATTAAGATTACTAGTCAATTAAATACCACATATCACTCTCATTATAACCTTCATTTAATTGTTATGTACACTTATTATGATGCTGAAACTATACTAGATTTTTCTATGTCAAACATTTTTTTGTGTATACCCATCCCCATACCCAATCAATAGTATTACCCTAGATATAAGTATCCTTAATTGAATTGAGAAACTAATTTATTTAACCCAAACTCCTAAAACATGGGAACCAAATTGATCATATATATCCTTATTTTGTATGATCTATGTGGCATGAAAATGTATTGACATGTTTTGAATGTAATGGGAGTGCTTAGGATTATATAGCCCTCCAATACATTGGGTAATATTTTTATCTAATGGGATAACATGTCTGTTGTGCGAAATATTATCATAAGAATACTATGTTATGACACCTCATTAGTTATCATTGACTTATGATTATGATTTCCTTTTTTATCTTGTTTTCATGTTAATAGTTTTCCATAATATTATCATCTTATATAATGCTTCATTGTTCCTGTTTATGATTTTAACTCTTATCATGTCTCTATCATATGCCACTTAAATTAAATGCATTAATTTTATCTTATTATTCTTTGATTATTCCCCTATTGGTATTTATATCTCACCCATTTCTTATATACATCTCAAGGTTATCATATGAATTATTAGAATATCGATGGAATATAATGACATGATTTGGTGTTTTTACATATTGTTTCATTATGTTATAAATTTTTATTTCCAATTTTACATGTTTTCATATGATTTCATATATTCCATTAGTGTATTTATAATTCAAATTTAATGAGAGTCTACATTTCACTATTATTAAATTCTCCCGTAAACCATTATATACACCCATTGTGATGCCAAAATTATCTTATGATTTTCCATTCCAAAATATTGTTTTGTGCATACCCATCCCCACTTCCAACAAATTTTTTCTAGCAATGTTTAAAAATACATAATTGGTCGGGGACACCCATATATTTATCTAACAACCCATAATATTAGGATTAAATGTGATGAATGTATTCTTTAAAACCCATTTGTAACTTAAAAATTTATGTGTCATTTCCTATTATAACGTTTTTTGACACAATAATCATGTCAAGATAGAAATGTATTCTAAAATGATGTAGTATCCAAGATGTTTATGTGTTCTCAATTACCCAATAGTTACAACATAATATTTTCTTGGATCCTAGTGGATATTTCATCCCCAGACTCCTCTTGATCAATATTTCTATGAAAAAATTCATGAAAGACGTTAAAAAATTATCCTGTGATAATTCCTCTCTAAAAATTAATCCTATATATTCTTTTCCCATCATAATTGACCTATAATTTTCTTGTAATGGTATTTCATTGAAGTCTCTATTAGGAACTAAGACTAATATTATTACTAATAAACTCAACCATCCTTTCTACATTAGTTAAATATATTTATCTCAAACCACTGATTAAAAAACACCATAATCAACTTATTCTGTTTTGGTTTTAAAGACTATAGTAGAATAATGCAACCGAATTTTAGGTACCATAATCATAAAATAAACACCCTTCACTATAGAAAATGAAATATACCCACCATGTCCATCCAAAGTCCTAAGGAATTCAACACTCGATGGAGGTACCATTTTTTAAAGCTAATCTGGTGAATAAAACCCACCACAAAACCAGATAGACTCGATGAAATGATGGTAACAAATCTTCTCAATCATTAGAAGGAGTTTCTACTAATGATTCCACTCAATGGAAATATATCTGAATAAACATATATAAATATGAATCCTATAATTGAATAAAAAATATCCAATATGATTAGGAAAAAAAAATGTGATGAAATCAATGATCTATGAGATTTAAATGATCCGACCATGAGATATAAACAAAAATGAAAAAATACAAATATAGTGAGACGATACCAACCCAAAGAAACCAAGAAACATAAAAAAGAAGCAAAAAAACTTCCTAAAGAATCAAAACTAATAGAGGCTTCTAAAATAACAACTAGAATATTTCTGATCCAAAAAATGTAGAAGGAAATTAGAAAAAAACCTGGCCTAAAACTCTATCAAAGGAGAGAATAAATTTTATATAGGAGAGAATAATGTTCTTTATTTTGATGAATTAATATATATACATATATATTCAAGAATATGCATACATATATATTCAAGAATATATGTTGAATATTTATAAGATCATTTGTATTATATAAACATTGGATTTATGTGGATGTTGTACCTATATGACTATTAGGGTTATATAGTCTTTTGTTATATTACTAGTAAACCTATTATAACATGTTGAAAAATTAATATGATTAAAATTATTCAATATTAAAAAGGATATTTTCAAAATCATTGTTTTTAAAGTGTTATATGTTTTATTTTAATGAATTAAATTCATATATTTTAAATGATGACAATATTTCATTGTTTTATATAACATATTAATGGTCAACTTATACACATATAGTATAAAAGAGTTATTTTCTTCTAAAATCATTTTTTCTTATAATATAAAATTTTCATTAAAAATAAAAATGTAAGAATTTATCTATTTTACATTTATAAAATTATAATAATTTTATAATTCATTATGTAAAAATAATCTTTTGATGAATTTTGAGGATTTTTATGGAATTTTTTATTTTTTGGTGAATGGTGAATAATCAAAATTTTCAAATCTTGTCACTTTTTTGAAATCATCGAGATAAAATATTGACTTTGATGATTTTGATACCATTTTGTAATATCAAATTTATATTAAAGAGGTAATTTATTTCATTTAAAAATATAATATTTAACTTATAAATATATTTTTGACATTTTAGAAATGTATCAAATATAAGGAAGAAGAATATATCATATATCAAAAGTCATTTTCCTATTAAAAACGCTTTCACTATAAATTATGAATATATTTAAAATTTAAATTTATAATTATTAGAATAAAAATATGGAAAAATTAAATTAAATTTATGATTATATTATATCAATATTATCCTTAGATGATTTTTTGATTTTTCAAAAAATTGATTTTTAGGTGAATTGTAAAATATATCATTTTCAATGATACTGTGAATTATATGGACTTATTAGAATATAAGTAAGACTTAAAAATTAATTATACATATTTATTTAAAAAATGTGTATTTTATAATTGAAATTATAATTTTTTAATATTTATTGTAGTTTACAAACCTAAATTTGATATTTTATAAATCAAGAAATATTTTTCTTAAAATTGCTTTAATAAAATATACATTTCTTATATTAAAATAATTTTTAACACATTATAAATTGAATTGTAAAAAATGGATTTCAAATTTAAAATCAGCATGTCTAAACTATCTGAAAAAATTACCTTTATTTATTAGCATAAAAATTAATTTACCTTGGGCAAAAAGTACTTACAGTGGAAAGAATTAACATGATAAAAGTAAAAAATTCAAGGGGTAATTGGATTGAAAAATGTTTTAATCATGTGTACTTTTTAGGATATATAAACTTTATATCTTCTCAAACCCATTATTTGTTAAATTTTGTGGAAACATTCCATGATAGCCACATGCCATTATTAATTGCTTTTGAATAATTTAAAAGTTTTCATCCCTTCTCACTTATAAAAGGGGATCTTCTCTCTTCACATACCATCACAACCAAACCCCATAATTTTTGTTAAATTTTTTCAAAAACCACTACTCAACATAAAAAAAAAACTTAAAGAGGTTCTCGTCCACCCAAAATACCATCCCTTAAATGATTAACCACCTTTTTGAAAGGAGAAAATCAAATAAGTGAGGTATACATTCGTTACATCTCTTACTCATTGGTAATGATTTTTGGACTCCCCTTTATTTAAAATTTTAATGACACCATATTAAAATGATAGCATCAATTTAATTTTTATTATGATATATTATTATAATTATGGTACAATAATTAACCACTTTATCCATTTTCTATTAAGAAAAAAATGTGAAACGTTCATATGTGTGGATTGCCACCTCTATGAATAAATGAGTTTATTTTTCTTTCAACACCAAAATAAGCTATTCCTAAAAAGTAATTTAATATATAATTATTATATTTTTAACATATTTATGATTAATAAATAATAAACCATGTTTCTTTTGTATCATATTCCTTAAAATAATTAAATCATCATCCATTCGTACATGCGGACCGCCACCTCCATGGAACGATACATTCCATTTTTTGAATACTGCTTTCATGAATAGATCTAGGAATGGTTTCAAAGGGTAAATATTAATTTCATGATATTAATAAGGATCTGTTAATGAAAATTTAATAACCTATTAATGTTATTAATGATAAACAATCGTTATAAAAATAACCTTTATATACAAGTGAACTATGCGGAAAAAAATTGATTCATACCGTGTAACTATTTTGAATCCATTAAATCATAACCTAATTTTTATAATTTTACTTTCTAATAATAATTGAAAGTTAATAATTATATATTTCTAATATATATTTTATTTATATCTAAATCAATTCATAATCATCAATTAGTCATGGAATGTTCATGTTTGGGCCAATTTAACCACCAACATTAAAAATGTTATAAAATTTATATTAAATGATATTAAAAACATAATTAATGGTGTAATGTGATATAATTATATAAATATATTTTTATTTTATTTTTATGGCCTATATCAATATTTAATTCTTTACAATATAAATGACCCTTTATAGGTTAACAACCATCGAAATATAAAAGTATTCGATTACAAATTCTAGTATAAAGACTAATAAACTCATGAATAAAAAATAAATCTTTATAAATAATTATAAATAATCCACTATGGTATATTTAATAATAATTTATTGATGATATTTTAAATAATAATGAATACCAACAACATTCGTATGAAACAAGAACAAAAGGACTAGATTATAGTAACTCAACGTGGGAAAATAGGTAACTAATATTAATGTAGAGAATAATAATAAATTAAAAGTATAAATAGGAATAAGTATAAGTAAGGATTTAAAATAGGTGATTAATAGGTTTATATTTGTGATACATGAATTTAAATTACATTTTCAAAATTCAAAAGTTTATGTAAGGAACTTTAGTGACTCAAATATATTTCATTGAGTTATATGGTTTCTTTTGATCTTTCAACATCAATATTATCTTTTTTAATTAATTTCCCATTTCATATCATGATATTTTATTCTAATTTTTTGAAATGTATCTTTTGAATCAATGATTCCTACTTAATTTTCTCTCTCTTAAAAGTATAACTTTACCAAGAATAAACCACCATCTGTTAATTATATTATTGTTTCAAGACCATCTTTTCACATACCTCCAATGTTAAATATTAATTCATATAAATACATGTATGTATCTATTAAATTTGTCTAAATAATTTAATTTTTCTCTTTTAAAAGAAATGTTTTATTATCTTTTTTTATGTGGGTATTCAGTAAACGTTTTTAACAATATCAAAAGCACTTTTACTTTCAAAATGACATTTTTTTCATCTCTAGATTTCTTAATGAAAACCTTTAAGAATTTTTCAAGAATCCATTAAAGGAGATTAATTTTAAAATAAAAATATTCCAAATATTTTAACTTTACCTCTTTTGAAAATATATTTTGAAAATTATTGGTAACTCCTTTATTTATAAAAATGTTTGAATTTTTTTTCTAAAATATCGATTCATGATTTCACTTTAATTATCCAATTTTTCTCAAGGGATCTTTATTCTATGATGGTACATTTTAGGAACCACCATTTAAATGATTTTATTATATTCCTATTTGGGTTATTGAATTTTTTATCAATCAATTAGTTTTACATTTTTATCTATTGATGCATTTTAGAAGTCACATATCGTTGATGTTTTCAGGTACTACCATCTAGTCATTTAGTTTTAGTCCATGTTTTTTTTTCTGAACTTATCTTTGGTTGATTTAAGATTATTAATAGAGGTTTTGGGAGTTCCTAAAGTAGTTTGTGAGGTGTCTAATATAAACTACATCAAAAAAGCTACAAGAGGTCCACTGACTAACTAATGGGGACCATCGGCTACCTAGTGGTCCCACTAGTCTTGGGAATTACTAAGGGTATAATTATAATTATACCCAAAAACCTTTTTTTATTTCATTATTCTCCCTCAACCACAATTTTACTTATATTAATAAAGGATCCTTTATTTTGAATTTTTTCTCAATAACATAAAATCCTTGGTTGATAAAAGATTCAATAGAAGTCATGATCCTCTCTTGATAAGTCTTTCTCCATTTTGAACATGGATATTATTCTACTTTATGTTAATCTTGCATAAAGACTTTGATATACATAGGGTTTTCCGGTATCTATGGTTATAATCATATTATGTTTATATTTTTTATCGAATTTATTTTTTCAAGATCTCCAATCCTCTTTGTGAGTGGTTTGGGAGTTGTGGTCGTAATTGACTCCTTTTGTTTCCTTCATTCTAGAAATTATTAATTTGGAAATTTTGATTAGGAATTCATGGTTTTGGTCCCTTCCATGATTCCTAGAGTCCTCAGTTCATCATGGCTTCTGGATTCAGCATGGGGATTTCAATTTGAAGTGTTTCGTGGTTGGTGGTTTCATGAATTAGATTTGTTCGAAAAATATTTTCTTGCTCGATCCTTAAAATTTATTTGTGAAATTCAATAATGTCATGATAAATTTTTCAAAAAAAAATAGTGGTTTTGGTTAAGTTTATTAAATATTATTTTCCCATATGGTGATATTAGATTAAATGGGTTTTATAATTTTTTTACACAATCTCAAAGATTAAACGACCATTTAATGATTCTAATATGATATAAATATTTTTTTATTGATGAGGTTGGGATCCATACTTGAAGATGAACAGTTACCCCTATGCATGTTCTACATGGGTAATTCAAACACAACCTAGCCTAATTGGTGGAAATGATCTGCTGCCTCAGGCTTGTTGTTCCCGAGTAATGTTCAGACCTGATGGTCTATTGAATAATGTAATTGTATGAGTATCCTCATTAGCTTGGAACTAACGACTAGGTTTAATTATTGATAATATTTTAAAACTTTGTTTTGAATTTTAAGAAGATTATTTAAAAACCATTTTATTTTTAATTATTTTAAATTTTGTGGATGTGTGATTCTCCATCTATTATATTAAACAATTTAAATTCAATTTCACTCCTTATCATTATTTACAAGAGCATAATTTTTGTTGTTATAAATTTTCCTTGTGAAACAAAAAATGAAATCCTACTGAGATTGTATTTATCAAACCCTACAAAAACCATTGGGTATATATAGATCATGTTTTCCCTTACATGAGTAAAGGTAGGGAACTAGAGTGTTATGGAAGGTCTGTTCCATTGTAGTGTGTGAGAGTATAGTGGTGACTACACATACATGGATGTGGTTATCAATCGTACTATTACTTTGGTTTTATTGTTTGTTTACATTATTTTTCTTAATTTTTACCTTTTAAATATTGGTCTTAATATTGAAAACCAACATTCTATTTATTCATGTTAAACTACATTGTGTTTTTCTTTAGAAAAAACATTCCCAAACGTAGTTCGTGATTTCTAGGAAATTTTTTACTGGCCTATGGGGACTGGAAATACCATTTAGGGCATGTTATAACTTTATCAAGTTATAGGTAGTTTGGTAATCTATTTTGGTTAATGAAATTGGAATTGAAATATGAAACCCATTATTATTCTAGAGATTTAATTGTTGGGCATGTATTTTGAAAATAATACTCTATAAATGTTATTGATTTTGATGCTCACAAGTACCCTTGTTTGTTTTACTAATGATATTACATTACATGTATATCAGTAAATTAATATTCTTTATATTCCTTATTTTGGAATTATATTCAAAATTATTATTCACGTTAAATATTCATCAAAGTGTTTGGAATGATCCTAAGTGTATTCAGGAAACACTATTCATATTGTACGCTGAAGAACGTAATGTAAGGAACAAAACCTCCATTTTTATTAAACCATACTATGAATGATCATCTCCTATGGTTAATAAATCCTACTTAGATAGAAACATATGGATAAAGAACCTTATGTTTTGATGAAACCATACGTTTGAAAAAGATAAAATGTATGGTTAAATAACTATAAAAAAGTATGGAACCTTAATTTTGAGATGCAAACATATGGATCATCTACCTTAATTTTTTTATCAACTTGTCATTTTCAACCTTATGTTCATAGAATGAAAACTATATAGTTGAACCCTATTTTTGGTATTTTTTTTCATTTTGTGAATTAACCTTACATTTGACTATTTCATCATCAAAGATTTGAATTTACACTTTTATTAGAGATTTGTGCAACAGTCTTGACGAAATATAAGGACAATTTAAAGAACGTTATCGAATAATTCAAAGATCCATATTATTTATTCAAATAATTGTAATAAGTATATAAATTCTCTCCTATTCTTAAAGGATGTTATGAATACTCTAATCTGTCACATGAATTTGAATTCTTACAATTTATCCAAAGATTTTCTTATATATAAAATTGAAAAGAATGATCTCTACATTTTTTATTATATCAGTGTACTTGTTCTATATATATGTGAATGATTAAAATAAGAATATATTATTGAGATATATGTTGAGCCATATATCGCAACATGTATTCATGATTGAAACAACATTCTTGTGAATATATTTTAGAGATCTACTCCAACAATCAATTGGACTATATTTTATACAGAAGATGATATAGTAGAGATATATGTATTCAATATTTAGTATTTGTTGTAAGTCTGGTGCTAATATTTTTTTATTTTTTTATTTAAGAGATCTTTTGCAACTAGATCTCCTTTGAACTGCTCTTTCTTGGAGAAAATATTTTTTGAAGAAGAAGACCCATCTATCTTCAGTTGTTGTTTCAACTATGAAGTTCAACCAAAACCTTTTTTAATTAATATATTTTTAATGAGAGTTTCAACTGCTCGTACTTAGTTGCGTTGCAGTATCAGATTCTCAGGCTAAGCTGTGGTTTTTAAGTTATCTATTAATGAACCATAAAGCTCTATTTTTATCCTTATTTTTAAATGTGTTAATTTCCTGCAATAGGTTATGGATTGGTCTTATGATATGAGGACCTAACTAATGAATTTCACAAAACTCATAAAGATAGTACTTGATGGAGTGGACTAGTGGAAATTTATTCCTGAAACAACTATAAATAGTCATGTTCTATATTTCTATTTTTATCTACTACACAAAAATTCATACAGAAGACAAACACTTCTTACCCGCATAATCATCAGTCAACATCAAGAGACACAATTGTAAATTAATTTGAAAATAAAAAATTCACCACTATTGTGTATATTTTTATATTCTTACCTAACAATTGGGAATAGAAGAGAGTTTTTGGGAAAAGATATTACAATATAAAACCATAATGTCTATACAAAGATGGAATTGATTGATCATAGAGAATGAATTTCAATGGATCATTGTCCTTATTTCAATGGTGAAAACTATAGATTCTGGAAGTGATGGATAATTATATATTTGAAGAATCCGGGATTCAATGTCTACTCTAATATCATTCATCCTTATATAATTCCTGAAAATACTATAACTTGGATTGCTGCTATAGAAGCTGAGTATGGCATGAATTCTAAAGCTATGAATTCTATTATCTGTGGTCATAGAGCAGATGAATTCAACATTTCTTCACAATTTCCTACATCTTATGAAATGTGGAAATCCATTTTAGTTTCATATGATGTAAAATTAAATGTAAGATAAATGATATAAGAAATAGAAAAACTAAAATTTGATACATTCAAAATTTTTTATAGAGAAAGTATAACTCATATGAATGAAAGGCTCATAGAGATTATTTCTAATATTAAGTCCTTAGGTGATCCTATCAAATAATCAAATTAGGATTTAAATGTACTGAGAGTACTACCGACCTTATGTATTAGTATATTAACTACAATTCGACAATCATCACATGTCAAAAATCTGACAATTAGTGATTTAATTGGGACACTCATGATATATGAATCAAAAATGAAAGATGAAGATGAAGATCATAAATTTATTTTGAATAAGGATAATACTACTCTAAAGGTAACATATCAGAATAAAATAAAAATAATAAATCAAGAGGTTAGAGAAGAAATGAATTCAGATACATCTGATTCTGAAATGGAATTGGTGCAATTATCTAGAATGTTTAGCATGTTTTACATGTATAAAAGAGAATTTAGAAATCCCTTAAATATGGACTCTAAAGACTGTAGGGGAGTAAAATTCTATGTATTCAATAAATTAGGCAATATTAGACCTGATTGTACCCTCCTAAAAGGTGAAAAGAGAAAGATAGAAAGTATATATCATAAAAATGATGATTATGAACATAAAATAAATAAGAGTAATTAAGGCGACATGATGTGTTTTAGAATAATCTAACAGCTTAAAAAAATATTATTTAGAAAAGGAAGAATATTGTATGAAATCAAAAATTTACTTCAAAATAGAAGAATATAAGGTACAAAACTATTAATCATCTAATTCTGATTCTGATTCAAAATTTTCAAACAATAAATTATCTACTCACTAAAAAATTATAGAAGTAAAATATGACTCCTTGTTAATGAAAAAAGTCATTAATTAATATTTAATATGCTATATTAAGATAAATAGATTCATTAATCAATGAACATCAAGAGATAATTAAAAATTTTAATTCATTTACCACAAACTGTGATGATGCTGAAAATAAGATAAACACATTACAAGGTGATGTAGAAACTTATAAAATTGATGATTTCTTATTTAAAAATGGGAAAATATTATAAATGAAATTATTATTAAAAATTCATTAGAAATGAAAATTTGGTATAGGAAGTAAGGGTGAAAAATATAAACTATAAATGAATTGTTTTGTTACCAACTCAAAAACTGTTACTTTTCATTTATGTGGAACTGAATGAAATATAAAAAAAACTATTATTTAATAAATCATTAAATAAGTGGAAATAAAATGGATTTTATTTAAAATGGATCATCTGAATGAAATGATATTAGTTATAGAAAAACAAATCATATTTGGATTCCCAATCATTTCTAGCTAACACCGATGGACCCAAATGAATATCGATACCAAAACAATCTCTTTTTTAAATTTTCTATGGAGGAAACATGCCACATAAAAAGAAAAGATATATGGTACATGGATAGTGGATGCTCTAGGAATATGAGTGGAAACTCAACAAACATCAAAACAATAAATCAAATAGGTCGAGGACTCGTAACATTTGGTGATAATGGAAAAGGAAAGATAATTGGACTTGGAACTATTGGAGATCCAAAAATAGTCTCAATCAAAAAATTACTATATGTACAAGGGCTGATGAAAAACCTGATAAGAATCTCTCAACTCTGTGACGATGGATATTATATTGATTTTTCTAACAATTCCTTATATGTTTTTAAAGATAAGCTACTTATGTTTAGAGCACCAAGAACTGATAATGACTATACATTGGATTTAAATACCCTGTGTAAATAGAACGTCAATTGCTTACCTATTAAGATAAATGAGTCTCGGATATGGAATAAGAGGCTTGGACATTGTAATTTTTATGCTTTAAATAAATTATCTAAGAAACAGTTAGTTTCCCATTTACTTAGTCTTATGTTTGATAGTGATTGATTTTGTGATGCATTCTAAATTTGAAAGAAACACAAATCATCCTTCAAATATATTAACAATACTGTTACATGAAATCCTCTAGAACATATCCACACAGATCTGTTTAGACCATCAACAACAGAAAGTTTGGCTGGAAAATTATATGTATATGTTTTAGTTGATGATTACTTTAGATTTAGATGGATTTATTTTCTAAAACACAAAGTGTAGATTTTAATATTTTTAAAAGTTTAAGTAAATTTGATCAATATGAAAACAGTTTTAAGATAATTTCATTAAGAAGTGATCATGGTGGGGAATTTTAGAATCAATAATTTAATTCCTTTTTTAAATCTGGGTATTAGACACAACTTTTTTTGCACTAATAATACCTCATCAAAATGTAATTTATGAAAGAGGAAATAGAACTATTCAAGAAATGGCTAGGACTATATTGAATGAATATAGTCTACCTATCTACTTATGGATAGAAGCTATAAGCATAGGCTTCTATATCATGAAAAAAGTTTTAATTAGGATAATTTTCAAAAAGACACCTTATGATATTTGGAACAGAAAATCCTAAGGTAATGTAATTTAATGTTTTTGGATGTAAGGTGTATATCCTGAACACCAAAGATATTGTTGGTATGTTCGATCCAAAAGTTGATGAAGGAATATTTTTGGGATAATATGCGACTTGTAATGCCTATAGAGTGTTTAATAAAAAGTCATGGATTGTTGAAGAATCAATTCGTGTGAAGTTTGATAAAACTGACCCTTTTATTAAAGGAAAAGATCAAACTGATGAAATTACTGACTCTTATAACAACATGAGACTCGAAAACCCGAAAAATGGTTTTGAAAATAACATATTTAAAATTTAGGACAGTTCAGAAGAACATTATACTAAGTATCCTCAAAGTGTTTTACCTAGACATTCTACAAACCTAAAGAATCATCCTTTAGAAACTAATATAAGAGACCTAGACATATATAAAAACTAGAATAAATACAAGAAACCAAGTAGAATTTTTTCCATTTATATCTCAACATGAACCTAAATATTTTGAAGAATCCTTAGATGATGAGAGTTGGATGTTAGAAATGAATGATGAGATAAACCAATTAAAAAGGAATGATGTTTTTGGAATTAGTTGAAAGACCATCAAATAATCCATTCATAGGAACTAAGTGGGTCTTTATAAATAAAACATATGATCAAGATATTATAACTAGAAACAAAGATACATTAGTAGCTTAAGGATATACTCCAGAATAAGGTATATATTAAGATAAAACCTTTTACCCTATATGTAGATTAGAATAAATTATAATTATTTTAGCCTATGCGTCTCATATGAACTTAAAATTATATCAGATGGATTAAATATCCCTTTTTAAATGTTTATTTATTAGAGAAAGCTTATGCTGAACAAACTCTTGGTTTTGAAAACTCTCAAAAACCAGACTCTATTTTTAAATTTTCTAAAGATCTCTATATCCTTAAAAAATCACCAAGAGCCTGGTATAAATGATTATGTTCATTTTTTTTGAAAAATAGATTTACAATTAGAATGGCAGATCCGACTATTTTTTAAGAAAAACATTTGTTATAATATTTTATTAGTTCAAATCTATATTGATAATGTTATTTTGGTTTCAACCAATATAAAACATTGTAATGATTTTTTATATCTTATTCAAAAATAATTTTAAATTAGTATGATGGGAGAATTGAACTTTTTTAGGACTTATCTTTTATTAAAAAGATTGTGGAAATGTTTTAAACCAAAGTAAATATATTATAGATTTATTAAAAATGTTTGGCCTCAAACAAATCAAGACATATACAACTCCCATGTGTACCAACATAAAACATTATTTGGATAAATCTAGAAAACCTATGGACAATAAGTTATAAAGAGGCATTATTGGTAGTTTATTATATATCACTACTAGCAGACCCGATATTAAGTTTTCTGTATTTTTATGTGCATGATTTCAATAAAATTCGAATGAATCACATATTATTACTATAAAATGTATTTATAGATATTTAAAGGGATCTATTTCTCAATCTCTTCGTTATAAAAAAAACCCTTAATTTTAATATAATATCATATTCATATACTGATTTTGGAGGATATATATTTTATAGAAAAAAGTTTCTCAGGATCCTTTCACTTTTTAGGAAAATCATTTGTATCATGGTGAAGTATGAAACAACACATAGTTTCTCTATCAACAGTAGAGGCGAAATATATATGTACAAGAAATTATTGTTCATAAGTATTATGGATGAAAAACACAGTAATAGACTTTGGATTAAATTTTAATAGTATTCCTATTTTATGTGATAATAAAAGTTCTATAAATATTTCAAAATATCCAATAGTCATTCAAGAACTAAGAATATTAATATTAGACATCATTTTCTAAGAGATCATGTTCTAAAAAAGGATATATCTTTCAAATTTGTAAATAATGAATATAAAAAAGATGATATATTTAGTAAACAACATTCAACTGAAAGTATCAATTTTTTTAAGAGGAAGTTACGTATATTTAATTTCTATAATGTAAATCATTTTAATATTTTTAATTATATATATATATATTATTTTATTTTATATATTTATTCCACTTTATTTATGTTAAAATTATTTACTGGTTACTTTAAATCAGATTTGTTTTAAATTTTTCTTCTCAATATATATTTTTGTTAATTTATTTTAATCTAAAATTTATTCTCGCTGCATGTTTTCAAAAATTTTAATGATTATATTACATAATGACATAGTAAACTAGATGTTGTCAAAAATTATTTGAATACCAAACCTTTTCAAATTTCAAACCCTTTTCGAATGCAAAAACCCTTTTTTTCCTTCATCTACCTTCATTTACCACTATTTTATTTCGAAACCATAAAATCCAAAATCCTTACAAATTTTGTTTCTCAAAAATGAAAAAACTATGAAAATCGAAGAAGGTGAAGCTAACAACTTGAAGCATCACAAAGAATGTATAGGGAAAAGTAGTTGATTTCGAATGGCCTTATCAGGAAAATATGCTACTAAAGAACGTGCTATCTTTTCAGGGATTAGAATCTATGTTGAATGAGGTGAACATAGAGTTCCTATATGAGGTAGAACTGAAATTTTTCAATAACAGCATTTAGTTTTGTTTTTTTGATACTAAAGATAACATTTTTGCATGAATAAAAGACAAGGACATTTCAATTTCTTCAACTGAAATTTCTCAAATTTTGAACTGTCCCCATGTGGTAGTGTTTTATTTCAATCTATGTTCTATCGAAGATAAGGACCATAATTCTGAAGAAATTATGGCATTTATCTTTGTTTAAACAAATATAAAAAAAATTTCAAGGATCTCAAGCCAGATCAAAATATCTTAGTTACGTTTATTAAAATAGGAATTGATCCTAGAATGGATGAGATGGAGAAAATTCCATATATAGAAATGTATATCCAATTTCTTTTTATAAGTGAAATAAAGATTAATTTTACATGGTATATGTTTCGATATTTGCACTACTACTGTCAACTCGATGCTATGATGAATTTTTAACCTTATAAAAGGTTTATCTAATGAATTTTGTTTAATAAAGGAACGATTCATTTAATATATGCTATAATTAAATTTCAACACAGCACTGTGCTCAATGTGAGATATTTGAGGAAATTATATTTTTATTGGAGTGCAGTCAATGGATGACTCTTACTAGTTAGTGCAGATAATAAACAATGATCAGGATATTTTGCTCATGGAGAGAAATGTGTAATTAGGAATGAAGGAATTGGAGAAACGCAAGGTGAATGACCTTCCAAGACAACCCAAAAGAATTAATTTTGGTTGAATAAGAAGAGGAATAAGAGACTGTGTAAGAATATTTGGTTTTAAAACCACAGAAAAGAGTAGATACACATGCTGAAGAAGCATTGTTTGGTTCAAGTGAGGCTACCAGGTTAGTAAATTTGGATGAAGCCTTTCTTGAGGAAAATCAATATGTTGAAATCTAGATAAGAGATCTGTAGAATGTTGTTTTACCAGTTATTTATGAGGAAGAACCAGCTATTCAGGAAGAGAAACTGATAATTATATTTGAGAATGCGGCTATTGAAATTGTTACAAATCTACTTTTCTCTATTTTTGATCATGTGGGTGAAAGACAAAAATCTGTAACTCAAGAAAAAAATTATGTTCTAGGTAGTTTATCTTATTTGAGTGAAAAATAAATTGAAAATACATTAGAGAAGTCTGAAAAAATATCATTCAAGATCTCTTGAAATTGTGGTAGTTGGACAATTACAATATCCCAATAAAGGGACATCTAATTCCCTGTCAAATTATATTGAGGAGCTTGTAATGAAGTTTAATAAGTCTTAGGAATAGAATGTAAATCTTTGAAAAGAGATAGAAGTTCCAAAGAAAATGTAAGAATATTTTATTAAAATTTTGTTTCCATGAAATAATTTTATGCTTTCAAGAGGGATATGCCGAATAAAGTTAGAAAGATAAAGTCTGAAGTTGTTTCTAAGTTAGATTTTTTTGTTCTAAAGTGGTATTTGGGGATTCAATTTGAATCGATCAAGAGTATTGTTGGTCATACCAGTCCATCTACCTCTGATACTATTACCAGTCCAGATCTGATTTGACGATTTTAGGTAATCACCAATATCATGGTAGATATTAATGATCATCATCAAAATATTAAGGGCAATAGTGATCCTCTATTAGTTCAATAGGACAATAAGAAATTTCTAGTTGACCAACTGTCATAGAATTAACCAGGTATCATATTTATATTGAACAAATTCATAGAAAATTTAGCTCTGTGTATGCCACATGAAGAGAGTTTGAATGAATTTTTGAAATTAAATCTTATTGAGAATTTGTATATCAGTCAAGATTCTAGATATTTTATCTTACAATTAGGGGATATTATAATGAAGAAGTTGCAATTACAGATGGAAGAGTTGAAAGGCATGTTTGATGCTACTCAAAATCCTTAGAACCTTAACTGAGCTAACTTCTACCCAGTCTATTGACCCTAATGATTTCAGTTGACTAAACATGTTTCCTTTTCATACTTATTTTTGTATTCATAGAACTTGTGATCAATATAATCTTCTTATTTTTATTTTTGTTGTCATTATTTCATACTCTTGTATGTTTATTTCTCAATCCAAAAATCTAGTCTTATTTATTTAAACATATAATTATAACATTCACTAATAGATCCGTGCTAAATTAATTAGGTTTTATTCATGTTATACACTTTCTTTTTGGTCTCAAATAAAGGCAGAGAAATTTGGATAAACACAACCTTTTTTATGAAAATTATTCTATCAAATTGACATTCGAATTATTTCCCTATAATTGTTTTCAAAATTCTAAATTGTGTTATTAATTGTCTGGGTTTTGTGATCATCAAAAAGGGGGATATTTTTGGGCATGTATTGTCTCTAGAATAATCTATAAATATTATTTATTTTTATTCTCAGAAGTACCCTTGTTTTCTTTAATAATGATATTAATTTAAGTGTATTTCATGAAATTAATATTCATTATATTCCTTATTTTGGAATTATATTCAAACTAATTATTTTCATGGAATATTAGTCAAATTGTTTGGAATGATCCTAAGCATATTCTGGAAACACTGTTCATATCATATGTTGAAGAACATAATGTAAGGAACAAGCACTACATTCTTATTAAACAATAATCTGATTGATCAGCAAGTATGTTTAATCAACCCTACTTTTACAGAAAGGTATGGAGAAAGAACCTTATGTTTGGATGAAACCTTACATTTTCCAAATAGAAAATGTATGGTTAAATAACCATACATAAGTTTTGTACCTTACGTTTAAGAAATGAAAGTATGAATCATCATACTTACCTTTGTGATGTACCTTAAATTTTCAACCTTACATCGGAAGAATGAATGTTATGTAGTTGAACCCTATGATTGGTATTTTTTTATTTTGTGATTGAACCTTATGTTTCACTTTTTTATCATTGAATATTTTAATTTATGTTTTTATCAAAGTACCATGAAATCGTATTTATTGAATATCTCGCTGATTTAAACCACATTTTCAAATAAATCAAATCTCATTATGATTGATTCAATGAATCATAATATGTAAATAAATTATCAATGATTCTTATGGGAAGTTACAACCACTCTGAGGTATCTCAAGAATTTGAATTCTTATAATTTATCATGAAATTTTCATTGATCTATAATTGAAAAGTAGGCTATATATATTATTTATTCTATCTGTGTATTTGTTCTATATATGTTTGTATGATTCAGAGAATAAGATGTTATTAAGATATACATTGAGACATATATTGCGGCACGTATTCACGATTGAAACTAAAATCTTGTAAAGATCTTTTAGATGTCTACTCTAATAATCAACCAGACTCTATTTTCTACAGATGTGACAATAGTGGAGATATACGTATTCAAAATTTATTATCTTTTATAAGTATGTTTCTGCTATTTTTTATGGTTTTTAATTCAAAGATCTATTTCAAATGGATCGCTTTGGAACTGCTCTTTCTCAAAGAAACTATTTTCTTATGATGAAGATCCATCTACCATTAGTTTTTGTTTCAACTGTAAAATTTAACCATAACCATTTTTAAGAAATATCTTTTTATTGAGAGTTTCAACTACTTGTACTCAGTTGTCGTGGAGTATTAGATTCCTCATATAAATTGTGGTTTTTTGGTTCTCCATTAGTGAACTAGAATGGTTTATTTTTAGCCTTATTTGAAAATGTGTCAACTGCCTACACTCAGTTTTTGATTGGTTTAATGATATGAGGACCTGACTAGTGAAATTTACCAAACTCACGGAGAGAGTAATTAGTGGAGTAGACTGGGGGATCATTATACCCCGTACCAATATAAACAGTCGTGTTCTATAATTCATTTTTAGCTGTTGCTCATAAATTCATACAGAAGATAATCCTTCTTAACCACGTGATCATCAGTTGACAACAAGAGGAATAATTGTAAAATAATTTTAAAAGAAAAAATTCACCCCCATCATGTGTATATTTTTATATACTGACCTAACAGTAATAATTTTATAGTTAGATGTTTTATTGTGGTATATAAGTATGGTTAATCTTTATGCGCTGATTTTATCCAATATATCCATCTAAGGCATTGGTTAACGCTGTATATCTCATGAGATAACAGTGAAAAAAGTAAGGATTCTCAACCCAAAATGAGAAATATGTTGTGATGCTTGATATTCTATGGGAATCACATTTTAATACCATATTTTCTATAGGAATCGATTTTGTATGCCTCATTCACAATTTTTACTTTCTATAATTATATAGGTTCTACATTATTTCAATATGTGGCTATGAAATTCATTGGGTTCATGATTTATATCTATTATTATCACGATCATTATGCTATGTTATATGTTTGATCAAATGGGATTATATGTCATACTATTATGCAATATGAAAAATTCTTATGATTCCATGTTCTTTTACCTGGATATTTACACGTAATTATATTTTCCCATTTTCTTATGATCTTACCCATGGTATCATGTTCATATGTTTATTATCCACATAATGAGTGTTTTAGATCACCAATTGCAATGTTTTCAGTTACCGGTTCATGAGGATGTGCTTAACTTGTGAGAAATTTTGGAGATATAGTACAATGAAATAATGGGGAAATAATCATTAGAATTGTAAGATAATTTTCTTATGTGTGTACTATCCAAATTCATTAAATATATTGACTTAAATTATATGTATATTATTATGTAATTTAATGTTTCAAATATTTAAATAATATAAAATATAGTCATTTTTCCATTGGGATGTGTTTTTTAGTATTAGACTAATGATTTAGTTATTTTGGGAGATTAGTCTAGTTACCTTCACCGTCAATATTAGAGGTCTTTAGTGAAAATCATAAAGACATGTATGAATATAAGATAACATTCTAACATAATGATAGTGTCTCGAGTTGGTAGATTTCATGGAAAGACATCTATTTCTCGATGCTAGAAAGTGATTTTAGTTCTAGCACACATATACATAAGTTTAATCACCTAGAGTAGGGTTTGTTGATAATTGACTTTATCATCACTTTAATGCATGGTGAGTGGGACTAAAACTACACACCTAAATAGACATTACAAAGATATATTCTTTTCTTTATCATATTATCATTACAAATAACCCTAAAGGATTAACATCATAGTTAATTTTAGGGATTATATTGAGAAGTAGAAGATAACCTAACTAAATTGATATAAAGGTAATATAAGTTAACATGAATACGTAATGGGGTAATATGATTTAAGGATGAATCACTATTATATTATGGATTATGATAATCCCCTATGATGTTAAATGTTTGTAACTATTGTTAGTCCCTTGTGGTTTTAGAGAAGGCTGGAATGAGATAGAACAAAATTTATAATTGGTGTGAGGGATAGTCTGATGACTGCTCCAATGAAAAACCCATTGGAATGGGGGATAGATTAAAAAAATCATGGAATTTCATACCCAAATCTCAAAAGATAGTAACAATAATGAAAATCATGTTGATCTCCCAAACACACTAAGGGGGGATAATGTTTCCATAACAAATTTTATGTGTAAATGTCTATAATTTTTAGTAGATCTACTAATAAACTTATTACTAAGAAATGGATCAATGTGATGGAAGCAGTATTTTCCATCCTTATATTATCTAAGCCTAAGAAGGTTGTCCTCGATATCTATTAGTTCAAAACCATGGCAGGAACATGGGGGACTCTGAATAAGAATACAATGAAGAAAGAGGATATATCATCTATTCTATTGGAAATGTTTAGAAATGTGTTCTTCACAAGGTATTTTTCTTGAACACTTCACATGATGATGAAGAGGTAATTCATGGAGTTGAAAAAAAGGATGATGAATCAATCGACACTTACAAAGGTAACTACACTAGGCTATAAAGGCATTCCATCATCTTTCTTACTTTTCCTAAGAGGAAGATCAAATAGTTCTTTAGTGGCTTGAAACCAAGACTTTAAAGGGAACTCAGTATAAGAGACATTAGTATCAATGAAGAGATCGTACGATATTCCCATAAGCTAGAGATATAAGATGGGAACTCTAATAACTCTAGAGGAAAAAATTGAAAGACAGAGGTTCAAGGGAACTGAATGAAAGATATCAAGAAGGAAATATGATTCAACTTCATTTAGGCAAGAAATTTGGGAAAAACACTCTAGAAATTTCCTAAGATGTTTGGGAAGATGTTTTAGCTATGGTAGAGTTTTCTATTAAGATTGTGAATACTAGAAGGATACAAAAAAATACAATTGTATAGAGGAGGGTCCCTACTAAAACTCCACCCACTCTACAATGATTCAAATTCATTTATTTTGGGAATTATCTATGTTAATTACCTAACCTCAGATGTAATGAAGATAATAGACCCCCACAACCTCTGAAACCTAGAGAAAAATAAAGAACATTTTCAATCACAACTGATTAGGTGAGTTTTGATGTTGAAATGATGTGAGGTATAATTATAATATATAGTAGACCGTTTAATGACTTTTTTGATTCTTATTCTTCACATTATTTTATGTCACAAATTTTTGTTAAAAATACTGAAATCATCTCCTCATGAATTGGATATTGATATTTCAATGAGAAGACTTGGTGGTAAAAATATTTCATTTAAGATATATATATATCCTCCCTATTCAATATTTCCAAAAAGATACTTCTTGTGAACATAATTCTTCTCTCTTGGAGGATTTTTACATAATATTAGGTATGCATATTTTATCCATATATAGAGTTGATATCAATTTTTAGGAGAAGAATACATGATTTCATATCTCATATCTTCTTATTCTCCACTGTCAACATAATGATGATCACTACTTGGAAGAAAATTTTATAATATGAGTTATGATACCCAAAAATATGGGACTCCTTGATCAAATAGACTTGTATGAAGTAAAAATTGAGGACTTTCCTTTTTTATGATAGTATAGTGATGTATTGCTAGACGAACCAGGTGGTCTTATTCCATATTGTGAGGCTGAGATTTAAACTAACCACATTCTTAAGTCTATTCCTATATCTAATATTCCTTTTAGAATATCCCAATTTGGTTGGTATAATTACATAACATCAAGGTAATCTAGGTAAAATCTTTTTATGCTTTAATACTTCATCACGGGATGTATCATGGTTTTTGTTAAGAAGAAAGAAGGACCAATTCACCAATGTATTTACTAACTTTCTATGAACAAGACCATGACCAGGAAAGATTTCATCTACAACATATTGATGATCTATTCCATCAACTATGAGGAGATCAATATTTATTGAATTTTGACCTTTTATCCCCTTTTATCTGGGTATCATCAATTAATGCTATATAGATAATGTATATCCAATACAAAATTTCATATAAGGTACAAACACAATGAATTTATAGTGATGCCTTTTGGATATAAAAATTATCATGTTATCATTATGAATTTGATAAATTGAGCCTTCAAAGAGTTCCTTGAAAAATTAATTATAGTATTTATTGATGATATCTTCAAATATTCTAAGAGAAAGTAAGAACATGAAGTGTATTTGATGTTTTTTCTAAAGACCTTATGAAATGAGAAATTATATTCCAATTTCATCATGTGTGATTTTTGGTTTAAAAAAATATCTTTCATTGGTCATGATTTCACCATTGTGTGCATATCTTTGGACACATCAAAGAGAGAAGAAATTTAAAAATGGTTGAGGTTAACCTCTAAAAGAAAAATCTAATGTTTTATTGGATTTCATTGATATTTCTAGTGTTTTTTTAGAAATTTCTCATGATTATCGAACAAACTAATCAATTTTAAATAGAATGTGGTAAAGTTATTATAGATAATAGAATACGAGGAAACCTTTTGTTATATTAATAAGATATTTTTCATTTTAGTTGTACTTACACTACTACGCTGTGGAAAAGGTTTTATGATATTGAGTGATGTTTACTTGAATGGTTTGGGATGTGTTATTATGTAGAATTAGAAGGAAATTTCTTATTCATCACATCAATTAAATAGTCAGGGGAGAAACCAATCAACCCATGATCAAGAGTTGGTAGTAGTATTTGTTTTATTGAAACATTGGAAGAAGAATCTATATGGTGAGTAGTGTGATATTTATACCAGACTTAAGAGCATAATGTATCTATTCACCCACAAGGTGGTTACCATTCACTAAAGGAGATAGTTGAACTATTTAATTAATATGACTAAACAATATATTTACACAATGGAAATAAGAAAAGTTAGCTTATTCCCAAAGTAGAAAAACATTATATCTTATACATTTTGTGGATTGAAAAAGACTCAATACTCATGGATTTTCAACTGGTGGATCTTGATATCATAAGGGAAGAAAAGAAATCCTATATTTTCTAGATGACAACCTTAACATCTATTCTTGTGAAGATCAGTGAATCCCATAATGATCATGCGTGCCTACAAAAACTGTACTGAATAATAAAAATATTATTATTGATGAAGACATAGTAAATGACTTGGAACCTAGATATATGTCTCATAGAAAACCATAATTGATGAAGGATTTTTTATATGATACACATAGTTCATTTTTATCTATTTATCCATGAATCATGATGATGTATTAATATCTAAAGAAAAAAATATGTCGGTATACATGGAGGGGGAGATCAAAAAATACATATCTCGATACATGGTATGCTAGAATGTTAATGTCAAATTATATAAGTCTAAGGGTATATTGTAACCATTTGTCATACCAATATAGAAATGTGAAAACATTACCAATTATTTTTCCATTTGACTCCCCAAAACATATATGGTTCATAATGCTATTTGGGTTGTTTTCTACCATCTTACTAAGATAGTACATTTTTTTAGCATTAAAGAGGATTTATCCCATGACCAAATTTCCTTGACTTACATAAGGCATGTGGAAAAGATTTATAGAGCATAACTCTCCAATTATTATAATCATGATTTTATATTTACTGTGTGGTTTGGGAGAATTATTCTAAAGCATTGGAGTCATAGTTATGTTTCAACACTGCTTATAACCCTCAGATAAATGGTTAGTATGAGAGTACTATTCTAACTCTGGAGGAAATGTTAAGATATTTTTTAATAGAACCAGTGATTTTTGGATCAACACATATCCTTGATATAGTTCTCATATAAATATATTTTCCTTTATAAAATTAATATTTCAACATATGAAACTCAGTATGGGAAGAAATATAGGACTCTAACATAATGAAATATTGTCGGAGAGAGGAAAAAGATAGGTCTTGACCTTTCTAATGGAACCAGGTTATGAGACTTTTAAAAAAAGGTAAGTTGAGCCAAATATAGGACCCTTCCAGATCGATGAACTTGTAGAGATTGTATCCTATCTCTTAAAACTCAATGTAGACCTCTCCAATGTTCATGACGTGTCCTATATTTTAGTTTTTAGGAAGTATAGACTAGACCCATTACATGTATATAACTCAAAATCTAAGAAACTAGAACATGATCTATCATATCAGGAATAAAGGATGGATGTTTTGGATAAAAAAGAAGAGGTTTTTTGAAGCTAGACTATACATATGGTCAATGTTTTATAGGGGAATCATAAGATCATGGAAACTACATGTGAAAATGATGATTCAATGATATAAAATCTCCATAACTTATTTTCACCCATGTAATATAATTTATAGGGTGGAATTATTTTTATTTGGCGATGAATGTAATGAACTGTGTTTTAGTAAATCAGGTTTCCTTAATTAAATAATATGCCTAATGGATTTCTCCAATATAGAAAATAAAAAAATTTAGACCATTTATAAATATATATCACACCACAAACTACTATAATCATCACAAACACCTACCAACACACTCCTCAAAATTACAATCCACCACCAATAGGTTTTGCTCTTCTCAAATAACCTTCCCTCAAATGTTTACCTCTCTTCAAAAAAAAGATAATCCCTAATGTGAGGTGTCTGTTCTAAACCCTGATTACTCGTTTCTATATATTTTTATCCACTACATTTTAAAATTTCATTACACCATCTTAAAATTATAATATCAATAACACTATTATTCTGATATGTTATTATAATGTTGGTAAATTCATTGACCACATTTTCACTTTCCTACTAATAAAAATCAAATCATAAAACATTCATATGTGCAGACTATCAACTCCATGAATAAACAAGTTTATTTTCCTTTACTTTCTAACCATGATGGTATAAATATAAAATTTAATATATTATTAATATACTTATAATTTTTTTATTTTTATGGAATAAAATTTAATATTATTTCCTTATCACATTCCAAAAATAATGAAATCATTCTAAAAGTGTATGTGCAGACTATGTCCTCCATGGTAAAATGGAGTCTATTTTTCAATTTTTCTTTCAATAGATTGATATGAGAATAATTTTATAGGATAAAAAGAATTTTTTATTATATGAATAAGTTTCAATTAAAATAATAATAAAAACCTCATAATTTTATGAATGATAAAAAAAGTTTAAAAATTAGTCATATTAGACAAGTGAACATATAGGGAAAACTATTTTTTCATAATATTTAATTATTTTATATCAATTAATTATTTTTAATTTTTATATATATACCTAATAAATACTAATAAAATTAATTATTCTACTTCTATAATGTTATTTAAAATAAATCACCTCGTAATCATCCTCAATTGTGGTATGTTCACGTTTGGGTCAATTTAACCACCTACTTGAACAATTCTATGAAATTATTCCATGAATGATTATGAAAAAATTATTATGGTTGTAATATGATATATATATGTATTCGTTCAAGAATTTTTATATCAACATTTAATTCATTAACTAAGAATACACCATTCCTAGTTTTAAATTACCGAAATATGCATGTTGTCTATTAAAAATTATTGGATAAAGAAAAAATCACATATTGAAGAATATCTAAAAAAATAAGTCATTATAAATCATCCATTATAGTAAATTTAATAATCTCGAAAGGATTAAATTTTAAATAAGAATAAATATTGACACCACTTCTATGAAAATGTTACAAATTTTCAAAACCATACACACCTAATGTCGTAAAGTTTATAACTAAAATTAATGTAGAACATAATTATATATTTAATGATTTAATGAAAATTTGTATGAGTATGGATTTGCAGTATTTTAATAGGATGTTTATCTTTTAGATAAATGTTGTTAAATTAAATTTTTTGAATTCAAGAGTCACGGTAAGAGACTTTGGTAACTAAAATCTCATTCTTTGAGTTATATGGTTTCTTTTGAACATTAAGCTTCAATATTATATTTAACAATTGATTTTACATTTGATATGATGTTTAATTGTATCTTTATATTGAATATGATTCTTTTGATTCAATTAATAATACTTAGTTTTTTCTTACCTAAAAGTATAACATTATCCATAATGAACCTCCACCACCTAATTAACACATTGTTTCAAGTCAATGTTTTAACATACCACAAAGGTTCTAAATTCATGTGTTGAAATCCATGTATGTATCAATTTTGTGATATTTATAATTTTCTTTACAAATTTTAAAGGATAAATTTTGTTATCAATTTATTTGATGTGGAATCTAAACATTGGTATTTAGAAATATCAAAAATTATTTTCGTATAAAATTAGAGGTTTTATATTAAAATCAAAATTTTGTATATAAAAATATTATTCCATTTTCATGGATCATTTGTAGGATATTTTTTTGAAGTAAAATATTCCAAAAAATTCAAAATATCTCTTTTAAAAATAGACTCTATGTCTTTCCTTTTTTATAACCACTAAAAATGAATTCAAAAATATCACTTTATGATTTCACATTAGAGATCCTATTTATCTCTTGGGATCTATATTCTATGATGTTATGTTTTATGAACTACCCCTTAAATGATTTTATAATGTTATTATTTTGTTTGATTGAATGTTATATCAAATAATAAAGTTTATATAGTTATTTATGTGATACATTATTGGAAATATAATGTGAACCCCAATTTTATTCATCAATTTTAATGATGAGATCATTAGATGTATTATTCAAGAACACATTTATGGTTAATAATTAATTCATTAGCGGGACCTATATAACCATCCAATGTATTGGTCAGATCTTTACATCTCATGACATAATGTTGAAATGATTAGTGATTCTAAATCCAAAATGGGAAAAAAATTGTGATTTCTAATCTGGTATGTCAAACAGGTAATTGTGCCTAATTATCTATGGGGAAAAGTTTACGAATCCAGATACAGAATATTGACATTCCATGATTATGATAGTTCCACAATATTTTTTGATATGTGACTATGTTATACCCCTATGTCATGATTTATGTATCTGGTTTTCACAATCATTATGTGATTTTATATGTTTTCTCATATGATATTACTTTTTATCCTATTATATAATATGAAAAAATATGATTCCATGTTCTTTTGGTCAAAGAACACTCTCCTACCCATGAGATCACATATTCTTATGATATCACCCTAGGTAACATGTTGATATTTTTATTATTCCAATATTGGGAATTTGATCTCACATATTTCTTATCTATTGATTTCCCAGATCATGAGGATGAGTTTAACTTGTGAGACATCTCAGAGAATATAAGGTATGGGAATCTTATAGGTAAATTTTCACAATTATATTAAAATAACTAACCTATATTAGTCTCAAAATACACTAAACTATCTATTCTTGTGATAGGTATATTATTATGTAATATAATGTTTTTATTATGGAAAAGATGAAACATAATGGCATGTTTAACATGGGTAACCAATGTTGCATCTTTCACTCAGTAGGTATGACTTTAGAAAAAGGTACAGGTCTATAAAAACATCTATATCACAAAAATCAGAGGTGGAGTGGATTAGGAGAATATATTTATTCTATAAACTACTATAAAAATCTATGAATCCTCCTCTTTATTTAAATTTTAATTTCAATGGATATATGATAGTAAAATTAGTACATAGGATTGAATTTAATTTAATTAGGGATATTATATTTTGTATAATATTTTAAGAACTCAATTCTCCCCCCACAAACCTCTTGAGTATTTCTGAAACACCTTTAAGAAAACAATTAGTTTCAAAACTAGAGAATTTTTATTTCTCCACTCTTATTAATGAAATTTCTTGAATACCATTCCCTATGTTACAAAAAAAATTTTAATGGAAGAAATAATTAATATAGTAAAATTATCATAACTAAATTTAGAAAATTATGGTTTTTGGAAGCCCCATATGATTATATATATAGGTAACCATTGATAGATTGTTTAAAAGGAAATGAATGATGGTATTTGTTTCCTTGGTCCAGATGAGTTTAATAAGTTTCTCAATGTGTTATTTATCATGTTATGTGGGAACCATCTATGATTCATAAGAAAGTACTAATAATGTTTAAAAACTAAAATATAATAGTTTAAATCCCAAATTAGATACTTTTGGGATTCTTTATGGTGAAAGAATCACCCAAATGAATCAAAAACTCAAGAATTTTTTTGATAATGTTTATGCACATGGAGATGTGGTACAAAGAGTTGTATAAATCTCTAAATATTCTAGGAGGATTTCCATATATGAGGAATAGTACCCCTACTACGATAATATAGTCTACTCCTATTATCAAATTGAAAATGAACGATATTATTGGGACATTGATGGTTATTGAAGTTGAAATGGAAGCTAAAGCTTGTGATCTTAAGTTGATCAAAAAGGAGAATTATTCCTTGAGTGTTTTATCTAAAATAATTAAAATGATGGTAAGGAAATTATATTTTCATACTCATTTTATGTGGAAAATTCTAGTGGTTTAGATTCAAATTATTGACTAACTCAACTAGGAAGGATGTTTAAAAGGATTTATAGAAAAAAATAAAGGATTTGAGAAATCCTTCAATAAATATAATAACATCGATGTGAATATTAAAGAGGAGAAATGATATGAGTGGAATAAGTAATATATATCAAAACTGATTTCCTTAGATATGAGAAATGAATAAATTTGACTAAAGTGTCAATTAAATAAAGATTTTATAAAAAATAATAAAAAAGGATATAAACTTCTAATTGATTGATTAAAAAGACTCTAGTGAGGAATATTTTTTCAACTCAAATACTGAGAAATCATACAAGAAGGATAAAATATTTTTCCTTCATTAGATAGAATATGTATTCCCTACTTATTTTTATTCTTCTAAATAGAATTTAGAAAATCAAAACTACTCACATGAGAATTTTAATAAGTATTGTTCAATTCTAGAAGATAATTATGAAAAATATAAAAATTATAAAAAAAAATTAAAATATATTTTCATAACCTTATTTAATAATTATAATTTAAAAAAAACAGAGACATCTATTTTAATACATGTTGTCAGTGAATGTAACATTAATTAATTGATGGATAAAGTAGTCTCCATCTATTTTTTTTAAAATTATGATTCCAAAGTGAGATAACTACATAAACCAAATACTTGATAAAAATAGTGATGTGAATGTTAATTATTTTCTAATAATTAATATTTTGGGATCCAATCATTATAGGAAGTACTCATTTACTAGTTTAATGAATAAAAACATCTCAAATGTAAAATGTTTTCATTAAAAACTCATGGACACTATATGAATTTGTTTTGTCTTAAAAATAATAATTTATATGGAATAAATAATTCCTCCCTTACAATGTATATTTGTAAAGATAAATTTGGAATTTATATTAGTACTAGAGTTTTTTTGTAATCATGTCATTTCGTTCAAGCATAGTTGGACCAAAAAGTGTATTTGGGAAAAAAATCATCATATATAACTTATTTTTTATGAAAATATCGATATAGATCAAAAAGAAAAATAGTATGTGAAATTTTACTGCTTAAGGAATATGGGTTAAAATTTCTCAAACTCTCACTCATTACTAAAGTATGATAGTGAATATGTTTTATATGGTGAAAATTTAAAAGTTATGATTATAGGATTTGGTTCTATTTGAAATCCAAAATTATAACACATTCAAAATGTTCACTATTTTTATAACTTAAATAACAATTTAATATATATCTCAAATGTATGTGGTAAATGATATTTATCTAATTATTTTAATAATTCTTGTTCATTTTTCAAAGAAGAAATTCATAAATTAAAATCCATATAAACTGGAAATTTTTATAATTTAAATCCTCATTCATTGTCTTAAAACATTTAACTATTTGAATACTAAAATAGATGAATCTTGTATATGACACAAAAATAGATGAACATTGTAATGTTTATTCCTCTATGAAATTTTATATAAAAAAATCAATTACTGATTTACATTAAAGGAATTTGGATAAAATGAACTATCTAGAAATAAAATCCTAGGTGGGAAATATTGTGTTTAGATTTTAAATGTTTATTTTTTTAGATTAAAATGTGTTTATTTTTTCATCATAAAACAATATCATATCAGGTCTTTATAAAATAATGTACACAAGTTCAAATTAAAATGGATTCCAAAATTATTTCACTAAGAATTTAGCATAGAAGAGAGTTTAATAATTATTAATTTGATAATTTTTCTCAAAACATGGTATTAAACAAGCATTTTACGCACCTATGAAATATCAAAAAAAAGTTTGAATGGAGGAATAATACCTTATTTAAAATTTGAGAACAATGATGCGTGAAAATGGAATTCCTACTCCTACTCACTTTTAGCATGAATTTATTAACAAGACATAATATTCAATAAATAGATTTATAATATGTCCTGTATTAAATAAAATGCCTTATGATTTATGTAATGAAATAAAATCAAAGGTTGTATACTTCAAATATTTCGGATGTAAAGTATTTTTATTGATCAACAAGAACAATATTGATAAATTTAGTCTAAATGATGACAAAGGAAGATTTTTATGTTAACTTACAACTTCCAAATGGTAGATCATTATTAAAAAATTAAATGGATAATTAGAGAATCTACATAAGAGAGAAATATTGATTCTTATCTTTTTTATCCCAAGAATTATCAAATTGATGATCTCAATGATTCTATGGATAAAATTACAGTTGAACATATTTTTTATGATAAAAATGTTAGTGTTCGGAAAAATTATGATTAATAATAAAATCCTAAAATATATGAAACTAGAGAACCTAATATTGTGTTTCCTAAACATCCTAGAACCATTAAAACAACCCATTAGTGACTGTTTTATGATTCCTTGATGATGGATTTAGGGATAAGAAATATTCTAGAAATCAAGATAAATTTTACTCATTTTAATCCTATCTAAAATCTAAAACAATTTTAAGATTAAGTGTTGAAATATGGATACTAACCATTGAATATGATGTAGCTGAGTTTAAAAGGAATAATTTTTGGAAATTAGTTGATAAATCCTCCACTTAACTATTTATTGGAACTAAATGGGTGTTTAGAAATAAACATCATTATCATGGAATAATTATAATAGATAAAGAGAGACTAGTATTAGAAAGATATAAGCAATAAAAATGGATATACTATGATAAAAACTCTATACATATAGCCAGATTATAATATATTAATATTATTTTAGCTTATTCAATTCATATGGCTTTTATAAATTTCCATATGGATGTTAAATATAATTTTCTAAATTTTATTCTTGTGGAGGAAGTGTATATTGAATAATAACTGGGGTTTGAATGTCCCAAATTTCAAAAAAAAATATACACAATTAATAAATCTCAACATTTTCTTAATCGAGATCAAAGGACTTAGTATGAATATTTATGTTCTTTTAATTTTAAAATGGTTTTTTGGGGATTAGAAACCTTAATTTATATAGGAAAGCATCATCTAAAGATATTTTACAAGTTTAAATTTATACGGGTGGTGTTTTTTCCTATTCATAAAATCAAATATTATGTAATGATTTCTTAAAACTGATGGAAAATAAATTTGAGATATGTTTGATGAGCGAATGAAATTTATTTCTGGGATTTAAACTTTATCAGTCAAATTATGGGAAATGTGTTAAGTCAATGAAAATACCTATATGTCTTATTTGAATGATTTTGACTAAAACACAACAACTTTCATGAAACTACTTTGTGTTTAAATATAAAATATTTCTTGGATGAAGGTGGAAAACAAACAAATAACAATAATTATAGAGGAAAATTTTATTTTTTTAAAAAAACTAACTACTAGTAGGACAAAAATTATTATTTTTTCTATGATCTATATTTCAACAAAACTCTAAATAATCACATTTAAATGGTGATAAAGGAATTTTTAGAAAGTATTATGTTTAGACATTTATCTTATATATCTACTTCTCATATAGAAAGGATTATATTTATGTAGATACATATTGAGATAGATGTATCACTGTTATAAAAGGAAGACGAATGGAAGGATTTTAGCGCTTGTGTTTGATAAAAAATATGTGGATCTAAGTAAAGTTATGACTTCTAAATTTCATAGTTTTAACTCCTTATGAGATGGAGTTTTGATTAAATGGCTTTCCCATTAGAGTTACTCTCTAAAGAAAGAAGTTCCCATTGGAGAATATTAAGATGATGTAGACACTACTAATAATAAATGAAAGACCTCTTGGTTGTATGGAGTGGTACCTGTACTATTGAAAGTTCATGAATACATACCTTTCTTTCAAAGAGATCATGATGAAGTAAGTGAAGTACCAAATCCAATTTATGAAGATTATTTTTTTGATATTGTTTAAAATGAGGTTCCTAAATCCCTAGATATAGATGTTCAATGAGATGGAATTTTTGAGGCTGCTGTAATTGGTGTTCAATTAAATATTTATATATAATAGGAGGTTTCTCATGAAGAGCGCATTGTTTTTGATCTAGATAAGGTCTTTATTATTATGGGTTATATTTTTGAGCCCCGGGCTCTTGATAATGTTGTTGGTGGTGTTTATATATTTTATGAAAATTTATATTTATATGTCACTATCAGAAGGGTACTAGTTGCTGAATGAGGTGACAAATAGTCACTTTCCTTTCTGGATGATGCATGTGCCCGTGTTGAAATTATTAGACTTATTACCATTTTTGGTATACTTATTATGTATAGAGGTTATGTTTGTTGTATTTTTTTCATAGATCAATTAAATGATATGATTTCAGACAGTGGAGTGGTCCCATGTGATGAAGTGAGTATCCACCCATAAAAGGGATGTTTCTACCATGAGGAATAAATGGAAGAGAAGAATATCATAGATCCTTGGAATAGCTTACTAGATAGATTCCTTTGTACATAAATTTAGAGAATCCATATTAGGGGTATAAAGTATATTTAGATATTGCATTAGTGTTTATACACTCCTGGATGATGGTTAAAGTAAATATAGATGGATCAGGATTGATTGATGATGAATCTCACCTGAGCATGTATATGATTTCAGGGAAATATGCTGAAAAGATTATTTTATGTGATGAAACACATTGTTATAGAGATGATAGTGTTTTGAATTATTCTATTAACTTTTGTATTTAATTTATTAAGTTTTGAGATGATTTCGAGAAGTTTGGAGATTCCCTTGAGTAAGAAGAAGATTATTCAAATCCATTTTTAGAATTTGGAATTTTAGGGCATGCGAATAAGGTATTTCCTACTATGATCATAATAAATCTATTGAAAATAATACTTTAGGTGTTGAGTGTGAATCCTTTTATGTGATGGTAAATATTTAAAATATATCTCATCGCTCGGTCAACTATAATTATTTTCTAATCATAAATCATACATATAATATTTCATGGTGTATTGTAATGCATTTGATGTCTACTGAAAATTTAAAAGGTCAAGTTCCAAATCCTATTGGATTTGAATGTCAAAATTCTTCCACTAAGTGTAAGTATCAAAATATAAGCCTTGAAAAATTTTAAATAATAAAGTACCCATATTAATACGTCAACACATGTTCAATATAGAAAGTTATAATGCATTAAAAATGATGATTCAATATTTCAACGAAGATAAAGTGGAAATTATTTAGGATGATGAAAGACAACATTTTCCATGGTATTAAAATCACAAAAACCAAGAAAATCTTTTAATCCAGGAATGAGAATAATTATAATGTGCTATTATTTCTTGAAAATGGAATATCAAAACATAATGAAAAATGGGATATTAAGAATTATTTAATTATAAGGAAATAAAAAAATAAAGACACTTAAGTATTGATTTTTAGTTTTGAATATCACTACTCGAAGATAATCTATGATCAAATCTTTTTTTGAGTATGATTAAATGATTTGTTCCACTACATATATTTATTGATGTTGAAAATTGAATTATTAGTTTCTTAAAAATAATGTAGATGAAGAACCATTGAACAATGAGCATAAATTTATCATATCAAACGTATGTTTGATACAGGGATGTTCAACTGTTTGTGAATAATTTAGATTCATGAAATGGAATTTTCTAAAGTCTTGATAAATGAGAAAACATCAAGATTTATTGAATCTAGAAAATAAATATGAGTTCCAGACCACATATATTATTTTTTGTATGATCTATGTAAAATATTAATGATTTTAAGTTCAAATAATTTTTATTATTTTGAGAAGATGTCATGCCTACTGAAGATTATGGTGTATTTTACTTGGTCATGTTTCAAAATTGGTATACATTTACATATGGTATTCTAAGAATACTCCCTGAGTTTGAAAAGGTGATCACCAAAAATCGTAGAACCCTACAATTGATATTCAATCATTCTTATTTTTTGTTAGTTTTTGTTTTTTTACTCTTAGAATATAACTTATGATATTTTTGAATGTTAAAATTACATTTAATGTAGCCACATATGCATGTTATTTGATGAGAATATCAAGAAAATAGGAAAAAAAATGAGTTACCAATGTGTAATTGTTTTTGATCAGTGTGTGAGATCTATGAGTATCTATGTGAAATATAGTTACAAAGGAAAATTGGAAGAATAAAATGAATGTTTTGTAAAACAAGAACAATAATAGGAAGATAAATCCTATCAATCTTGCGCAACCAGTTTGGTCACAAATAATTTATGAGTTAGTGTGTGTAGTTTTATATTCAATTTATAACTATATGATGTAGTGTTTCAAATGTTGAGATTCCTGTGTTGAGTTTAAAGATATCCTAGTGGTGGAAGTCACTCTATGTTGAGTAAGTGGATCATATTTTTGGGTCCAACAACATCCCATGATAGATTGTTATCTTCTTTGGATGGATGGAGTATGAAGAGTGATAGTAAGAGTTTATGACTATAGAAGCATTATAAATTATCATTTTCTTGAGTTATATAGTGGAGGTTTTCACCTATTAATATATTGAAAACCCATGTGTAATATCGTGTGCATATTTTTTAAAATGAGCATTAGATGACAATTGTAATTAGTAATTCTGTTATAGTTTGAATTCAAGAATTAAGAGGAGTAGACAAGACACAGAGTACGTTACCCAAACAAAGGTTGATCCTTATAAAAATACCTATGATTTTTTTAATATCATTATATACTCTTCATATAGGTTTTTGATATGGTAAAATAAAAATAAGAATTTTTTCATCCCAATAGTCGGAAGATGATAATATAATGGGGTTGAGATTAGAAGAATATCTCTATTTTTTGAAAATTCGGTCCACTCCTCATTCACCCACCATCCATTCAAGTGTGTTTTCACAGCCCCAAGGGATACATCCACACTGTTAGGGATAGTAGAAGATGTTCTAGTTTATCAGATCAATGAAGGAGGTGATTTTGAAGCAGTTGATTTTAAAAGGTATGAGATTGTTTTCTCTAGTGAAGAAGTGAGTGAAGAGGATCCATTGTTAATGAAATAAAAATGCTGAAAAATAGAATATGAACCATCTGAAGATTAATTGGAAAGTGGTATAGGAGAATCATCAGTAAATAAATAAAAATACATTAATATATTTAATGAGAAGTGTCAATATTTTTCCCTACATATGCTTTTTGAGTTCAACATGTTAGAGGAAAAGGAAACTTTATACGATTATATTAATGAATATATTGAAGAATTGTAAATTAAGGAAATATCTATTTCAAAATATGATTCACTAAATCAAATCATGATGAAATAAGGTCCATGATAATATCTAAAAATAATTTTATCAAATTAAAAAGAAGTTGATTGCTTGATTTGTGGACATCAAATGTCTCAGGCCAAAAAAAACAATTGTATCTTCATTTAGTTTACATCTGGACGATACTCTTAAAAACCAATTGAAATATGATTAATCATATTTTTAATTAGTAAAGAAAAATATTACTTCTAAATATCCTATATTTCATCAATAAAAACTTTTTAGGATTTGAAAATGGATAGCTTTTCTCAGATAAGGAAAAAAATTATTATTGAAAAAGATGAATTAATAAGATTTATAAATCTCATTATAACCTTATTGCATCGGATTCCATCTTTTAAGCTTCGTTTAAAGTCACATAAATATAAAAAATTGAAATATGTATAAATTTTGTGAGAATTTAGAAGTAGTGGGAACCTTCTCTAAATATAAACATTGAATGTTTATTTGAAAATCTATTGGATATTTTAATCTTGGTTGAATATTCTCATACTTTAAAATATGAATATTTAACTTCTGATGAATCTATACTGAGTTCGTAGAGACTCAGAGGGATGTTTATGAAGGAAAATAAGTGGATATATCTATAGAATCACCTCAATCATCTATTATTACAGTATATTCTCAAATGTTCTCTGAATCTCAAGTGTAAGTATTAAGGATTATCATATCCATGGGTGCTACAAAGTTATAATTTCAATACTACCTCAAGATTCCTGGCGACCAGTTTTTGAAAGGATATTATGTTATTTTAGATTTTGGTAGGTATTTTATTATAATGAGGACATATATTTCTGCTGATTCTCTATTTTCATTGAAATATATAAAATCTCTATGTCATACACACTATGATAGATATCATAAATACAAATAGAATTTATAGGACACCTATGATCCAACTTTCTTCTTTCAGAAAGAGAATTAGAAAGATCCTATGAAATCCAGATCACACACTCTATCTCCTACCTTATCTGAAAATATTCCTTTCACTCTTAAATCCATGATTGAAAAACCAAGAGTAGAGAAAATCGATTCGGGTGTTTTACCTAACCTGATGAAGACATATAAAAAATATATAGTTAGTCTTGGTGTGTATTATAGTTTAGTTGTAACTATTGGTGAACTCTTTCCATATGACCTAGCCGCTCCACAACCAAACTCATTCTTATCTCTTGGTCAACCACTCCCATTTTTGGAATCCTGACCCCACTTGAACCAAACATTTAGATTCAATTCCCCCATAAAATGGGGGAGATTTTTATAAAAATTAATGATTTTCTAATATATATATTTATATTTCACAAGTTAATATTATTACAAAATCCTCATATTTTTTAATAATTCTTTTTCGTAAGTGGTTTTTAGGTCTATAATTACCGTTATTTTATGATTCCTTTATATTTGGAATTACAATTGTATGTTTCTTATAAACAATATTGATGAAATTTTCCAAAGGAAAATATATTTAACCCTTAAAGGAAACATTTTTTCCTATAATTAAGAAAACATTCATTGTAAAATATCTTATGTGTAGACTTAAAGTCCTATACATGTGAAAAAAGCTAATATAGTGTAATAAAATTATATTATACAAATAAATTTCTGATAATAAAATATCTTACAGGATAAGAATGTTTTATGCAAAACATATCTTGTTAAGTCAATTAACCTATTATGTTTGGATATATTTCTAATGGGTCGGGGTTTTGGGGTCCATTACTTGGTGAAAATATGATGTTTGGGGGTGGTCTGGGTGGACTAGAAGGCCATCCCAGCTCCTCGGTGGAGCTTAAGACTCCTACCAGTGGCCTCGGCCTATCGGTAGCCTGATCCTACCAGAATCCTCGGCCTATCGGTAGCTTGGTCTACTGGTAGACCTAGCCTTCCGGTGACCTTAGGGTATCAGTAGCTCTTGCCTACCGGTGGCCTATCCTACCGGTGACCTTGGGGTACCAGTAGATCCACAGGTTTTCCAGTAGATCCTCCTTTTTGCGCGAATTGGGTTTTAAAACTTGTTTTCACTCCATTGAACTTGTTTTAAATCCCATTAATGTCAATTAATTAAATGATTTTCTGAGGTACCCTCCTTAAATGAAAAATCATGCATTTTGGTCAAACCTTTAACCGCGTTTTCAGAAATTCTTGTATGGAATAAGGAGGTGTGCGTCGGTTTTAACCGCCCCAAAGGGCAGGGACCTTTTTGGTTAGACGTGTGGGGTGGCCTAGCCATGTGGTCAACCCACTGTCCCGCTTCTTCCACGGTTTCGAGTTTTTATCTCTGTATCTTAACTGTCTCTGGAATTCCGTATCTTAGTCCTTATAACCAAGAGGATTATCTTCTCTCTATGTTTCTTGTTTTCTATCACCCTGCTATCAGAGTACCCTTCCTCCTAACAAGTCGTACCCCTATTGCAATGTTTTCCTTGAACGCGTTCTATGGAGATCATGCTACTCCGGATTTCCAGTTTCCATGTGAGGACTTAACGTCGATCCTTGATCAATCATGTAGGGATCTTACCTTTGTCTCTCCTCCTTGTGTATCATGTGGGGTGGGTGATCTATGGTTCCCACGAGGTAGTTAATCAATTATCTAATGATGATAATAACCAGTTAAAGAACGGGGATGAGGAAGTTTGTTAATGTTGTTACATGTTTTTAACCATGATTTCCCTATGATGTTGTTATGAATTTAATGGGATTAGGCATACTGAAAATCACTGTCGTTGGGGGTCTTTGTTTGTTCTCCTTTGCTATGATCTGTTTTATGATTTTTCTGGTGAATGGGAATCATGTATGAATCGATTAAACACTTAAACTCAACTATTGAATATGAAATCCAATAATCTTGTGTGATAAACCCAGTTGAACTAAATAATATAAAAGAATGAATTATGAACTTTGGGATGGTTCAGATATGGATAGGTGAACAGTGGGGATGTGAATGGTTTGGTTGGAATGGCATGAGTTATTGCGTGGATGTGGTGGTGTTTGGCAGCAGGGTTGCTGGTTGGGTTGTGAACATGAATAAAAGTTGAAAGTTAATAATGAACTGGGTGGAATGATAATGAATTAATGTTGTATAACCAACGGTTTTTGGGGTTTTTCTTTGGTTCCAGTACTTTGAGGGATCTCACTGATCCCTTTGTTGATGTGACTTCACAAGAGAACCAGGTGTGAATTCTTAAATTACCTGATGGTTTCCCTTCCAGATTATTGTTGTTTCATCTGTGATTGTGCTTGTTAGTTGCCCAGTAGTAAAGGGATTAACTCATACTGAATTTTTATGTCTGATAACTTGAACAGAGAAACTAGGAACTGTTTGTTGTGTGCCTGTTTTCTGAGGCAGCAGTGCTTGTGCACCTTCTTGTATCTGTTTTAGGAGCCATAGGATGGGTTGTGTGTTGGAATATATATGTGTAACTGTATGTTTCGTGTTTAGTCGCACCACACCCGCATTGGGAACTTAGTGTCGGACACCCCATTTTATGGGGAATATTGTTTTCCCCTAGTTACTCTCCTTCATGATCCCTCTTCCATTGGCTGTGATGGCTGGAGGTGACCTTACACCCAAGAGTCTTTAGGTAGGTTTCGATTTGGTGTGTTGTTAGACTAGGAATCTTCGAGCTGTTTTTTTCCCAAGAATCTTCAGGATGAGGCCCAGGTGTTTTCGGGCAGGAGTTCTGGTCATGGTTTGTTTTCCCAGGTGTTTTCGGGATGAGGCCCACCTGTGTGCGGGCATAGATAGATGGTGGTGAGGCCTAGGTGTTTGTGGGCAGGAAGAGCGTGGTAGCGTCAGGACGTTTTCCTTTAGGGATGAGCGGCTAGCTAGTGGGGGAAATGGTGGTGTAGGGTACCCAAATGTTTTCTTCTTACTATTATCGTACCACTTGTGTTATTTGGTGAGCATGGCTGGTGAGGTGGGATGGATAGATTCCTTAATAGAAGATGGTTATTATGCTTCTGACGGGACTTTGGGACGTCTCCCCACTTGTGCTCGAGAGCTATAGGTTTTACCACTGATTATAATTTGTATGCTCACCCTACGTTTACTTTCAGGTTTCCAGGAGGACTTCAGAGACCATGTGGGACCTTACTAGTCTGGACGTTGGAGTTACTATTGGCTGCTGTTGTTTTTGGCATAGCCTTTTCTTTTTATGTTGGTTTTGTACTTTGGAGTTCTTCTACTTTGTTCAGTTTTATTATTAAATCATGCATGTAGATTGGTTTTCTTTTGAGTTTTCTATACATGGTGGTGTTTGGTGTTTCATCATTCTTTCTCCCAATCCTGGTTAACTAAAAATGGTAATGCCTCCCATTTTGTGAAAATGTTACACCCTTGGTGATAGTCGCCACTCCGAGGCTTATAGGTGGCCAGACTCAGGGGTTATTATCTCGTCTTCGACTTGAATAAGGAAGGGCAGGGACCTTTTTCACCCCTTCCATCATCTTGCCAAAGGCGGGTCATGACAGAATGGTACTAGAGGGGAGGTTGAGGGATAGGATGGAGTCTGGAGTTAGGCACAATGAGGATTGAATGGGATGGTAGGGAAACAATGTTAGGCGATCTTGGTTAGTGAAATAGCCCGGGGAGGACTGGTTAGGACACAGGATTTTAGGGCCCCCCGTGATCAGATGCAAGGACTCTAGACCTACCAAACGATCAAGTTAGGGTACATTGTTTATAGGGTAGAGACCCTAGGAAAGGTAAATGCATCATAATGACGTTTGTTCCTGTGTTTCATGGGTATGTTGGGGATTTAAAATGAATAAGAAGTTTATGAAAATTTAAGAGTAATATTCTACACTACTCAGGCTTAGGAATTCCTTGTTTACCTTGCAGCTGTGGCACCCAGACGTTATCCATGAGCGACTCAGGAGGTTGTGGACTAGAGGATCGAGGAAGTTAACCAGCAGAGGGTTGACCGAGATGAGGAGGACAACTTGTGGAAGAGGACTCTACGCTCCTTCCAGCGACAAACCCTAGAGAAGTACGAGGGCAGCGTTTCTGACTCAGTGACGGAGTGATGGCTCAAGGAGCTTTCCATCGCCTTCTCTTTGATCTGTGCTCCGATGGATTACAAGGTTCTGTTTCCCTTCAGCCAGTTGAGAGGAGCGATGAATTAGTGGTGGACGCTTTTCCTGGGAGAGAAGACAGAGGCAGTGGTTTCATGGACCTGTTTCGAGAAGGAATTTCGTGAGGAGTTCCTCTCCTATACGGCGAAGGCTGAGATGAGACATGAGTTGCTCTCCCTTCATATGGGAAGCATGTCAGTGAGGGATCTAGGTATCTAGTTCAAAGATCTTTTGCGCTTTTCCCCAGATCTCTTTCCGTTTGAGGAGTCTCGGTCAAGACGGTTAGAGGAGGCACTCCGTCCTTCACTTCAGTAAGCTGTTAATCCCTTCACCCTTCCAACGTACCTAGCAGTACAGAAGAAGGCCGAGATAGTAGATAGGATTCACTCAAAGGGAGGAATTCTACGAGAGGGGAACCAGCTGGGTTCGTCAAAGGGGAAGGCGATCAGCAGTAGGTCTCCAGCGATAGGGCCTTATAGGTTTCGACAAGCAGGGAGTAGGCCTCATTAGTTCTAGTTCCGAGCATCTGGCCCTCGCCCCTTTTCCACAGGGCCAGGACCGATGTCTTTCTCTTTTGGAGTTTTCGGGCACATCCGGAGAAGTTTTCCGACTCGAGCACCACATGGTGCAGGTGGGCAGTTTCAGCACCCACCTCAGCAGCATCCGTTGCCAGCGAGGCCTTTCCAGTAGCAGTAGTAGGCCCCACGCCCTCTGAGGGATGACCTTGCGGGGGGGAGACCCACACTAGGGTGATCCTCAAGGACCTCGACCAGGGCATGATCGGGGAGGTTTTCGACAGCAGTGAGGCAGAGGAGCTGGGCATGGAAAGTTGCACGCCGCAGAGTTAGTAGCTCCGGCAGGACTAGAGGTTGTTCAAGGTACGATCCGTTTTTTTCTGCACTCTTATTTCTAACTTGTTTGATTAAGGAGCTTCACAATACTTTTTTATTCCCGAATTATCCCATACTCTGGGAATGGATGCTGAGAGACATTTTGTGCCCCTCGTGTTGAGAACACCATTTGGGGGTTAGACCAGTGTATCTTAATTTTTCCGGGGATGTAGACTGATTTTGGGACCACACCAGTCAAGTGGAGACTTACTTTCATTGTAGATGCAGCAATACAATGTCATTCTAGGCATTTAATGGTTATTATCTGTGCATTCCATCATCGACTGATATCGGAGAAGCATTTACTTCTCCAACGAGGATGGACGGCGTGTGGATTTTGTTGGGGAGAGGAGTTATCAGGTGGGGAGCCGGCATGTGGAGCCACACATTTCTATTCTGGACAGGGTGTCAGTTGAGTTGGTGGATGCAGGAATGATGGGTGTCCTAGAGGTCATAAGAGAATTCCATGATGTCTTTCCTGATGAGGTTGTGACTGTACCCCCTCGACGTGAAGTTGAGATTGGGATAGACTTATAGCATGGTGCCCGCCTGATCTCGATGGCTCCTTATCGGATGGAACCTTCTAAGTTGTAGGAGTTGCAGATTCTGATTGACGATCTGGTGGAGAAGGACTTTGTTCGACACAACGTGTCACTATGGGGTGCTCTAGTTTTGTTCATAAAGAAAGCATATGGTAGTATATGGCTGTGCGTAGACTACCGGAGGTTGAACCAGGTGACGATCAAGAATCGTTACCCCCTCCTGAGGATATACGATCTATTAAACCAGCTGAGGGGAGCAGGTTGGTTCTCCAAGAATGATATATGTTCTGGATACCACTAGTTGAGAGTGGAGGAAGGTGATATCTCGAAGTCAGCTTTCATGTGCAGATATGGTCACTTTGAATTCACGGTCATGTCGTTTGGTGTTATGAACACACCAGCTATGTTTATGAACCTCATTAACTCTGTCTTCCAAGAGTTTCTGGAACAGTTCGTTGTGGTGTTCATCGATGGCATCCTTATCTACTCAGGATCAGAAGAATATCACGTTGAGCATCTTAGGGAAGTTTTGAGAGTCCTTCGACACCACCATATTTATGGGAAACTATCTAAGTTCAAGTTATTGATGCGAGAAGTACATTTCCATAGACACATAGTGTCTCAGAAGGGAATAGAAGTAGACCCGTCGAAGGTCGAGGCAGTCATTTCATGGGAAGCACTCAAGAATGTTGCGGAAGTTCATAGTTTCCTGGGTTTGAAAGGATATTACCATAGGTTTGTTCCTGACTTCTCTCGAGTTGCAACTCCATTGACATCTTTGACATGGAAGGGCCAGACCTTCGTGTGGAGCGACCAGTTCCAGAAAGCTTTTGGCTACCTAATAGAGAAGCTGGTTAGTACTCCAGTACTCAGATTATCAGAGGAAGGGGTATTTTTTGAAGTATGTTGTGATGCTTCTAGCCTTCGTTTGGGATGTGTGATGATGCATCATGGAAGAGTGATCTCTTATGGGTCTAGGTAGTTAAGTCCTCATGAATGTAACTATGCCTCCCATGATCTGAAGCTTGCAGCCGTGGTGTTCGGATTGATGTTTTGGTGACATTATCTCATCGGAGAGCACTTTGTGGTATTCTCATATCAGAAGAGATTGCCTTATGTATTTTCCCAGCGGGATCTGAACTTACAGCATGGGAGATGGGTTGAGTTCCTCAATGACTACAACTTCAAGATCACCTATACTGAGGGAAAGGGTAATGTTTTGGCTGATGCCCTGAGTAGGAAATCTTAGAAGGAAGTAGTTCAGGAATCTACAGATGCTTGGAGAGCAATGGAAGAGTTAGCGGCCTTGCATTTGGATGTAAGGGTGGAAGGTGGAAGAGGTTGTCTGTTTCAGATGACTATAGTTTCCTCTTTAGTGGTGTAGGTGGAAGAGTCTCAATGGGGGGACTCAGAGGTAGAAGTGATGTGAGATCATGTTTATCAGGGAAATGCTCCAGAGGGATGGTCTGAGGATGGTCAGCATCAGATGTTTTTCCGTGGGAGGCTGTTTGTTCCAGAGATGATGTGTGAAGGAGTTCTCCGTGAGTTCCATGCCTCGACATTAGAGGTACATCCTAGGGTCTCAAAGATGTACCAAGGCCTGAGGGGACAATTTTGGTGGCCCGTGGTAAAGTGGGCGGTGGCAGAGATTGTGGCTAAGTGCGTAGTGTGTCAGCAAGTGACGGTTGAACACTGTTTTCCTGGAGGGTTTCTGTAGCCTTTCGATGTTCCCGAGTGGAAGTGGGATGCCATATCGATGGACTATGTCACATATATACCCTGGACTCAGGGAGGCTATGATGCCATCTGGGTAGTGGTGGATTGGTTGAAAAAATCAAGTCACTTCATGGCGATTAAGGAATCGATCCCAGTGGGTACCTTAGCCCAGGGGTACATTGATGAGGTGGTGCGGTTGCATGGGATTATGAGATCTATTGTCTCTGATCGAGACACGCAGTTTACCTCACTAGTCTAGAGGGGATTACAGCATGCCTTTGGCACCCAGCTATGCCTTAGCACTGATTTCCACCCTCAGATAGATGGCAGACATAACAGACGATCCATACGTTGGAAGACATGTTGCAGGCATGTGTTTTGGATTTTGGGGGATCATGGGTACGACACATTCCTATGGTGGAGCTTTCTTATAACAATAGCATCCACTACACTATCGGCATGACACCATTTGAGGCCTTGTATGGAAGGTCATTCCGTTCACCTGTTTGTTGGACAGAGAGTGGGGAAGCAACTGTTCTTGGGCCAGAAGTGGTGCAAGGCACCACTGAGAAGGTTCAGCTCATGTGTGAGAGGATGAAGGCAGCCCGCGACCGGTAGAAGTCTTATGATGATCATAGGAGGAGGACCTTGGAGTTTGAGGTTGGAAATCATGTGTTCTTGAAGGATTCCCCTCGACGTGGTCAGCAAAGGTTTGGGAAGGGGAGTAAGCTCTCCCCTAGGTTCATCAGACCTTTTGAGGTGCTAGGTAGAGTTGGTGAGGTGGCGTATCAGCTGGCATTGCCACCTCAGTTGGAGAAAGTTCACAATGTCTTTCACGTCTCCCAACTTCGTTGATATCTACACGACGACTCCCATGTCATCAATTGTGGAGATTTAGATGTCAAAAACGATGCGACCTTTATTGAGCGACCGATCAAGATCGAGGATCATAAAGAGAAAGTTCTTCATGGATGAACCATACCCTTGGTTTTTCTATTGTGGAGGCATGGTGGCCTCGTGGGGAGAACTTGGGAGCCGGAGGCCCAGTTTCGCATTCAGTACCCAAAGCTATTTTGACTTATTTGTTGTTTTGTTCTGATTTTTGTTGAGATGTTTTACCTTGTGCTTTAATATATAAAATGATTGTTTTCCTAGATATTAGATGATCTGTTCCCTGTTCTCGGTGTGTGTATGAATGTGTGATGATGGGAAAACCTGACTGCTAATTAGGACACATTAATGTGGATACAGATTAAACCCGTGCGGGTGAGTTAGTGCCGCCCAAAGTGGATAATATCCAGACATGTTGAAATGAACTCCTTGACTCATGTGTTGGACAATGTGATCCTTGTGCTTTTTATGGATGTTCGGGGTTGATAACTCATGGGGGAGTATTCTTGAATGTAGGGGGGTTCTGTTCCAGCTTTCTAATAACTCAGGGGTTTTCCCCTGAGAAGTATCATTAGAGGATGGTTTTTTGGACCCCTCCTTTCCCCTTTCTGGGTTGTTCTTATATCCTCAGGGATGAGAATTGTTTGAGAAGTATCTGATGTAATGGCCATGGGTTTTGGGGTCCATTACATGGTAAAAATATGATGTTTGTGGGTGTTCTGGGTGGTCTAGAAGGCCATCCCAACTTCTTGGTGGAGCATAATACTCTTACCAGTAGCCTCAACCTACTGGTTGCCACGTCCTACCGGTAGTCTCAGCCTACTGGTAGCCTCGGCCTACCCGTGGCCACCACCTACCGGTCGCCTCTGCCTACCGGTGGCCTCGGCCTACCGGTCACCTCCGCCTACCAGTGACCTTGGGGTACTGGTAGCTCTCTCCTACCGGTGGCCTAACCTACCTGTGACCTTGGGGTACCGGTAGCTCCACGGGTTTTCCAGTAGCTCCTCCTTTTTGTGCGAATTGGGGTTTAAATCTTGTTTTGACACCATTAAACCTGTTTTAAAGCCAATTAATTTCATTTAATTAATGGATTTGGTGAGGTACCCTCCTTAAATGAAAAATCATGCATTATGGTAATACCTTTAACCGCGTTTTTATAAATGCATGTAGGGCATAAAGAGGTGTGTGTTGGTTTTAACCACCCTGAAGGGCAGGGAAATTTTTGGATAGACGTGTTGGGTGGCCCAGCCGCGTGATCTACCCACGATCCCGCTTCTTCCACGGTTTCGAGTTTTTATCTCCGTATCTTAACTGTCCTGAGAATTCCGTATCTCAGTCCTTATAACCTAAAGGCTTCTCCACTCCATGAGTTTCTTGTTTTCTATCACCCTGTGCTCGGAGTACCCTTCCTCCTGATGGGTCGTACACCTGTTGTGAAGTTTTCCTTGATCGCATTCCATGGAGCTCCTGCTACTCCTGATTTCCAGTTTCCATGTGAGGACATAACGTTGATCCTTGATCAATCTTGTAGGGATCTTACCTTTGTCTCTCCTCCTTGTGTATCATGCGGGGCAGGTGTTATATGGTTCCCACAAGGCAGTTAATCAATTATGTAATGAAGATAATAACCGATTAAAGAACGGGGACGAGGAAGTTTGTTAATGTTGTTACATGTATTTACACATGCTTTCCCTATGATGTTGTTATGAATTTAATGGGAATAAGACTACTGAAAATCATGGCCATTTGGGTTATTTGTTTGTGCACCTATGCTATGATATTTTTTATGGTTTTTCTGGTGAATGTGAATCATGTATGAATCAGTTAAACTCGGTTGTTGAATAAGAAAGCTCGTAATCATGGGTGATCACCCCACTTAAACAAAATAATATAAAAGAATGAATTATGAACGTTGGGATGGTTCAGATATGGATGGGTGAACAGCGGGGCTATGAATGGTGTGGTTGGAATGTCATGAGTTGTTTCATGGCAGTGGTGGTGTTTGGCAGTAGGGTTGCTGGTCGGGTTGTGAACATGAATAAAAGTGGGAAGTTAATAATGTACTGGGTGGGATGGTATTGAATTACTGTGGGATAACCAACAGTTTTTTGTGTTTTTCTTTGGTTCCAGTACTGTGAGGGATCTCACTGATCCCTTTGTTGATGTGACTTAACAAGAGAACCGCATGTGAATTCTTAAATTACCTGATGGTTTCCCTTCCTTCTTATTGTTGTTTCATCTCTGATTGTGCCTGTTAGTTGCCCAGTAGTGAAGTGATTAACTCATACTGAACTATTATGAAAGATAACTTGAACAGGGAAACTGGGAACTCTTTGTTGTGTGCCTGTTTTCGGAGGCAGCAATGCTTGTGCACCTTCTTGTATCTTTTTGAGGAGCCGAAGGTTTGGTTGTGTGTTAGAATATATATGTGTAACTATATGATTTTTGTTTAGTCGCACCCCACCCTCATTGGGCACTTAGTGTCGGACACCCCATTTTATAGGGAATGGTGTTATCCCCTAGTTACTCTCCATCCTGGTCCTTTTTCCCTCATCTATGATGGATGGAAGCAACCTTACACCCATGAATCATCATGTACGTTTTGATTGGTGTGTTGTTAGCCCTGGACCCTTCAGGCCGGTTTTTTTCCCAAGAATGTTCAGGATAAGGCCCAGGTGTTTTCGGGCAGGTGTTCTGGTTATGGTTTGTTTTCCCAGGTGTCTTCGGGATGAGGCCCAGGTGTGTGCAAGTAGGGATGGATGGTTGTGAGGCCCAGGTGTGTGTGGGCTGGGATGCGTGGTTGTGAGGCCAAGCTGTGTGAGAGCAGGGATGTGGATGGTTGTGAGGCCCATGTGTGTGCAGGAAGGAAGAGAATGGTAGCATCAGTACGTTTTCTGTTAGGGATGTGTAGCTAGATAGTGGGGGAAATTATGGTGCGGGGTACCCAAATTTTTTGTTCTTACTATTACCGTCCCGCTTGTGTTATTTGGTGAGCATGGCCGGTGAGGTGGGATGGACAGATTCCTTAATAGATGTTGGTTCTTCTGCTTCTCATGGGACTTTGGGACGTCTCCCCACTTGTTCACGAGAGATATAGGTTTTACTACTGAGTATACTTTGTATGCACACCCTAAGTTTACATTCAGGTTTCCAGGAGGACATCGGAGGCCGTGCAAGACCTTACTAGTATGGATGTTGGAGTTGCTATTGTTTTCTATTGTTTTCTACTTATCCTTTTCTTTTCATGTTGGTTTTGTACTTTGGAGTTCTTCTACTTTGTTCAATTTTATTATTAAATCATTCATGTAGTTTGGTTTTCTTTTGAGTTTTCTATACATGGTGGTGTTTGGTGTTGAATCATTATTTCTCCCAATTCTGGCTAACTAAAAATGGTAATGCCTCCCATTTTGTGAAAATGTTACACTCCTGGTGCATGTTTCCACTTTGAGGCCAAAAGGAGGCCGGACTCAAGGGTCATTATCTCATATTTGACTTGAGGAAGGAAGGGCGGGGACCTTTGTCACCCCTTCCATCATCTTGCTGAAGGTGGGTCTTGACAATATTTTATGAGGAAATGTCATATGAGAATATTTCTTATACACTAAAAAACAACTTATGCCTAAGGAATTATCTTATAAAAACAGTGTTTCCGTATTATCTTATTAGTTGATTGACACCAAATAAAATCAAAGTTCAATAGATTTTTTTTCTTTTAAAGGAAAAAATAAACCCTTATAAAATGTTTTAACTTAATAAATCACTATCATCCCAAAAAATAAAAACCATTCAGGGAGGTGCATCTAGTTTCTCCATGACAGTTAAAAAAATCCATGTTTCTAATTAAAATACATTCATTAGGAAGATGCTATAACATTTGGATATACAATAATAGAGGGGATTATAATTTTGGAGACCTGAAATGGGGGTGTAAAACTAAGGATAAAAAAGAATCTGTTATTGATGAGTATAAAAGATCTAAAATAATTCAAGGAATGATACTGAGAAAGAGTATGATGATCATAACCTATCCTAGTATTAATGAAAATACACACATCGAGATTTTACATAGATAATTATTAATGAACTATAGAACTATGATAATAAAATGGGAATTAAAATAATTATGGTGAAATTTTTTTCCTAAATAAAAAATCATCAATATGCATGTAGAATACAGTTAATAAATTTTAACCCAAAATTAATTATCAATATTATGGAATTTTGTTGATACCTCAATTAATAAAATTTTTTGAGGGTATTCAATGCATGTGAGAGAAGTAACATTAAAAAACATACCTTTGTGTTATAATTAATAAAAGAAATTTAATTTTAGGGACCCAGATTCATGGATCATTGACAAGCCCTAAATCAATGGAAAACACAATATTTAGTTGAAGAATTATTCACTACACTATGATATTTATTGTAGGGTTTTCTATTTTGGAATTTAGATGTTTTCAAATAAGCAGTTGAAACCCAAATATTGTGGACTAAATACCTCTAAAACATAAGTCATCAGAGTAAAATAGGGAAATCCATATGGTTTAAAAAAAAATTATGCATGTATCCTAAAAACAGTTAGATAGACTAATAAAATCTAATAAGATTGTAAACTAGTAATTGCAGATCAATATGCACAATAAAAAATAGAAAAATAATTCCAAATTATAATAAATTATAGATTCCTAAAAAACAATTCATATGGAAAAGACAATGAATATTAATATATAAAAAGGGAGAATATTTTAGAACTATGAAAATTAAAAATACAGATTTCGCAAAAAAAATATTAAGAGAATAACATATTACAGGAATTCAAAAAAAATAATGTAGAGATTATGGAATATAACACACATAGAAATTTAAACAATGATAGTTCATAATATTAAATTATGAATCAAATATTATAATAAAAAAGTTTCAAAAAATATCTAGATTATAGAATAAAAAATAAATCAGATATTATTTCAATAATGGAAAGATTAAAGGAAATGATGTACCAATGAAGTTATCTTCTAATGAAATCATCAGTGGGATATGAAACTATGTTTATGGTTTAAAAATAGATATTGTGAATGTATTTTATGGAATAGAAGAATCTCAATATTCAAGTATATTATTCTTAAAAAGAAATCATGGTAAAATATAGAATGAAACTTAAGGTTTTAAAAAATATGGGGCACCAATAACATGTATAAATGTATGAAAATAAACTAAAAACATAAAATTTTGAAATTCATTTCCAAAATTGGATGTTGTTGGTTATGATGTGGATAAAGGATAGTGGTGGTGGAGGTTATGGGAAGGATGTGGGAATAAGTGGGTGAGATAGAAGAGATGAGCAGACAAGGGTCTGAGAGTGCGAAGGGTAGACAGAGAGTGGTTGGTTGAGGTGAAGAGGAGGGTAAGTAGAGAGTAAAAATTAGGGAGGGAGGGAGAAATATGAGACTAAGAGAAGGTAGCATGTATATCAACATGTATGGAGAGAATTTCAAATTTAGTATAATAACATGTACTTTTCCTAATAAAAATATAATACAATTCATATTTGAGTTTAATAGAATGTTGGATTTCTTATTACACCCTACAATTTAAAAAAATCATTCATAAATAATGACATGAAGAGATCATTGAATAGAAATAGAAAGAAATAATTTAAATTATGGTAGTGATTATTAAACATAAATATATTGTTTATTATAAACAACAGTTTTTGTTCATGATAAATCATACAAAAGGTAATTTTGTTCTAAACCGTGAAGAAACATGTATATTAATATAAACATTATTATAAATAATATAAACAATACGTCATTAATGAAAATGCATAAATGTAATGTATATTATGTCATTTAAATTTAATGAATAATGATTTTACATTGTAATTAAGTGTATAAACTACATGTTTATGCAGAAAATTAGAATCCATGCATATTAAATAAATGAAACATACTTCATATTCAATATAAACTAAAATATAAGGGCATTATGCTACATACAGAAGGAAAATATTTTATAGAAAAGTCAATGACATTATTTCAAGTTGAAACTACTTGTATATGTTGAAAAAGTGTCCTCATGTAATTAGATAAATGTCATATATATATATATATTAAGGAATTAAAATTACAATAATATTAAAAATAAAATGATTTTTTTAGTGAATGATAATAAATAAAATTCCCCAAGATAATATTCTTCATGTTTCAAGTGTATTTAGTAATTGAATAATTTTCATTACATTTTTTTATTTATGGGGAATTGATTCAAAATCATAGGAATTATCAATTATAACTTATACGTTTATGTATGTTAAATTTTTAAACATATTTTTTACGCTTAATATAAATTTAATACTATAATATTGAATATAAATTTTCATGTATCTGCAATAATGACATTCGTTAAAGATAATGCATGAAAGTTATTCACTATTGACAATACATGAAAGATATTAATTATTTACTTTTATGTAGGTAATATAATGTATTTATAAGAATAAATTAGGAACACATTATATAGTGAAAATATTTATGAGTAATCGTTTCAAATTGTAATAAAAATATTGGAAATATGAAAACAATGAAATAACAATTTACGTGCATGGAACGAATTAAAAATCATAAATATTTGTTCCATAAAAATGGAATCAGGGTAATTAAATAAAATAAGAGAGATGGTTGACATTAATTATAATTATAAATGAAAAATTGTCATTTTAATTAAAAAATAAGACATGCCTTTGAGGACATACAAACCATGCACATCACCTTTTATATTACATGTATAGAAACATGTAGTGTGTTAAAAAGAAGTGCATTATGTGTTTATAAGAACTCTGAGTCAATTTAATATAAAGGGTATTGTATAATTATAGAAATCCATTTTACTTCATGAAAGGTGGGATTTATAAGGAACATATAAAATATTACTATACATATTCATGGAAGGGGCGGCTAAAGCAAGGTAAAGAATTGTAGTTGGAGGGAGTGAGTAAATTTATTTCAAAATTGGAGTTTGGGATGGAAAAGATAAATATTTCTAGTTAATAATGGAAGATATATTACACAACAATAGGATAATTATCAGTAAAAAAACCCATGGTACGTGACCAAAAAATTATTCATATTGTGTAAAATGCAATAAGTAATATGAAAATACAGAATATAAAGTTATATATAAAGAATGAAAAATTATGATATAAAAGTAAACAATTATTAAACTTCTTGTTAACCATACATGTATTGAAACATAGTCTACTAAATAAAAAAATACAATATAGTAATGTATATAAAAAATATATTAAATAGACATTTTCTTTTTTTTTTTACTAAAATGAATGTTCTTTAAACTAAATGTGTATTAAATTGAAAGTGAGTAATACATTTATAAAAATTGAAAGTAAATTACACTATAAGTGCATCATACTTGTATAAACTTGAATTACATTATAAGTGTATATTTAGTAAATGTTCGTTACATTGAGTTTTCCTTTTATGTGTATAAACATAAAGTACATTAAACTAAAAGTTCATTATAATGAATTTTTAATATACATGTGTGGTAAAAATTGTCTCTGTTATTCTGAACACATGGAGAGAAAACAATGGTCTCGATTATAAATTGGGTGAATGTGAAATGTTTAATTAGATATAAAAACATGAATATGAATACATAATATTAAAGGCATTATTAATGCTATATTAGAGAAATAAATAAAACTATTCACCTAGGACATTCTAAAGTTACAAATAATAGATTAATCTAATAAAATTGGGAGGTAAGAACAAGCTGAAAATACCACATGATAAATATTCCCTCTGGATTACAAGTAACAAAAATGAAACAAAGGGATAAACACAATTATAATTTCACATTTGGATGATGTTTCATTTTTTTCACTAGGATCCCAAATCTTGTTAAAAAATATAAAGAGAAAATAATTTCGATATCTAAATATTGAATATAAAATATAAAAAATAAAAAAACATACCAAGAATTATTGTCTCATTTTTTTCTTTCATTCATAATATCAATTAAAAACATAATATAATATTTTGTGATTATGATTCAAAGGGAAAATAAGTTTTCCTTTGTAGCCTTACAAATATTTTATACCGTATTTATTCTCTAGAAGTTGATATGGATTTTAAATGAAAATATTAAACCTTTTTAATATATTCCTAATGAGTCTAACATAATAACTTTATGAACCAGTATTTGAATGGAAAAAATCATTAAAAATTCAATTTATTTAAACACTGAATATAGAAGTGATTTCTATAAATTTAATATGAAGTGAGAGAAAAATATATGTAACTAGATATTTATAAAATTTTAGTGAGTTTTAGATCCTAATTTTGATAAAATATTTCTATAATTTCTTATAATAGATATATAACTTATAATGGGGTTGTGGAACAAACATGAAGGGTCTAAAAAAACACATAGATGTTCAGTGGATTCATGGACATAAGTTATATTGATATGGAATCACATGACTACCATGGTGAGGAAAATAATAGGAAAATTATGGTTAGTGTTTAAGGATATTATAGTAAAGGGGAAAAGGTAATAATTTAACCTACTCAAGTGAGTAAGATCTAGAAATCAGATTGAATTAATTTCTTGGTTTTGGAATTTAGTCTACTAATAGAATAAGATATATGGAAAAAAGATGTAATTGGTAATGGAGAGATCCTTTTGAAGGTAAGTATTTATAGGGTTTGAAAAATGGATGGAATAGGTGAGGTATTCTATAAATACAATTCCTAAATTTCCTATAGAAAGTCTGATGTTACGAGATGGTCCTGAAATCTCCTATCTAGAAGAATATGTGATTTGATCAAAATTTTGAAGCATGATGGTGGGGATCATAGGAACAGTAATCACTAGTTGAATGGAGATATAGGAATCAAGACTGAAGGAATCTAGATGTGGATGTGGTTGTAGAGGAATAAGAAATTCTAGTTAAATAGTGATAAGGATGCAAGGGGAACATGGAATCAATATGGTGATAGGAGAGGGGAATTTGTGGAGGAAAAGAGAAAAAGAATTTGTGAGTAAATATATGATGTCAATAATGGTAGATATGGGAATGGAGGAAGTAGATGAATGACTTTGGTGATTGGATGTGGAGAAAAAGGGAAATCTGAACGTGCTCTGTCCGTGTACTTGTATCACTAAGTGGGGAGGATGTGTACCTGTGATACTTTTTCTTTTTAACATTCCTTAAAATTGAAAAAACCTTGGCCTCCAGATTAATATTTATTTCCCTATTAAAAAGAAAACAAACACACATCTATAGGAACACAAGAATCTACAAGGTTTACTTTTCAATTAGAATATGAACCTCCTTATTATGGTGTAGAAACAATCTAATACCACACAATCCACTAGAAAAAAAAATCATTAGATTACATAGAGATTGATATAACCTTTTACTCATATAGAACTATGTAAAAAATATAATAGTATGTTTGTGATATCTTAGCACAAATAGGGTAAAATAATGTTTGTGTAACAAAACACGTTACCTATGCTTCTTTTCCAATTTAATAAATGTAATCTTTTGAAACAAATTCTTCAATTTATTACCTAGAAGTTGGTAATCACTTCCTGGAATTAGTTAAGGAAGACTCATTCCATTTTCTTCAATATGTTTTCCCTATTTTGATTCTTCTATGTATGATTCTACCAGTAAAGATCTTCCCAGTATGATTCTTCCAATATTATTCTTCCCTGTACGATTCTACCCATTAATTAAAATATATAAATTTGTTAGTGTATGATAGAGATGAATCTACACCACTTCTATTCAGAGTATGAATAACTCAGTCCAACTTCCTATCTAGTATTATATGATAATTATCTTAAAATGATGATTTAGATTAATATGATTATCTATTTTGAATATAATCTCCTTCTCTTCTATCTAGAAACAATGAATTTTTTAAGAAAGCATGATTTTGGAAAACCTTCTTCACATACTAGAAATGAGGAGCTCCTCTCTCCTATTTCATAATAAATGTATGTCACAAAAAAACAAAGTGTTTTCCTCCATTTATAGGATAAGAATAATAATTTCTGTGGTATTTCCAGGATAATTTCCCCAATTCACAATTGGTCCGGAATATTAAACTGTTCGACAAATATCAGATCTTTCTTTGACTTATTCGACACTTTCTTGAAGCTTAAAAAAATCCTCAAATCGCATATAAATCATTGAATTCATCAATTACATTGAATTTATGATATTACTTTGGATTCTTCAATGTGTCAAAAATTATTTAAAAACATCATTACGATTCTCATTTTACATTATTATTCCCATACAATTGTTTCATTAAAATATCATAGTACGATTTGTCCTTGAAAAATCCCAATATAGGTTTTTTCCTTATAAAATACCAGTATTATTTTTTCCTCAAAAAAAATCTAGTATTATTTTTTCCTTATGAATTCATAGTATTATTTTTTCCTTAAAAAATTCCATAAATATTTTTTCCTTAAAAAAACCCAGTATGCTTTTTTAGAAATCCTACTTTGAATTTTTTCTTACAAAAACCCAGTTTGATATTTTTCTTTAAAAAAATTGTATGATTGTTTCCTTAAAAAATCCTTGTAAAAAATAATCAGTATAAAAATCTTAGTACAAAAATCCCATTAATGAAATATCAATACATAAATATGAGTATGAAAATCATAGTACGGATATCTCTGCACTATTCTCCCAGAATAATATTTTTCCTCCTCAGGCATCAAAACATCTATTTCTTCCTATGCCTCATCAATATCATTTCCTTCCTAAGCCTCATCAACATATTTTTATTACAAATCCACATCAAAATCTTTTCCTTCTCGATCTACAGAAGCATATTTTTCTTACTCAACTTTCCTCAAAACATTTTCTTCCTCAACTTTTCTTTATAAATATTGTATCATATGTTTTAAAACATACTTATAATTGATGATATTTCCATGATTATCAATGAATTCCCACATTTTTATCACATTGATGTTGAATTTAATTATTATCAATACCTCAATATGATTTTATCCCATTATGGACCTTAGGTGGTTTCGATCAGAACCATACTGCCTCTTCTCATCACAACGATATTTCTTAAAAAAAGTGAGTCCAATTTTTTTGAAAATAATATTTGAGTCTGATTTTAAACTTATAAAAAGTGAGGATATTTTAATTCTTAGAAAAACGTTCCTTCATAGATAAATAAAATCACCTTCATCATCAGCATTTTATTAACAATATCCCCGTTTGGATTTTGTTGTAAACCATGTTTTATAAGGCACTAAACATTGTATCCTAAATCAATGGGTTATTTTTCATCAATTATATTCCTACATTATCTAACACATTGTATTAAATAAGAATAATTGATAGAAAAGAAATTTTGTCCAAATACAGTTATTATGAAGACATTCTTTATCATTCTCAGATCTTCTTCATCATATTTTTAACATACCTAGAATACAAAAGAAATTGTTTCATAAAACAACGCAAAAAATATTAGAATAGATCAATCACAATATAATTCTGAATTCATATCTTACCCAAAACTCCCACTTTTTAAATGCATCAATCAGATATATTTTTTAAACAATTATCCTCCTTGAAAAAACAATCCAAAGGTAAGATGAGAGAGTGGAAAAAATTCATACCTCATCCTTGATGAGAAATAGGCTGTACAACCATGTTCAACCACCATTTAGAATAATATTAATTCAGTTAAATGTTTTATGAATATGTCATAATCTAGTTCCGATGATGAAACATACTCTAGAATCAATTCATTCATCTCCACATTCTCTTTGATGAAATGAAATTTGATATCAATATGTTTTCAATGAGAATTATTAGTAGGATTCATGTTGATATTGTTTGTAAATTGATAATCACAACCCATGGAAAAGGGTAACTTCACATCAACAAGTAAATATTCTAATTGGGTATTCATCCATATATGTTGAGTATCAACTTGAGTGGTAGAAAATACTCAGTTTCAGTCATATAGAGTGTTACTGAATTCTGTTTCATTGAATGCATGTTAACAGAATTAATCCCCAAAAAGAATACTCCACAAAATTTGGATTTTTAATCATCAATATCTTAAGGAAAATCAGTATTTGAATACCAAAAAAACACAATGATTTATAAGATATCATACCTGATTCTAAAATTAGTTGTGTCATTGATGTATCTAGAAATTATATTTCCATTAAGTAAATTTCATTCTTTTAGGGAACACAAAAATCTTGTACATAAGGTAATAGTATAAACAATGGCAGGTTGGCAGGTATTCAGATATAAAGAAACTCCAATCATCTTCTGAAATTATTTCTGATGAACTTCTTTTCCCTCCCCATCTATAGAAAACTTTATTTTTGAGAACTCGATGTGGAAATTAGTTGTGAGTTTTCCATTCTGAACCTCTTGAGAAGTTATTTAGCATACTTCTCTCTGGGAAAAAATGTATTTGTCCTTTTGAATAATTTTTAACCGAAGAAATTATTTCATTACGGCCATCATGGACATCTAAAAAAACATTTTCATTTATTCAGAAAATCATTTACAAGCTCTGTCATCATTCTTGGAAAAGATAATTTCATTAACATAAAAAATTAGAATGAGGGGATACAATTGAATTTTTATTATGTAAAGACTGTTATCCACTCTTCCTATCTAAAAACATATCTTCTTTAAGAATGTATCCAAATTGGAATACCATGCCTCCAGAATATGTTTTATACCATACATATCATTCTTCAATATACAAACATAACATTCATCTTTACCAATTACAAAGCAACATTGTTTTTACATATCTTCCACATTATTAGAAATAGTTGAGTATGATTCTTCTACTTTATTAGGATTACAATTTTCTATATCATTATCGAAATTATTTTCCAAACATTCCTTATCCTTCTAAACTTCATTATCTTTTCGAATAAATTTTTCCCCACCAGATCATCCAATTACTTTCATGTTAGCTGAATCAATAATTATTCCTATTTATGTTTTGAAACATCTATATCCTATTACTTCCTCAGCATAGCCAATAAAAACTTCATCTTCACCTATCTGCTCAATGTTTCCCTAATTTCCACTGTTCTTCATTATAATACATGGAAACCTAAAAATATTTAAGTTCTTCAAACATGGAGTTTTTCTATAAATCAATTCAAATGGATTCAAATATGAGTGATACCTATAGAAAAAAGTTTTATAATATAAACAGTAGTACTCATGGCTTGCCTCCAAAAGTAATGAGAAATTCCATGTTCAATTAACATAGTTATTCTTTTTTACACAAAACTTATATTATTTCATTCACTAGAAATATTTTTTAGGAGTTTATAGGTAACTATAATCATTCCTAATTTCATGATTCTCAAGATAACATTCAAGTTATTAACTTCTTTATTCACTACCATTAAAAGTTTTCAACATCTTCACTAAATACTAACTTTCCTTCAAATATTTATTTCTGAATATTTTAAACATTTTTAAATCATCTGATTGATGTTTAATATACATATCACAAGTAATGTGAGTAAAATCATTAATGAATATAAGAATTTACTTATCTTCATTAGTTTAATTTTTTCTCATTAGCCCAAAAATATCATAATCAATCATCTCTGGCATTTTTTGAACAAATATCAACTTTATTATACATATAGATTTTTATCTTTCCTTTTTGAAAAATAGTGAAAAACTAATATCTTCATCTTAGAAAATCACAAATGTCTCATACACTCTCTCTCATTAAGAAATTTCTCAAGTTTCTTTAATAGATATGTCCCAACCATGTATTCCATAATTGATTCTCTTTCACCATACTCATGTAACAAGATTTTTTTATTTCACATACCTAAAATAAATTTCCTTTTGTATGTTGGACTCTTGTAACAATATTTCATCTTCCTCAATTTTCATAAAATATCCATCTTTTCTAAATATAACTTTGTTACCCCCATCACGCAATTGTGAAACACTATGAAAATTGTGTTTCATCCCATCATCATACAATGTTTTCTTGGATTTAAACTTTTCTTTCCAAATAATGGATGGCCTAACACCTTTGATTTTCAAGGATTAATCAGTAAAAAATGTCACTGTTCCTTCTCTAAATACTTTTAAATTATTCAAAAATCTCAAATATTAAATCATACGGGAATAAAACCCACTATCAAGAATCCAAGTTCATTCTCTTTTTGTAGCATTCAATACAGTTTCAATGACAAAAGCATTTTCTTCGTCCATTACAACACACACTATCAGCTTTTCAGAATTTTTAAGATACTTTATTTATATTGGTAATAAAACAAGGAATACTTTTTATGTTTTCCATTCTTTCACCACTTTCACAATTGGTTTTTAGGGGTTGGATACAATTTTGAATATTTACTCCAACATTTTTAGTTTTTTATAAAACAACCTTCTTAAAATTATTTCTTTGAGGAGTTTGACTCCACCTCAAACTTTTCTGTATATGACCTATGGGAAAATAGATATGTTTTTTTTGAACCAACACAAAATTTAAAAGTTTTTGAATCAACCACGGTACCAGCAATAGTCATAGAAAGAGTATTTACCTCTGAAAATTTCATATTGATCAAAATTGTGAATACTTTTCTGGGAAACCATCTTGAATATATTCTCTGAGCTACTATCCTTTATATTATCGATCAGATTCTCTTTATTATTTTATCCTTATTTATATCAGAAGTAGTCAATTATTTTATGGATCTAGGTAAATCATTTTCTGAATTAGGATGTTTTGGAAATTCTTAATTCTTCATATTTAATTCTTTTCCTGATACATAACATTCTTAGCTTTCCTTTTCTCAAAAAGATTCCATATTTATTTTCTGCCTTTGAAGGTAAATTTTGATGAACCTACTGATGTTTCAAATTTCTAGAACAGTCACCAACTTCAATGATACTATTTTTGAAACTTTTATTCTATAATTCTTCTTTGGATTACTTTTGTTGAATAATTTAAAACTCATTTTACATTTTCCTTCATCTTAACCTCCAAATTCATATTACGATTCTTTTCTTCCTCAAGATATTTATCAAAATCATTGATTAATTTCTCCATATTCACCTTATCATCAACAAAACATTCAGGATTTTTAGGAATAGTTATCTTTTAACTTCTTGTTTTTCTTTTCAAGCCTTCTAATCATTATAAGACATTCTTTTAACTCATCTTTTAAAAGATGTTCAAGTTTATTTTCTTCTTCTTCAGAACTCCTACTTCCAAATTATACATCATTAACAATTGAAATAAAAGTATTCTTAATACAATGTTTATTAGATTTTTTGGATTCAGTATTACTCCTCTAAACCTTTTCATCTTTGGATAAGAAACTTCTTATATTATATTTAATGAATTTTCTTTCTCTCCCTATTTAATGATATTTTTCTTGATCATCCTATTTCATCCATGATCTTATTATCTTTATTCCTTCTTCATCACTATCCTCTTCGTTATTTCATCATGGAAAATTTGTCGTAAAGTGACCACTATCTCCACACTCAAAACATTTTTAAGTGAAGTTTCCATTTTTATTTCCATATATCTCTTTTCATATTTTTAAAAAATAGGGATAAAATCTTATTAATGTTTTTAAATACTAGATTTTTAATGTTGGAATCACTACAATCAACCTCAATAAGAATATTCATTGAACTTTTTTTCTTCACATCCTTGAAATAAATTTCTCTATAAACCATTGCTTTGATCTTAATATATGTCTCCCTTCTAATCTCATAAGTGATGAGAGTGTTATGAAAGTCATAAAGAGATAATGTTTTAGGATATATGTATTCAAATGAAGAAACTTTTTCATCAATCTATTTTTGAAGGATTATCAAGATATTTTCAATAAATTTATTATATCTAACTTCTCACCCATACATTTGATACAACGGACAATGTAATTCACCTTGGTAAATAACTCCACAATAGAATCATAATCACTCATTTTTTGGTCTTCATACATCATTCATATGGTTTTAGGTTTTTTTCTTTCTGGGATTTTTTATTTCCCTTATATATGTTTTCTCAATATATCACATATACCTTTGTTGATGGGAACACCTTTCACCCTTATGAATTTACTTTCAAAAATTAATAATGATATATCAATTTTGACCCTTCCATAATTCTCAAGATTCTTCTTATCAACAGATGTAAGAAGATATTTTAATTAAATAAGAGGAAACACATATATTGCAGATTCATGAACATCATATCCAAAATACATAAGACAAGGAAACATACTATCTTTCTAGATATAAAATTTTTTTCCATGAAAAAATAGAATACATTTACTATTTACAAAATTCAAATTCTCGATCAAACTTCTCTGCAAAACATTAGAAATGAAAAAGAAAAGGGAATATTTTGCTGTGATTCTAATTGAAAGTGCCCATTCATTGTCATTGGTATGGTATATAAATGATCCAATACCACACAATACACTAGAAATCAATCCTTGGATTACAATGATTAGGATTTTACCTTTCACTAATGTAACACTATATGAAAAATCCTATAGTGTGTTTGTCCATCCTCTTAGCCCAAATAGGGTCAAACAATGTTTGTGTAACAATACATGTTACCAGTGATTCTTTTCCACGTCCAAAAATGTAATCTTTTGAAAATGATTCAATTTATTACCCAAAATATGGTCATAACTTCTTGGACACCATTAAGGAAAACACATTTAGATTTTCCTAGTACGTTTTCCTTATTCTAATTCTTCCAAGTATAATTCTCCCAGTCCAGATCTTCCATGTCTAATTCTTCCCAGTTTTATTCTTCCAATATGATTCACCTCGGTAAGATTCTCCCTAGTAAGTAAAATATAAAAAAATTTAGAGTATAATAGAGATGAATCTCAAATAATTCTATTCGGAGTATGAAAAACATAGTATGACATCTAATATGTAGAATATGATAATTAGGTGAATATGATGATTTAACTGAATATAATTATAAGTGATGAATAAAATATTCACCTCTTCTATACGAAAACATGGACTTCTCTAAGAAATTACAATCTAGAAAATCATCTTCACTTGATAGTCATATGGATATTCTCTCTCCTATTTCACGAGAAATTCATGTCACTCAAAAACAAAAAGTATTCTCTTCCTTTTATAAGCTTGGAAATATAGTTCACATGGGATTCCCAAAATAGTTTTCTCACTTCACTAAAGTTCTTGAGAATTTAATCATTCCATAAATCTCAGATATTTTATTAACTTCTTCAACACTTTAGTGAATCTTCAAATATTCTTCAATCTCAAATGAATCTTTGAATTCATCGTTTCCCTTGAATATTAGGTCTTCATTTTACTTCTTCAATACTTCGAACATTGTTGAAAAACATCAGTATGATTCTAATTTTCTATTATGATTCCCAATATGATTTTTTTCATTATGAAATCCCAATAATATTTTTTTATTTAAAAAATCCCAGTAATATTTTTTACATCAGAAATCCTGATATGATTGTTTACTTAAGAAATAATATTATGATATTTTACTTAAAAAATCATTATATGATTTTTTATGAAATTCCAATTTGATTTTATCCTTTAAAAAAACCAGTATAATTTTTTCATAAGAAATCCCACTATATTTTTTTCCTTATGAAATTCAAGAATGAAATTCTCATTATGAAACTTATAGTAACAAAATCCCAGTATGAAAATAATAATACAGAAATATCAGTATAAAAATATGTGTAAAAAAATTTATGTACGATTCTCCAAGTATGATCTTTTTCTTCATCAATCTTAAAAACATATTTTTCTTCCAAATCCCCATCAACATATTTTCTTTCCTAAGCCTCATAAAAATCTTTTCCTTCTTGATATACGTCAATAAATTTTTTTTCCCAAGATTCTCTAACATCTTTTTCTTTCTCATACTTCCTAAAAACTACTCCTTCCACACCATTTCTTCATAAAACATGTATGATATTTTTCTCAACTTACTTATGATGTTTGATAAATCCAATATCAGTAAAGAATCTCTATGTTTTTATTAGAAACATGCCGAATCCAATTAAAATTAGAACATCAATATGATCATCTCCCATTCTATAGCTAAGGTGAGTCCGATCAGAACCACACAACCTCTTCTCATTACAATGGACTTTATTAAACAAAGTGAGTCTAATTTTTTTGAAATAAATATGTGAGTCTGATTTATAATAATAAAAAGTGATGTGATTTTATTTCATAAAAAACATTCCTTGATAATAAAATATGATTACCTTCATTGCCATCTTAGACCAAACAAAATCGGGATGGTAGAATTGGAGGGCTTGGAAGTGGTGGAAAACGACACAAAAAGAAGGCTTTCGGTGTAAGAATTCATGTACCAAACACTTTTAAGAAACAATGTATCATGATCAATACCCATATAATAATATTTAAATATAATCTAAATAAAATATGTAATATCATATTAAAATGATAATCAGTTTAAATGACTATTTATGTTTTTTTATATTTTAATTATATTTGTAGTATAAAATAAGTTTAAATATGTTCCTTAATAAAAAACTAAATTTTATAAAATAAAATTATAAATTGTATATAATAAACATTCCTCATTTAATTTTCAATATGTCATATTGATTTTTTCATAGATTGTATTTACGGGAGTAAATTATGTATGTGTCATCATTGGTGGGGAGATTTTCAGAAGCCTTTACAATATGAATTTAATGTGTAAACAGTGTATTTAAAAAATATAATAGAATTATTGTTATATGATAATGAATGATGATATGTTATCACCCAATATCTTTTTTGGTGCACGATGTAGTTTTATTAATAATAGTGAAATCAATTTTAATTTATAAAATATAGTTTTTAATATATCACAACTGTAAAATTTAATTATAATAAAATAAATTTAGAATTTTAAAATATATTATAAAGTCAATGGGTTTGGATTTTTTTGATAACCTATAACTGATACCCTTATCATACCTAAATAATAATCTGGTATGGTATATGGATCTAGAACCCAACAAAAACCCAATTAAAAGTTACCTGAAACCGATTTAATCGGGTTTGGTTGGATTTGGAGCAACATTTTTAGGAATACATTATAATCTCAATTTTAGTATAATATAAATAAATAATTTATAATATATATAATATATATAATATAGAAAATTTTAAAAACATTATAGAATATATATAAAATATAATATTTATTTGATTCGTTTAGTATTGAATGTTTATTATTTATTTATTTATTGTTTTTCCTAACATTATTATAGTGTTTAATTATTGTCATTATTAATTATTCGTTAAATTTTCTAGTATTTCTATTAATATTATATTATTATTTTACATATAATTATATTAGTATAAATTTTTTGGTGTAGATAATAATATATAGTATTACCCAACCCTTTCATTTTCACTACATAATCATTTAATTGCAAATTGATACACACACACACACACACATAATTTGAGGTTATTAAAACCTTTAGGAAAAATTAAATATAGGATTTGAATGCAACATAAGAGTGAAAAATATAAAATATATAAAAAAAAATAAAAAATAAATAACTAATGATAATAATTATCTTTTAGTTAGTTTATTCAATTATTCTTTTTATATTTCATTAATTTCTATTGAACTACTTTTAATATCCTATAATGATTAACCATCTCTACTGAATTTAGTGTTGACATCCTCACCGGTATCAAATATTTCATTATTTAATTCATGTATTGAATATCTCTTATAATAATATTATAAAAATTATAGAAAATTTCATATGATAAAATTGTCAAAGTTATAATAGTTTCATATTCTTAGTTCATTTCTCATCCTTCAATTAGTTTCACAATTTATTATCATATTTTAATTGAAATGCAGAAATTCAAATTGAAATGTATCCAAATATTACAAAATTGAATTATATATAACAATATATGTACAACATGTATCAATGCAGTCTATATTAACATAACTATAGAAAAAATACTATACAAATAAAATGCAAACATTAAATTATATTTAATCATATTGAATGATAATATGGGTAAATAAACTACGAAAAATATCATGATGAATGATTTTTTATTAACTATGTATGATTTATTAGTATATGAGAACATTTTAAAACATGTGACAACTTGAGCACGATATATACCCTTATAATAAACAATGATTTCTTGATATCTTTATTGAATTATCATAGGGGTATATGCACTATAAAAGATACCACACTAAAATAAAATATACAATCCAATCTATGATTGACTGATCTAAGAATGAAAATCTATAGAATAAATTTAATAGGGGCATATATGCTATGATCAAACTCAAATTCATGGTTTAAAAATTAATAGTTTGTTTTAAAAATGCGTTTAAACCAACATAAAGATAGGGAGTTAAAATTTACCATTTGATTAAAAAAATAGTTTCAACCAACATAAATAAAGAGAATTAAAATGTAATATATAACTATAAATAAACCAAATATACATTTTAAATAAAAAATAATAATTATTTTAATATTTTTTGTAACTCTTATACCAAAGTTTGTTAAAAAAAGGGTTTAGACAAATTGTACTACAATACACATAATGTAAGTCACAACCAAAAACACTTGGTGAATTTAATCTTTATAATTTTTATTTCAATACATAATTGAAACATACATGAAATTATAAAAAATTATAATATTCTCCCACCCCTTAATTCATTTTCTTGAGTAGCTACTAAAACAAAATAACTGTCTATATATTTGAAAAAGTATTAAAATATGAATCGTTTAGGGAATAAAGTAGAAATAAAATCTAAATTAATATGCTAATAAGAGTATATATATATAATAAATAATATATAAAAATACATATATTAGCATATTTATCCAATATATATACATATATAGTGTTTATGAATATTATATGTTTATATATATCATAATTTAGGACATGTGTGTGTGTAAGAATATATAGAGAACAAATATGTATTGACGATATATATAGAATCAATAAATGTACTTTTAAAATAAATATCATTTGAAAATATAATGAATATTGTAATAAAAATGTGGCTAGAAATATTTTGATAAAATTATAAGATATAAAGGGAGTGAAGTTATGATATGGGTACCGTAAAATATTATAACATTCTTTAAAAATTAATATGATTTTAAAAAATATATTCATTTTTCTAATAATGGTTACTACTCAAATTGTGTATATATATATATTAAGAAATATTTGAACATGAATCATATATATGTTTTTTTAATATAAAAATTAATTGTGAAAAATGGTATTTAATACAAAATATTTGAATCAATAGGCTAAAGAAGAAGTCATAATCTGTTGGATAATATGTTCATAACAAATATTAATTTGTATGAATATATGTTGTAGTGTATGCCTTTGTATTTGAAATACTGAAAAATACTGAATCACTAATATGTGAATAACGTGAATTAAAACATATATATATTGTAGTGTATGTAGTGTATACATACAGACTATCAGTTTAATATGTTTATATGACATATTGAAGAATTTATTCATTGTAGTGTATGCGTATTGATGAATATTAAATATTTCAATGTATGCATTATGTGAATATATAGTGCATATTTCATTGTAATCATGTGACATAATAACAACAGAAGAAAATTTAATTATGAATTATAATGATGGGAATATAGAACATTTAAAAATTATATTAAGAATGAAATTTAATTAAGTGTCAAGTTTAAATTAAATAGAAAAGGGTCTTTTAATATAGTAGGAGAATACATTCATAGAAATATAAAAATTACCTATAATTTAGTCTATATTGTATTATCATTATATCATGAAGATCCACTTTAGAAATCAATGAAAACATTAAATGATTTTTTTATTATAGTAAACTTTCATAAAATAATTATTTGAATCAAACAGATTTGGAGAGTCTGTAAAATATTGAATGATTTTTTTACGTTAATGAATCAACAATGAATATACAAAAAAATAATTTCATACAACTATAATTCATATGAAAAATCATACTATTTTAGTAGATTATATATGTGATATCATATAAATTTTAAAGATATTTATCTTTGTTATAGATTTCTTTAACATAAAAAATTATGAAATGTTTCAATTTTTGTAAAATAATTTTTCTGTAAACATGCCATTCAGAAAAATCATTAACTAAGAATATATCTAATTTTAATAGTAGAATATGTATTTTGATCTAATAAATATAATTACTTGTGGGAAAATAAGTAAAAAACTTAATATATTATTTTTTGTAAACTCATGTAATGAATGTTTTAATTCCATGACTAGAAATACAAAAATATTATTATAATACCTTTTTAACAATTGATCATGTAAAAGTAATATTCAAAGATAATTCATGAATTTTATGAGATATAAATGTCACTAATTTTGTAAAGAACATATTTTTTATCATCAAATAAATTCAAAATTATGCTATAATGATAAATACCCTTAATTAGGAATTTTCATCCACCCAAACCTCTGATATAGAAACAATAAAAAAAGTGATAAATAATGATTTATCTTACCCATGTAAAGAATTATTTGAAGTATTTCAGGAGAAATTTAATGTTACTAAACATAATATAGAAAATATATATAGTGTATGTACTTTTATTAGAGGTGTATAAGTCTTGAAAGATATAATTTGTAGGTGATTACTTGTAATAAAGTGGACCTTGAATGTATTTTGTTTATATAATTAGTTACATTACCAAATGAATTCAAAAATTTATATAGTGATCACCACTATTTTATAGTTATTTTCATTCAGATCCTTTGGAAACCCAAATTAATAATTTTCAAACAAGATGGATATTTATTTCTATTATAAATTATAAATCAAATTCAAAATTAATTTAAATTAAGTATGAAAAAAATCCGGTTCACAGATTCATCATGGAATGAATAATTCATAGTATTATCATACCTACGTTATATGAAAATTATGTGATAAAAAAGGAATAAAACATAAAGTGAAAGTGTTTTTTCTATAAAGATGTAAATGTTAGCAGTATAGTCATTATAATTTTCTTCATGGTCAACTATATGCTATAATATTTTAATTTTTTCAAAATAAAATTGAATTTAATGAATCCTATAATATTCAATAGGATGTTATTCATGAATTCACTAAAAATTTTATAGTGATATGAAAAGATAAAAATACATTGACAACTGAGATAGATATTTAGATACTACAGAAACCAGGATTAGGATATGAAATGTGTTTTAAATGATACTAATAAGAATAATAAGGCAGGAGACTTGTAAAATTTCCATTAATGTTTCTGAATAATAACCTATGATCAATGATTAAATTAAAAGTCGCTAAAGATAATGAATTATTAAAATAATCAAAATAATATTTCCAAATGGAAAATAATACATAAAAATTATAGTAGAAGAATTGATCAATCACATATCCAAAATATAAGTATTTATTTATAATTAGTGACATAAGATTTTTAGTAGTGGAATTGGAATTAAAAGAAAATTTAGTACCAATAAAATGGATAAAATCATGCAGAAATACAACAAAAATATACAGACAAAACATATAAAAAACACATGATTTCATTTACTGATAATAATATAAATGAAAGATTTTATTATTTGAAATTTATACTAATATAAATTACTAGAGAACTCCATGAGATGAAAAAACAATGAATTATCAATTTCATAAATAAGGTAGTTACAATGTCTACTATAAATTTGAAATAAAACCTAAATATATTGCACATTTTTTATTAATTCCATGAACTTAAGAGATGCACCATGTAACTACACTCTGATATCCTTGACCACATATTTTGATTAAAAAAGTATAAAATTGAGTAAATTTGAAGACAATATAAAATATAAAAATTCATGATACATTATTAAACTATCTATTTGTAATGACTTTATTAAAACATCATGGTATATATTTATTGAATGAACAAGAGGAATATGGGAAAAAATGGCCTTAAAAATTAATAAATTCAATATTTGGAACCCTAAAACAAATAATCATTGATCCATAGTATAAGAAAACTAAAATGATGTCTCTAAATATAATATAATATGAAAATTAAAATTATTAAAAGACTTGTGGATATTTTTAAAAAATCAATTATGGAAAATAAAAATAACCATCCACCCAAAAACAATGTGATTTTAGAATTAAATTAAAAATAGATGTTTCATGATTCATTGCCAGAAAGAATATAGTACTTTCAATATAAATTATATGAATAAAATAAATATAAATTATTGTTAAAGATAACCTGAAATTAATCCTCAATGAACTTATTGTTGATAATTAACTATAAAATAGATCTAATATCTAAAATTTTGTTTAGGATAATTATCACTAATTTAATATACATATAGTTAATTAAAAATAAATATTCAACATAAATAATAAAGAATGACAAGTATTATAAGTCTTGTGGAAGAGGGATAACATGCAATATAATTGGATATTCTCCATCACTAAGGGGTGTAAAAACCCGGATTGATATAGGAAGGAGATTTTCAAAAAATCTATTATTTAAAATAAATTATTGAATATAAATTTATTTTGTGATTAATCAAAGAAACATATATAATAGATAAAGTCTCCACTCTAGGATGAATTATCACATGACAAAAGATTCACCACCAATTTTCTAAAGAACCATAATTAACACTATAATCAAGGGTTATTATGAATTGAACAATGTGAATATAAATAAAAAAACAATTATATGGGAATGTTAAATTTTTATATAAAATATTACCCAAAAAAATTATAATATTTTCTAAAATTATAACAGATTAAATGTTTAAAATATATAAAAATATATCTACTACAAACCTCTTATTTAACATTACATCATAGATATTATTGTGTTTTGTAATAAAATTAAAAATTGAAACATCAAATATGACATTAAATAGTTCTTTCCATGTGATAGTTAAAAAAATCTCATAAGTAATTTAAAGGACACACTACCTGGGTGAAATAATAAATTTATTTGTAATATAAAATGGGCTATCAAATAATCAATCAATATATAATATATTTGACTGAGTGAATGAATAATTATGATTCACATGACTATGGAATTTTAATGTGTGGTTAATAATAAATAAAAATTAATTTTATTACATAATTAAAACCACAAAACATAGAAATTGATTACTAATTGTGAACTAATAAAGACCAAAAATTAAATAAATAATTTTGAATTTTAATTTTCTTATGAATATATGTAATAAATTGAAATTTTAAATGAGAAAAATGACTACATAGTGAGAGAACATGATAAATCAATGAATAAAATTATAGTTCTAATATTTTTTTTGTAAGAATATAAAGAAGTAATTTAAAAATTTTGAATGTTGAATTTGACTAGAATTATAAAATACAGAGTACTTGTGATGGAAGATCTTGTATGGTGTACCACCGTATTAGATGAAAAATACTTCTAACTACTATTAAAATAAATATTATAAAAAATAACCTATATTTATAAAATAATAATGAATATTCATTCTAGAAACATTGGAAATTATAGAATTATATTTATTTTCTTTTATATTAATAATGTTAATCCGGGTCAAGATACAATTAGAATATTATATTCAAAAATAAAAAAATAAATTTAATGAGTGTTAAGAAAAAATTAAAAACTTCAATTTGAAAATTTGATATTGATTTAATGAGAAATTACCATTTAAGATAATGTCAATCCTTGAAAATCTGATATTAGGTTAAGGAGATGATTTTGTGAGTGAATAAAAAAAGAGAAATATCCCAATGTGAAGTAAAAAAATGGGATGTTTGTTCTATAAACAAAGGGATGTCATGAAGCATACAAGATGTTACTCACTAATATGAACATGTATAACCTAAAGTATGGATGAGATCTTCAGTTTCATGAAATTGATGACCTGAAGCAAGTATTTCAGTTTAGGTAACATGAAAGAACTTTTCCTTTGATACAAATAGTTAACGACTAAATTTATAAGTATATTTGTGTAAAATTAATCATATATTAAGGATAGGTCAATGGAAATAATGTATTTAAAATAGATAAAACCCATCATGAATTGAAAAATCCAAAATGTTTGTACCTGAAAACAAAATAACATTTGGGATCAAACATGATATAAAATGGGATATCAATAAAGATGCTACATCAAGGTAATCATCCAAGAAGTATATGATTCCAAAAAAGAATATATTATCAATGTATTATAAATAAAAAATGTAAAATAATAAATTAACATGATAAAGAGAATTTAGGTTTCAAGGAAATCAAGAAGTCATATAATCTAATAAATTAAAGCCTTTGAAATTGAAGAAATAATTATAGAAATGTGGAGTTAGAGGTAGAGAGGTAGGGATGTGACATGGGGAGGTGGGGATGGTGTGGGGAGGTGGGGTTGGGATGTGGTGTGAGAAGGATATGGAAAATATAATTATAGAAGGAACTAGAGAAATATGTGGAGGTAGAGGTGGAGTTAGTGGAGATAGAGGTGTAGTTGAATTACAATTTGGATTCAATGAAACTAGAATGAATGAATGAATTAATAAATTCATTGTGTATAATCTTGGATCTGTGGGTAGGAAGTGGGAAGGATGTGAAGATAAATATGGGGTTCAAAAATATGGGGAATAAAATAATGGGTGGGTCATCCAAATGGTAAAATGTGTGTATATATCATGGAAATGGAGAGACATGGATAAGTTGGCATGCCAAATTCTATAGATAATGGATTTATAATTTTAATTATTTCTAACTCTACTTATTAGTTTTAGTATTTTTATTTATATTTGTTATTATTATTATTATTATTATTATTTGTATAATAATATTTGTATTATGATTTAAATTTGATTTCTTAAGAAATAGGGTGGCTAGAGTGGATGGGTGTTTAGGGTTGTGGTCATGGGGTTGATTCCTCATACTGATTTATGTAATTTTTGCGTGTTGAAATAATAATAATAATAATAATAATAATATATTAAAATTATTATTAAAATTTTTATAGTTATATATATGAATTAATATAAATTATAACCATAGTATATAAATATATATATATATATATATATATAGACACACACTCACACCTATATGGGTATAATTATTATCATTTAATGTTAATACAAGTAGAATTTGAATTCATAGTCTTTTTGAAATCCTTTTATTGGTTACCTAGATCCTTTTAGGTCGAACCATAATTAAAAGTGTGGATCCTAGCCTCAAACCCTATAAAAAAGAAACTCCATCCCTCTCTGGTTGCACACTATCAACTCCCTCCAGAATCAACCTCTAACAATGATTCACAGCCACACCTTCCTTCCATTCCTCTTTCTAGTACACCATCCACCATGGATTTTATGTTCTTCATAAATAAATATATAATTTTATAAATATTATTAATTTTAAATATTTACATATAAAAAAATTATTATATAAAAAATTAATTAAAATATCTACACAAGAATGTATATATTATCATTGTATGTAAATATGTGTTTAATGATAAACAAATATGTATTATATATATATTCATATATATGTAAGTCAATTACATTATATATACATTAAAAAACAATTAATAAATTTATTATTTATTTAAGTGTATGTCACAAAATATTCACACTTTTATGTAGTCCTAGAAATATGGATGATCATAGTAGATACATTCAATTAGTGGCTGATTGGATGTAGAGAAACATGTAAGAATCAACATATTTTGTGACACCCCTTGACTACAATTTTACAGTTTGGTGTTTCCAACAAGTTTTCTCATCCATTGGCCCTATCCACCAGGACCAACCCTATATCCACCCCATAGATTACATTAAGATATAGAGAACCCACAATTTTATCTGTCATAACCCATCAGTTACTAATGAAGACTTGATACATGTTAAGGATGAACCTAGAGTCCCAGTGAACCAACTCTTTTCTCCCATGATAACTCATGGGCCACTGGTATTTTCGAATAATATTATTTTCCACAGATGCTTCAACATCAGGTAGATTTTGAGGGCCATGTAGTATTGGAATGATGAGGGTGATCTAATATTGAGGATCCTCGACTAGTAAGAACAAATCTTTAGTGACCTACGAATGTTGGAGATACAAATATTAAGGATTGTACTAGATAATTTCAATGAACTAATTAATTTTCACACAACAATCAACTTCCAATATATCAGTATTAATTTCATTCATATTGTGGTTTCTATCCTCACACTGGCTCCACAATATGTAAAACACATAAGAATTTATTTTCTTGTCTTATATAGGATATTCCTCAATGGAAGGCGTGAACCAACCAAGGGTGCTGCTATTTCAGTGAACCAACATTCCTCTATTTCTAATGGAAGGTCCCCTATTACTCTGGAAGTCTCCAAAAAAAATTCCTTGGATTTCAGTGTGAAAAAAACTGAAGAACCTATCATTATGGTGAATATTCAGTCTATTATCTCTCTTATTGAGTTTTTATTGAGTTCCCAAAATTTTTACAATGATACATTCAACGACTTGTTTAAATTGGAATTTAATTCCACTAAAGTCGCCCTAATAATACCAATACTAATAAGGAATATTTGGATGTAGTCATTGATTTTGAACATCAAAATCTTAATAAAGGGTTAGGAGGGAGTGTGCTTACATTAATTCTTCCCTTATTGCATCAATATCCAAATGTTCACCAGTGATATCCTGAAAATCATGATTCAGTTCAAGGGTAAGACCATCCAGAAAAACACAACCCTATTGCGGATAATCTTCTCTTTTCATAGATGAACACAATCTGGGCATCATTAAAATGATTTCCCATAATGAAGAAATAAGAGCAGAATTCATGGTTGCATCCTCCCCGATAACACATAATGTAAATTTGTTTGGTTCCAAATCAATGGCCCTATCCACACATCCACTAGAAGGATGAGTATTCTCTGGATGATATTTGTTGAATTGATTTTTATGTTCAACATGCAGTCAAATGTCTCACGGTCACCCTTTTAGATCCTCACCCAAAACCCAAAAAGGGTGTTAGCGGATAGAATTCCCACCATAACCATAGGTACATCACTTTAATGTCACATTGAAATACAATACCAAAACTAGTGGACCCTTCGAGGGATCAATGGGGCTACAATTATTAATGTAGTAAATTTTGTTCAAAGATGATGTTCTACCCTCAGAATTCTCACAAATGCTAATGAGCTATCTCCCATATAAGTGTAGAGAATAAAATTTTCTATGTTTTATCTTTTTTAGAGTTAGTGGTATGATTGAAACCATTTTATATAAGAACAAAATGGAATTATGTTTCAAAACAATTAGGGTGGGGTGAATAATGAGTTAGTATAAATTCTCCTGCATGAACCATGGGATTTGGTTCTCCAACATCACAAGTCACCAAAAATCTACTATACCTAGTTGAGGCTTCTCAATATAGGATCACCCTCTATATTACATTCCAACATGATTCATGGAATCAGCTCAATGATGAACACTACTATAGAATTCACCGATATCAATGATATTAATGGTCATTATCAGCTCAAAAAAATTTTGACATGAGGAGCGACCATAAAATCCCTTTGGCATTATCATTTCTAACAAAATAACTAATAAAAAACCATTTATTAAGTCTTTCTTTTTAACACAAATAACGACCCTTTTAAACAAAAATTAATATTATTGTTGATAATTTTCCTCTTTATTGGTTATTTTTTACCACTAAAAAGGGGAATCTGTGTATTTTTAATGCTGATAAAGTGGTCCTTTATCAGAGCTTTTGTCACTCATAAATTATAGGATAGATGAAACAAAACATATAGACCTACAACATCCCTATAAAATGACCATAATATAAAACACAATCAAATTTCAATGTAAATATAAAAAATAAAAATATTTAATGGAAAATATTATATTTCACTTTAATTTCATTTATAATTTCCATAGAATATATTTTCTTTTGATGGTTTTGGGAGTAGTGGATGTTCAAGATTGGGTATGTCTAACTTGGCTATTTTTTATATTCATTGATTAATCTAGGATGTACATAATTGATAAAAAACATGAATGAGATAATTGAATCAATGATTTATTTATGAATGAACTATGGAACTAAATATCTAGATCATCACAAAATTATTTGTAATTAATTTAAACATTTTAAGAATTACATTGCTATGAATTAATTCTTTTTTGATAAATCAAAAAGCATAACTTCATTTTGTAGACATTGAATTATAGAAATGGATTATATTCTCTCTAGAAGTGATCTACACATGCTTCAGGAATATCTAAGCCTCTCCATATGAATCATTGTGTGCTAGCATGGTAGATTCTAATGCTAACATCAATCATATTTGATCATCTTGTGAATCTCTCTAATAAGTAGTTCTGTTTGATCTATCTATACATGAGACTAGTGGTTGTGGTGGATCACTCTATATTGTTGATATTACATTTATAGAGGGAACTCTTAGGGGCTTCATGATGATTCTCTCTTGATATAATTGTGAAAAAAATGAAAATGAAATAGTAATAAAATAATTTAATTGAGTATATATTCTAATAGGGTTAGAAAATTATAATTTCACATGCGGTCTATTATTATTTCTTTAATCCCCAAGGGACTCCATGTTTATAATTATAAGTATATAATTAATATTTCTTTATATGAATAGTGTTCGTGATTTAATTATATATTATTTATTCATATAATATTCAATATATTATTTCTCACTGGATGAGTAATCTCATTTAAAAATTCCTCCAAAATATTTTTCAAACAGTAAATAATGACTATTTATTTATTAGTTAAATTTCACTACATTACTATCCAATAAATTAATAAATAATATATAGAACAAAAAATGGACTTATTTAGGTTATATGATTTTCATTAATGTCCTGGGATGTCATTTCTCTTAAATAACAGAAGGTGAAAATCCATTATTATATTATTCATTAATGAAACCCTACTCATGACATGGACAGTGTATCATAGATAACCACGAATATATATAATCACAATTTTCATCAAATCATCAATTTACGTGACCAATTACATCCATTAATAATAATATTAATGTCTAAGGATCAATACACACATCCTTAGAATGGAACATCAAATGACACATATAAATGTGAATTTCATACTGGTAGGTGTCGGTATCATATTATCTTATACTAGATAATACCAAGGGATTACACCATATAATGGTTCCTCTTTGTACTATGAGTCTCCATCCATAATAGCCTATAAAATTTGTCGCCTTAAAATGATTTCATTTAAGTGTATAATATATATTTAAGAATTCTATTGTAACACTTCAGGGATCTCGTCATAGAGGGGTACTATTATGACCTTTCAGTACAATATCTAGACTTAGGACATTATCACATATTATGTTACATAGAATAATAATCATGATGTGAAAATAGGTTTATTATTATTCAAAACAATGAATAATGGTAATCATGTACATAGAATTGGGTCCTAAGGAACCAACTCCAATAAACTAACACTTGCATAGGAGCCAACTAATAAAAACCATTAGTCTTCTATCCATCACATTATAGTCATTTCTCCACTGAGATAATGATTTATTTATGTGGTTTTCTATTTTTCCTCCCTAGAAACTCTACTTACTACAACTTCACGCCTTTGAGAAAAATCCCTCATAAGGTGATACTTCCAGAGTATGTTCTTTTCCCATTTGTGTGATCTTAACTATTTTGCAAGATCCACCACTGTAGTATTATCCAAATTGTGATAGGTATTTTACTAATAGGTACCACATCAAGACCCTAGACATTGTTTTGTATCCAAATTGTTTCTTTTGTTTAATTAAATTTTTCTATATTCTTAGACTCCACTATAGAATCTACGATAATTGGATTCTTTGAACTATTCCTTCTCATAGCTCCTCCATTGAGACAAAAAACATATCCTACCAATGACTTAAGATCATTATGATCATTTCCAAAACAATAATTGGTTTAAACCTCGATGACTAGATCCTTGTCTCTATATAAAATAGAAACACATCCTCAGTTCTTTGAAAATAATTAAGGATGACCTTAATTGGAAACTGATGATATTAACATAGATCAACTTTATATCCCCATACCATGTTTAATTCCAAGGAAACATAAAGTATTTTACATAACATGGAATACATGATTGATCTTATAACTAAAGTTTATACGATATTACACATTATTTTTCCCTTCTATTGTGTTTGAGGAAACATTTTCATGGAACTATTTATACCATATAACATTAAAACCAATCCCCTTTTGGATTAATCCATTCTAAATCCCTTGAGTATCTAGTCAGTGTATGTCCCTTAACATAGTCCAATTAGCCTCTTTAATCTTTCTAGAATGATCTTAATCCCTAGAATGTTGGATGTTCAATATAATTCCTTCATTGTGAAACAATTTTTTAACAAGTCCTAAATAGACTGTAAGATTGGTTTGTTACTTCCCAAAGTATGAAATATTTTCTCTAAGGAACATATCCACTGCTTAGTTAAAAAAGGATTTATAGTCCCATTGAATGTTGGAGGATGTTGTATCATGAAGAGAACTGACATTGATCCTCTGCGTTATGGATTAGGATGCTCCATACGGGTAAGGTTATTATTCATAACTTGAGTTAGTAGTCCTAGTACAGTTATAAGCTATTTAGTATAAGTTCTGCTACCAACTCCACTATCATTATCTTTCATTGGAGGGAAATCCGTACATGGATTATGTGCATTGATACGATTTCCATTTCTTCCAAAAGGCACCATTTTAAAACAATGGCATACACTAGATTAGGTTATGGATCATAATTCAAAATTCCTAATTAGGAAAATACATAACATAAATTGAAAAATTTATGCATATATACTCCATAATCATTAATATAGTTCCTTTGAGGAAATATTTACACATAAAACCATTTATAATGGTTTGTAAATAAAAAATGAATTATCCTAATCATATCCCCTAGGAGTGTCAAACTAGGTGTGCAGTAAGGCCCATTGTCGTGTACTAGGTTACCACAAGTCATGTTCGGAACACCATATTAGAGTTTTCAACCCTTGGTAGATCTATACTAGAACTATGTCCACATGTATTATCTATACAATGATGTATTTTCTATGAATACCCACATATTTGTTATTTTAATATTTTATGATTCTCTTCGATACTTATCCTCAAATTAAATCATAGGGTTATGATCTGTAATCATAGTTTTCTAAATCTATTTCCATGATTGTTGTTAAACATCCTCTAATACCAACTTTAACGCCCTAACCCCAGTTACCCAGATCTGGTGCATTATTTTAATATTTTGGAATGATTAAAAGGAATCATGTCTCAAAGGACAGATCATTTTAGATGTGATGGAAAATATATTACATACATGAATGATACATTAAACTATCTAACATAGAACACAACATAAAAAATCTTTTGATAATTCCATTATTACCCTATATTAACCCTGAATATCAATCATACTACACATTTTTGTATCCTGGGAAAATAAAAAATAAATAAGGGGTGAACTCAGATGCCCAGTAAGGGTAAAACATTTAAGGGAAGAAATAAACTTTTATGTCAAGATGTATAATAAAAATAGAATCCTTTTAAAACACAAACATGATCATAATATGGAAAAAATAAATCAAACATTACCATGTAATCATGTACATGGATATTCTACTAGTCTAATATTCACATGTAATAACAAATTTCATAACTATTGAATGCATAATGTCGGACATAATAACAACTATTCCAAGGCCTTGTGCCAAGACTATTAAAAAATATTCTATCAAGGACTTGTGCCAAGAAACTAGTTTGTATCATGATATCAACAGATGAATCGAGGGGCTATAGTGGTCCCTGACCATCACTTACTAAGTCCAATGCATTCCTCATATGAAAAGGTTAAAACATAACATAAACATTCATATTAAAACCAGCATAATAAATTAATAATACTTTAATCGTAAACCATGAATGACATAAAAATAGAACATTCATTGATAAACTTATAAACAAACGTTCAATACGATATGGAGGGTTGTATCATAATAAATAAACAACAACCAAGAAAAATTTCCAACAAAGGATGTTGACATAGACGAAAATAATTTAAAAAATATATTAAAACTCTATGGGGAAAATATCACTTTTACTTTAAACTATTTAAAAGCCATGAAATTTTATAATAAAAAAATTCTACTAAATATATCCTTGTAAGATTGTAAGGACAACTTAAAAATGGTAAGGTGATATAACAACAAAAAATAGCCACTCGTTTCTTATAAGTTAAAAAACATTCTTTCCTTAATTTTTTGAAAAGGTCATAAATAACTTCCTTTGAAAAATGACTGAAACGTTCCTTTTAAAACATTTTATAAAAAGTAAAACATGGGTAAAAAATGACATTAAACACCCAGCCAATTATATTAAAACATTTTATGAAAACATTTTTAGAAACATGGACATGGATGATAAATATATACCAATTGATATTTACACATCAATAACCTCGAATAACAATGGGATTGTGAGATTAACCCTTACCGAAAGTATGATACTCTTCGTATGACTCCGAAACTCCTTTATAATGGTTTTAAACAAATTATTAACTTATATCATAATAATAATAATAATTATGATATCATATATTATTCTTTTATGACTTTATATTACCCATTTATTTAGAAATCAATGTTAGTGCAACATTTCGGGTAATATCGTTTTGTTTATCGTACATGATTTGAATTGTTATTCTTGATCATATTACTTAGATCATGATTTAAATACTTCAAGAATGTATAATATGATTTATATATCTTATATATAAATATATATAATATATTGATATATAAAATGGAATACACCATTCATGGAGAAGGTAGGACTACCGTATGAATAAATATTGTTTTTGTTTTCCGATCATATTGAATAGAAGTAAGTGAATGACATATATTTAAATACACACACACACACATATATATTTGTATCATTAAAGTATACTTTTTTATGTCATATATTTCATAATTATGAATAATATATTTTTTATAATCATTCATGGATGGTTAATGTAGATAATGAATCTCATCATGTTGTAGAGATGCTAGGCTGTATGTACGCCTGAGTGATGATATCGTTCAATTAATGATTAAATGGTATCGAATTGGATGGAAAATGAATTTTGTAAAATCAACGCCATGCTATATTTATTATTTAAATCTATTATATTCCACGTTATACTCATAGAAATAAAGTGTACATGAAAAACAATTTACACCATGACGTGGAGACGATAAACCATACATACACACACATGGTGGTATTGTTTTTCATAGGATGGGTAAAAAGAGGAATATGGATGTCCAATTATCATAAATAAATATCAACATATATTTTATTCTGGATTTATTATTTTAGTATTTTAACAACTTAGTAAGAGGAAGTAGAAGAAGAAATGAACATCGAAAGAAGAGATATAACTATTACCTCTTCTTCAGGTGCCTCCTTTTTATTTGCACAAAAGGAATCCATAAGTTATCTTTATGCCCAATGTGTTTCCTATATTATTAAGGTAGAAAAATTGGGAGGATATTTTGTCTGGGGTTGGCTGAGCGAAAGGGCTTTGGATATGTCAATTAAAGAGAAAGGGAGGTGCCATTTTATAAGGTATGTGAGGGTCAATTTAGGAAATTCTTGAAATATGAATTTATTATAAAATGATTTTCATTTTATATTAGAAAAAAATTATTTATTTGTATGCTAAGATGAGGATGGGTCTAAATCCTCTAAAAAATAGGTTTTAGTCATGTTTAGTTCATAAAATTATCCTTATCTATTTGGAATAACCCTTAGTTAAACAGTTTAACTCTTACCATATCTTCTTGTATTTTTATACTAAAGGCTAAATTTAGTTACTATAAAATGACATGGGTACCTCAAGTGGATAATAAATAATATTTTTATCATTATATAAGTCATTTGGAAAAATATTATATTTTTAGGATTTATATATCATTTAATAAAATAGTATTTGTTTTAAAAAGTCATTTATTTCAATTTTGACACTATTTAGTAATTGATTTTTCCTAAAGTCATAAAAACATCATTCCTTAGACAAAAAGACCTTAAATAATACCTCATATGTCAATTTTATCCATAAAAATCGTGGATAACATAGAAAAAATCAAATTATATTTATTATAATATTTATAATATCATATATTTTATTCTATCATTAATAATGAAAATACTACATCATTGTTGTTTCATAAATAAATTTAATTACTTAATGTTTAAAAATTAAAAATAAAATACCATGAAAAATAAAATCTTTTTATATTTCTAATTAATCTTTATAGTCAAATATATCAGTCATATAACCTTGCATTAAAATTGATTTAGTAAAACATATATGATTATGTAATAACTATCTTTACATTAAATTATTTATTATACCATTTCATTATCACACCCATGTGGTCCCAAAAATACAAAACATTTGGAGTAAGGATTCTCATGGTAGAATATATCTCATACAATAATATTAGGACATGTGTTAGGGTTGTTTTATATTATTATAATATTATTTTTTACTCTTATTTACCTGATTTACCCTTCAACAATAGTAAAGAAAAATAATTACTGAAGTTAATATTCATAATGTCAAAAAAATAAAAGGTACCTATTTACAAAATATAGACATTTTAATTCCAAATATTTAATCCATTTTTCCAAATTCAAAATACAGAAGTTTCAGAAATTATTTTAAAATTTATCCCTGTTAGCAAAACCAAAAAGCGGGTTTTTAAGAAGTAAAAACTATTAAAATATTCACATGTGTTTATGTTTAATATACATGTGAAATTACATAAAATGACCTAAATTATATTAAATGATAAAAATATAATCTAATTATATCATAAAACAACTCAAATTTATAAAATTACTCTATAAATCATTTCTATTAAAAAAATTATTTTCAATTAAAATTTAGTATTTTCACTATTCATCATAATATGAAATTTATCAGAAATGTACCAAAAATTAATCCAAATGAATATTTTAATTGATTATTATAAATAAGAATTTTATTTCATCAAATTTAATATATAAAAGTTTTAAATATTTTATTTAAAAATGGTACACAATTAAAAGACGGAAAACCTATATTTTTTGAAAAATAATAATTTTATCTAAGAAATTGAAATTGTCCTTATATTATGTCTAATAGACACAAAATATATATGTTAAAATTTTATGGGATATATATTAGTCAAATTTTTTTAATACTATTCATAAACTATTTTTATACGGCTGGTTTGATAGGTCGTGGTGTGCTTGAACTTGGTGTTCTGTACATCGCACACTTTTGAATTATTTAAAAAGGAAGTGTATCGTGGAGGCATGAGGTGTTACAATAAAATCAAACATTCTATGAACTAGAGTCTTTAATAAATATATAAATATATCGATGCAACATGATAATATTTTTGACATCACCTAAAGTGACAAACCCTTTTAGTTGTGTCATACAGACATCTTCATAGAGATTGAAATTATGTAATTTTTTTTGACATCCATCTATCAAATTTCATAGTCATGGTATACATCTATAGAAAATATAGTTATGATGGATTTAAACATGGAAACTAAGGACATGGGTTTTCCCATAATTAATTCCTTTATTATTTTAAAACACTTTTTCCACTATCCTTGATTTATAGGTACATAATTATACATCCATGCCAATTTTCCACTTGAATTCCCATTTTCACTGAACATGATTTACATCAACTGGAGGACTGAACAGAACCCAAACACAGTTTAGATACATGGAATCGATTAATGAACTCATTTATTCTTTCCATCCTAATGATTCTAATAACCTTAATGGACCTTTATAATAGAGATGGTTATTACTATCAATAAACAATAATTCATCATCTTTGGAGACTATAAAACAATATTTCCCTGGCTCTCTTACCTCTCTAGTGCTCTTATGCTTTACCTATCTTTTGGAAATTACTTCTTTCTTGGGGAAATTTGGAATCTTTTTACATAACAAATCATCCGTACCTTGAGCATCAAATTCATCAATGTCAATCATTCTCTCAATATCCTTCTTGAGGATGTGCTCTATTCTAGTGATATTACTAACCTGGTGGAATTCACTTTCAATCATGAGGGGTTGTATAGGTAGTATCCCTTTGTTTCCATAAGATTCCCTCAAAAGATAAACTTTCCCCCCCTGAGTGACTCATTATTTTTTAAGATGTCCTTTACGAATGCATCACAATCATATACAGATCTATTTGACAAAATGGGATTCTGTCCCCTCTGTAAGTCAAACTGAATTCAATTTACCACATTATGTACTACTCAATTTAGGTAATACTCCATAGTTTCTAATGTATATCCCCAATAGGGTAATAGAATATCTGAATGACTCATCATTGATCATATTGTTTCCATTTATATATAGTTCCTCAATTCAATAAAACTATTCTACAGTGGCATGTTAGGTTAAGTGGGATGATAAATTATCCGAAACCCCCATAAAAATTCCATAAACACTTGGTTAAGATATTAATTTCCTCTATATAATCAATGTTTTATTGTCATATTTTTGAGTTTATTCTATACTTCATTCATAAATTCACTAAATATTTTGAAGGAATCATACTTATACATCATATATTATTCATATCCATATCTACTCAGGTCATTAGTAATAGTTATAAAGTAAGAATACCCACCACTAGCTTCTATAGGAAATGGTCCACACACATCAGTTTGTACCCATTTTAGAAGAACTATAACCCTTTCACCATGCCCAATGAATGGTGATTTGGTCAATTTTCTTTTAATAAATAATTACATATTTCATATAGTTTTACCTCAAAATATTCTAAACAACCCTCTTTAAAGATCATTTTCAAATTCTTTTTTTTACATGACCAAGATGGTGACCCCATAGTGGCATGTCATACGTGCCATGTGAACATGGTTTATAATCAATATTCAATATATGGATTCCATAATATAATACATAAATACCATTATTTAAAAGTTTCATATCATAACATATGTTGTCTTTGAAAAAATAATCTTTTATTTATAAACATTAAAAAACCATCTTCATCTAGTTAGGATATAGAAATTTTATTTTTGGTAATAGTTGGTACATAATAAAAATCACATAAAACAAATATTGCCTTTTTTTCACTATAAGGATCGTGGTTTGTCATGCCCCATGTCTTTTTTCACTTGTTTTATTAGAGTAATATGTTTGGAAAGACTCTTCTCACCATTTATCAAGATATAATTAACAATAAAACTAGATAGGCACTTGGGTAGAGAGGAATGTATGATATATATGCTCAACTTATCTAGGAATTTAATCTCCAAGATTTATTTCCATTCAATATATTTAACATTTAACACACCTTTATTTCATTGTAAATTTCATTTTTAAAGAATTTCCATAGCATACATTCCTTGCAACACTGACTTCGATCTCACCATGATAAATCCAACTAGTTGTTTAAAAAGTGAGTATGAATAGTATTAACCACATTATAAAATTTATAAATTTTATTTTTCAAAAGATACATCATTTTTTAATTTAGAATATCAAAATTATCTTAAGGATAATTTTTGGTGTTTTTTGAAAAAGATTCAATTTTTTTTGTGGAATAGTGAAAAAAATTCTGCATTGTTATTAAAAACCGACATTTTCATTTAAATAATTATTTTACTATATATTTATTTTAATTAAAAATATATAATAGTAGATATATTCATCTAAACAATTATTTGGAGTCATTTTTATAATATAATTAGTTATAAAAATTTGTTGAACTTTTCAACGTCTATTTTACCCACCTTCTCGCCACATCTACGGGATTAGTGTTAAAATTAATTATCTCATTTATGTGAATTGAATTTAGAAAAATTTAAATACATGGTTGTAATTATTTTTATGTTTTTGTTCTAATTGGAATAAATTAATTATGTTTGAATTGTATATTTAGTATTTCATACCATGGTTAAGGGTAAATCGGTTAATTAAGGGTAAAGATAAGATTATAAGCATCATAAAATAACACTAACATTTATCATAATCTTATTTTATGAGTTTTATTCTGAAACAAAAAATCCATGGGTTGATATTTGGAAAAATTAGAGCCACATGGATTACTTTAATATATTTAAAATATTATATTTAATAAAAATATAATTTTTTATACATTTATTTTTAACATGTAAAAAAAACTAACATGAGGTTATATAAGTGATATGGTCGACTATAACTAGTCATTGAAAATAATAAAGATCTATATACATCATTTTAATTTATTTATAATTTTAGGAAATATGTATGTATATCAAATTGTGACACAAATAGTATGTAGTAATTGATTTATTAAAGGAAAATTCAAATAAATGATATTATTAATATTAAAATTCATATATTTTGAAATAATTTATTTCATACTTGATTTTTTTGGTTGAATATGAAATATTAGTGATGATTTAATGTTTCTCTAATGTAATCATATTTTTATGATTTAAAAAAAAGTCAACTAATGAATTTTGTCAAAATTGACATAAATGAGATTTTAAAATAAATAATATTTTCTTAAATGATAAAAAATTCATAAAACTATATATTTCGTCCATATAACTAGGAAAATTTACATTATGCCATAAATTATCCAATTGGGCTTCGTTTAAAATTTTATAGTAATTATATTATCCCTATAGTGTAAAAAATACAAGTCGTCACGGTAAGAGATAAATTATTTTACTAAGGGTTTAAGAAAAATTATATGGTTAATTTTGTGACCCAAACATGTCTAAAATTCGTATATTGAGAATATTTATCCCCAAATACATCTAATAATTGAAAAAAATTCACTTTTAATCTATTTGAAATTGAAAATTAATTTATATTAAGTTAATATTTCGGGAGTTTCCTAAAGTTCCCCTCCACTCTCTTATAAAAGGGAACCTCTCATTCAATTTAATTAACACCCTAGAGTAATTTGTCCTAGAAAAACCCAACCATATGGTCCTAAAAACCTCCCTAAATTATTCCGAGAGGTTATACATTGTGAAAAATTCCAGTCTAAGAATCATTTTTGTACAAATCAATATGAGATATTTGAAGAAAATGTATTTCCATGAATCAAACGAATAAATTATTCTTATTTATTTTTGGATAATACCCCTTTTATGGGATGAGGGTGAAACCGTACATGACCTGTATTCCCAAGGAACAAGTCTAAAACATGACTCAAAGGCCATGAGGAACAAGGAAACACATGACCTTAAAGGCCAAAAACCTAACACACTTGAAACTGCCCCTCCCCAGTATCTGCATCTTAAATACCTAGCTCCCCACCATCACATAGATGATCATATAGAATTTCCCCATGCAGATAAATGTGGTGTTTGGTCCCAATGTAAATTTTCATTCCCTATCATTCTTCCAATCCGGTTATCTCTGCTCTAGTGTTTGCTATTTTTTCTCTGAATCCTCATCTGGGCTAACTCCTATGTGTTAAGCAAGGGTTGCTTCTTAGTATTTTCTATGGATTAAAATCCATATCGCCCAATTTCCATTGGTGGCCTAAAGACTCAAACATCCTAAAGTCCATTTGGACGGATTGGATTTGTGGCTCGAAGGCCCTAAGAAACGTAGGCCCAAACCAATGGCCTAAAGGATCGAATTGGATGAATAGTGTCGACAAGTACAATACCAAACAATAAATGTTACCATACTACTATAATATTTCTATAGTTCCCATAAAATTCAACCCCACATAGATTTTATCCTCGGTCTCTTGGATGCCAAGCAGACGCCTCTACCACATTGTTTTCTCCAAATTAAATTTTTTAATTTCAAAAACAATTTTAAGGAAATAGTGAGAAACCAACAAGATTCATAATACAGAAAATCAAACCCCATAAGAAAAGGTTCAGCCTTTCCATAAAAATCTAATGCGGTTAGAATTCTGCACCTTAAGAAGACGCCATTAAATAGAGGTAACTTCCATTGTCGGATTGTCCTTTATGAGATCCTCGAAACGTAGGGCCATCTTGTCCCAAGCCTCCACATGCTCCTCCAAGATTGTTTTCTTATCGTTGAAGCCAAGAATTAGAATTCTATTCTGTTTATCAATCCAGGAATACTGTTCATCGTTCAAATTAACACGCAGCGGTCTTTCAAACATACGGTGAGCATCTTTCTCTGAAATCTTGATAAAAAAGGACTCTTCTAAAATTTCTTTGTTAGAGTTCATCAAGAGTTCATGGGATGATCCATCCACCTCATTGTTGTCTACCACTGGCAGAGGGCCATCTGGAACCCCTGATCGTGATTCAAGTGCCTCATTATCCACTGACTCCACATGCTTTAAAGATCTTTTTCACTTAGTCATTGAGTGATCATCGACATCAGTCATATTTTGGGGGGGGGGTTTACCGTTTTTAGAAGATCTGGTAACAGGAGGGCTAGGTAGATTAGAGTAGTCCTTTTTTCTCCGTGGTCTCTGAGAATGCATTATAAAACCATCTGAATCCATGAGAGTGTTCTTACCTTTCTTTGCAGAAGATCTTAGATAATCATCTGTGAGTTCCACTTCCTTGGGCTCAATAGATAAAGATTCTGAAGCAGAATCATATACCACTCCATTTTAATCCGACCTCAAACACTGGTACTATCCCTGATTAACTTCCACTTTATCCCCTTCTACGGAAGTATGAAAATCACTTTCTCCCAACACCACGAAACAATTTTTAGATCCGTTACCAATGGCATATACTTTTCCTATACCACCAGAATAATGAGGTATTCTGGCCTCCCCAGGGTTCTGTTCATCCCTTATACAACATTCCCTGCCCACTGTCCCCAACCTAACCCCCTGATCCACAATAGCCTCCTCATGAGGAAGACTACCAACAGATTTCACAACATCAGAAAAAGTTGTATGGGTCCTTGAACAACATTTTGGAGCCGAATCTTCCCCCCTGTTCATCACCCGAGGTGATACCCAAATCCCTTCATAGTATATCAAACACTTCCACAAATCTCGGCTCAGGAATATTTCGATTCACCTCTTTCAGAAGGGTTGTCGAAGTGCCATCATCACCAGATCCCACCTGGTCCATTATGGTTGCATTTCAATCAGAGGTAGTATTAACATCTAGTGGAACAAGAGCTCTCCGAGAATAAACAGAGGAGCCTCGCCAGCATCTTCTAGCATCATGACCCAAGCGGCTACAACCCACACAGAAGGTAACCCACGACTCATAGCATACCTTTTGATGCCAATGAAGTTCGCCTTCAACCTCAATGTTGATGAATTCCAGAGGTTCCTATGAAACATCTTCTTACACACATATTCTAGGAGAAACAGGATGGCAAACGGCTCAGTTTCGAGAATTCAATTATATATAACGACTTAACTTGTTTCCAATCAACCGAAGGATTGTCGGATTCTGATAGGGTAACGGAATCCCTGGAAGGGATAACCAGATCGCCGTGACCGGGGAATCACGTCTCCGGTGGAACTCAAAAGACCACCGAAATAGTGAAAACATAAAACCTTCTATATTTCACGGAGCATTAGACCAGGCGTATTTCAAGTCATCTTCATTCGAAAAACAAATCTGAAAATTCGTCGAGTCTAAAAGACCAAAAACTGCCCTATCTTGCAACTTCATGGATGAAAAGACATACCTGTCGAAGTCATCGACAAAGGGACGTTGCTTCCCAAAGCGAGAAACTAGAGTAAGATCTAGTAGCGCTGAGGCTCTTGTGATCTCTTGCGGAGAGATAGGAATAGAAGGAACACCATTCGCATGATTTTGAACTTTAGACCTAACATCCTGTAAGGGGAATCTAGTGAGAAGTGATGGATCTGTGAAATGGGAAAAGGGCGGGTCACGGGAGAGGGAAGAGAGCGGATCCTTCCTCCCCCTCCCCAGCTGAGGCGGGCCGAGGAGGGGCTGCGACGGCGTGGCCATAACCTATGCCATCGAGGGAGAGGGGAGCGGTGAGAGGCAAGACGCCGATTTCTCAAATCTGAATATATTCTCTAAGCCTCTACCACTTTGGTATAGACCCATTGGCTCAAAAAAGAGGTAATTGTTTTACCAATTCAATTCAATTTCTTTTCTTCTTCTACTTCCACTTCATATTTTTTTTCCATAGTATATTAATAACCATAGTGTAATATATATTTTTAAATGTTATTATGACTATGGTACAACCATATTACTCTTTTTCCGCATTCTAAAAATAACAATATCACCATGTGTCCGTACGTACGACTTACCATCTTCACATCGTGGTGTAACTTGTTTTTCATCACTAATAAATTTTGATGGGTATAATGATCAATATAATAGATATAAATAATTAATATCACATTATGATGATTCTTTATAATTAATATACCATCCAATTGTATAATATATTACCATTAAGTCAATAATATGGTCACTCATGTGTATGTATGGCCTACTATCTCCATGACACGATGAGATTCATTATCCACGTTAACCATTCAAAAATGATTATAAAATTACAAATAATGAATAAGTATGAAATATATAAAATAATAAATCTAATTTAATAATATATATATATATATGTGTGTGTGTATTTAATTTACTTTTTTCGACTAAATACGATAAGAAAACGAAAACAATGTTTGTACGTACATACGACCTACCAACACCATGAACTGTGTATTCCATTTCATATATCTATATTTTTTTTATATTTATATTCCGAATATATATGAAATATAAATAAAGTATTTTATTATGTATGTAATTAAATCCTGATCTAAATAACAAGACAAATAATAAGAAGTAAAAATAGGTACAATAAATAAAGCGATTATTACTTGAAACATTGCTTTAACATATAATTTATAAATGAATGAGTAATATACGCTCATAAATAAATCATATATTCTATAATAAATATTATTATGATTCTTTTAATAGTTAATAAAATGTTTAAAACTACTACAAAAGAGTTTCAAACACGTATGGAAGGAATTGGACACAATGTAGGGGTTAATTTCACAATCTCATTATTATCTGAGATTGTTTATTTGTATCTGTTGGGAGACATTTTTCATCAATGTCAATGTTTCTTAAAATTAAATTTCAAAATATTATTACAATTCGTTGAAAATTATTTAGATTCATTTTTACCCATGATTTAATTTTTATAAAACATTTTGAAATGAATCATTCCGTCATTTTCCAAATGACGTATGTTATGACATTTTCGAGAAAATAAGGAAGGAATTCTGTTTAACTTATATGGAATGATCAATGATTCCTTTAAAATATTAGAATATTATTTTCACTAAAAAAATTATTTTAAAATTGTACACCCCTTTTAGAAATAATTACAATAGAAAAAGGTATTTCTACCAACCTGTTTTCAATGATTTTTGTTATATTTTTTTTCTTTGTTAATATCATTTTTTGGGATTAATTTTTAATTTAGGATGATTAAGTATGATAAAATATATGATATTATAGTTATGTTTTTGTGGTATTTTTGACTATGGATGTGCTATTTCAATACAATTCATTATTTATGGTTAATGTATTAACATTTCATAGGCTAGTTTCAAAAAAAAAGTTTATATTAGTTCTGTTTCACCCTTTTCATATGAGGAATCCATCATACATGATAAGTGAGGGGTTGGGGACAGGTTAATAAAATCCCCTCGAAGCATCATTAGGCCTCATGAGATATATCAGTTATGGACATGGCCAAGGCCTTGCTAATTTATTTTTAGTTATGGATTTGGATGAGGCCTACACCATTTATTTTCATATGTCATGGTCGAGGCCTCGATTGAATGTTTTAGATCTCTATAAATTTGAATTCCATCATTATGAGAGTATTCATTGATTTTACAATTGATTATTCAACTATTATAATATCCAGGTGAATTTTTATACGGAAATATTAGATTTATTTTTTCCATTTTATTGTTATGACTTGTTTAAATGACATTTGTTTCGGTTTTATACCTTTCTATAAATGTTTATTAGTATTTATGAAAGCTTATGTTGTATATTTTACCCTTATTGAGCATATGAGAACAACTATTTATTATGTTTGAATTTCCCAGGATGCTAAGATATATATTATGGTTGATATGCAGTGTTAAGCTAATAGGATAATGGAGTTCTCAAAGAATTATCTATGTTGTATTTTATGTTTTGAATTGTAATGTAGAGTTTATGTTTGTAATATATTTTCCAAGACTACTAAACTGACCAACCCTTTAGTATTACATTCCCTATAATCATGCCAATGTATTAAATAAATTAATTGAATCCATCCTTATGGGGTCCGGAAATATATTTTTATAAGAAAAAAGTACTTCCTAGACATTTGGTATGATAGAAATTATGTTAGTATACATATAAATACATCCCTATATATATTTTTCCAGTGGATTTGGTTCAGGAACAGATGTACATAGAAATAATAACTCCAAAAAGGTTTTATGGGATTGAATCAGGGTACATTAGTATATGACAATGGGTCTTGCTGTACACCTAGATTGAAACTCCAACAAGATATGTTTAGGATAATTCAAATTTAATTTTCAAAACATTATGAAGGATTTCAAATAAAAGATATCCCCAAAGAAACCATGTTTTTTATTATGATATTTAAATTGTTGAAAATTTTCAATTTATGTTATGTGTTTTACTAGTTTGAAATTATACATTATGATACATAATCTAATACATATTGTTTTTTAGAAATGGAACCTAGTAGAAGAAATGGAAACCGTATCAATGATCATAATCTATGTAGGTATTTCCATCATATGCAAGACAATTATGTTGGAACTGGGGATAAATCTAGTGACGAGCATCTTATTAATATGCTGGTACATCTGACTCAGGTTATAAACAATAAACTTACCCATAATTAGTATCCAAATCCACAACACTGAGGATCAATGTTAACAAAATTAATGAGAAAATATCCCCCAACATTCAATTAATTTATAAATACATTTGTAATTGTGAAATGGAAAAGTTCCATAGAAAATATATTTCTCTCTTTGGGGTGTAAAAAAATGGATATGTTTGTCAAGGAATTTTATCGTCTCTCCGGATATATGGATAAATAGTGATAATTAATTCAAAAAAATAGGAGGGTAAAGAAGAATAAAATATGGAATAGAGAAAATTTAAAGAAATTTTTTTTATAAAAATACTTTCCTCTTGAATAGTGAGTAGACATGGAGAAAAATTTCTGAGTCTAAGGAAAAAAGAGGATGAAAATGTTGCTAAATATATATGCAAATTCAAAAGATTATCAAGGAATGATAATAAATATATGTATCCTAAATATCAATATTTATTGATTATTTGATGGGTTAAAACCATTCCTCTTAAGGTCACTAATCTCCCAAACATTCTCATCATATGAAGATATAGAGTCATCTATTATCAAGAGGGAGAAATAATTTCATATGTAATATGACATGAAGGGAAAACAAGAGAATAATAGAATGTTGGATCAAGGGACACATAATGGGATGAAGAGAATGAAATATTTTCCCACAAGTGAAAATTATAGAAGGAGACACCCTTGTGCCTGCTTAAAAGGATAAGAAGTTTTCTTCAAGTGTGGTGAGAAAGGCCTTCATGATCATGATTTTAAGGGAAATAAAGAAGTTGTAAATGTGAAATTATATAAAAATAAATAGATGATAAACTATGAATAAGATTATCCAAAGCATCAATGAAATATTTCAAAAAAGAATCAAAAGGATCATGGTCATGCTTATATTGTTACTACAATAAATGTTGGATAATAACTGTGTTTCTATTTTTATATTCATTAATTATGTTATTATATTATATTTATAATAATAATGAGATATACAAGGATTGTACTCTGGCACTTTTTATTTAAGTATTTCTAGGAGTGAAAATTATCATTAAGGTTTTTATGGTGATCTAATATTTGGTATGTGTCAGTAAGAGATACATTATGTTGATGGGGGAATCTGATGATATGATTGAATTTGAAAATTTAGAGACTTTTTAGACTATTAATTTGTATAGAATTATTTTTGAAAATTCTTATGGTCATAATGGAATAAGTTGGACATTGGATATAATTTTTTTGATTAATGTATGATTTGTTAGATACCTTGGCCTAACCATTTTAGTTTCAATAAACATTTATAGGTACAAGTAAATTCTTTTAGGACTTATTATTTATCAAAAGTTCTTATTCTGTGGAAAAAATCATCTTGAACATTCATTTCCAGGTGTAAGGGATGAAGTGAATATAGATAGAAGCACAACCAAATGATGAGATTATCCTTATGACATATAATGAAATCCTTTAATATATTATCAAAATAGTAAAGTAATTATTCAACAATAGGTAAAGGATATTTAAATAAAAAAATTATCCTAGGAATTTTTTCGATTAATCAAATGGTCCCTTAAAATATCATATATTTATGGCTTTCAGACCCTTAATTTCCCATTAATTTTTAATTTGTATATTATTGATGAACTCAATAACTCACTAAAAATATTTACATTTTTCATCCATGTATGTATCTCTACTTTTCAAAAATTTTATCCTCTTAGATGTCCTAATTTGGTTGTTACCTTCACATATCCCTTTCCCTCTTATTAAGAGTATATTTTATGAACCCTATTTTTAATGTGGGTTTTCCACAATAGTATTTTCTAGTATAAACATTTTATTTTCAAAGTGAAATTTAAAACAGTGAGGATGACATTTATTGAATAATAGGAGAATGTAAAACCCAAATATTTTATGGTATTTTATCTTTTTAATGATATTCAAAAGCTTACGTTGCACGCAACATCGAGTCTGAGCGCACCATGATCTATCAATCTGTCCATTTAAAAAACTATTATGAATTTTGTTAACCACATCAGGAAATTTATAAATTTTATTTTTGAAAATATACTACATTTTTTAACTCATAATACTAAAATTATATTAGGGTGAATTTTTTATATTTTAGGAAATTTTTTAGTTTTTTTAAAATAGTCATAAAATACTATAATTTTTATAAATATTGAATTTTTATTTTAAATAATTATTTTATTATAAATTTATTATAAAGTAAAAATATATAAATAATATATATATTTTTCCAATTTTGGTCATTGGAATAATTTTTATAATATAATCAGGTATAGAAATTTATTTAACTTTTGAAAGTCTCTTCTACCCACCTTCTAGCCACATCTGTGGGATTAATGTTAAACTTAATTTTTTTGTTTCCATGAATTTAATTTTAAAATGAACACAAAAATGGTTGTAATTAGTAGAAATTTTTTTTTCTAATATAAAAAACATTCTTTTTTGAATATTAACTTTAGTATTTTTTACCACATTTAAGGGTAAATCAAATAATTATGGGTAAAAATAATTTTATATGAATTATAAAATTACCCTAAAAGTTGACCTAATAATATTTCATGAGTGTTTTTCTACCAAAATAATTCTTGCATCTATTTTGGGACCACGTGGATCCATATGGATGACTTTAAAATATTTATAATATTATATTTAATGAAAATAAAATTCGTTATACTTTTATTTTTATGAAGTAAAATATTTTTAATATGAGATTATATAATTGATATAGTCATAAATAAATATTAATTATAAATATAAAATTATTATATTTATCAAGGTAATTTATTTATTACTTTAGAAAAAATATTATAAAATTAAATGGTGATACTCTAATGTTGCAGTATTTGATTTATTAAAGGAAAAAGAAAATAAATGATATTAATAAAATTAAAATAAAGAGCATTTGAAATATTTTTTGTCAGACAAAATTTCATTGGATGACTCTAAAATGTTTGGGTTTATTTATGTTATTTTTTTGAATGAATCAAGTAGTAATTAATTTTAAAAAATTCTACTAATAAATAGTGTCAAAATTGACATAATTGAGATTTTAAAAATAAATAATATTTTGATAAATGGTAAAAAAATTCATAAAAGTCAGTATTTCTGCCAAATAACTAAAATAATGTTAAATATTTCATATATTATTCAATTGTGGTTTGTTTCTAATTTTATTGTAAATATATGACAATATATTGTGAAAAAGATATATTGTCAGGATAAGAGTCAAATTGTTTAACTAAAGGTTGAGGAGAAATGATCAATTAACTTTTGTGACCCAAAAAGGTCTAAAATTCACATGATGAGTGGATAGATACCCATACACATATAATATTTTAAATAAATCACTTTTTTTCAATTTCAAATTGAAAAACAATTTTTATTAAATAAATAGTTTTGGAGTTTCCTAAAGTTCCCATCCCCTCTCTTATAAAATGCAACATCTCCCTCTCTTTTAGTTACACCTATAAATCACATTGGATTATTAAACCACAATATATTTCTCCTTAAAATGTAAATCACTTCATCCTAGAGGCCATACATTGGGTGGAACTTCATCTGAAGTCCTTTAGAAAAAATAAAAAAAGATACTTTAAGAAGACATGATTGTTTTAAAAATTCAAATCAATTTCTTTTCTTCTTCAACTTCCACTTCAGTTTTCGATTCAATAATAAAGTCACAAATCTAGTATCATAATTATACTGACATTTTATTAAGAATATGGTACAACTGTATTCCTCCTTTTATCCACTAAAAATAGTAATATCACAATACATGTGTACGTATGGCTTACCATCTCCATGTTGTGGTTAATTTTTTTTCTCCAATACTATATTTTTAGGGGTATAATAATGAATATAATTTATATAAATGAATAATATTACTTGATAATTATTATTTAAATTAATATACTATCAAATTATATACCATTAACTATTAATGGAATGATATTGTCACTAGTGTGTACGTACGACCAATAATCTCCCCGACGCGATGCGATTTATTCTCGGTGATAACAATTCATATCAATGTCAATTAATTTATTCTATTCAATATGATAAGAAAACAAAAACAATGCTCATGCGTACATATGGCCTAACATGTCTATGAATAGTGTATTCCATTTTATATATCTATCTATTATATATATTTATATGATGAATATATATGATATATAAATCATGTTTTGCATTTTAGAATTAATTAAATCACGATTTATGTAACAAGTTCAAGAATAACAACCCAAAAAACAAAATATAAACAAAGAAATTATTACTCAAAACATTTCATCGACATAGATTTTTTAAATAAACAAAAAATATAAATTCATAATAAATAATATATGATATCATAAATATTATTTTTATTTTGTACAAGTTATTAATATGCTTAAAACCACTATACATGAGTTTTGGAAATGTATGGAATGAATCAGACCCATGGTAAGGGTTAATTTTGAAATCTCATTATTATCTGAGATTGATTATATGTAATTATTTACAGGGAATCATTTATAATCCATGTCTATGATTCTTAAAAATGTATTTAAAAAAATTATTTGTATTCCTCAAAAAGTTTTTAAAATCATTTTTACCCATGTTTGAATTTTGAATTTTTTTGAAAGGAATCATTTTGTAGTTTTCCACTCAAGATAAATTATTAAAGTTTTTGAAAAAATAAGGAAGGAATGTTGTTTTTAACATATACGGAGTGATAAAATATTCATTTACATGCATAGAAGATTCCTTTCACTAAAAATGTTTTCTTTTTAAACTACAGACACATTTTTGAAATAATTACAATATATGAAGTGATATTTCTCTCAAGATGTTTGTGATGATTTTTATTAGATCATTTTCATCTATGTCAACATCCATTGTTGAATTTTATGTTTAATTGATTGTGATTACTTATGATACAATCTACAATATTTTATTGAAGGTTTTATGGTATGGTTGACTATGGTTGTACTATATTGATACAATTAATTTTTTATGGTTAATGTATTATCATTTTGTATGATAGTTTTAATATGAATATATATTCTTTATGTTTCACCATTTTCATATAAGGAATCCACTGTAATTAGAATGTGAAAGATTGGGGACTTCTTAATGAATTCCATATGGGTTGGGGACCTGTTAATGAAAGCCTCTCAATGAATCGGTAGGTCTAGTGAGAGAAATTAGATATGGATTGACCAGAGGCCTTTCCCATTGATTTTTAGGTAAGGATTTGGCAGAGGCCTTAACAATTTATTATCAGATAATGCCTCAATAGTATGTTTTAGATGTCCTACATTATGAATTCCCCCATTATGAGAATAGTTATTGAATTTAAAAATGATTATTAGACTAGTAAAATATCCATGTGAATGTTTATATAGAATTATTTGAATTATTTTTTCCATATTATGCTCAATATTTTTTAAAAAGTCTTGTCTTTCAGTTTTATACCATTTCTTCAATGTTTATGCATATTTATGAAATATTATGAGGTATTACTAACCCTTATTGAGCATATGATCTCACCCATTTCTTATGTTTTACTTTACTAGGATAACCAGATGTGTATTATTATTGATATTTATGGTTACACAAGGATAATAATGGAATTATAAAGGGATTATATATGTTATATTATATGTTTTGAATTGGAATTTAAATTTCATGTATGTATTTTATTTTAAAATACTGCTATACTAATTTGTCCTTTGAGATTTTATTCCTTATAATCATGCCACTATATTAAAATAATGCACCGGATCTGGGATTTGGGGGTGGGCGTGTTACATAATAAGCTTGGTTACATGAGGCTTGGCTGGCTCTAAATCTCTAAGCATAGTTATAAATAGAACATTGAATATCTTGTATATCTCGTGTCTCACCATCTCTTAATAGATATTATGAAGGTGAGACATGATTCTTTAATTATGATATATGCATCGATGATTTCATGTTTAATTAATATATCTTTTTTCATGAATGATAGCATGAAACATTGGAAATATCCAGTATCATCTAAACATTTCTCAAATAGAGACAACTCTTCCTCATAACCCTCTCTGGAATGAACATTTGGTATAGGTTTTTCAATCACATACAATTTCCTTACATGGTATAGGATAGTGAAAAGAACATTTTCTATTAGAGTATATTAATGCATGTGAGAATGTTATCCTTCTCGTGTATATATCATAGTAAAAAAAAATTAATTCATACTTATTTATATTTATAAAAATAAGAAGGAAAGAATATTATTACATTATCTGATAAAATTAGATAATAAAGGAATATTATATTTATTAATCTCCCAATATTTTAATGAAACCCAACATCCCCATCTATTGGATTGAAAATAACTTTTTGATTGGACATTCTGGTTTCAGGGATCCACATTCCCCATCTTGTCCCCTAGACTTGGGTTGATCAAATAATTTGACAGGTTTTAACTGGGAATCAGACATTCCAAATGCATTAACTCACATTTCATTGATTTCTTAAGTGATCTCCCCAATCCTTAAATCCTTAAAAAGGATTTCCATAACTTGTTCCACATAGTTACCACATTTCATGATTTGGTTGTCAACTATTGATGTGGACTATGTTAATTCTACCTAAAACATCAAGTTAGAATTCCTCAATAATTAAATTCACGCCAACATTTTCTGATCAACGAAATCAAACTATGGTACAATTTTAAGTTAGGTATTGGTATACTATACCAAATTAATATATATATATATATGTACAATTGAACAATTTTATATTTTTTTCATAAATTTTCCATTATTTTGTTTATTATATTCTTGTTAATATTATTTTGATATAGTAAAGTGACTTACTATGTCTTATATAATATATATTTGAAATTCATTTTATTTTAGTTATATCTTGTATGATTATTTATCCATTAATTCATGAGATTGTAATAAAAAATCCTTAACAAAATAACCATGAAACTATAAAGAAAATCATCATAATTTTGTATGATATTTGTCTTTTACTAATGGTTAGACTATATAGATGAAGATAGTATAGTTGTAAAACAAGGGGAAAACATCCCCGACCATTTTATTGTCCACGATCCATCATTGAACCTATATATATCATTTGGATTCGTTCTTCCTTTGATTCAAACATAATGTGACTACCATCCCTTAGTAATGGAATCAATTATATAATATTTTACTGACACACATGTGAGTGGAACCAATGGATTTGTTTAGGATGTTACATAAAATGAAACTATGGGAAAAGAGTCCCTTAGATAATGAGAAGAGGGATGAAGCACAAGCCATCAATTTAATTTAATAATAATTTAAAAGAAACCAACCACACACAGTGTTTTGGTTAAGATCATGATCATCCACTAACATGCAATAAATTACACATTTCATAAAAACTGATTTCAATTCTAATTGTTCTTATTTATGATAAATCATGATCAAATCAATTAATTATCATATTTAATTAATAAATTCAGTAATTTTAATTCTCCTCAAACATTTTTTTTAGATTCCCATTCATCATAATTTTAAAAAAATTAAATAAATTCTGTTAAAATTAACTCTGTACAAAATATTTACCTTGAAGGCAATAAGAAAAGTACTCGTTCAAACTATCATTAATATATTTGTATAAATCTTACTCTTATGGAATATGACATACCCAAATTATCATGTAATTTCATGGGGTATAAATAGTAAAATAAATGGTAGATGGTACACATGTTATTGACATGGCATTTTATGTTTCAATGCATGTGGAGTAATGACTGTATTATGACTTATACAAAATATGTTATTTTGAACATTATGAAAAAATTAATTAATCATTTAATATATATATATATACAACTAAATATTCAAATGAAATATAAATTTTTAAATAAATGGCTCCAAGAACTCATGTGGATAAGGTTTAAGAAGTATAATAAATTAATTTTAATTCTATGTAATTTATAAATATATATGGAATTTAATATACAACAACATGACTTGTATATTTATCATTGATTATTCATGACACATTCCTTGGGAATCGGCATGTGAACCTTCCATGAATATTAATTGAGTAAAAAAGTTTATACATGGGTTACATGTCATGGGATCTTTGAGTCAAATAGTCACAAATCATATAGGTTGTGTAAGATCATACATGGCTTCTCATTAACCAAAGGAGTACACATCATGTATGGATGTTACACGTCATGTAGTCTAGATTAAAATCCACTAGGCTATCCTATTCGACATTTATTTTATTTAACTACACACCACATGTAATAAAAACACAAAAATTGAATTAATTATATATTAATTCCCTAGTAAATGGAACAAGGGTACATGGTGTATACTAACAGGTTAAGTAATGATTAATCTTATATTATCAATCCAAAATCATTAGATTTTTTGGATGAGTTATTAAAATATTTTCTATTCATAGAATTAATTTATTATTATTTATATTTACATTAATGAAGATAATGAAGATAAGATTCCCCATTTCAGATTCAATAATGATAAAAATGATGATGAAAAATAATGATCTATGCCTAAATCAAACAATGATATTTAAATAATTATAAATAATTATATGAAACCACTAATACCACTTGATGGTTTTGAGTGTAGGGAATGTTCCAAATGGGTAATTCCTAATATTGATGTTTTTAATTAATGATTAATCCAAGATGTACATCAAAAATAAACATTGTGACCAATATAAATGAATAAAAGATTAGTTTATGAGTAAACCTCGAAACCAAATAATAAGATCATCAAATAATATTCATAATAAATTTAAAAAATTAAAAAATCAACATGGAATGAATTCATATTTAATGGATGAATATGACAACATTTCTACTTCATACCATCACTGGGTTGAAGGATTAAAGAATAAATTCCATTTGGAAGTGATCCCCACAAGGTCCATGAACTATTGAATGTCATCCTAGGAATCTTTGTGTGCTAGTGTGGTATATCCAATCTCTTATGTAATTCATCTTTGATCACCCATAAATTATCTTTAAGGAAGGGTTCTCTTTGATCTATCTTGGCGTGAGATTAGTTGTGGAGGTGGATCTATATCAGTTCTTTAGATCGTTCTTGGAGAGGGAGCCCTCTAGGTCTTCAAGCGGATTATCTATAGGTGATGTTGTGCGTAATTAAATGAAATGAAAAAACTAAAAAAATAATATAATTGTGTTTTTTTGTTGCTAGAGTAAGAAAATAGAAATGTCACATATGCCCTTATTATTTCATTAATACCTACGGAACCACATTTTTATTATAAAAATAATATTTTATTATTTCTTAACCTGAAAAAATATAATGACTTATTTAAAATTTATTTATTCATATATTATTAAATATATATCATTTCACAATAAAATAGGTATGTCATATCTCAACAATATTTATCGGACATTGAATAATGACTCTTTTTTTAATAAATAAATATCATTTCACCACTCAAAAACTAATAAAAAAATTAAATTAATTAAATAGAAAATAAATATTTATTAAATATTTTTCTCATTAAATATTCTCTTTAATAACCAGTGGAAGAATATATATGATCACTAAAACCTTAATAATTATTAAACCACATGCAGGAATAATATTTATTCAACATGTTAAAACTAATATTATTGTTTAACATAGGCCTTGCATAGACATTTTGTGTGACCCTTTAGGCCTCATTCTTAGTGGAATTCAGAAAAATAGACCAAATTCTAAGGATAAAATTTAATAACATGCCATGTAACCCCAATAGAAAGGAGTTAATATCTTAATTTCATAATACCTCATATAGATGCTTGTTGTGTAATATAATACCTTTATTGTGATTTACCATAATCAAGTAGGTTTTATGTCGGTGCCATCAACCAATATCGATGATGTCTTTTTCATTGACTTAATTGATGGTGGACTTACCTATACAACACCATGGCCATGGAATTATTTGGTCTATATCTTTTCCATCAAAGGACCTAATATATCAAATTATTTTAAGTAACATAAGGGAAAACCCTTTTTTCATTATTTATTCATGAAGCATTACTTATGACACACCAAACATATCTTACAATTATATGAACATATTTTTTCATGATTTTCATCAATACGTCAAAGTATGAAACTCATAATATCAATTAATAACAATGTTAGAGTAAAATGATCAATATAAACTTCCAAATATATGTACTTCAAATGACACACACACATAGATATATATATATATATATGTGTGTGTGTGTGTGGATTTTCTACTAGTGGGTCTTGTTCTCATAATATCCTATACTGAATATTACTAAGGGAATACACCATGAGAAGGTGCCTCAATGTCATATGAGTCACCACACCTGATAGAATGTTCCAATTATGTCCCTAAAATGACTTTATTTGGCTACAGAACATATATTTCTAAATATTGTAATATCGCATTTGGGTTCTCATTATAGCAGGGAATTGATATGACCTTTCAGTTTGACAGCTACTCTTAGGACATTATCACATATTATTTTATCTAAAAATTAATAATCATGTGTTAGGAATTTTATTAATATTCAAAAACTAATGATAAAGGTAATCATAAATTACATATAAGTCAATTCTATGAAACAAACCCTCAAAACAATTAATGTGATATTTACAATTATTCAAAAAATGATAACCCAATAAATAAAATCAAAATATGTATAGAAGGATTTCCCCAATGATCAACCTTGGTACAAAATCTTTCCCCTATAATAATAAAAATGTTCATTTTAATAAAAACACAAAAAAATAATCTAATTTTAATTTTATATAATCCACATATGATAAATTATATTTTTAATTACTCAATGTAATAGTCATATTTTCAGTTATATTATTTATTATTTTATTAATAACCATATTCTTAATTTTATATTAGTTATAATTATTAATTATTAAGTATACTATAAATTAATAATTATGTTAAGAATTATTTATTGCATTATTTATTAAAATATATGTAAGTTATGTTTTTAGTTACTAAATATACAAATGATATTATAACTTATAATTTATTTTTATTAGTTAAATTATTGTTAATAACTATATGATTATGAAAAAAGACTATTTTTCTTTGAAAACTCACACATTGAGTCGTACTGGACACATTGTGTGTCGCATTGATGTTCGATTGATTTCTATTACAGTGACCCGAGTTTTAGAAAACATGGATGATACATCTTTTTAGATGAATATCCATTACCATACACAAACACATGCCTAAGGACATAATTGTTTAGTACCTTAGGAACCTAGGAATATGATATTCTATCTTGTTAAAGAATATTCAATGTTTCTTAAAGATATAACCCCATTTTGTAATCCTACTTAAAAATAGTCTTTACAACCTGGGGAATGAAATCATAATAAAAGGGGATCTCAGATACTTTGTAAGGGTAAATAAATTAGATACATAATAATAACATGAGTATAAAGGTATGATAACATGAGGATAACATCTTTATGTCACACCCTTCATATAAAAGATCATAATCTTAAGTCATGAAATAAGGATTATCAATTCCTAATATATGGAAACTATTGAAATAAAAGAGCATATTCCACGAGATAATAACACAAGTATAATACGTATAATTTGTTGCACAAACATAATCATATAAAATATTATATAAATATTATCAACAAAGGAATTTATAAAATGTTATGCTAGGGTTGACCACCCATGCACCTACTTTGGGATTGGGATAGTAACCAATCTACCCTATTGTTTTAGGGTGTGGGTTAACAACCCATGTAACCCCTGGTTTTATGTGGTTGGGTAATAGCCTATGTACCCTCTTGATTTCAGGAATGCACTAACAACCTATGTACACTCTTGTTTTGAGGCTTGAGCTGACAACATGTATACCCTGTTGTTTTCATGCATTGGATAACAACTCGTGTGCCCTCTTATGTTCAGTTTTGGGCTAACAAACTGAGTACCCTATTGTTTTTGGGATTAGTAAAACAACCGATGTTACCATTAATATTATATATCATTTATAATTTACCAATGAATTGGTGTGAGATATATGTCCCACTAGGCATATATTGAAATATTACCTATGTGTGCCACAAGTGCATAAAAATTCATCACATCATAATATATTAACATAAATGATTATCATAAAAATTTCATCATTTTATAAAATATGTAAAAATGATAGGATTCATAATCATTTCACCATATAATAACTCATGAAGAGAAGTTGGTTTCAAGGCGTATAACCCATGGATGAGAATGGGGGTTCATAAACTTCATTCCACTAAAACATAAGTCATTACAATAAGAAAATAGGTATGTTACCCTTCGATAATATCCCCATTATGGAATGAGTAACACCAATGGATGTCATCATAGATTGAAAATAATCTTGAAATGAATTTAAAATATATTTTGAAGAATATAACCACTCTTCCTTGAAAAATATTTTATTAAACAAAAACAATTAAAAAAAAATTATTTAAAAATAACTTTTAAAATGAATAAATGAAACTTGAAAACATTTTGAAAATACTTTTTCATTAACAATATCTTTAAAAACGTATATATTAATATTCATAAAATATAGTGGTCATGATAGTAGAGAATTTTATACATGTTTTATACGTAGGAACAATGATTTCATTCATATTGTTGGTCGACGTAAAAATGCTCTTTGATTACAAAACCACTAGAATATTCCTATAAAATAATTTTTTAAAAAATAAAAAATAATGGTAAAATATCTTTTGAAAACCATTTGATAATATTAGAAATTGTTTTAAAACATTTTAAGAAAAAATGGTGCTTGTAAAAAATTTATTTTCGACCAAAGAAAAAATTAAAGTCGATTTTTTTTAAAAACCTTTTCTAAACTATAATAATTACTGAAGAATGTAAAAATGGTACCATAACTTTGATATATCATTAATAAATATATTACAATAAAATCCATGTGAATTATTCAGATATGTATCAAAATATTTCATTAATGGAAGCATTATCATATATAATCTTAACAAATGATGAGATCTTAGGAATAAACTATTATCACTATAGTAACATTAAATCATGGCAACCATTAAAGTTTAAGATTAAATTAATATTATAATATCATGAAAATAAGTATATTCATTATATTAATTTTCAATGTGGCAGTATATACACCTTGTCAAATAATATAGGTGCATAACATAACATGTGTTTAAAATAATCAAATTTAATACACAATTCTTTTAATGCTCTGATAACATTTTAGACGTAAACCCCATGAATGATATATATTAAAATGGATATGTAAATCAAAATAATTATACTTTTAAAAATCATAAAATACATCCATTTTTATTATAAACACCACATATAAAAAATAGGTTGTGAACATGACATCCGTCTCATGGAAAATAAAAGTGAGACAGAAATACCTTACTACTAGAGTATCTTTTGAATTTTAAGATCTATTAAAGAATAAAATAATTTGAGAAATATTATATAATTAAATAAATTATATTAAATATATAAAATTTTACAGGCATATATATACAACACACAAATGAAATGAGTTTTTAATGTTGAATAAGTCTCACCGAAATAAAAGTGACACTAGAAATCCCCATACCATAAGACATAACCCACATAATACACCTTAAAAACACTTGTATAAGCAATATAAGTTTATTATAAATATATAAAATAACCATATTAATATATATAACATCATATATGATTTAATTTTGACATTATATTACATTTTTATTAAAAAATCTATGTATATGTCATGTTTTGGGTAAGAACCTCTTTGTTTTTTGAATATGTTTTGACTTTTTATTCATGGTAATCCTAAAAATATCATGATTTAATAATTTCAAGAATTATAAAAATGATATAAATATCATAAATATTATGTATGTATTTATTTATAGTTATACATACAATTTATTTATAGGTAATTAAATACACCGTTCATGGAGACAGTGGGTTGTACGTACACATAAAAGTTGTTTAAATTTTCATATCAAATTAAAAGGAAAACAGTAAATCATATATATATATATATATATTAAAAGTGTATATTTATTTCATAAATATCACATATTTTTATTAAACCCATCCTTAATACATTCCGTGTAAAGCATGAATAAATCACTTTCCTTCATGAGGTGGTAGTCTGTTGTACAAACGAATAGCGTTATCATATTATCGAAAAATGGAATTCATGAATGTATCTATTATATAATAATATAATAAGAATAAAAATTTCATAATTATTATTTATATCATATATAAACATAACTCCCATCATTATTCTATACATTAAGAGGTGGTAATGGTTGAATGAACGTCATTAGTTATGGAGGTGATAGTCCACTATGCACACGAACGATGATTACATGCCCTATTTGATGAAAGTGTTTGTTGTTTTGAATCAATTAATATTTAATATATTTATATTATTTTAATATAATTATTTCAAAAAAAATAACTTTATATGTGTAATAAATAAAACAAATAACATTCTTCGATGAATATTGCCTCTTCTTCACGTATCTCTTTTTGGTTGGAAACAAAGGAATTCATTGGATTGATTTTCCCCAATGTAACTACATTGTAAGAGATTATGAAATTTGGGAAGTTATTTTTCAAGGGTTTGGTCAATAAAAATGTCATGAGAGATGTGAATAATGGGGGATATTGAATTCCTTTTTATAACATAGGAGGAGTGGAGTTCTTGTAAATACCAAATGTCAATCACTATTAGGAGGTATAAATTACATAATGTTACTCAAATAATTAAAAATAATGATAAAATATGATATATGGTTGAGATATGGACATAAAATGGGTTTTTTTCACAAGTTAATATGTCATTTCCCCTTATGTTTAATGATTAGTTCCTTATTAAACAAGTTTTTTCACTTAATCATCATGATTAATTTAAAATTTTTTCACAAATAATTATTGTTAAAAAATATTATTTTTATAAATTATAAATTATTATGATTAAAAATATATTATACATTTCTTCAAATTCAATTACCATAATTGGCAGAAATTAATTCGAAATCAATCCCATAGATGGGATGGAAAGGCAGGTTTTTAAAGTGAAAGTGTTCACAAGTTTGAAATGTTCTTATAACCAATTTCAATATGAAATTGATTATAATGAAATTAATTGGATCAATAGATTTATTATTTAACAATATATACATTAAAACCAATTCAATATATAATATAAAATTATAAATTATTTAGATAAAAAGTTAATTTACAATTACAATTCAATATTTTCCACTATTTATCAAAAAATTAAACCTCTCATAAAAATGAAAATGTGCACCCTAATTTAATATTTATGTCACTATTTATGAATAATATTTTTTAAAATTTTATTTATAGAAGTGTCAGAATTTAGTTTCAAAATATATGCTCCATTGAAAGGCGGTAAAACAACTTTTAAAAAATACATCTTTTTCTGTGAAAATATGGATTTATTAATATCACTTGTTAATAAAACAGATAATATGAATGTTAAATAGTTGATTTAATGTATAATAAATATATTTAATTAAAAAATCATCATATTTTTGGAAATTTTATTATATTAAAACACATTAGTCCATAGAAAAATAGCATTTCCGAAAAGTAATTTCTTTATCTTAAAATTGTTATTAATCTCATTTATAATTAATTGGAAACCATGGAATTCATTTTATATTCACGTGTAAAACATGTTTTCATAATTTATTTAATCATATTCATATATTAAATTCCAACATCCATGAGATAATAATATTTTCATAATATTATTAATAATATATTATTGTTCATAAAAAACATAGTTGAGCATGTAACACAAACTATCGAAGAAACTCAATATTTCCCGTACAAAAAAAAATAAACATAGGGTAGTGTTTACTGAAATATTTTCAGGGTTTATTTTGAAATTAAATTAAATAATTATAATTAATTTTAAAATAAATCAAAAAAACTTTTGGTGTAACATTCTACCCCCCAAAAAATAGTATTCGCCCCTAAAATTTGTATAGGTCATCGATGTTTTAATATATAAAATTTTATTTAAAAGAAAACCACACGCTAAAAATTATTAATAAAACATCCATTAAAAAGGAAAAGTTGGTAACATAATAGATATTCAATGTAACTCATAAATAGATTTCCATATAAGAGAACATAGGAGGAAGGTGAAAACATGGACATAGAATAGAAAAAAATAAACATATAATAATGGAGAGTGATAGATAACATGGTTTGTAGAATGTTAATGATAAAAAATTTATAAACTAAATTATCTTCAAAAGAGGAAATTATATCATAAAAATGATGATAATGGGAAAAACTTTTATTTCAAGACCATTTTCTAGAAGTTGAAGAATTTTCACTTGGAGATATACTTACTTGATTTCATTCCATTTCATATACCCAATCTCACCATTTGGTTATGACTTGGAAAATTTCAAATTCCTCTATTACTCGATGATATGAAGGATAATTTTTTAATCCTAAATTAATAAGAAATTATAATACCCATAACTAGAATTATAGGTAATTCAATCTATCTTTATTTACCATCATGGTATAATGGTTAGCACATGTTATCCAATATGATTAAATCCTCATGTCATGAGATATTACATTAAAATCTAAAACCATATCTGATGTTTATCTTTAACCATTACATAAATTTTTAACCTTTTAAACCTTCCAAAAATATAAAATCTAAAACATTAGAAAAAACCTCACTATAGTTTTCAAAATCAGCATAACATTGATCCCATATATATCATAAATTATATCTTGAATGTCACATACAAACCATGTGAATAATTTCATCATGTAATCTCTTGAAATATGGTAATCACTTGAATTACTATAAATACTTATTGAAAACATACAATCTTTCAAAAGATAATTCACACTTTATTCCTTAAATCGGATCTTGTCTTATAAAATATTTTCCATTGGATGCATGGGATCATCCTTGTACTAGTAGTATATTAATGTGATTTAACTATTCTAGAATCCATATAGATATATATAAATAGTGAATATAATAATATTAAGTTCCACTAAAGGATAAATAAGAATATTTTATTAGATAATTTTTTCAAAAATATCCCACATGAAATCCCCCACTATAGAGTTCCCCAGTTATCATGATTCACTTCATCCATTGTGATTGAATAGGAATTACCTTTTTCAGTTGTCTTCAAAGGTTGTTTGAATTGATCACCATTATTAGCCCTCATATTTTGGAAATTTTTATCATAATCCTCAAAAACCTTTCAATTTAAACATTGAAGTGTGAGGGTGAATTCTATAGTTATTTCTCACAATTCTCATCATTAGCTGTGTTTTTCGGATCACATAGACTTTCAACCACTCGATGTCCTTCCTTTCCAAACATAAAACATTTAATAGCCCCATTAAGACAATTAAATCCACGTTTCTTCCCACACTTTGGGAATAAATGTTATCTCATCTATTATCTCCATGGATCTTAGATTTTTCTTTAAATTGTGTTTTTCTATTCTTACCAAAACCATTAGATTGATATATAACTCCAACATCCATTTCCACCTTAACCGTACATAGAAAAATATCCTTATTGCATCCAATTCCCTTTATGGATAATTCCCATCAGATTTTTGGTTTTAAGACATTTAATAATTAGTCTAATTTACTTTCAAAATGACTGATAATACCTGAATATTACCTCACAAGTCTGGTAAAATTTTCTTTGTGAGAAGCAATAAATTCAACATCATTTTTTTAAGCTTTAGTAATAACTTATTCATCTTTGTTCCTAGAATATAAGGGATATAATATCTATGAAATGTCACATTAAATGCTTCTTATTCCATAAATTAAATTTCTTCTTTTTCCCTCATGTTATGAATAAGTATCCACTAATGATTTTCTTCACCTTAAAAATGATAAATAGACAGGATGAATTTCCCATGCTCTGAACACTAAATAAAGGAAAATATAATTTTTTTTTGAAATTAGTCCATTATTCTACGACTAGTAGATCATTGGAACCACTAAAATAAGATGGATTTTGACAAATAAAGGACTCAACAGAATGTTGTTCCCACATTTTCTGAATTGGTAGTTCAAAATATTTCATTTCATAGTAATATTTTTTGGGCATAGAAATAATTTTCTCAATTTCTACTCTAATAAAATTTGGATTCTTATGAATAAAATCATTTCAGTTTCCATTTTATTCATTATAAACATAGTTCCTTCATGTTCCATTAATTAACTAAATTGAGAAATCATAGAATTAAAAAAATCATAAAAAACTATATAATCATTAAAATTCACTTATAGGGTGTTGAAATCATGACACATTCTTTTTAATCCACGACACCATAATCTTGATCTAGGTTATTAATAGTCATCATATATTTAAATAATTCATGATTTTTCATAAATTGTGTGTGAAGATTCAAAGAATATCTTATGGGTGTTTCAAACTAGGTTTGTAGTAAGGCCCATTATCGTGTACTAGTTCCAAAGTGATTCCATCTCAATAAAGTGCCTTTGGGGTTGTTCCCATATGTACATCTATGCAATATCCACATCAACTTGTAATATCTATAAGTTTCTATAATTTCATACAAACCACTCTCTAAATCCTTCACCAAAATTCAAGGACATTTTCTTAAACATTAATTATTCTTTAGACCTATCCTTAGATACAGAAAGAGATATATCCTAAGCAATAACACAATGAATCTCACTAATGTTTTCTCATCCAATTATCCAATGGTTGAATAAATATTTCATTCAATACTAACTGTAGAGACCATGTCTTAATATACTTGGATATTACATATTTTTAGTTGAATATTTATTACATTACATAGAAATATGGATGTGTACCATGAGAGTTTACTACCTTTGGAATCATGGAACAAAATATTCTAACCTAGTAAAAGACCTTCAATACTTCCAAAAAATATCTTTCTACTTAGTACTATAACATAAAACCATTATTCATACCCCGGGGAAAGGAAAAATATTATAGGGTGAGCTCAGATTCTTGGTAAGGTTAAATAAATGAGAAATGTAAGCATAACATGAATATATGGGAATAAGTACATGAGAATAACACTTTATGATAATATGAAACATATCAAATATTATAATATTAATTAATGCACAAGGACTGGAAATTCATATGTCAAGAATCATAATGCAATCAAAGAGAAGAATCCATGAGCGAATGACATAGGCAGAAGACATGGAATTTGTGGCATACACAAAAGCATAGAAAATGTTATAATAAGGATAGAGACTAATACATTCATAACATGTTTGTATTAGGCTTACATACCATGTTCATGGTTTGGGAATAGGCTAACAAAATGTGTATCCTCTTGTTTTCGGTCATGGTCTAAAAACCTATGTACCCTCTTAATTTCAATCATTGGATAATAACTTCTGTACCCTATTGTTTTCATGCTTGGGCTAACAACCCATATACCCATATGTTTTTATGCATGGGATAACAACATGTGTAACCTCTTATTTTTAGGCTTTTTCTAACAACCCATGTACCCTCTTTTTTTAAGATTGGGATAACAAATCATGTAACATCATGTTTTAGATATTTGGCTACAAAAATACGTACTCTCTGAGAATTTATAAGATTTATCATTATTCAATACATTGGAGGGGGATATAGGTCCCAAAAATCACATAATTAAATCATACATATGTGTTTGAAATGATAATTAAAATACATCATATCATAACCCACGAACTGAAATGGGTGTCACAAAAAGTTCATTATATCATAACATTTGGAAAAGAGATAGGTTTCATAATCATTTAATCATATCATTATCTGTAATGAGAGGTAGGTATCAAATCATATAACATGTGGATGAGAAATGGATTACATAAACATCATTCCATTAGAACATAAAATATTTATAGAAACAATATGAACGGATCCTTGGGATAATATCCCATGTAAATCATGAGTAACTCAAAAGGATGTAATCTTAGATATAAAATAATTTTGAAATATCTTTTAAAATATTTCATTAAGAATATATCCCTTCCACCTTGAAAAAAAATTAAAACATAATACATTTTTAATTTTTTTTGATGAATATAACATTGATAAATCATAATGGAATCTTAGAAACATTTTGAAATATTTTTTCAATGAAAATATCCCTGATAATTTCTAATGTAATCTTCAATTAATGAAGTGATCATGAAAGATGATAATTCTGTGCATGTCTTATATGTCAAAACAAATATTCATTTAATATTTTTGGTAGAATTCAAAATACCCATCATCAAAAAACGAAAAATTAATTGATTAAAAACCATTTTTAACAATGTAAAACAAGGGTAAAAATTAATTTTATAAATCATTGGAGAATAATATAAAATTTTTTAAATAATTTTTAGAAAACATGATTTTTGATGAAAAAAATTTCTAATGAAAGAGAGAATTAATGTATTATTTTCATAAAAACATTTTCTTAATTATCAAAAGTAAAAATGTGTGAAAAAATGTTAAATTACTTTAATATTTCATGAAAAACAAGATAAGTATTAAATTCATGAGAATTCCTGATAGATACATCATAATATTTCCTTAATGGAATCATAATCATAAAAAATACTGATAAAAGATAAGATTGTTTCAGTAAATAATTACCACCATATTAAATTTGAATCATATTATCCATGAAAGAATAAAATTACATTAAGATTAAAATATCATGAAAAGATGTAGATTTATGATATAATATGTCAAATGGGAATTATGTGAACATTGTAAAATAATATTGTTTCATAACATAACATGTGTCTCAATGGAGAAAAATTAAGACATTAAGGAGGGGTCATTTCAAGTGTGTTAGGTATCAGACCTTTAAGGTCATGTATTAGATTGTGTATGGGCCTTGTCCCTTGAAACTAAGGGTTTTGTAAGGGTTCCCATTCAACCCCTAAATGTGGTATTATCAAAAATAAATAAAAATTAAGGCCTTCAGGACATTCATGCTAGAATGAAAATTGAGAAAAAATTACCTTACTACTTTGGTGAGATTTTAACCATGAACCCCAATGAAAGCGATATCCTAAAATTTATATGGATATACAAATAATTATCATTGGATGAATCATAAAATACATCTATGTATTGTGTTTGAGATATATTCCAGATCTCGTGATTCCAACTCGTCTTTGGTATATTCGTATCCCCTCCATGGCCAGTAGTCCCTCCGTCCCTAGATCTATTTTTTCAGACTCGGTCGAGTATGTATCTTCAAATTTTTGTCATGGTCATTGTACAATGCTAGTGTTGCAGTGTCCCTGCTAGCGACGGTGGCGTCAAGCATTGGGGTTGGATGAGTGATGGAGACTTGAGTGGGATTTGTTGTAGCTTGTGATGGTGGAGGGTCCTATGGGTTCATGCAATGTCTAACACATAGATTCTATCTGGGTGTGTTTTTGGTAGCCATGGGACTTCAACCAGTATAGGTGGAAGGCGCAGAGGGCATCCATGGCATGGGATCAATTCAGACAACCAGTTTTGGGTTCTTTTTTCCCTAATCCTTTAAGTCTTATTTTTTATCTAGGATTTCTTGTGCCACTCAATCCAATGGGTGAATGCCTCTAGTATTTGGGAGTCTAATGGGTTCACCACTAACCTAATTAAAAATGTGTATTTTTTTTATTTTTTCAATTAAGGAGCTAGTCCTCAACCTATTTCAACATGTTTATGTTTTGATTCAGGTAATAAACACTTTATTTTCAATAAATTTTTTGAATTTTTATTCTTGGTCCTCTAACATAGATGAAAATTTCATCATCTCGAGAATAGAAAAAATGATATAAATATCATATATTTTTAGTATATAATTATTTATTGTAACCTATAAAATTTAGTGATAGGAAATGAATTACACCATTCATGGAGGCTCTATGTCATACGTATACATGAACGTTGATTCTATTTTCATATCATATTAAATTTAAAAAAATTATATTATAAATATATATTATAAATATAGTATAATTTTCTGGTCATATATATCACATATGTATATAAAACCCATCCTTAATAAATTCCATTTAATACATGAATTAATCACATTACTTTATGAGGAGATAGTCTACCGTATACATGAAAGACATTGTCATGTTTTGAAAATAATTGAAAGCATAAAGGAATTTATTATATAATAATTTAAGAAAAATAATTACATCATAAATATTATATATATATATATATATTATATCAACAACATTTTCATCATTCCCAATATTAAGAGGTTGTAACAAAATAATGAACAACATCGGTTTGTGAGGTGGTAATCCGCTGTAGACACGAACAATTATGTGAAACCCATTTGATGGAATTGTGTGTTGTTTTAGTTTTTACCCCGAACATGACAAAATCAAAGTATATTTAGGAGACAAAGGTTATATTATAATCATCATATGAAAATAATATAATTGGTTTGAGAAATAAATAAATGATTGGTGATGAATGTTACCTCAACTTTAGGTATCTCCTTTTTGTTTGCACCAAATGACTATCTTGGTTAAATTTCACCCAAAATATTGGCTTTTAGGAAGGGATATGGAAGTTGGTAAGTGATTTTGGCGTGGTTTGGTTATTCCAAATGTCTTAATCGGTTTCAATAATGTGTGATAGTGAATTTCCTTTTATAATTGAGGAGGGATACTATTCTTATTAATACCAAATGTCAAACACTACTGGGAGGTCTCCCATACATAATGTCTGAAGATAATGAATTATTTTGTATGAAAACGTTATATGGTATAAATATGGTCATCCAATTCGTTTTCATATGTTTTTTTTTCTCATTTTAATCCATAATATTAAATATTAGTTCCATAGTAAACTTATTTTTCTCTTAATCAACGTGATTAATATTAACTGTTCTCAATCATCAGGATTATAAAGAATTAAGATAGATTTATTAGATATTATAAATTATTATGAATAAAAATATTTAATCAAATTTTCCAAATTCAATTCTTATAAGTGGAAGAAATTAATTTTATATTAATCCTTCAGATGGAATGGGAAAGCGGGTCATTAAATTAAAAATGTTGAAATGTTTGAAATTTTATTATAACCAATTTTGATTTGAAATTGAATTTAATTACATAAAATTTATTAATATATGTATATTTTAATTAAATACACATTAAAATAGTTTTAAAATAATTTGACACTCTAAATTTTTTAGATGAAATGTAATTTTTTAATTAAAATTTAGTATTTTTCACTATTCATCAAAAAATGAAACTTCACTTCAAATTATTTAAAATCAAACCTAGAATAATTTTTAAATTACTCATTAAATAATAAATTTTATTTTTTCGAATATAATATATTAAATTCCTAAGAATACGTTTTAAAAACAATGCATCATTAAATGACAGTAAATCTAAATTTAAAAAAACATTTTTATATGTGTAAAATTTGATTGTTCTTATCTATTCCCCAGAAAACACATGTGATTAATTATAAATAGATTTTTAAATATATAATATGTATATATATTTCATTAAAATAATTCATTAAAAGATTTTTTTTAATTTGTTGAGATAAAACGTGTTTGTGCATAAAAATGTTTTCTTAGAAAATAAATTTCATTGTTTTCAAATAGTTCTTACTCTAATTTTTATTTAATTGGAAACCGAGGAATTAATTTTATATACATTTTCAAACCATAATTTATAATTTAGCTATTATTATACATATTTCCATTTCCATTTCTAGTTTATAATAGTATTAATGATATATTATATTTGGGTAAAACATGGTCTTACATGTAATGCAAGAAATCAATGAAAATCAATATTGCATGTACTGAAAACTAAACATAGGGCTATGTGTGTTGAACTATTTTTATTATGTAGTTTTAAATTAAATCAATCAAATAATTTTAATTTATTCTGAAAAATTCATAAAAACACATAGTGTAACATTCTACCATCATTAAAATGAATTTCTCCCTCAAGATTCATATGGGTCACCAATGTTTTAATACTTTAATGTTTCATTCATAGAAAAATTAATAATAAAAATAATTTAAAATGGGGATTTTGGAAACACAATGGGTTCCTAATGTAACTCATAACTAGGTTATATATTGGAGAAAATAGGTGGCAAGTGAAAACATGGACATGGTAGAGAAAATTAACACCCACATTCTGATGTAGAGTGATAGAGAACATGACTACGAAAACATTAGTGATCACAAATTAATAAACCTAAGAGACTTAAAATAGGGCATTAAAATAATTAAAAATGATTATAATATGAATTTTTTTTATTCCAATACCCTTTTCCTAAATATGATGAATTTTCAAAAGGATATATACGTACTTGATTTTCTTCCATTAAATATTTATAATATCACCCTTTGGTTGTTACATGATCAATTTCCACCTCATTTATTACTCCATGAAATGAAGGTGAATTATTCATTCCAAATCATTAATAGATCTTATGATCCATAAATAGAATGGCAGATCATTATTTATGTCTTTAGTTAACATCACAATAAAATAGTTAGCAGAGTTTATCCAATGTTCATAAATATACATGTGGAGATATAATACATTAATATATAATTCCTCAACTGATGATTAACTTAAAAAATTCCAAAAAAATTTAACCTTGTAACCCTTTCAAAATTTTAATGTCAAATAAATAAAATGAAATTCAAAACATTTATCAAAAAAAGCATAACATCGATCCCCAATATATAATAAAGTGTCTCTTGACTATCTTATATCAAACATGATAATACCTTTATAATGTATTCTCTTGAAACATGTTAATAACCTAAATAACCATAAATCCTTATTTAAAACATACTTGCTAAAAATAGACAATTCACCCTTTATTCGTTAAATTGGATTATATCTTATAAAATATATACTATTGGAATCATTGAATCATATTTTCACTAGTAGAATATCAATGTGATTTAATTATTCCATAATCTATATATAGATAGATAATTAATTCTTAGAATAATATCAAGTTCCACTGAAGGATGAGAAAAAATATTTCAATGGAACTTATTTTAACAAAATCCCACATGTTATTCCCCACTATGAAGTTTCCAAATTATCATGATTCACTCTATCTATTTTGATTGAATATGAATTCCCCTTTTCCATTTTCTTCATAGGTTGTTGGAATTGATCATCCTTATTAACCCACAAATTTGAGAAATTTTTATAATAATTCGCAAACTCCTTGGAATCTAAATACTAATGTGTGAGAGTTAAATTATATAGGGATTTCACATTATTCACATCATTAGATAACTTTTTCCAATCACTTAGACATTCAACCACAAGATTACCTTCTTTTATACATATAAACATTTACATGTACCATTAATATAATTCCATTAATGTTTCTTCCCACAAATTGATCATAAAGGAGAGATCCTTTTATTCTCTATATGGTTTTTATATTTTCAATTGATTTCCATTTTTTATTTCTTATCAAAAAATTGAGATTGATACATTACTCTAACATCCATTTCAACCTTAATGAAAAATAAAAAAATCTCTTTAAATCATCCATAGACAAGATATGTATAACACACATCAAATATTAGGTTTTAATCCATTAAAGAATCAATAAACATTACAATCATGATGAATGATAATACCCAAAGAGTACCTCAAAATTCAAGTAAAATTTTCTTCATAAGAAACAATAGATGAATCACCTTTCTATTTAAGCTCTTGGAATTACTTCTCCATCCTTTTTTATAAAATACAAGGTATGCATATACTGGAAAATATCCCCTTGAACTCATCTCATTCTATAGATTCAATTTATTATTTTTCTATATTATTCATTATATGGTTTCACCACTAATATTCTTCGTCTTCTAAATTATAAATATCCGAATTGATTATTTCATGCTCTGAGCACTTAAAAACATAAAATATTTTTTCAATGGTATAGATCCATTTCTCATATTCTAGCGTATTGGTGAAACCACTAAATGAAGGTGCATGTTGCCTCATGAAGGACTCAATAAAACATTGTTCCCTTTATTACTCATTTTTAGGTTCAAAATGATTTAGTGCTTAGTAATGTTTTGTTATCATACCCACAATATTATCCATTCCATATATCAGAATGTTCAGTTCGTCAAAAGTAAAATCATTTCATTTTTCATTGCATTCAGCATTTACATGGTTCCTTTATTTTCCCACCATTAAATAAAACTAGAAATGATATCATGATAAAAAATAATTATAGTGAAAACCCACATAGTCATGAGAACACACTTATGTGGTTTCTAAATAATTAGACTATATTTTCAATAAATTACATCTTATTTTTAATCCAGGTCATTCATATTCAACAACTATTTAATCCTTCATGATCGCCCTTTGAGAGTTCGTTATTTTCAAATGCATATCCCTTGCGAGTGTCAAACCAGGTGTACAACACAAAAAATTGTTGTGGACTAGTTCCCAATCAATTCAAGATCAATATGGTGTCTTATAGGTTGTCACCCCTATTTATAGTAGTTCCAAATCCACATCCACTTGCAGTATCTATATAGGGATGTAATTTCTTAGAAACCACTCTCTCAATCACATTCCAAAATTCCTTGGCATTCTCCTAAAAATTGACTACTCATTAGACTTATCCTTAGAGACATCCCCAGAAAAATTCTTAGGAATATCCCTAGGTATCTCACTAAATTTATCTCATCCTAGTTTCCAAAGGATGACTAAAAATTTTCTTTGATACCAACTATTGTGACCTAGTGTTAACATACATGGATATTACATCTATTTTTCTGTTCTCTTGTAATGGAAGAGGTTACTATAGGGGGTGAATCATACATTATGATGTATTATTATTATAAATTCTATTTTATTAGAGTTATAAAATAAATGCAAAATGTTGCAGTGGAAAGAGAATAAATACCATTGTTTATTTTTATAAAACGTCATATATTAAGATCCCAATACTCTCTTCAATATCTTCTACTCCTATAGGAGATTTTTATGCACTATATCCTTATTTTTTAGTGGGAGTAATATCCTAATTAAAAGAAATACATTTTTATATTTTGACTTGGTGGTATAATTATACGTACCTTTTTCACCAGATGGTATAACCGCTAAATTACTAAGAAGTCACAACCATCCTAAATTTTGCTAAATGGAATAAACCATCCTTTCTTTTGGATGGTAGGAATAAACAAATAATAGGTTTTGGATGGTAAGAGTGTAAAACAAGTATATAAAATATGAATATGAGATTTGGAGAATTATTGCAACGAAAATTAATATGAAACAAATGAAACAGAAACTTGAGCATATGATGGCAAATTTGATGCAACTCTTCTTCCTTGATCACTGTGGTGTGGATGTTATTGATGATGATGTTATTCTGTGATTATGGGAGAAAAATAATCTATCAAAGAAATTTACCTTTGAATTATTTTATTGCAGCCGAGGAATGTCTGAACATATTCTCATCAAAGGATCTGTCAAATGAATCTTAGTCAATATTTTAAATAGTATAAGTACATTTTTTTATACTTGAAGAATTCTCCCGAAGCATTAAAAATGATATATCTAGGATCATGTTGGAACCTAATCTATACATGACAATAGTTAAAGAGTAATTAAAAAATGTCCATTTCATTAATTCTTTTGATTTCATTTTGGGAATAAAACATAGTAAAACAAAATAATTTTAATGAAATATTAAAATAAATGATCAATATTTTAAGAGTAATATTCATTAAAAAATTACAGAAGAAAATTAATTCAAATAAAAATATATTTCTACATATTAATACATGCATTAGAATGTTATAAAAAAAGAGTATCATAAATAATAATATTCATGAGTCCATGTCATTAAAAAATTCTATAATTAATTTTAAATAGAGTTTCAAGTATATTTCAGCATAAAATATTAACAATTTAACAATGTAATTAAATTTTATAACTTAAAAAAATAATAAAATAATAACATATGGATATTTTTTTCAACTAACGATGTGTCATGCCTCACCATTGGACATTGGGCGGTGTGTCAATGACACACCGTTGGAAATGTATGAAAGTGTGTTACCAACACATTGTTAGAAATGTTTGGGGATGTCAAAATGATTTTTTACATAATTTTAAAATTTCAAGAAAACAATTATTAAAAAAATAAAAATATTTCCAAGAATTTTAACATTAAAATATTCCAAGATAATAATAAAAAGTTGAATTTCTTTGGATATCCAACGGAGTCTCATGAGTCACCATTGGTTTCAAATAGTGTCACATGAAAATTTATTTCCAAACATCAAGATAATATTAGAGTTGAATAAAATATTACAATTTAATTTCATAGAATAATAAATTCAAACAATTAGATATAAAATCAAATACAATTCCATGTTTTATAATGAAATATAATACCACATAAAAATTTCATTAATTAGTATCAACATATGATAATAAAAATATTTATCATTAAAATAAATTAATATCAAAACTGAATGAGCAACACACTATGATAATGGAAAACATTCAATATCTTGATGAGAAGAAGTCATCAGTCAAAGGGTTTTCGATATGTCAATTGGATGTTGATGAGTGGGAGAAGTAGTAAAAACGAGCAACAATTTAAATTTGGAGTGTGCGAGATACGTAGGATCATGAGAAGTTGTTTAGAATATTGGGTTGCTAGGATGGAGAGCAGAAGAGATCAAATGGTCTATGATGAACCTCGGATGATGATTTTCATCCCACAACGAGAAAATGATCAAGAATCATGGAATATATTGTAGGATGTAGAATTAATTTGGTAGAAAAAAACAAAGCCCATACACGGACACACACTCAAGGCTTACGGGAAACACATGCGCCATTAGTCCAACCTATGCATGCTCTATAATTGGGAATTATACACAGACTCGCAATCATATTATATACCTTAAACCCAAATTGGGCCAGGATCTATATGAGAATCTTACGTCTGGATCATCCCATGGGGTTTACCATCAGGTCCCCTTAAATGAGTGGCGAGGTCTTGCAAAAGGGCCTTCATATAAGACATAAATTTTTAAATAATTGAAGAAAAAGTAAAGGAAAAAAGATATAAACAACTACACATTATCATAAATAAATGAAAATATGATAAAAGAAATAATTTTTTCTTAAGAAACAATATGAATACCTATTGAAAATAATAATTAATATTTAAATCAAATATATTTTTATAAATAATATATTACTATAATTTATCAGAAAAAAGAAAGACAAATAATTGATAATACCCGATTATAAACAATCTCCCAAATTTTGTAAATTAAATGACATAATTTTTAATATATATTAATACAATTCAAAAGAAAATTATTAAACATTTAAAACCAAATTTTTAACATGTATCAAAAAATAAAATATCTAGAAATTAAGAAACAGGCTTAGTCAAATAGTATTTAAGAAAAAAAATAATATTGAGATACGTTACTAAAAAAATTAAAGATGGTTGAATTGTTTAGATATACACAGTTATTTAATAAACATTAATTAAATTATAATAGATTAATTTCAATTAAAAGATACATGCAAAAAATGAATGGATTTTTCAAAAAAGATATTGTACTAAACAGAAATTAAATTTACAACATACCCCATTCAAATATCATTTTCTAAAATTTAATAGTATCCATGGGCATAGTAAAAATACAGACTAATTGATTATCAGTTGGAAAAAATATTTAGACCTATATCACCTTTATTGACATGATCTCTAAGAAAATGAAATATAACTTCAAGGTGTTTGGTTCTTGAGTTTAGAAGATGATTAATATAAATAGAAATTGTATATGTGTTATCATAGTAGATAGGAATTTTTTAAAAATTAATATTCAAATCATATAGTATTTTCTTTATACAAATACATTGAGAAAAACAACTAGAAGTAGCTACAAACTCAACCTCAGCTGTTGAAAGTGACACTCATAGTTGTTTATTTAAACTCCATGAATTCAAACGTTATCCTTAAAAGTGACACATATATGAATTAATTTTTTGGTCTAGTCTGCGACGTCCAAATTTAGAGACAATGAAATATAGTAAATTAACTAAATTCTCAAATAAAATATTCCAGTACATAATGTTCCATTAATATACCATATTACCATTTTAACAAATGTAAGGTGAATTTATTTGGGGTTTAAGTGATATCTATCACACATAAAAATAGAAAAAATGATATCTGGCCTAGTATCAGTAAGATAAAAATTAATTCCTATATCATCCCATCTTTTTATAACATAACTTTCATTCCATTACACGGAATTGAGGATTTTTAAGGTTTAGTGTCTTTGAAACAAGGAACATAATACATGAAAACAAAATAAAACATTCTTCTTAAACAATTGAAAGGATTCTCCTTAAGTTAATCCTAGGTTCATTACTGTATCTCATAACCTGGGGACATACATCAAAAGAAAGGGTGAGCAGAAGGCCCAGTAAGGGAAACAAGAGAAACATTTTACATGTGAACTTGAGATACTTCAATAAGGACATGAAAATAACTTTAAGGAATGAGAAAGGAATCATGAGATACATCATAATAAAAATAATATTTTTCATAACATGAAGATGTGGATACAAAATTTAATATTGAAAATCGTTTCGTTTCACCAAGGTCCATCCCCAAGGTGTCGTTAAAAATTACCAAGGTTATTCACCAAGGCGTCGTTAAAAATGGTCATCTCTAGAGATTAAGTATTTACCCAATACATTAGAGAGCTATCTGGGAACACCCTTGACATGTATTTATTATCATGTGATCCACACATATCATCATCAATAATTTCATAAACAACCCATATAGCATAAAAGAAATGGGTTTCATTTCGTAATCATAACGTTTTAAAAACTGCTTTAAAGACATGATCTTTATGTCACTTTAAACCCCTGGAAAGGGAAAGTGGGTTTCATGTATGTAAATCCAAGAATTTAAAATAGAACATTTTGATATATATGTGAATAACCTTTTAGAAATAATAGCTTTGAGTATTCACTTTATAACATAAAATAATTTTGAGAAAGAGAGAGGCATTTTGAGACGAAAATTCTGCAGCATAACAGCTATGTTGCAAGGTTTTAGAAAACATTGAAAAGAGAGGGGACATGGGTCAACCACTCATAAATTATCCATAAAACAGTAGGGGGATAGAATATAAGGGATTTAAGAACATGGTAATTAAAATTTAAATATATACCATATGAAATGAAAAACATGGATTTGAGACAAAAATAAGATTTCTCTTATGAAAATTCGGCAGCCTAACGGAATCACTTAATCTTCAATAAAAAAATGATTTGACAAGATCAAATAAGGTCTCTCATCATATGATCATAAGAGATCAGTATTATAGATATAGAGATCATACCCCAACATAATAAAAAGGAACATGAAAGATTTTACATGAAAATTGAACTTGAACAATGAGAAGGGTGAAAGAATCACTTAAAAAATTCGGCAGCCTAACGACGTCACTTAAACTTTCATAAAATGAAATGATGAGAGTAAGAGGGGATCTCTCATCATATAAACATGAAAAGGTCAGTAAGAGGAATATAAAATAACATCCTCTCACATAAGAACATGGAGCATAAAAGGAATGACATAAAAGAGATTACATGAAAAGAAAGAGAGAGGTCAGATCCCTTACCTTAAAATGTAACTCTTAAAACTCAATGGTTTGGACCTTGAGAGCTTGGGGGCACCTTGGGAGGACTCCTTGGGAGGTAAGGAGACAAAATATTCATTGGGGGAGAGTTGGGAGTGAAAACTAAAGGAGGAATGGGTGGGTATTTATAGGGAAAGTGAGGGGACAAGGGATTAATGGCCAAGGGACAGCTCACAAGTGCTTTTCTCAAAACCATGTGCTCTCCCTTGGCATTTACCATGGAGTTAGGCCACATGGGGCCCCCAAAACAATAATTCATCACCCTTGGCCGGAAAACCCTTAAAATATCTCATGAAATCATCATGACACAGTTATAATGTTATTAAACATACCGAAACCCTAAAACTGCATTTTTACTATTCACTGAAAAATTCATCTTTCTCAGAAAAATCCTAAAATTTCACCTTCACCAAATATCGATGCTCTAATTACATTTATGAACTCCATTTTATAAAAATAATTTTCTAAGTAATTTTAATTTAATTTTTACATAAAAACACTATTCATTGAGAATTCATTTTTTCGAGAAAAATCCCCAAAAATTACCATAACATAATATCAATGCTTTGAGTTAAAAAATAAAGTCCTTTTTATAAAAATAATTTTCTAATTATTTTTAATTAAATTTTTAATTAAAAAACACTATTCATACGAAAAAACCAATACTTGGATAATAATTTATGAAATCGTTATTTACCCATTTTATCGAATCACATTACTTAATCTAGGTGTCTAAATTATGTTAAAACTTTCTTTGAGTGAAATTACTAATCCATTTGGTCACATTACTAATCCTAAGCGTAAAATCACTATTCATAATTTACTATTCATCAAAAATTAAGTTGATCTTATTAGACTCCAAATTTTTTACTGAACACTTTTGTAGAAGACCATTTTTTGAAAATCATTACACATCATTAATTATTTAGGGTTTACATAAATATTTTAAAAAATATATATATTTTTTAAAATTCATCAATAAAATACATCCTAAAATTATCCGGACATTTGAAATTTCACAAACATCACTAAAGGAAGAAATCTCAATTCATTCATCCCAAAGGATTACACAAAGAAGCTTGGGTCTCATCACATAACCCCTTATAACACCGGCATATGACCTAAGTGTAAGGTGTGCTATGGTGAGAGAATCTGAGGGAGGCTCAGATAACATTGCCCTAGTAGTAATCTCTACTAACTTGAACTTCTCCCACCGGCGTTTCTATTCAAGCTTGACACGCTGGAGTTCGGCTTGGGCTTGGTCTAAAGAGAAGCCCACAGATGCTACCTCCTTCCCAAGATCTGATAAGTGGGCTTCATAAGGTCCGAGTCTACTGGATGAAGCCATCGACTCCTCTTTCTGCATTAACCATTAACATATTATTAAATCATTATGAGTAAGTTAATATACTTCTCAAAAAGATTGGGTCGTTACATTCTTCCCCCCTTAAGAAATTTCGTCCCCGAAATTTATACTTGAGGCCTAGTCGAAAAGGTGAGGGTACTTTTCCTTCATTGTTTCCTCAGGCTCCCAAGTCTCTTATTCATATTTATGATTCCTCCACAACACTTTCACATGGTGGGTAGTCTTGTTTCGTAGGACATTGTCTCTACGGTCCAAGATCTCCACTGGCTGCTCCTCATAAGAGAGGTCATATTCCAGTTGTACCACCTCTGGGTTCAGTACATGCGAAGGGTCGGGTATGTACTTCCTCAAGAGAGATACATGGAAGACATCATGAACTTGAGCTAGGTTCGGTGGAAGTGCTAGACGATAGGCCACTGCTCCTATGTGGTCAAGGATTTCATAGGGGCCAATGTACCTAGGGCTGAGCTTCCCTTTCTTCCCAAACTGCATGACTCTCTTCCAGGGAGAAATTCGAAGGAAGACTTTGTCACCAACACCAAACTCCAAGTCCCTTCGACGATTGTCAGCATAGCTCTTCTGCCGACTCTGAGTATCCTTTATGTGCTGTTGGATGGAATGAACCTGTTCTGTCATCTCTTGCACAAGATCAGGCCCAAGAAGATTTCTCTCACCAATTTCATCCCAACAATTAGGAGTTCTACATCTCTTTCCATACAGAGCATCATAGGGTGCCATCTGAATACTCGAATGAAAGCTGTTGTTATAGGATAACTCATCTAATGAAAGGTGTTGATCCCATCCACCTTTAAATTCCATTGAGCATAATCTCAGCATGTCTTCGAGTGTCTGAATAGTCCTTTCAGATTGGACATCAGTTTGAGGATGATAGGCCGTACTAAAATTCAATTCAGTATTTAGGGCATGTTGATGACTTATCCAGAATTTTGATGTCAATCTTGGGTCACGATCAGACACGATGGATAGTGGTACCCCATGCAGCCTTACCACTTCCTTCACATATATCTTGGGAAGCTGATCCAGAGAGAAATCTTCCCGAATAGAGATAAAATGGGCTGTCTTGGTGAGACGGTCCACAATAACCCATATCGCATTGTTTCCTTTGGATGTTTTCGGGAGACCAGTTACAAAGTCCATAGTGATATTATCCCACTTCCATACTGGTATGGGTAGCAGTTGTAATACCCCCTTAGGAAGTTATCGTTCTGCCTTTACTTGCTGACACACCAAGCACCTTGTAGTGTAATCAGCAATCTCACTCTTCATGTTATCCCACCAATAATGATCACAAAGGTCTCTATACATCTTAGTGCTTCTCAGATGTATAGAGAAAGTAGAGCTATGAGCTTCATCCATCAGTTCTTTCTTTATCTCCGGAATAGATGGAACACATAGTCTTGTACGAAATTTCAATACACCTTCTTGATCAATATTGAAATCAGGGAACTTCCCATCTTTTATAGCCTCCAACTTCTCCTGCAGAAAATGATCTTCTTTTTGAGCCTTCTTGATCTTCTCTAGTAATGAAGGTTGAAAAATCATTTGGGATAGTGTTGATGATGTCCCTTTACTTATAATTCCCATGTCCAGTTTTACTAGATCTTTAATCAAGGGATCTCCTAGGATCCTCATTGTTGCTAGAACAACATGGTCTTTCCTGCTTAACGCATCCGCGACTTTATTTTCTCTTCCAGGGTGATCATGAATTGAACGATCATAGTCTTTAATAAGCTCCAACCATCTCCTTTGTCTCATGCTAAATTATTTCTATGTGAAAATATACTTTAGACTTTGGTGGTCAGTGTATATATCACATTTCTCCCCATAAAGATAGTGCCTCCATATCTTTAGAGAAAAAACAACTGCTTCCAGCTCTAGATCATGCGTAGGATAATTCTTCTCATGAATCTTCAACTGTCGAGATGCATAAGCAATTACCTTGTCATTTTGTATGAGGACGCACCCAAGCCCTTTCAGAGATGCATCGCTAAAAATAATGAATCCTTCTCCGATAGAGGGTAGTGTTAACACAGGTGCAATAACCAATCTCTTCTTCAGCTCTTGGAAATTTTCCTTGCATTCCTTTGTCTAGATGAACTTAACCGCTTTTCGAGTCAACTTGGTAAGTGGATTAGAAAGCCGTGAAAAGTTTTTCACAAACCTCCTATAATATCTTGCTAAACCAAGGAAAATACGAAACTCAGTTAATTTTGTGGGTTGAGGCCACTCCTCCACCACCATTGCCTTTTCAGGGTCAACTGAGATTCCTTCATTGGTTACAATGTGCCCCAAGAAATCCACCTGTTGTAATCAAACTCACACTTGCTGAACATTCCAAAGAGCCTCTCCTTCCGTAGAGTTTTCAAAATAACCCTCAGATGATCTTCATGCTCCTCACGACTTTTTGAATATATCAAAATATCATCAATAAAAATACCACAAAGTTATCAAGGTAGTCCTTAAAGACTCTATTCATCAAATCCATGAAAATAGCAGGAGCATTAGTCAAGCCAAAGGGCATAACAGTAAACTCATAATGCCCATATCTTGATCGGAAGGCAGTCTTTGGAATATCTTCCTTCTTCACCCTCAGTTGATGATAACCAGATCGAAGGTCAATCTTAGAGAAGAATTGAGCCCCATGAAGTTGGTCAAATAAATAATCAATTCTTGGAAGAGTATATCTGTTCTTCACTGTGATCCCATTTAGTTCTCTATAATCAATGCATAGCCGCATTGATCCATCCTTCTTCTTCACAAAGAGAACTGGTGCCCCTCATGGAGAAACACTCGGTCGGATAAACCCCTTCTCCAACAAGTCTTGGAGTTGTTTCTTTAACTCTTCTAGCTCCACATTTTCCATTCTATATGGGGTCTTTGATATCGGTTGAGATCCAGGTACGAGTTTAATGGAGAACTCTACCTCTCTTTCTGGGGGAGGTCCAGGTAACTCCTCAGGAAATACATCCATGTATTCCTAAACAATTGGAACATCTTCTATTGGTATGCTCCCTTTTCCTTCTTCATCATAACCGATTAACTCCATAAAGAAAGCTATAGGAGGTACTTCTAGATAGGGATCAGTTCGGGATATCTCTCCTTGAAAGATAACTGTAGGTTGTTTATTCAAGACTACTGAGATTTCCTTACTTCTGCATTTTATCTTAGCATTATACTTTGAGAGCCAGTCCATCCCTAGTATAACATCGAATTCCAACAATGGAATGACTACTAGATTTGCGATAAGATTGTGCTCATTAAAGTAAAAACTAGAATCTCTAGACACTGTTTATGCATGGATAATCCCACTTGGAGTCTTGACTGACAACTCTACCTCAAGCAATTCCTGGATTGATTATATATTCTATGAAAACTTGGAGGAAATAAAGGAATGCGTAGAACCGGAATCAAACAAAGTAGTTACTAGTTTTGAGAGGACAACAAGAGTACCTGCTACCATGTCATTCGGAGCTTCACCTTCAGTTGTTGTGATAGAAAAAGCACGACCTTGCTCCCCCAAACTTTGCTGAGGTTGATGGTGATTCCCCCCCACTGCCCTTGGATTTGGACAGAGATTAGCATAGTTCCCAAGCTATCCACACTTGAAGCAATGGACTTTGGGTAAGGTCAGAACCATATTTCCTCTATCGTTAGTGTTGGGGAGTTGAGGGTTCTCCTCACTATGACAATTCCGAGCAATATGGCCTCCTCTTCCACACTTGTAGCACTTTCCACTTCCGTTCAAGCAGTTCCCCAGATGGTTCATCCCACATTTATTGCATGTGGTAAGTTGCATTTGCTTTCCACCTCTTCCCTGGTCAAAAGTCTTCCCTAAAATGGGCTCCAAAGATCTATTCTTTTCATTTGATTTATGTGACCACTGCGTCTCACCAAACTCCATCTCGACTTTCATTGCACTCCAGACGATCTATTCACAGCTATCGTAGTCCCGGTTGGCTAAATTCTTCCACAGATGAGGTCTCAGCCCACCAAAAAATCTATCAACCTTCCCACTTGGATCCATGACAAAGCTAGAGGTATATCATGAAAGTCGGGTGAAGTTTATCTCATAGTTTCCGACAGATTCGTTCTCCTTCTACTTCATCTCGAGAAACACTTTCTCCATTCTTGTTCTCATGGAACGAGGGGAATACTTGTTAAAGAATACTCCCCGGAATTCTTCCCACTCCATATCTTCCATCTCTCCTCTAGGATTCATGTTTTTGACAAGTGACCACCACTGGTCAGCTTCTCCCTCTAGGCAATAAACAGCAAGGGTGACTTTTTCTTGTTCCAAACAAAGGAGTACAGAAAAGTTCTTTTCAATGGAGCTTATCCATTGTTCCGGAACCAAAGGGTCAGTAGATCCACTGAATGATGGTGGTCGTTGACGCATGAAGGACTCAACAGAATGTTTTTCCCTTCATGGTGTGGTCGGCCTCTCAGCTTGATTCAAGTTATTACTCATAACTTGAGTCCGTTGGTTCATCATTCGCATGAATGTTTCCATTCCGGCTTCCATCGGAGGGTCGTCAGCACATGGTGCATTGGGGTCACCATCGACATGGTTCCTCCTATTGCCTGCCATTTTCTAAAAGAATAAAACCTTAGTAAGAAACTTATTTCATTTATGAATCTTTTACCTAAGACTTCATGCTTAGACAATTACACTTCTCTATAATTCCTTCATAATGATTCATAAAAATCTTGTGATTAACCAAACATATCCCCCGGGAGTGTCGTAACCAAGAGTGCAGCAAGGCCCGTTATTGTGCAATAGCTCCCGTTCGAGTCTACTTCAAAGCGGTGTTTTCAGGTTTTACCCCTATGTACATCAGTGCCAGAGCTGCCTCTACCTGCTCGTATCCAGACAGGGATGTATTTGTTTGATAAACCACTTACTCAATACTTACCAAAATACCAGGAAGTTTTGCTATATTTAAACTTTTCTATAGGGTTCTTCCTAAAGTTTTTATATCCTAATTTCCACAAATAACTAATCCATCCTCTGATACCAACTATAGCATCCCATCTTTTTATAACATAAATTTCATTCCATTACACGGAATTGAGGATCTTTAAGGTTTAGTGTCTTAGAAACAAGGAACATAATACATGAAAACAACATAAAACATTATTCTTAAACACTTGAAAGGCTTCTCCTTAAGTTCATCCTAGGTTCATTACTGCATCTCATAACCTAGGTACATACATCAAAAGAAATGGTGAGTAGAATGCCCAGTAAGGGAAACAAGAGAAACATTTTACATGTGAACTTGAGATACTTCAATAAGGACATGAAAAGAACTTTAAGGCATGAGAAAGGAATCAAGAGATACATAATAATAAAAATAAATTTTTTCATAACTTGAAGATGTGTCTACAACATTTAATATTGAAAATCGTTTCGTTTCACCAAGGTTCATCCCCAATGTGTCATTAAAAATTACCAAGGTTATTCACCAAGGCGTCGTTAAAAATGGTCATCTCTAGAGATTAAGTCTTTACCCAATGCATTGGAGCACTATCTGGGTGAACCCTTAACATGTATTTATTATCATGTGAGCCACACATATCTTCATCAATCATTTCATAAAAAACTCATATAGCATAAAAGAAATTTGTTTCATTTCGTAATCATAACGTTTTAAAAACTGCTTTAAAGACATGATCTTTATGTCAATTTAAACCCACGGAAAGGGAAAGCGGGTTTCATGTATGTAAATCCCAAAATTTAAAATAGAACATTTTGATATATATGTGAATACCCTTATAGAAATAATTGCTTTGAGTATTCACATTATAACATAAAATAATTTTGAGAAAGAGAGAGGCATTTTGAGACGAAAATTCTGCAGCATAACGACTATGTTGCAAGGTTTTAGAAAAATTGAAAAGAGAGGGGACATAGGTCACCCACTCATAAATGATCCATAAAAATTAGGGGGATAGAATATAAGGGATTTAAGAACATGGTAATGAAATTTGAAAGAAATACCATATGAAATGAAAAACATGGATTTGAGACAAAAATAAGATTTCTCTTATGAAAATTCGGCAGCCTAACGACGTCACTTAATCTTCAATAAAAAAATGATTTTACAAGATCAAATAGGGTCTCTAATCATATGATCATAAGATATCAGTATTATAGATATAGATATCATATCCCAATAGAATGAAAAATAACTTGAAAGATTTGACATGAAAATTGAACTTGAAAATGAGAAGGGTGAAAGAATCACTAAAAAAATTCGTCAGCCTAACGACGTCACTTAAACATTCATAAAACGAAATGATGAGAGTAAGATGGGATCTCTCATCATATAAAAATGAAAAGTGAAGTAAGAGGAATATAAAAGAACATATTCTCACATAAGAACATGGAGCATAAAAGGAATGACATAAAAGAGATTACATGAAAAGAAAGAGAGGTCAGATCCCTTACCTTAAAATGTAACTCTTAAAACTCAAAGGTTTGGACCTTGAGGGCCTGGGGGCACCTTGGGAGGACTCTTTGGGAGGTAAGGAGACCAGAACTTAGTTGGGGGAGAGTTGGGAGTGAAAACTAAAGGAGTAAACGGTGGGTATTTATAGGGAAAGTGAGGGGACAAGGCATTAATGGCCAAGGGACACCTCACAAGTGCTTTTCTCAAAACCATGTGCTCTCCCTTGGAATTTACCATGGAGTTAGGCCACATGGGGCCCCAAAACAAAAATTCATCACCCTTGGCCAGCCAAACCTTAAAATATCTCATGAAATCATCATGACATAGTTATGATGTCATTAAACATACCGAAACCCTAAAACTGCATTTTTACTATTCACTGAAAAATTCATCTTTCCCAGAAAAATCCCAAAATTTCACCTTAACAAAATATCGATGCTCTAATTAAATTTAGGAACTCCATTTTATAAAAATAATTTTCTGAATAATTTTAATTTAATTTTTAAATAAAAACACTATTCATCGAGAATTAATTTTTTCCAGAAAAATCCCCAAAAATTACCATAACATAATATCAATGCTCTGAGTTCAAAAATAAAGTCCTTTTTATAAAAATAATTTTATAATTATTTTTAATTAAATTTTTAATTAAAAAACACTATTCATCTGAAAAAACTAATACTTGGCTAATAATTTATGAACCCATTATTTACCCATTTTATCGAATCACATTACTTAATCTAGGTGTCTAAATTATGTTAAAACTTTCTTTAAGTGAAATTACTAATCCATTTGGTCACATTACTAATCCTAAGCGTAAAATCACTATTCATAATTTACTATTCATAAAAAATTATGTTTATCTTATTAGACTCCAAATTCCTTGCAGAACACTTTTATAGAAGACCATTTTTTGAAAATCATTACACATCATTAATTATTTAGGGTTTACATAAATATTTTAAAATATATATTTTTTTTCAAAATTCATCAATAAAATAAATCCTAAAATTATCCGGACATTTGAAATTTCACAAACATCACTAAAGGAAGAAATCTCAATTCATTCATCCCAAAGGATTACACAAAGAATCTAGGGTCTCATCACATAACCCCTTATAACACCGGCATATAACCTAAGTGTAAGGTGTGCTATGGTGAGAGAATCTGAGGGAGGCTTAGATAACATTGCCCTAGTAGTAATCTCTACTAACTTGAACTTCTCCCACAGGATTTTTCGTTCAAGCTTGACACGTTGGAGTTCGGCTTGGGCTTGGTCCAAAGCAAAGCCCACAGATGCTACCTCCTTCCCAAGCTCTGATAAATGGGCTTCATAAGGTTCGAGTCTACTGGATGAAGCCATCGACTCCTCTTTCTGCATTAACCATTAACATCTTATTAAATAATTAAGAGTAAGTTAATATACTACTCAAAACGATTGGGTCGTTACAATTCCTATCATTCCTCTATATAACTTATCACAGATAGAATTTCCAGACTCATCTAAATCCTATCCAGAGTTGATTCTCATAGTGGTTCTAATAGTTATACACGAATCAAGGTAAAACTTTTATACAAGATCATTGTATATTTGGATTGATTTATGGAAATACCATTTGTTATTTGAGTAATTTTAAACTTGAGATAAAAATTTTATTCCCCAATTAGACTCATATCAATCTCAAATTTCATTAATTTTGAAAACTCATTACTTAGTTTATCATTTGTAGTACCAAAAATAATATCACCAACAAAAGCAATATTAATAGTATTTCATTGGAAACTATTATTTGAATATGGTTGGGTCAAAAATACCTTTAATAAAATCATTTTGAATTAAAAACCATGTTATTCTTCCAAAATAAGCTTGAGGATCTAGCTTAAGTCCATATAAAGCATTATGTAGTTTGAAAACATTATTTGGAAAAACATTATTTTCAAAACTCTGTGGTTGTTTAACAAACACCACTTTTTAAATAACAACATTTAAATAATCCCTATTTATAGCCATATGAACATTTTTAAAATTTTGAAATCTTGAAAAATAGAATTAAATCTGAATGGCTTCTAATAAATCAACTGGAAAAAGTGTATCCCAAAAATCAATACCTATATGTTGAAGATATCCTTGGGAAACTAATATTTCTTTATTTAATGTTCCTCATGCATGGTATTTACCCAATTTGAATCATTCGAAGAATATTTGATATTATTTGGTATAAAAGTAGCTATAATGAAATAATTTTATTTAAATTTTAAAACATAATATATAGTTCTAATTCGAGATTCATCATATCCGTTAAATTTTCCAAATATTGATCATTGTGTGATTTAAAAAGTAATGTATCAGGTTGGGATGAGACATGATCCCCCTTAACTAATGCATCATTACATTCAAGATTATCTTTATCAAGATTAAATTTGTCAAATTATTAAGTATTATCAATAGAATGATCATTTAGTTTATCATTATTTTAAAGGAATTTAACATGCACAAATTCTACTATTATCGTGGTTATTTTATTATATACCCTATAATCCTTTCTGTTATTAGAATACCCAAGAAGATACCTTCTTCACTTTTTTAATCAGTCCATTCCAAATTATTTTTAGTATTTGAAATATAGTCAATATATCCAAAAACGTTAAAAAACCTATTTTGATTTTTTATATTTAAAAATATCATATGGAGATTTGTTAAACAAATGTAAGATATAAACTCTATCTATGATATTGAATGCAGTGTTAACAGATTCAATCCAATAAATTTTTTGTAATATTAAATTCAATATGCATTTTTCTTTCCATTTCATGAATATTTAGATTTTTCCTCACTATAAAACCATTCTATTATGGTGTTATATGGGTAGAAAAGTTATGAAAATATACATTGGTTTAAAACAAAATTCAAATTCATAGTTTTCAAACTCTCCTCATTTCTCACATCTAAAACTGGAAATTAACCGAACATTCTGATTCTGAATTTTCTTAAAAAAAGTAACAAATTTTCTTAATTTATCAACATTATTTGATATAAATATAGTCCATGTTAATATAATGTAGTCAATAATAGTTACAAAAAATATTATTTATAAATTAAATTAGAAATTATCATGGGTCCAAAAGATCAAGGTGTAGGAGTTCTATACATCATGTAGTGTCAAATGTATTTATATATCTAAAAGATTCTTTATTTTGATAAAATTTTATATAATAATCACATACATAATACTTACATGACATGAAATTATGATGTTCTAAAAAAATTCATGTTTTTTCATCTTGTACAACTTTCGGAGATGAACATGTCTTAAACTCTTTTTCCGCATAATGTGATCAGTATGTATATCATTTGAGAAATTAACATTCTACTTGATATGTTCTGAAAAATATATAGAATATATATTTTCTATTATTTTAACAAAAATTAAAACATTATTATTTTTATAAACAATAATTTTTTTATCTTAAAATTTAACATACATTCCATCATAAAAAGTTATGCAATTCTAAATATGTTATATTTTAAACCTTCTATAAATAACACTTTATTAATTATTACAGTGGATAATATACCTACTTCCCAAAAAACATTAACCATACATTTATTGTTTTCGCAAAAAGAGGAATTACCTCTATCACATAAATTAAATGATAATAAATTATAAATTTTGGCATTCATGTTCCTTGAACACCCACTATCAATGTACCATTGACTTTTGAACTCTTAAAGAAGGTTTCCTAGTAAATAAATTAAACAGATTGTTTTTCTAGTACCTATACTATTTTTGGCCCAACTCGATTAGTAGAAAAAGATTTAGAAACCTATGTAGATGTGAGACATTAATTCTGTGGTAATTTGCAAGACAAAGTTTTAGAAATTAAAAACATAGTATGGAATAAATATTTTTTATATATTAAAGAAACTTTTATTTCATAATTCCCTTTCAGGTTTCACATAAATCATGTAACATTTGATAAATTACTTTTTTATGCATTTAACAAAAGATGTTCTATACATCTATAGAATCTAATTATAATAACCGAAACCCTTTTATCAAAATTGGGATTGTGCCTAGCCATTATTTTATCAAATTTATCTTTTCCTCAAACAAATACATATAATGTTTCCTTTAATCCCTTGATTTCATTTTTAAGGCTTTCATTTTATTTTTGAATAGATTCTAGGTCATCCCATATTATCACATTAGAGCATGAACTAGAATTTTTCAATTTCTTATTTTCATTTTTATGAAGCTTTCATTCCTTTTCAAAATTATTTAAATCATTACATACAAATACAAATCCTCTGTGTTGAACTTCATTATTTTTAGATATGAAATAATTTATTTTGATATTCTATTCTTTAATTTTGATCAATTCAGAACCCATAACATTTTTCTTTTCAACATTGTTTAAATAATTCTCAGATAGTTTTTTATTTTCTTCATTAATCAATTTATTTTATCTTTTCAATTCTTTATAATGTTCATCCATTCTTAACATGTCATTTTGAAATATATCATTTGAGGATTTAATTCATTAACCTCATTTTTTATGTGGGATTCATAACCAAAACTGTTATTTAAATCAGAGTGTATCTCATTTATTATAGTTTCCATCAAACACAAATTTTTATATTCCTTTTAACTTTCAAATCCAACATCACTTGAGTCTGACTCTTCTGTAAAAATCATTCCAATATGATAGTATTTTCTTTTTTCCTTCTTGTATTTCTTATCCTTTACTTCTTGTTTAAATTTTTGATAGTTTGAATTTATTTTCCCGTTTTCCCAAAACTAATAACATATTAATAATGAAGCTTCATATTTATTTCTTTAACCTCATTTACTACTCCTTCTTTCATCCTTTGGATAATCTATTCTGGGATGCTTCTCAAATCCTCTCTTACAGTACATGTACTTGTAAACACATTTGGTTAAGTTTTCAATTTCATACTTCTAACTTTTATGTAACATGAAATCAGAATAATTAGTAATAACATTTATATTTTATTTTAATTCTATACATTTTCTCTTATCATGATCATAATTAACATCATTCTTCATTTTTAGCTCATATTGTAGTAACGATACTATTATATCATCTATACAGTATTTAGTAAAACCATTAATTTATGTAATATATACATTCATTGAGTGATATATTTTTGGTAGGTCTCACAATAGTATTTCAATGAGGGCTTTATTCTTCTTTGTTTCTCCCATAGAAACCATGTTGTTGACAATATTTGTGAATCTATTGTACATCATTTTTATACTAACATGTTATGTCATCCTGAACTCTTGAAATTCATCTTGATGTATATATAACTTAGTTATCTGCATGTTTTTAGTACATTGGTGAGTACCTTTAAATGTACTCCAAATATAAAAAGTTGTTTTTCAAGATTAAATATAACTATACATATTTTTACTTAATTAACAATATAATAAATTCAGGACTATGTAATTTAAAACCCATTTTGTAGCCTCATACCAATAAATGTTTCTAATTAAACATTAGTTAATTTATTAGGTTTTTACATAATAACCTAGTTGTTAAGATCAGTATTTTTATGGAATACCTCTATAATTATTTTCCATTATAAAAAATCACTTCGTTGAAGTGAGGTGGTCAAACAGGATTCAATATCTCGAAATCCTGATTATCTATAATAGAATAATAGATCTCTTCCTTAAATGTTTATGTCTTGGATAATGGTTAGATAAGAAATATATAATGAAAAAAATTAATACCAAATCCTTATATAGGAACCAAAATCTGATACCAATTTTTAGTTCTCATGGTTTAAGAGATGTGAAAATTTATTTTTGATTTATTATTACCAATTATAATTTATTATATTTATAAAACCAATGAAGTGTTTTAGTGGAAATAAAATAAATAACACATTTTATTCTTATAGAGGATTAAATCTCAAGATCCTAGTCCTCTCTTCAATCTCCTCTACAGCTTAATGATATTTTTATTCTCTCAATCATTAGTTTTTACATAGAGTAATAACTTGATAACAAGATTTACAGATTAATATTTTTCACATACTATAATAAAACTACATACCTTTTCTACCTAAAGGTATAACCCATAAATATATAAGGAGTAACAAACTTTCTACTTTTTACAATGGTATAATAACATGACCTTCCTTTTTAATGGGAGGAATAACCCAATGATACCTTTTGGATGGGAAAAGCGTAAACCAAGACTCTAGAATAAAAACAGGAAATCAGAAGAATTACAATGGAGAAAAAACAATACAAAGCATGTGAAAAATAAACTTGAGAAGATGATGACAAACTTCGATGCATCTCTTCTTCCACGATAAAAAAGGTATAGAATATGTAAACGATGATGATCTTAAGTGATCAGGGAAGAATAACAATTATTAGAATAAATTTCTCGTTGAATTATTTTAGAGAAAAAAGAATTTTTTTGATCATATTACCATTAAGGTAATTGTCGAATGAATCATAATAAATCTCTTAATTCACATAAGAACATTTTTTGATACTCGAATCATTTCCCAGAGCATTAAAACAAAAATATTTAAAAGATTTTTAGAGTCCAATCAATACATGAATCTTATTAAAGTGTAATAAAAACAATATTAATGTTATATTAATTATATTGAAGTTGTTTTGGACATAAAAAATATTAGGAAAAAAGATTTTACAAGTGATATTAAAAGAAATATTTAATATATTAATATTAATATTCAATAAAAAATAACAAAACAAAATTAATTCAAATATAAATATAATTCTACATATTTACATTCAGTATAATGTTAGAAAAACAGAGCATCGTATATAATAATCTACACGAGTCCATGTCATTGAAAAAATGAAATAATTATTTTTAAATAGATTTTCATGTATACTAAACCACAAAATATTAATCATTAAACAATGTAATTAAATTTGATAGCTTTAACAGAAAATAAGGAAAACAAATCTGGAAATAAATTTTTCTACTAATTGTGTGCCATGAATCACCATTGGATGTATGGCGGTGTGTTAGTGACACACCATTTGAAATTTCTGGTGGTGTGTTAGTGGCACGCCATTGGAAATGTTTGGCGGTGCATTAGCGACAAACTATTAGAAATTTCTAGCTGTGTCAAAACAAATTTTTACATATCTTTAACATTTTAAAGCAAAATAAAATGGTTAAATGAATATAAAAAATATTTTATATCATTTTAACATTAAATTATTTGAAGAAAATAATAAAAAATTGTCTAACCATTGGATTTCCAACAGTTTCTCATGACTAGCTATTGGATTCCAATGGTGTCACCTGAAAATTTATTTCTAAACATCAGGATGATATTATAGTTGAATAAGATATAACTATTAAAGTTAAAAGAACAATACATTCAAACAATTAGATTTTATATCAAATATGATTCCATGTTTTCCAGTGAAATAAAATTCTATGTAAAATAATTTAAAAAAATAAAATTAACATCAGATAATAAAAATTAGTATCATCAAACTGAATTAATATCAAAATAGGATGGGTATCACACTAATAATAAGAAATAGTTTTAATAGATTGATGAGAGTTGACACCAATGATATAATAAAGACAAATAAAAACAAAATCTGAGAATAAAAACATGAAGAAACATACAGTAAAAAGTAATATAACACACCTTTGGTAGAGAACCAATGATTTAAAAAATACAACACATCGGTGTCTAAAATACACAACTTTTGTTTTTATAGTGGATTCAAAATGACACACTATTGGTTATTTTTTCAATATTTTGAAAGTATGACATACTGTTGGTTTGAAACGAACGATGCCTTAAAAACATATCAACCACATATTATTAAAAAAAGTGTTTATTTTTACAATGGTGTCTCGAGATTAAAGAATAATGGAGGGAAAATTGAAAATCATGGGAGTTGTAGAAGAACCATCAAATGAAGTCAAGGAAGCTATGTCAGTCGATCCACTACTCAAACAAGACCTACTATCCTGAAAAACCAAAAAATAAAATGAAATTAAAATAGAGAGATAGAAGAGACCTAGTTTCTAGAGAGGAAGGATTTCTTTGGATGGAAGAAGTCATCAGACATAAGTTCATTGGTAGGTCTATTAGAAGGAGAATAGTAGGAAAAGATGGAAAAACAAGTAGGATTTTGAATGTTTATCACGTGGGATATATAAGATTAAGAGATGTGGGATAGATGATCGAGCAGCTATGCTGATGTGCCGAAGAGATAAAATGGTCCTGGATGAATCTCAAATGATGTTTTTAATCCCACATTGAATCCAAAATGAGGAAGACTCATGGTATATAATTGTGGATGTAGAATTCATTTTCCTATACAAAAAAAACCCTTACATGAACACACACTGAAAGACTAATGTCCTTGAGGGCACTATTAAACCAACATTTTCATGCGTTATAATTGGTCCCTACACATAGGTTCACACATGAATTGCATGCATTATGTGCAAATTTGGATCTTATACATGTGAGCCTATTAATCATGGATCCTCCCACAGGGTTAACTGTATTATTCTCTTAAATGAGTGGTGAGGTATGGCTAAAGGGATTACACATAATCCTTAATTTTTTTAATAAAAAAAATAAAAATTAACAAACATAAAATATTAAAAATTAGATATCATAATAAAATAAATGAATATATGATAATAAGAAATAACTTTTTCTTATGAACGAAAATATGAATATATATTATAGATAATAATTGATATTTAAACAAAATATAATTTTGTAAATATTATTAAGGTATAAATTATGAAAATAAAGAAATACAAATAATTGATAATACCCAATTAAAAACACTATTTAGATGAATATTCATTACAATACACTAACATATGATTTTGGATTATAATATTTTATTGCCTTTGGAAATGTGGAAGACAACATTATAACCTGTTGAATGATCCTAAATATTTCCATCAATGATCTTCCTATTTAGTACTCCATCAAAAAACCTTTCTTCATAACCGAGGGAAAGAAATCATAAGAAAGGGTGAGGTCAGATTCTATGTAAGGGTAAATAATATAGTTACTTAATCATAGCATGACTTCATGTGTATTAATATGCGAGGATAACATTTTAAGATTATAAATTGCATATCAAATACTATAATCTCAATTCTTGGCTTAGGTATTATCAGTTCTTAAGTCATGAATAATAATAAAATCAATGAGCCTAACCCATGATAGAATAACATAAGTGTAATACATGGAATTTTTAGATTAAATATAAGGATATAAATCCTTATTTCGAGGATATCCACTAATAAATTAATAACATCATAGGCATTATATGACTATTGATGTACATGCTTCCGGATTGGGATAACAACCTATATACCCTCTTATATTTGGGATTAGGCTAATATAATGTTTAGACCCTTATTTTTTGTCTTGTTATAACAACCATTGTACTTTATTCTTTTATAAAAAATTCTAAAATCCTATGTAATTTTTTTTTTCAGTCATGGGATAACAACCTAATACCCTCTTGTTTTTCAGATTGGGAAAACAACGCGTGTAAACTCTTCATTTTTTGCTTGGGCTAAAAACCCATGAACTCTCTTGTTTTCGGTCATGGGATAGAATCATATGTACCCTCTAATCTCATATAACATTTATTATTACCCAATTCATTAGAGGGAAATATATGTCTCACCTATTACATAATTAAATCAAATATATGTGTTCCACAAGATCATAAATTTTCTGAATATAATAACCCATGAATTGGAGTGGGTGGCATAAAAATTTCCATATTTATTTACATTTGGAATGGATATAGGATTCGTAATCATTTCAACATATGATAACCTAGGAATAAAATAGGATTCTAAAGCATATACAATTGAAAAGAGATACAGGTTTCATAAATATCATGCCATCAAAACATCAACCATTCAGAAAAACTATAAGAACTTTACCCTTCAATCATATCCTCGATAAGGAATTAGTAACACCTATGGGTGTCATCTTAGATGTAAAATAATTTTAAAATTTCATTTTATATATTTCTTGAGAAAAATAGCCATTCAATATAAAAAACACTTTTAAAAACACAATGCTTTCTGAATAATAAAATCATTGTAAATAACCTTAAAAACATATGAAGGTTTCTTGATAAAATTTTAAAATATTTTTTCATTTAAAATATACATGAAAGTATATAGATGATGATTTAACAAATAGTTTGGAAAGGGTGATGGGGGATCCCATACATTACATATACATAAAAATTAATGATTCATTTTATATTGTTCGTAGATATCTAAAGATACTTGATCCGAAAATGAAAATAATATTTATTTTAAAACCATTTTTTAAAACATAAAACAAGGATAAAAATGTATTCAATAAATCATATAATAATAGTAGATTATTTTTTAAAACTTTTTTAGAAATATTTTTTGGGAGAAAATAGATTTTCAGCCACTGGGATAATTAAAATCAGATTTTGATAAAAAAATGTCCTAATTATCCTAAGTACCAAAGAGTGGGAAAATGGTAAAATTACATGTTTATATAATTAATTATCATTTTGGAATAAAATTAATTATAATTATGAAGATATATATCATAATATTTATTTAATGGAAACATAATCCTAATGAATCTTGATAAACAATGAGATTGTAGCAATTAAATATTACCATTATAGTAACATTGAATCATAATACCCATGAAACAATAAATTTACATAAAGCTAAAAATACCACTAAAATAAGTAGATTCAGGACATAAACTATCTAATTGGTAGTATAAACACCACGTAATGGAATATAGGTTCATAACATAGCATGAGTCTCAATGAAGGAAAATTGAGTTAAAATACTCTTACCCCTGTGGTAACATTTTAACCGGAATCCCCTGGAAAGAGAGATATTCAAATGGAAATTTAAATAAAAATATCTCTCACTATAAAAATCATAAAATAAATCCATGTTCATTATACAAACCACATTTAGGAAATATGTTGTGAACAAGGCTTGTGACTCATGGAAAATAAAAGTTAGATAGAAATGCATTACTACTTGATTATCTTTTGAATTGTAGGATTCATGAATGAATAAACTCCATTGAAATATTTAATATAATAAAATAAATGAATTTAATCCTATAAAATATCATTGAGTATTATATATGAAACAATCAAATAAACTGGTGGGTAAAATGGGATAAGTCTCACAAAAATAAATGTGTGGCTATAAATCCGCATACCTTATGTCTTGAATCTTGTTGTACTCATTCAAAATTTCTGCATAAAATATATAAGTTTATTATTAATATATAAAAGAACCATATTAATATATATAATACAATATATTATTTACTAATTACATTATGTTACCCTTTTATTAATTATTTGTAGTTTATGTTATGTTTCGGGTAAGAACCACTTTGTTTTTGTATATGTTTTGATTTTATATTCTGGTTCCTCTTACATAGATCAAGACATAATAATTTCCAGAATTATAACCATGATATAAATATCATATATATTCATTATATATTTATTATGAATAACACATAGTATTTAGTAATAAAAAATGAAATACACCGTTCATGGAGATGTTAGGTCATAAGTACACGTGAACGCTGTTTCAATATTCGTGTAATATTAAAAGAAAAAAGTAAGTGATATATATATATATATATATTATCATTCAATTAGAATTTTTATTTCATATATATCAAATATTTATATTAAACGCATCCTTAATACTATCCATGCAGTGCCTGAATAAATCATATCACTTCATGTGGTGATAGTTCGTCGTACACACGAACGAAATTACATTATTATCCCATAATGGAAATAAAGATGTTAAGTGTTTTAAAATAATTTAAAAATAATAAATTTATTATAAATACTATATATAACATATATAAAAAGAATTTAAATCATTATTACCAACCTTAAGTGGTGTTAATGGATGAATTAATGAGATTGGTTCGTGAGGCGGTATCCTACCGTACACACGAACGATGATTGTCCATCCCATTTTATAGAAGTTTGTGTGGTTGTATATTTTATTCATAAACTAAATTTTTTTGGTGTATTTAATATTCTGAGGTTATTATATAACCATGATATGAAAATAATTTAATTGGTTTTTAGAACACTCAAAACAAAAACATTTGTTGATGAATGTTTCCTCTTCTTTAGGGTATCTATTTTTGGTTTTCACTAGTGGACTTTATTGGTTGGATTTATACCCAACGAAATGGTTATACGAAGATTGTATGGATGTCTGTATTCTATTTTATCATATTTTGGTTGAGCCAAATTGCTTGATATGTTTGACTAATGGGTAATAGTTAATTCCCTTTTATAATGGATGAGGAGTGGAATTCATGAAAATATAAAATAGTATACACTATTGGGAGGTATCCCTTATATCATGTGTCTAACACTATGAAAAATTATCAATAAAAAAGAATATATTGTCTAAATATGTCCATCCAATGGTTTTTAAAAAAATATTCAAGTTAAATTTTCCCTTATATTTATATATTTTTCCCTTAGTGAACCGGTTTTTCTCTCAATCATCGTGATTAATTTTAACCATTATTACAAATGATTGTGGTAAAAAATTATGTTAGATATTTTATAAATTATTAATTTTTATGATTCCAAATAATGAGTCCATTTTTCTAAATTTAATTCACTAAATTGTTTAAAATTAATTTAAAATTAATCTTATAGATAAGACGAGAAATTGTGTTTTTAAAATGAAAATATACAGAAGTCTAAACAATTATTATATCAAATTTCAATGAAATATTGATAACATTGAACTAAATTGGATTTATAGATATATAATTGAACTAAATATAATTTAAAACCAATTAAAAATATAATTTAACATTATATATTATTTAGATTAAAAATCACTTTTTAATTAAAATATTTTATTTTTCAGTGTTCATCAAAAATGAAACTTCTTAGAAAAAACAAAATAATCCCCCTAAGATAATTATGACATTATACATTCAAATATAAAATTTAATTTTTCATAAATAATTAATAAAATAATAAAAAATTTGTTTTATAATATATTTTCCATTAAAAGGGGGTCAAACTACCTTTAATAAATTACATCTTTTATGCATAAAATTTGATTTATTATTATCTTTTTACTACAAAAACAGGTATAATGAATATTATGTAGATGATTAAATATATAATATAAATTTATTTTATTAAAATAATTCATAAAAATTGTTATTCAGAATTTATTGAGATAGAACATGATAGCTAAAAAAATAGTTTTCCATAAAAGCAAGTACATTATTTTCAAAGAGTTCTTACTCTCATTTATTATTAATTGTAAATCCAGGAATTCATTTTATATAATTGTGTAAACCATATTTTTATAATTTCTTATTCATAAATTCTATTTTGACAGTAAGGTGATAATACAATTTTATTAATAATATTAATTGTATATCGTAGATTAGTACAACATTGTATTTCATGTAAGACAAGATATTGATGGAAATAGTAATTGATCACGCCTAAAACTGAAGTCAAGGTTATGTGTACTGTAGGATTTTATTAGTGTATCATGCAATAAAATCCACCAATTAATTTTAAATTATTTGAAAAAATTCATAAAAAACAGGTTTTACATTCTTCCCCCACATAGAATAAAATTTTCCCACAAAATTCATCTCAGTTATCCAAGTTTAAATGGGTTTAATTTACATTCATATAAAACCACCTATTAAAACTAAATAATAAAAATTACATTAAAAAGTTATATTTTTATACAACATGGTTACTCAATGTCAATCATGATAGGGTTTCTACATTGGAGAACATTGGTCCAAGTGAAAACATGGGAATAAAATAGGAAACTAACACCCACATAATTATGGATAATGATAAATAACATGTTGTAGAAAATGATAATTATGACAATGTCATAAAATTAAGAGGCTTCAGTATGGCCATTGATATCATAAAAAATAATGACAATGGGAAAACATATTATTTCAAGACCCTTTTCCTAAATTCAATGAATTTTTAAAATGTGATAGAATTACTAGATTTCATTATATTTGATATGCACAATCTCTCCCTTTTCTTACGCCTTGACAAATCTTTACTTCATCACTTACTCCAAAAAATTAAGGCGTATTTTTATTTTTTTATGAATTAAAAGATCATGATATCCATAAATCGAATGATAGGTCATTTCATATGTCATTAGTTAGCATCACATCAAAATAGTTAGAACATGTTATCAAATATGCTTTAATCCCCATTAGAAGAGATATAATAATTTAATCTCTTAAACCTCATTTTATTTTTAAAATAAACCATTCCAAAAATTATTAACCTTATAACCCTTCCCAAAGTTTAAAATCAGAAACATTAATGTTAAATAAATTTCTCAAAATGATCTTAGCAATGATCCCTCATATATCATAATGTATCATTTGACCATCGCATACAAAACATGTGGATTAATTTTCATTGTATTATATTGAAGCATGGTAATAACATTTATTTCCATAAATACTTATTGAAAACATACATGATTTATAAATATAATACACACTTTATTCCAAAAAATGTATCTAATCTTATATAAACTTTTATATTGGAAATCTTGGTGTTATCCTTGCATAGGTATAATATCAATGTGATTTAGTTATTCTGGAATCTATGAATAGAGAGATAATCAATGATTATAATCATATCAAGTTCCACTAATGGATGAACAACAAGATTTTCATAGAACTTATTTTCACAAAATCCCACATGAAATTTCCCCAAAAAGAGTTCCCTAATTTTCTTGATTTACATCAACCATTGTGATTACATAAGTTTTCCCTTTCTTCGTAGTCTTTATAGGTCATGGAATTGATCACCAATATTAACCCTTGTATTTGGAAATATTTTATAATAATTCCAAAACAAACATTAGTTCAAACACTGAAGTATGTGAGGACCATTCTTTGGGTCTTTCTCATTATTCACATCATTAGATATCTTTTTCCAAGTATATTGGCATTCACCTACTCAATAACCTTCCTATACTGACATAAAAACTTTACCACTCCCATTAAGAAAATTCCCTCAATGTTACTTCCCAAAAAATGAGGCTGAAGGAGATCTTAGATTATTTTCTTCATTTTTCTTAAAATATCCTTTAAACTATAATTTTCTCTTCTTACCAAAACCCTAATATTGATTCCAAACATTAACCTCTATTTTCACCATAATTTTATATAGAAAAATCTACTTATTACATCCAAGGTCACTTATAGCTAATTCTTTTTAGAGATTTGGTTTTAATCCATCAAATAATAATTCATATTTAATTTTAATCTGAATGATAATACTCAAATAGTATCTCACAAGTCTTGTAAAATTCTCTTCATATGTACCAAAAGATTTATCATTCTTCTTTCTATGAATTAGGAATTAATTCTCCATAATGTTTCATAGAATATGAGGGAAGTAATTACTAACAAAAATCTGCTAAAAATCTTCACATTATATAGATTTAGTTTCTATTTATTCCATCATGTTCATAGTAAGGTTCCACTACTTATCTACTTAACCTTATGAATGATAAATAGACAAAATGACTTTTTCATGATACAAGAATTGAACAACGGGAAATTTGTATTCTTTGGTACTGATCCAATGCTCAATCACTAGTAGATCAGGGAAACCGCTAAAATTAGGTGGAAATTGCTCATTATGGACTCAACAGAATGTTATTACCTAGATTTCCTCTTGGGAATTTAAATATGATTCATATCATGGGAAATTTGAGTGATCATAGAAAACATGTCCTGCACTCCAACTCCCATAATGATCATTTTCTAAGGAGGAAAATCATTTCATTTTCTATCTTATTCAGAATTGACATGGTTTATTTGTACTCCAACCATTAACAAAAACTAAAAAAAAATTCCTGAGAAACACTATTTATAATGTCAACCCACATAATCATGAAAAAACCTTATAGGGTATCCCAATCATGACACTTACTTTTCCATATATTAAAATATTTTCTTAATCTAAGGATATACATAGTATTCATTTATTTAAATCCATCATGATGGATCATAAAGGGTTTTTTATTTTCCAATTTTTATCCTATAGGAGTGTCAAACAAGGTGCACAACAATTTCTATTATCATACACCTTCTCTCGATTGATTCCTTCTAAATAAAGTGTTTTTATGTACTCTTTCCCCTATATACATCTATTCCAGATCCACATTATCTTTTAGTATCTAGAGAGGTATTTAATTTCATTTAATCCCCTCTCTCAATAAATTACCAATATTTTAGGATATTTTCTAAAACTTTTACTTATACTTAGACTTATCCTTAGAGACAACCCAAGACATAACCTTTGAAATATCCCTAGGGATTTCACTAAATTTATCTCATCCTAGTTTTCAAAGGTTGATTAATCTATTCCTTCGATACAAAATATAGTAACCCATGATTAAGATAAATCTATATTACATATTATTAGTTGAATATTCATTACATTAAAACACACATTACTGAGGACCATAATACTTTAGGGATTTCAGAAACATGGAACACAATCTTCTAACATGGTAAAAATATTCAATGTATCCTATTATTATCTTCAAATTTATTACTCCTAATTAAAAATTTTCCTGATGACTTAGAAAATTAAACATAATAAAGTGTTAGATCAGATACTCATTAAGGGTAAATTAATGATATACATTAATATAACATTAGTATAAGGGTACCGTAACATGGTCAAAACATACATAGATCATTCCCAATATATGAAGATCATAATCATAAATCATAACATAAGGATTTTCAGTCCATATTACATGAATCATAATGAAATAAAATTTCATAATCCATGAGAGTATAACCGAGTCATAGAACATGGAAGTTGGGGCATTCACATAGGAATATGAAATATTATGTTAAGGCTATACTATAGGTCATTCATAACATGTTAGTCTTGGTATAACCACCCATGTACCAACTTCGAGTTTGGCCTAACAACCAATGTACCCTCCTATTTTTATTATTGGACTACCAACCTATGTACCCTATTGTTTTCAGGATTTGTATATGAACCTGTGTTCCCACATGTTTTCATTATTTGGATTACAACCTATGTAACCTATTTTTTAGTCTTGGGATAACAACCCTTATACCCACTTGTTTTCAAGCATTACATAACAACTTTTATACCCTCTAGTTTTCATGCTTAGTCTAAAACCCAGTTTTCCCACTTGTTTCTTATCTTCTATTACATCAAGTATACATTATGAGATCATATAACATTTATCATTACCCAATTAGTTGTAGTGATATATAGGCCTAACCCGTCATATAATTAAATCATATATATGTGTGCCACAAGATCATAAACGGTCATCATATCATAACCAGTGAACTGAAATGGTTGACATAAACATTTCATCATATATTTACATGTCGAAAAGATATGGGTTTAACAATAATTTCATAACTGCAAAACCTTTTATGAGAAGTGGTTCTCAAAGTATATAACCCATGGAAGAGAAAGGGGAATTATAAACATTATTCCATTAAAAAATAAACTATTTAGATAAAGAATATGAATGGTAAACACAAATAATATCCCTAGTAAGGAATGAGTATCACCAAAATATTTCATTTAAGATGGAAAATAATTTGGAAAGATTGTTTAAAATATTTCTTCATGAAGACATCCCTTCAACATTATAAAACACTTTTTAAAACATAATACATTTCGAAAATATTTATTTAAAATTAACTTTGAAAACATATCAACGAAGTAAGAAAACATTTTGAAAATATTTCTTCTTTGAGAAATTCATTGAAATAGTTTAATGGATGCTTAAAAAATGTATTAGTAATAATGATAGGGTATTATGTACTTGACATATTTTTAAACAAATTCCAATCACTTTGTCTGTAGAAGTCAAAAGATCCATGATCTAAAAAACCAAAAGATTCCTAATAAAACCATTTTTTAAAATAGAAAAACATGGGTAAAACATCATCTTAAAAAATCATACTATAATCATAAAATAATTTTGAAAATCCTTCATGAAAAGTGAATTATTTAATTTATTGAGATGAAACGTGTGTTTTCATAAAAAAAATGTTTTCCAGAAATAAAATTTCATTATTTTCAAATAGTGCTTACTCTCATTTATAATTAATTGGTAACCAAGGAATTGATTTTATATACATGTGTAAACCATATTGTCATAATTTTGTTAACATTACTAATAATTTCCATTCCAAAGTCTAAGTGATATTAATATTTTAATAATAATATCAAAATTATAAAATAGTTTGTTAAAACATGATCTTGTGTGTAATGAAAGCTACTAAAGGAACATGGTATTTCATATACCGAAAACTAAACATCAGTGTTCATGTACTACAATCATTTCTTAGTGTAGTATGTAATGCAAGACATTAAATAATATTAATTTATTTGGAAAAAATTCATAAAATCTTTAGGTGTTACACCTAAACATCATAAATGATTTATGGATCATTATCTTAACGTTTGAGAACAAGCTAACCACTTTTAATCAGTTTTGACAACATGACATGAGTTTCAAACTGAAATGACACTTCTATATTAGAAACAAACACTCTGAGTCAAAAAAACCATATCATATATTATATTGACATGTATATTTTTCTTACACCTCACAAATGAATTATGGATTTCTATCCTAATGTATGAAAACAATTATAGTTTTTTAATCATTTTTAACAATGCGATAAGTTTTTTAAATTGAAATGAAACAATTATATTGAAAAAATGTAATTTGAGTCAATCCAAAAAACATTATTTTCATATTTATGTTTGGTTGATTTCTATACATTAAAAAATAAATTATATATTATTGACATAAATTTTGAAAAAAATTCAAATTGATTTCTCGATTTTAGCTACATGATGTGTTTTCTAATCTAAAATGAAAATTTTATAAAGAAAACATAGACTTGGATTCACACCATCCACATCATGTGCTGGATTGATATTTGTTTGATTCCTACATTCCAAAAATTAATTAAAGATCATTTTCCTAATGTTTGAAAAAAATCAGATCTTGTTTTCTTGGTTGTGGCTATGTGACACACGTTTTAAACTAAAATACCACTTTTATATAGAAAACATGCACTTGGACTCATATCAGTAACATCTTGTGTCTTATAACCATGAGTTAAATTCCCACACATCATTAATAAATTATTTATCATTTGATTAGGTTTTGAGAATAATTGGAGATCATTTTCTCAGTTTTTCCACTATGATGCACATTTCAAACCGAAATGACACTTTATGTTGAAAACAAAAACTTTGAGTCATATAAGACACATTGTATGTCAGAATAATATGAGTTAAATTTCTACATGTAAAAAATAAAATATCGATCATTTTCATAAAATTTTAAAACAATACGAGCTAATTATTTAGTTTTGGCTATGCGAGGCATGTTTAAATCTAAAATAGCATGCAATTCGATTCATATTGAAGACATCGTGTATCAGATTAACATGTAATAAATTAATATGTGTCTCAAATGAATTATAGATCATTTTATTAATGATTCAAAATAATCCAAGAATGTTTTCATTGTTTTGGTAGTGTGATGCACATTTTAAGCTAAAATGAAACTTTTATATTGAAATAACAAACATTGAGTAATACCAACTACATCCTGTGTTAGATTGATGTGCAGTTTATTCCTATATTTTCAAAATTAAATATTGGTCATTTTACTCATGTTTAAAAATAATCCAAGTTCATTTACATATTTTAGATAACACATTATTATTTTAAACTAATATAACACAAGAATATTGAAACCATAATTTTTGAGTCATAATAACCCCATCATGTGTTAGTTTGATGTGAAGTCAATTTCTACATGTCAAAAATTAAATATGGATTTTTTTCATAATGTTTTAAAATAATATCATCTAATTTGATCATCATTTTTATGTGATACACATTTTAAACTAAAATTACACTTATATTGAAAATACTCAAGTGGTGTCATAACAAACACATCATGTGCTGATTGGTGTACAATCAATTACTACACATCACAGATGAATTAAGGATAATTTTTATAATGTATTAAAAAAATCTCATTTGCTATGTTTTTTCTATGTTGCACTATTTTAATCTAAAATGTAAATTTTTAATATGAAAACCTGCACTTTGAGTCAAATCGATGAAATAATGTTTCATATTGATATTTGGTTGATTCATAAACATCAAAAATAAATTTTGAATCCTTTTTCTGATGTTAGAAATAAATCAGAGTTCATTTTTCAGTTTTGTCTGTCTGATGAGAATTTTAAATTAAAATAACATGCACTTTGAGTTAAACTGGCCACATTATGTGTTAGGTTAACATGTAATGAATTCTTATATATATATATATAATTAATTTAAATCATTTTATTAATGTTTTCATACCACCCAATATTTTTTTATAGTTTTTGGATATATGATGTGTGTTGTAAACTAAAATGAAATTTTTATATTAAAAACAGACACACTAAGTCATATAGAACACATCAAATGTCAGATTTAAATGAGATCAATTCCAACAAATCAAAAATGAATTATGGATTGGTGTCCTAATTTTTTTTTAATTCAAGATTGTTTTTCTAGTTTTGATAAGGTGACATGCTTTTTAAACTAAAATGACAAATTTATATTGAAAAAATCCACTTTGAGTCATACTGAACATTTCATGTATTGGATTGATGTGTGGTCATTATATACATGGTAAATATGAATTATGGATTATTTCTCAAAATCTTCAAGAAAATCTTAGTTACCCTATAGTAACTTAAGAATATTTTGAGTTCCGCTCAATTAATATAAAAAAATTCAAGTTATCCTTCAATAACATATTGAAATTTTTAGTAAACCTGTAACATAGGAAATATTCATGCTACCCTTTACTAACTTGATTAAATTTTAATTTACCCTTTAGAAACTTATGAATACTTGATGTGACCATTTAGTAACCTAAGAAAAATTTGAGTTAACCTTCGATGAATTAGGAAAATTTTGAGTTAACCTTTAGTAACATAAGAAATAATAAATTTTCCAATCAACAACATAAGAAAATTTCAATTTCCCTTTAGTAACATATAAAATTTTTGAGTTACCCTTTAATAACAAAAGAAATCATCATGTTAGACCTCATTAACACAAGAAAATTTCATGTTACCCTTCAATAACTTATGAAATCTTCAAATTATCATTTAGTAACTTATTAAATATATGAGTTACCATTTGAAAATATAATAAATCTTTGAGTAACCCTTCAATTACTTAGGTATTTTTTTACCCTTCAGTCACTTAATAAATACTTGTGTTACCTTTCAGTAAATTAGGAAATATTTTACTTTCCCTTCATTCTAGTCATATCGTTTGTAATATTTATGTGATGTCGATTCCAACACACCAAAAATGAAGTAGTTATATTTTTTCCTAATGTTTCAGGAAAATATATGGTCCATTACTTTTTTTGGCTATGTGACTTCTGTATAGATGAAAATCATATTTTAATGTAAAAAAACTACACTTTGAGCCATGTCGGCTACATCATATGTGAAATTTATGTGTAATTAATTGGTACAAATCACAAATGAATTATGAAACATTTTACATAATTATGAAAACAATATAAAATTGTTTTATCAGATCTGATAATGTGATGCATGTTTTAATCTTAATTGACACTTTTATTTTGAATACATGATCTTTTAGTCATACTGACCACAACATGTGTCAAATTTTTATGAATTGAATTATTCCATGGCACAAATGAATTATGGTTCACTTTCAAAATGTTTTGATATAATCTAAACTTGTTTTATTTGGTTTTTATTTGTTATTTGTTTCATTAAATAAAGTTACACTTTTATTGTGAAAACATGTACTTTCTGTTATACTGACCACATCATGTGTCTTATTTATTTGATGTCAATTCCTATATATCAAAAATAAATTATATGATTTTTTTGTAATGCTTGAAAATTATTTGAACTCATTTTCTCAGTTATGGATTTGTGAGGCACGTTTTAAAATAGAATGAAACATTTAATATGAAAACATGAATGTTGAGTCATATAGACCACATCAATTGATAGAATTATATGTGATTAATTCCTACATTCCAAAAATTAATTATATATCATTTTCGAAAATTTTCGAAACAATCTGATTTCATTTTCATGTTTTAATATATGTGAAACTTTTTATAAACTAAAATGACACTAATAATGTGAAAAAGGAACTTTGAGTTATTTCGCAAACATAATGTGTCATATTTGTGCATGGATAATTTGTAAATGTAAAAAAATTATTATATATTTTTTATTAATGTTTAAAAACAATAACTGATCATTTACGCACTCATAAAAACATGACATGCATTTTAACCTAAAATGAAACTTTTATATTTAAAACACATACTTGGTGACGTACCAGAAAAATCGTATTTTGGATTTATTTGTGGTTAATTCATACACATAAAAAATTAATTAGGTATAATTGTATATAATTTTAAAAACAATCTAATATCTTTTTCTCAATTTTCCAAATGTTGCACTTTTTTAAACTAAAATACCATGTAGAGATCAACCAACATATAAATATTTTATACATCAAACCCGAGTTCATCATCCTTCAATCTTAATAACTCATTTCTATATTGAGAATTCAATTTTTATTTGGGTGAGTCATATTTATTAAAATTTATAGTAACTTTTATTACCATGTCTTTGGATGAATCCAAGTTTAAAGTAATGGAATTCATATTCCTTCATCATCAGGGAGGTGGAAATGATTGTAATGGGGCCCAATATAGTATTAGAAACTCATAAAAATATATAAATAAACAAAATTAATATGATTAGTCTATGAGAATGAATATATCTTCCCTAATATTGGGTAATATGTCTTCAGATTTGTGGGTAAAAGGATCCTTTACCCATTTCCCTCTCACTAATATATTAGCTACATCCTTGAAGTATAATCTATCATGGAATTGAGAATCTTTGGGAATGTCACTTACTCTACTATAATCTCTATAGCATAATATTCCAAGATACCTCTCTTAGAGAAATACCTCAAATGATTCTTACTTTTTAGGTTCACCACCAAAGAATTTTGTTTTTTCTACCAAATCATCCTAGCCCCCAAAGGAATGAAATTTTTGAACTGATGAAAATAAATGAACATTACATTAGGGAATGATCATATACCCTATAGAAAAATTATAAAATTATTGTAAAAATACTATATTAATGTACTCACATGAGATTTAGGTTTAGTAAATGTTTCTGAAATGATGAATTGATGTTTGTCAACAACCATAAATGCTGATGAATTTGAATCTATGATAAATCATTTATCCTTATGTTTTGGATTGTTATTGGTATTCCTTTTCTACTTCTCCAAGATATAATAACCTTAGTCAATGAAAATTATACTATTATCATTAGGTGTAGGAACCATAGGGTGAAATATTGATTAGAATAAAAATACGAGAAACATAATTTAAATACTACAAGAATTTAATTTAGGAAAAATAATATATAATCTTTAAAATAATAATGATACACATCCAAAATGTATACCTAAGGTCATAAATATTAATATATAAATGGAAAAATTTCTGATAACCTCAACTTGATGTCAGAAAGCAGTCTACTACCAAAATCGTTTCCCAGTCATCTGTAAAAAAATTTATTACATCTTTAGAGTATGTAGAATATTATATATCTTTTTATTACTCCATAAATATATCAATAAAATCATTTTAAAACTATTTAAAATGAAACTGTAATTACTTTCATAAAATACAAGTTCGAGGATTCTAGTTTGTTAATGGAACATAATATCCTTCATAAGTTTTCAAATGTTGTATCCACAATTTTTATCATTATTTTATTTTAGACACAGTAAAAACATTCAAAATAATAAATATTGGTTTAAAATATGTTTTTATAATTAAATATTACTATAAATTCCAAAATCTATTTCAATTTGAATAAATCCTTAGTATTTTTATTTTCAATCAGTAATCTCATACCTTGATTTAGATGATATTTGTTGACCTCTATATCATTGAAAATTATTCTTCAACAAAAAATCTTATAATTTGTGTTTTATATATAAAATTTTGACTGTAATTCTTTACAAATTTACAAATTGACATTATTTGTGGCTAATTTTTTTGAAATGAAAACGTTGGATCTATAAAATTAATATTTGGGGTATCCAAATTGAATGTGATTAGTATCCAATGCTTCAAAAAAAGACCAAAACAAATAAGTATTAAAAAATAAAATATATATTTCATATGATATTGGAGTATGTAATTTGTTAATTTCTTTTCAATAGCTGTGTATAATAATTTTTTTATTTCATTTTCATTGAATTATAAAAAAATTTCATAGAAATGATAGTGGGATCATTAAGCAAAAAACATTCTTCAATGGTTTTCTCTTTAGATAGAATTAATGTATATTATTATAGAAAATATAAATATTTTCTAACTATAATTAACATAGTAAATAATTTTCTTGATTAAAAAATTATGAAAATATACCTCAGGTCTGAATTCACAACTGAGACTCTCATCCATTCAAACATGATAATCTCATTTATATTCTCGATAACAACCATGAATATGACGACTGATACAAATATATCTTATTTATAACAAATGTAATACATATTTTTATCTTTCAATTTTTTATTTACTTGAAATTTTAATGTTAATATATGTAGTAGTGGAACATGTGGGGTAAAGGTACTCTCAGATAGTCCTTTTGATTTTTTAGTTGACCCACTAAATTGTATTAATTGATGCAATTGTATCCCATTCATTTTATACATCGATAACACCATACTTATTTCACACCTATTTCATCAATTATTATAGTTTTTTCATTTTTAAAAAATTTTATTAATGATATACATCATTTATCTTAAAAATATTAAATGGTCATGCTATGAATACTCCTTTAGTATTATCAATTGTGTTGACATCCAGATCATCGACCAGAACATGCATCCCTATTCCCAACTCAAGATTTACTTCAATCCTCTCTCAGATGTGATGTTTTGGTAGTTTTTATTACATATGTTTCCTTATAGGATATTGTACACTATAAACCTCGTAATAAATATATGCATGGGTGGTGATAGGTATAAATAACATAGAATTTAATCATGTATAATTTTAGTAATATAATGTTATTTGAGGTTGTTTGATTCACATTTTGGTGAAAATGTTTTGAAAAAATTTATAAACTTGTGTTAGGTGGGTAGTTGAGGGGAATGGATAACCACAAATCATGTGGGGTTTTGAGGCTCTAAATGCAATAATAATTTTTGCAAAATTGTTTTTCTTTCATCCATTCTATTATATAGGTCCATCATACCATACTATACAATAATATATTTTAATGAATCAATCTATACTCATAATCCTTTTATCATATCATATATATATCCATACGACATTGTATTCTTGAAATACATTTGTGGAGAAACTCTAAAACCGACACCTCTATCATGGAAATATTTTTTTGGATGATTTAAAGATAAAAAAATTAATTGTTCATAAGGTACAATAAATTATGATTATTATTTCTAAAACATATAAATTAATATAAACATAAATAGATATTTTTATGAAATACTAGTATAAATATTAAAAAAATATTATCATGACAAAATTACACAGGATTCTGAAACTTCTTCTGTGTTTTCATCAACTAATTTTCCCTCTTTATTTACATGGTTCCCCTTTTATAGGATATGACATGGGATGGTAGTGGATTCCGATTTTGATTCATCAATCCTTATATAAAAAATGTAGAGTATGGTTTTTCATATCACATAAAAAAATATTATAGTTTTAAAATATGTACCACTATCTTTTAAAGTTAATCTTACCTCATCCCTTCTTTATGATAGTGGTATATTAATTTTTATGTACGTTTATTATTTTCATTAATCACTTATTGTTTAAAAAATTAACAATTTTTTTACAAATTTAATTAAATAAATAATTTAAAATTAAATATTATTCAATACAATAAACATGAAATAATTCATCATCCTGAAGGATAATGAATGTTTCCCATGTTTATTTTTTTATAATGCATGCACACGTATCTCGTGGGAGATGGATTACATTCCCCACAACATATATAAGAATATGATTTTTCAAAAGTGACAACATTGATATATGATCTTTTTCGATCATAATTAATATTAATTTATTATGAAATTGATCTAAAATAAATAAACACTACAAGGGATAATGAAAAGAAAATAAATGTTTCATTATAATATTTTTTTGGTAAAATAGAGAAATTATATTATAACATTCCCATAATATCTTCTCACATGGTTGTCTTCAATATAGACATTGTATTGTGAAAAAAATATACAAATTAGCTTTTTTATTAACATTATGACCCCAATATAAATAATGAACATTGAGTTGTTGTTATCAACAATTTTGATGGGTTTTTTCCAATAAACCTAAAATTTTATTTCTTTGCTTCTTGACATGATAAATATTGTCAACATGGTAGTGGCATGTCACTTTTTTTCTTAATACACATGATATTAATCCCCAAATAATTTTTCAATTTAAGCATCAATCATGTGTACATCCATAAGATTGGTAGTATTATAATTCAGTGAATTCATTATCGGCATGAGTAGTCGAACTTTTAATTTTGTTTATAAAAATGTATGGGAGAATACATAACATTTTGAGGAAAAAATAGTATATAAAAACACTATAATCATCTCATTGAACTCATTTTATTATTTAATGGTTGATGATATTTTTATCCCTTATCTTGTATCCAAATCCCCTCCTTATAGTCCATTATTATGTAAAAGACCCCATATACATTGGGACCATCATGAAATGATTTTGAAATCCAAATAAAAAGGTTATCCTCAGAATAATTGTAATCTGAACCAAAAGTTATTTAAGACACTAATAAAAAATTGTCCAATTATTCGTTACTAGAATAGGGACATAAAATACTTTCACAACATGTGATACAATAATGAATGGTTTATCCATATGCCCATCTTAATTAAAATTAACTTTCTTGAAGCCCAATTTGTTGACTTTAACTACACTCATGTTGTTAATACATTTTCAATAGAAAATCAACACCCTATATGTTGTATAATTTGAATTTCATGTCTATTCGATGATGTTGAAATACGATATATTCACGTAAATTGGATTTTTATCCTTTGAACCGGATCTATGCATCGATTCCCCAAAAATAATAAATCCAATGTTTTCGATAATATTGCATTCATAATATTAATTTCCATATAATTTATAACATTAATTACAAAACCAATATATGATATATCATTTATATAAGGTCCTTTAGCTAGCCATTATGGTTTTTTGACAATTGAATTTATATTTTCAAATAACTCCTTATAAATACGATATTGAAACATACCAATAAACTATTTATTATAGGTATTTGATATCTATCCTTAAAACCATGAGGAATTCAAATGCCTATGAATTACTTTTTTAGCTTCAACCTATGAGGAAACATCTGAACTATTATGTAAAATATAAGGGTGATCTGACTCCTACTTTATAATGTTAAATGTAGAAAAATCTCTTATAGAATTACCTTTACCCATAAGATGTCCACTATAATGAGAGTTTGGGATATAAATGCTATCATCATATGATAGGTAATTGGTACAAAATTAAATAACTTAATCATGTTGGGAAGAAGATTTTTTTTAAGTTCATTGAAGGATATGAAAGATGTTTATTGGAAATTGGTTTTTCTAAAGAAGTGGTGCTTCATATTATTTATTTCTTATCTAAACATAAAACACCCAACTTTTATAATCCTTCTAATAGTTAGAGAAAAAAAGAAAAAGTGTGAACTATGTTTTTTCAAACTAGTCCATCAGAAAAAGGATATCTTAATTAGGGTTTCATATAATGTTTTATGTGGAATTTTTTATCATATGATAATTAAAATTTCCATCAGACAAATCATTTGATAAAAAAATATAGAAACTGTTTGTTTTTCTTATGATCTAACCATTATGAGTTATATAAATTCTATGATCCCAATGTAAATAAAAATTCAGAGAGAATATTTTGAGTGTACAAGGTTCATTCTATGCATACAAATAAAGTTCATTGGATATAGGATTTCAGATAATGGTTTCCATATAGTGGTTTAGGAATACATTTTTTCATGAAGAGATTTTGCTATGAAGAGATTTGTTTTAGAAGTTTGACAAGGTTTTTAGATAGATGAATCTTATTGATGTTCAAGTGAAATATTTTAAGAAATGTAATTATAAAAATTCAAAATTATACAATGTCCAAATTGGGTAAATTCCAAATCAAAGGATGTCTAAAATTAACAATGTATAATCATATGAAGACAATCAAATGATCTCTTTCAAAATAATCAGCCAGATTCTTCCAGTTGAACTTCTTGTACAATGTTTATCATATGGAATTGTATGATGTTATAATGTTGAAGTTCAATAAGGATGATCAGAAAGATGAATTTGAGTCATTTTGGATGTTTTTGTATTATTTATTATTGTTATATGATATTAAAAATAACAAAATCACTTATAATTTTAAGTGAAAATATAATTTTTACAATCTATCAGTATTTTTGGTTATATATAAATTAGTAGTGATCAAATTTATGTATATATAAATTCATAAAAAATAAAAAATGTTTATATAAATTTTATTAAACTATAGAAAAGTCTAACTCAATATCTAAGGTGATTGAATTTTTATCCAAACATGATACAAGAATTTGGTATAAAAATTATTTTTCTTCATATTTTAATGTTAAATTTTTTTGATTATTCATTCATAACATTGTATTTATTTCTTGGTTTCTTATATAACTTATAAAATTAGAAATTAAACAATTTTTTTATGTTTCATTACACTAATAGGAATACATATTTCCTTGTTTTAGTGGTCTAAAAATAACCTAATTTATGAAACAATTATATAAATTTAAAGTTTCCATAATAAGGTTTCTATTATATTTCAATAATATATAACTATTACAAAAGAGGTATTTAACAACACCAGAATATCACTTTTTCAGTATTAGAAATTGTTGACTACCACATAACTCTTAAAATTCCTAGGAATTTATTTGTGATAGAAAATTACTAATAAAGGGGTGATTTATCATCCATAAAAATTCTACTAAGTCACTTTTTTATCAGCACCTTTAGGAGCACTGATTAGACACACAATTTATCAGTGAATTTGTGTAGTGCAGATAATGGATTCATTTATCATCGCATATGAAAGAACTAAAAATAGGGAATACTATAGTTTGATCTTAGATAAAACTACAGCACCAAAAAATAGGGAAAGAAGTTTGTTGTAACAACACAATGCAGCACAAAAAAAAACATCAGAAACAACACCATAATGAAATAAAATTTCCAACAAAAATAAAAGAAAAAATATTCTAGATAAAAATAATGTAACTATATAAATGGAAAATAATCCTCTTCTTGAGAAAAAGAACACACCTATATAAGAAAACGATTCTTATGTTAGTAATAATATAAATAAATATATTAAATAGAAAGTGTTAGTTTTCAAATAATCATAGAGTCATACCAGTCACACTATGTATCAAATAGATGTGTGGATGATTCCTATATGTCACAACTGGCTTATTAATCATTTTCTTAAATTATCATGACAATCCAAGTGTTTTTTCATTTCTTTATGTGAGTGAAACTTTTATGAATTAAATTTTCAATTCTCAAATGATAATGGTCACTTTGATTCATATCAGGCACATCGTGTATCAGATTGAGTTGTGTCTGATTCTTACACATAACAAATGACGTAGGGAACATTTTTATAAAGTACCAAAATAATACTAAATTGTTTTCTATAATTTGAGTATGGTAGTATTTTTACGGAAATTAATATCACTATTGAATTTAAATATTCACTTATGGTCACACCATGCATTAGATTGAGGTGTGGTTGATTCCTTTATGTTATAAATGTCTTATGGATCATTTCACAAAATTATCAAAATAATCTGATTTTTTTTAGGTTTGAGTATAGTTCTTGTTTTTTTTCAACAAAATGTCATCTAAAACTGGAAACATGCCCATTGAGTCATACACATCGCATGGCAAGTCAAATTATGAGGAAGATGATTCCTACATGTCACAAATGAATTATGAATCATTGTCCTAAATTATCAATAAAATTTGATTTCATTTTCTCGATTTCTTGTGAGTGAATTTTTTTTGTACAATCTTGTCAATTTTAAACTAATAATGGACACATTGAGTCATAATAGGAAAATCATGTATCCGATTGAGGTGAGGATGATTCTTACATGTCAAAATAACTTAGGAATCATTATCATAATGTACCAAAACAAACTGATTTAATTTCCATGTTTTTGAGTATATTAGTTTTTTTACTAAAATTAATTTTAATTGTGAATAAAAAGATGCACTTTGAGTCATAATGATCATATCATACATCATATTGAAATTTTAAATATTAATACATGTATCAAATTACTTATGGATTGTTTTCCAAATGTATGAAAACAATATGAATGCATTTCCTTTGTTTTGAGTATGCATATTTTATTTTTTACAAAAATGTCATCAAAAAATGGAAAAAGGAAATTTCATTCATACTGGTCAGACCATGCATCAGATTGAGGTTTGACTGATTCTTACATGTTAAAAACAAATTATTAATCATTTTACTAAATTATCAAAACAATCCGAATGTGTTTTATTGGTTTTATTTGAGTGACACTTTTTGTATTAAAATGTTATTAACAAAATGATAATGGGCAATTTGAGCCATAACAAGAACATCGTTTATCAAATTGAGGTACGGATGATTCTTATATGTCAAAAATGTCTTATAGATATTTTTTATAAATCAATAAAACAATCTGAGTGTTTTTTCTTAGTTTTGTGTATGTTAGATTCTTTTTTAAAAAATAAATGTAAATTTTGAATAAAAAGATAAGATTTTAGTCATACTGTTCACATCATGCACTATATTGAGGTGCAGATGATTCTTACAAATCCAAATGACTTATGGATCATTTTCCTAAAGTATCAAAATAATAGTAATGTGGTTCCTTGGTTTTGAATATGCCACTTGTGTTTTTTTACTAAAATGTAATTTTAAATTGGAAACACATAGTGTGTGTCATAGAGGTCAAACCATGCATCAGATTGAGGTGCAGTTGATTCATGCCCATCACAAATGAATTATGAATCATTTTCCTAATTTATCAAGACAATCCGTGTTTTTACCTAAATTTTTAGTCAGTGACAATTTTTTGTATTAAAATGTCTGTTTTATACTAATAAGAGACACTTTGATTCACACTAGGTATATTATGTATCTTATTGTGGTTTGGCTGATTAATACAAATAAAAAATGACTTATAGATCATTTTTCAAAAATACAAAAATAACCTAATTTTTCTACAATGTTTTGTGTATGTAAATTGTTTTTTACTAAAATTAATGTCTATTTTGAAGAAAAAGATGCACTAGGAATAATATCAGTCACATCATGAATTAGATAGTTGTGAGGATGAATCCTACACATCCTAAATGACATATAGATTATTTTTCCAAAAGTAAAAAAAAATAAACCAAATTCATTTCCTCTATTTTTAGTAAACCACTTCTATTTTTTACTAGAATTTCATTTTAAAATTGAAACACACACTTTGATCCATACAGGTTGCATCATGTGTGGGATTCATGTGAGACTAATTACTACACATCAATAATTAATTATGAATCATTTTTCAAAATTATCCATAAAATATGAGTTCATTTTTATGGTTTTTAGTGAGTGACACATCTTCGTATTAAAATTTCAATTTGAAACTTATGATGGACACTTTGACACCATCCTTCCTTGAATACCATGATATCTCAATAATGTTGTAGTGGAGAAATAAACCCATAAACAAAATCATGTTCTTTATTTATTGATTATGGTGATATAATTCGATAACGAGGAGAGATGTCTCTATATATTACCTCATTCATTAATTGAAGAATATCACGATGTTTTTCCTAATGATCTTAGAAAAGGATTACTACATTGCGTAAAATCACTTAAATAAGTGGCGAAAACATTTTTTCAACAACCAACTCAAAACACATGGAAAATGGATCTTATCTTAAATGAAATTTGTTGTGCACATGTTTTAAAAATTATCATAAAACACAATATTGATATGATCGTCATTCTACTTCATTCACCAATAAATTTATTATTTTCATGCCAACGCATCATCTACTCCTCCACATAAAATTTTCCTCGGTCTCCACTTCTTCCTACACCACCTAGGTCTCTGAATCTACCCATGCCTCCACCTCCTCCTCCACCACCACCAAAAACATTTATTGTTTTCTCCTCAAATCTTCTCAAAAATTGTTTTCCTTATTTATAATTCTCCTTGAGAAAGACATCAAAAATAATATATAATCCTTCTGACACCAACTCATCACAACCAAAATATATTTCTATGGTCATAACTCATACTATATCACAATCATATTATATAGTCACCTAAATATGTTTTTGACATAAATTTTTGATAAATTGTACATTTCCCACTCATCTCTAACCAAATTTACTTCTTCCTTTGAGTATGAAGGTTGTCATAAATATAGATAATACTGAGAAAATATAGATAAAAAAATTATTGTAAAATATAATTAATGAAATTTTAATTTCATTTTTACATTAACTGTTAGTGGATGATGGTTTTTTTCAATCATTATGATATCTCTTATAAATTTTCAAACATAATATCCACAATCAATTCCATTAACTTTCTATAGACACTCCAAAAAAATTTACCAAAATAATTATGTTATTTTGAAATGTATTGATAGTAAAATATTTCAATATATAAATAAATTGTTTACCATTTTTATTAATCCATAGGCATTATCTCTTTGGAAATTGACTTTATTCTATAATTTAGCCAATTTTTAGTGTTTCCCTCACATAAAAAATCCTTGTTAAAAAATAGAATATATAATTTGAATTTTATAAATAAAATCTTGATTAAAGTGTGTTGAAAAATCACATTACACATCAAGAGTTTTAATTTGGTTATATATCATGCATGGGATCCAAAAAATTAATATTATGGATGTCCAGATTGATAGTGATCCGAATCCAAATCTACCTAAATAAAAAAACAAATAAGTCATGAAAAAATTAAAAATATATTATATGTAATTAGATTATAGAGTTTTACTTTTTCATTGTATAAATAAAAAAGTCTATTATATAATACTATTTAATTAAATTCTTTGAGTAACACATCATTTCTCTTATCAATTTCGTAATTATCCAAAGTAACTTATACCATAGAAATGATACAGGGATTAATGAATCCATATCATTCTTTTCACGATATTCCCTTCATATAGTAGTAATAAAAATGTCTGTTGAAAATATGAATATATATAATATTTGATAAATATATTATCTCACTATTTGGACTAACATATTATGAAAATGTTTCTTATTTATATATTCAAAACTGAGACACCCACAAATTAGTGATTGAGAATCTCATTTATAGCCTTGAGAACAATTATGTATGTAATGGATGATCCACAAATTTCTCCCTAATATTCAATGAGTGAAATATTCTGAAAATTAAATGTGGTCTCTCCGAGAAGTTTTAATGATAATAAATGTTGATCATGAACTAGAGTGGAGATGGTAATATCAGAAGGTGATTTTGATTTCTTGATTGATTCACTAGATTTTCTTGATATAAAAATCCATTTATCCACCAATTTATCCATCTATAATATCATACCTCACATCTGACTGTTTATCATCAATTGATATGGGTTTTTCATATGGAAAAATTTGTCAAATACATACCTCATGTAAATTTATATGATTATATGGCCATTATATAAAATCTCCAACAACATCATTATTCATTGTAATACATTTATCATCATGTGGAAGATGATAATAAGCAGTTATACCCACAGGTACCAAAATCCACACAATTATGTGATTTTTCTGGAGGTCTTTATGCTGTATATTTTCTTTGAGGATATTATACATTGTACCCATCACAACACTCCAATGTGTGGGTTTTGAGAGAGAGGAATCATATAAATCTGTACCATGTAGATATTTAGTAATATAAATTTATAGGACGTTGTTTGATTAACATTTAGTCGAAAGAGTATTGATAAAATTTATTACCTCTACTAAGGTAGGATGTTGGGGGAATGAATAGCCTCAAATATAAGGGGATCATCTCGTTTATGTGTTGATATTTTCTCCACTGCCAGTTCAGTTTGATCGTTTCTCATAAATCGGTCTTCCAAACTTGACCAAACAAAAATATCTTGATGTGAGTCTTTTTCTGTCTACAATCATTAATCCATATTATATGTATCTTCATGTGTTTTTATATTCTCTAAATCTATTCATGGAGAGACTCAAAAACCTAATCTTCTGATGGGACCATATTATTCTAGCTGCATCAAAGCAACAGAAAGTATCTTTTCTTCTACTATGGTAGTTTTTGATTATATTATCTAAACTATATAAAAAAATATGAACATAAATACATATTTTTATGAAATAATGTTATAAATCATGATGAATTATAGTTATTTTATATATACACATGTCTCCTATTCTATTTTAATGTTTTTATAAACACTTTTACCCTATTTATTTGCATCATTCTCCTTCCATATCACATGATATTGGAAGGAAGTGGCTTCACATTTTGAGTCATCAATATATATATAGACTAAAGGAACATATTTTGTTTCATATCACGTAATTAAATTTTCATTTTTTATTTAAAATACAAACCAATTTCTTCTCTAATAAAGCATACCCCATCCTGGATTTACGATAGGGGTACATTGGTATTGATGCATTCTATTTTTGTTCATCACTCTTTTATAGTTTTATAAACTAACAATTATGAATCTTGTTAGATAAAATAAATAATGTAATATAATATATTATTTACTACAATGCACCTAAAATAATTTTTGTTGTGACGACTATTGAAAGCAGTCCATGCTTCATTATTTATGATGTGTGCTTAACTAACCGGTGGGTTGGTATTTACGTTCCCCTTAGCATCCCTAATATTTAACTTTTAATGAATAGTTGGGAATCCTCTATGGGATTTTCCAGCAGCTATTAAGACAATTTTCTTATGAAAAGGTTCTAAAATAAATTTATACTGTAAGGAATAATGAAAATAAAATCATAATTTCATTGTATAATTTTTTACTAAAATAGGGAAATTATATCATAACATTACCAATATATATTTACAAGGGATTTACTTTGTTATAGGTTGGATTTGGTTCCATGAATCAATATAAATTGGAACATTAATCTTCATTGTAACCCTAAGAAAACTACTGAATATTGACTGGTTGAGTTCAATAGTTTTGTTTCATTGATTCAAACCAATATCACATTTTATTCCCTAACTTCTTTACATGATAATATTATTCAACACTGTGATGCTGCGTTATTGTTGTTTTTTCATCAATATGTTATTGATCCCCTAATAATTCTATAAAAATCATAATCAATAGTTTATTCTTACATAAGATTGGTAACATCATCATGTGCAGAAGACATTGTCTGCATGAGTATTCAAATATTTGATTTGTCTTGAATAATAAAAATATAAACAAAGAGAAGGGGTTTGAGAATTGTTGCATGATTTCTCTATTGAAAACATGATGACCTCTTTAACTCAATCTCCATATGCTTTTTTCAAATGATTAGCATATATACTTTTTGAATGAAATGAGTAATTGAATTAATGAAAATAAATACTCTACTATGGTTGGTTTATCCTATGAATTAATACAATGGTGAATGTTGTAGAAAAATATAATCCTCATCATCTTTATCTCCTAGACTGATTTTGTTGCATTTTGTTCCTTGATACTTATCCCCCATCTCTCAGGGACATCCAAAATGTTTTTCATGATCTTTTTTGAGTGCTAGTCATCATATAATGGGTATCAGTGATCATTTTGGATGTCTACGGATCATAGTGGTTCAAACAATAAAGAAGATATCAGGGATGGGTCTCAAACAAAAAATGAAATAATAACTATTCATGAGATGAAGCTAGTGAGGATGATAGTTGTATCCTTAAATCATTATAAATCACCACATATTAAATTAAAATTTAAAATACCATCTCAAAATGATAAAATGCCCCTAACACTACCATGAGAACATCAACTGATCCCCACTAAGTTTCATCGACACTAGTCTAACTTATGAAAAATCATACAGAAGAAAAACCCAAAATAGAAATGTAACATCACCATCACCCTAGCCCCGAATGATTCACTAACAGTCTATAGTAACTCATAATTTTTATGAAATTTTTCACTAAAAGTTTTTTCTTTAGAGGAAATGAAATCTGATGAAAATGTATTCAAATTATCTGAATATCAGAGGGTTGGTTGGTTTTTTTCTTTCAAGTGTCAATTTTTTGTATGTGTTTGATCAAATTTTACATTATGATATTGTTTATTGAGGGAAAAGTAGATGATTATGTGTAAAATAATTCAACTAGAAACACAACATGAGTGAAAAAAGGTATTGGAGTTGGAAATTGAGGGGTTAAACTAGATATTAAAATTCATAAAGCACTTAGAAGATGAAGGTGATGTCAAATTTATGAAAAATATGGAGGGGATACTAGAGATACTATGAAAAAATTAGGAATCTATTGATTCCCTAGAATCATCAAACCAAGCATTAAATATATAATTGTTATTAATGGATTGGTGATTAAATTGTATTAAACTCGATCATTTAATTATCCATCGTATTTAAAATTAATTTAATAAAAACTATATATTTAATGTTTGTTTTAATGATTCTAGGCCATAATGGGATTCCTTCATTTCTCTCAATAGATTTATGATTCCCTCTATCTTTTTCATAACTTCCATTTCACCTTTATCTTCCATGTGCATCATGACTTTTAATTTCTCATTTAACCCATCAATTTTCACCTCCAATGTCTTCATTCTATCAATTTGTCTTTCTAGTTGAATTATTCTATGGATAAGAATATTATTTTACCTATGTAAATTATATAAGTTTTAATTTATATATTTTATATAATTATTATTGAAAAAGTTATTTAAGGTCACTTGTTAAGTATTTATGATCTGTAGGGCTAATAGGAGATACAAACCTATGGTGGTATAGGTGTGACATGGATGGAAGATGTTGAAAATTGGAAATATATCCATTCTTCCAAGAGAAATCATCCTAAAGATGAAGATGAAATAATTGATGAAGATATCTAGTCATTGTGGGAGGAATACCTTCATGATCCAGATTGGCACACTTTTAAATTTATCAAGGTTGTAGGGGAAGAGAATCAAAAGATATATTTGGTGTGTTTTTTCACACAAAAAATAAGCAACATGAGTATTTTCAAGAGTCCACCCATCATAGTAGTATTCTATTCCATTAATGCATAATTGTGGAGTTCTAATAAAATCTAATATTACTACACATAAATTAAAAGAAATTTTTTTATTAAGTGTTGTCAAATGTTACCAAGTGAGTCACATTATAAAATTAATATCAAGAAACCAAAAAAATCATTAAACAATCTTTGATTAATTTTTAGGTATCATTTTTATTATTATGAGGGAGTTGGAAATGAGGAGGATGAAATGATCAAAGATCTGAATAATGGCCCGGGAGATGCGGTATTTAAATCCATGGAAACAGCTTTAACAGAGATTAATGAATACAATCTATGGAGGAGGTATTCCATAAATGAACATTTGAACTGCAAGGATTGGAGTAAGGCTATTTTTTAAAGGGAGTCTAATCCATCATTAAGATATGGAAGGCAATAATGCATCTGAGGACAGATTAAATAAAGCTAGTACTAGAGTATTGAAGGTTTATATATATTTCCAAGATCGTAACAATTTTCTTGAAAGATGCATCCAAATGTGGACTTTAATGCTTGAATTTTATTTTATTGTACACTAATCTTACCAAAATGTATACTTATTTACAAAACATTATTTTTGAAATCTGTGATCCTTTGTATCATTAACAATGACTATGAATTCTTAATTCGTAGTCAATATCAATGAAAAATATCAAACAAAACATCATTGTTACTGACGTATCAATGGTCGTGTGACCTTAATCCTAAATATAACCCACTTTCCATCACAACACACCCGCAACCATAATGTAATCCCAAAAAAATTCCACTTAAACAAACTGAATTTATCAATACATTTATGTTAAAAACTACTAGAATCATAAATATAATATAATATTGCTATGTATCACTATATTTTACAATACTTTTCCCAAGTTTAATATAACTCCTTTAATAATTATTGCATTAAGTATGTCATTATCTCATTATTAAATAATATATTAATCTGCTGAAACTACATTTAGATTTATATTCAAATTGTGTATGAACAAAAAAAAATAAGATGAAAGAAAATATATAGAATCCACAATAAAATTATTTCATTTTATTCCATATGAAAAAAATATATTTATTCATTCAACTACCTCACCTATGATATACTAATCATCCAATATTTTTTAAATGAACATCTGCACCTATCATTCTATGAAATTTTATGAAAATTATTTTCAAAATAGATACACATTTACTTATAATTTTTATTATTGTCTCAATCTTCTTCATATCTTCATGTGCATGCCATCCTATGGAAACACGATTCAAAAAATGAAAATCCACACTATCTAAAAGGTAAATGGAAAAAATATAATGGAATCATCAAGAAAATAACCATCAGTTACAACAACGGATGGAGATGTAGTTTTCAGGGGTCTCATATGAAGATGATACGAGTTAAGCGATTAAAGGTGGTGTTGTGTAAATATAGTTATGTGAGAGAGGGAGACAAATAGAGATGATATGTATGGTTATTTATAGTTTAGAATAGTGAAAAAAAATAAAAAAAACAGAACAAAAAAAATCAACCAACAAGAGATGAAATGAAAAAAATAACACACCATTGATTTTACATTTGATTCTTCTAACAGAATGTAGAGAAGTGGTGCCAGGAATAGGGGAATTCTGTGAGAGCATGAGAATCACTATTGAATGAGTCACAATTAGGGATCTATTAAATATATTGAAAGACTTTTACAAGCACAATAAAAAAAAGATGATAAAGATCCTTTTTATTAGCACTAAATTGGTAAGTGCTGATAGAAGGAATCATTATCAATGCTTTTGTAGCACTGATAAAGCTCAATAATTATCAGAGATAAAAAAGTACAAATAAAACAAACGTCTATCTGTAGTAAAACTTTAGAGCTGATAAAGGACTTATAATTATGATTATAAATAAAAAACTATAAAAAATATTTATATAATTATATATTAGTTCGTTATAATTTTATAATTATTTTAATATATAATTATTATTTTATAATTACATTAAAATTTTAAAAAATCCTCTTTTTATTTATAATTATAATTATATAATCTTCTAAATACAATAAATATAAATCTATAAATATATGAATAATTATTTATTTATAATTATTTATTTATATTTTAAATATATTTATATTTATTTATTTATAATTATAAATATATTTATATCATTATATATATATATATATATTTATTTTTAATTAATATATATAAATATAAACAAATCCATTATTTAAATATATTTATTATAATTTTATAATTGTTGTAATATATAATTATTTATTAACAAATATATTAATAATATATCAAGTAAAAATTTATATATATATACAGCTCATAGGGTGTAGCTCTGTGGGAGTTGCCCCTATGGGTCTCAGTGAAGTCTTTATTTTGAGTCTTTCCAAGTATATCCATGAATGGTATGTCTCCAGCTTTTCTTTATAATATAGCCCCTTTTCGCGAATAAACTAAGGCTTCAACCTCAACTTATATATATATATATTATATTAACTATTTTAATAATTTTATTATAATTTTATAATTATTTAAATATATATAATTATTTATTTATAATCATGTTAATACGTGTTTTAAAAATATTATTTAATTATTTAAAATAATTACAAGAATATAAATTTATAAATATAATTGATATACATTTATAAATATATTTATTTATAAATATATATTTATAAATTTATTTTTAACACTATTAATGAATATATAATCTTAAATACAAGTGTCTTAAATATGTGTGAAATTGAATAATGAAAAACGAGTATACTTTAAAAATGTAAAAAAATAATTAAGTTTAATTAGTTAATATAAATTATTTAAAAAATATTGATATATATATATATATATATAATTAAAGAAGAATACATATTAAAAACACTAAAACATACTAAATACATAAATATATAGTTAAATAATATAAAACGACTAAATTTCAAAATAAGATAAAAAGTAATCTATAAAAAATATTAAAAATAAAAAATAATACCAAAGTGAAATAATGATAAAAATTAATAATTAAAATTGACCAATTAAAAACATAATATATTAAATTTATCATGTTATAATGAAACTCCAAATTATACAAATTTTTTAATAATTTACAAAAAATATTTGATGTATGGGTTTCTATATATGTATTAATTAATTGGGAAAATATTTGTGTGTGCACATTACATATAAAAATCAATTAACTACATATGTGTGTGTGTGTGTGTGTGAAATAAATGTAACACGAGACATTTTTTATGTAGAAATTTGCAAAATAAAACAACAATAAAATTAATAAAACATTATTACGTTATTAATTATTAATTTTTATTCATTTTTTATATATTCATTTTTAATATAAATTATTTATTACTATTTAAATTAATATTTATATATTATACTTATTAAATTTTCTTTAATAATTATTTCATTAATAAATTTTGATTCTTTTTTTTTGTAATTTATACATTTTTAATTTTTTTGATTATTTATTATAATTTATTCATTTTATTTGTCTATATTTAATATATATTATATTTACTAATATTTATATTCTATATGTATGTATATTAAATTTATTCATTATGGTCAATAATTTTTTAATAAATAAGATCTTTAGTATTTTTATTAATTTTCTCATTTTTAATTTTTATTTCTGTATGTATTCTGTTTTATACAGTTTACATATCTATATAATTAAAAAATGAAATTTATTATTTTTTATAATTTATATATTTGTATATTCAATTTATTCATTTTTTATCAATAATTATTTAATAATAAAATTTTCAATTTTATTATTTGTTTAATTATTTCAGTTTATTATTGACTTTTATTAGTGCTAAAATATAGTTGGTTAAATATAAAATTTATCAACAGTAAAATTTAAACATAGATAATGGGTACCCTTTATCTGTGTTAAAAATAAGACATTGATAAAAGGTTCCCGTTATTTGTTCTAAATTGAAGCGTTGATAAAAGGTAACATTTATCAGTGCTTTTGTAACTCTCATAAATGCCATCACTATTAAATGCCCCTTTTATATTAGTGTATCATTCGATTACATTAGAGTCTCACGTTGTTTTTAATGTTATAAATCTATGAAATTTATCTATATTTTATTAAATTTCTTAAATGTATGAAAATTATTTTAGGGGCCTCAATATTTCACCAAATTTCAGCAAATGTTTTTGTATTTTTTCTACATCATTTTATTTATGTATTTCATATTTTTTCTATATTATCTGTTGATATATAGATCAGATTGATATGTTTATTGATCCATTAATAAGATTTAGAAATTTTCTTTATTTTATTCTTTTGTAGAAATTATTGATTCAATCATTTATAAAGGCTAAACATTCATTAAACATTGTGTGCCATGTTTGTGAATAAGATGATACATTGTTCATCTCCTTACTCTTGCTTCATGCATGCATCATTTTATCTTATACTTCAATTGATTCACCTTTAGCATCATTTCTATTATTGGATTTTTTCCCTAACACTAGTGAACTTCATAGACTTTATGCATGAAAACATTCATGGTATCTCCAAGGTCATTATGGTATGTGACACCACACTCAGCCTCTACCTCACTGATGCACGCTTATAACATTGGAATACAATATTTTTCAGTGATATCTAGTCTCAACGAGTGGCATGTTACCGGTATACCATCAATATCAACCAATGATATTATGTTTCTTTTAATAGTAGATGAAATATTCTTTCAATCATAGATGAAATATGCCCTCAATGGCTGATGCAGCAATCAACACAATGGTAGATGTAGTACTCAATACAATGGTATCTCCACTCTACCTGTGATTGTCGATCAACAATGGTATCTCTACTATACCTATGATGGTTTATCAACAATGATCAATCCACTCTTCTTATGTTGGTAGATAATCAATAGTATCTCTTCACATCAATTATAGTAGAGTCACCATTCTCTTCAATGGTAGCTCATAATGAAGAATATGATTTCATGCTTAGAAATAAATGGATCAGAGCTCGACCGTTCATCCCAATGTTATTTTTAGGTCCCCTATTTCTAATTATTAGTGAAATAACCTTTTAGAATCGAGGGATGAATAGTTGGACACCTAGCCATGGTAGCACTGCATGTGACAGTGGCAGTGCAACACCAATTCTATAATGTGATTGTAGCATCCTGTTTCCACCAGTTGGTTTTATTTAAACCTACCATCAATTATAAAATTTATTCTAACACCATTTTAATTTATCCAGCTTCCATTTAATAATTTCCTTGTGCTATATTTCTCACCATTTTTAAAATTTTGATGAACTGTATATGTATAGTAATTATTTTATTTATTTTATTGATTTCATAAATTAATATATATTATTTTTAGGTTGTGACAAGTGTTTTAAATAATTTTTATATAGTTTTAAAATATGTATCAATTTTCTCTTTATTCTTGTGTACACTAATGGAACATTCTGCTATTTTTATGTTTTAATATTCTGCATTAATTTATTTTAATCATTATTTTTTAAATTAATATTTAATGAAATGTATTATATTAAAACACATTTTATAGTATTTAAAGAAGTATAATTATAATTTAATTTACAAAATACATTAAATTAGATTTTATTTTATGTTTTTTTAATCATGTAAAATTTTATTACGATATTTTTGGGATTTCCTTGACCTATTTTGGAATTATTTAATGGGTAAATCCAATGGAATTGAATTGGTATTCAATTTTTGAATTCAAAAATTCATTTCATATGATTATTCTGGGCTATATTTTCCTCTCTCATTGTTAAATCTCTAATTTGAATTTTAATTTCTTTACCTGTGATTTTTTTTGTTTGTTTTGTTTTTGAAAATCAAATTTAATGGTTCTTGGATGGAACTAAAATTTATGACACTGGTAAATTTATTTGATACTCTATTTTTTCTCAAGAATAAAGCTGTGAACATTTTAGGTGCTGTAGAATCTGTAATGTCTTGTGCGATACCATATTTCATCATCTAGACGATCTCTCAAGTAATGGATTACATATTCATTAACTTACAATACCTTGAAGAGACAAGACAATACACTACTCAAGTACCAATACCTTGATTTTAGTCTTCACATATCTACTTCATCTAGTTTCTTCAGTGCATAACACATCTTCGTATCTCACATGAACTCACAATTTCCTGTTTATTCTTTAACATATAAAATAATTTCTTCTTTTCTGTTTTGGATTGTAACTCTCATATTCTAAATTCAGTATCATTCTTCTTTTGATTCTTATATTCGAAATTCAATGTTGGAATTGGATTATGACTCCCCATACAAATAACATTTATTAGTAGTTTTCCTTCAACTTTTTAGAAAAGTAGTTTTTATTTAGGTTATGATTCCATATCAAAAATTAGATTAGTCAACATGTATCTCTCAACGAGTATAGAGGTATAAGAGTAGATTAGTATCACTTTGTACCGAACTACTATAAAAACATCTTTGTGTTTTTATTAATTATACAGCTAATTAACTTCCTTAATTATCATTAACAATCAACAGATTTCATTAAATTTTTAGTCTATTAAATTCACCCCCTCCCCTATATTGACTATATGATATAGACTATCTTTCACTACCCATTTCAACCTATCAATTGGTATCAAGGGTTACCATTATTAAGGATAGTTTATCTCCATTATTATTTTTCCTAATACCATACAATGGGTACTAAGTCTTATTACTTTTAGAATTTATTCAATCCATATATAGAGTCAGTTTATATTTTATTATGATAAACTCTACCAATACCTCATAGTCTATGTAAAAGATCTTTAAGATATTAGGATGGAATATAAATGATGTCTAGATTATTTTTATTCCATATCACTTTGATGGAAAGGATTATGGATATTGGTAATAAGGAATAGAGAAACACCTCAATCAAATGACTATTGAACATTGTTGGATCATGGAATCATCATAAACTCTACCAAATATTGAACAATACAAACTTACAAGAAACAATGCCACTAGATATGTTTTAAATTAAAAAGTTGTTAATGTCTTATTTTGTGCTAATAAAAAAAGATTTTTTAGTCATGTATTTGCTTTTAAAATAGTTCAAGATATTAAGAAGATTATTAATGTCAGTCACCTTAGCTTAAAAAAATTGATTTGTTCTAATCTCGGAATTCGTTGGGATGAGTACCTAGACTTTAAGATGGATGAAGAAGAAAATGAAAATAAAATGTTTCACAAATTTAAAAGCGTTGTGAATGGAATGAAATATTTAGGTTAATATTTGGAGATTCATGTACCATGTTAATGATTCCTAAGAGAACAACTAAATAAATGGAATGAAAATAAGGTTTCTATTGATATAAGAAATAACTTTAAAGAGTACACTATTGATAAATTGATTGGATCACTACTTCAATATGAAATTAAATTTAAGAACATCACCGATGAGCATCCAACAAAAAGAAAAGGTTCATTATTTAAATCTATGAATTTTGTTTCTACTGAATCTTGTGATTCTGATCTATAGGATGGTAAAAAAGAAAATATTGATCAGATTTCACGAGATTCTAAAATTTAATGAAAATGAAAGGATTCAAGAACAGATTTAGAAGAAAACCAAAAAAATAAAAAATTATAAGAGATTAGAAAAGAAGTACTATGTTTATTACTTCATATGTTACTTATTTAGAATATAGAAATAAAGGGAATAAAAATCTTAACTATTCAAAACTAATTAATAAGGAGAAAAAATAAAATGGGAAAAAAATAAACTGAAAACATGTTAGGGATTTATAGAAGAATTTCATTCTAGAGAAAAATCTAGAAATAAGAATTAATCTATTAAATTGTGCTTCTTGGATTCTATGAATGAGGTTACAGATTATAGATTTTATTCTAGATCTTCTGATTCTGATTAATATTCTAAAAATGTGAATTTTTTAAATTAAATTAAGAAATTGAAAGGTTGAGAAAAGATGTTTTCAAATATGTATTTTTATATAAAAATCCTATGAATAATCATGAAAAACATGTTTCTAAAAAATTATTTTTAACAAGAATGAAAATTTGTGGAATAATTCATCTGCTTCTCATTCTTTAGATTATTATAATTTGAAATATGGTCATGATTTGAATAAAAAATTAGAAAAGGATGTTAAAATACTTAAATATAGTATTCTTTTAGTCAAGGTCATGAAAATAATCACAAAATTATGTCATTGAATAAAAAAATTTATTGGTGATTTTTTCATTGATAAAAGATTAATTCAAATTCATGAAAATCATTTTATTAAACATAAAAATGGGTGTACTTGTAATATTAAATGTTTTCAATTTTTAATTAAAGTAAAAAATGAAAATGACTGTTCTCTAATATTTAAATAGTATTTAGGATATTAAAAAACTCATATATGCAAATATAAATTATCAAGATTAAAACATAATACTTATATAAATTCGATGTGTGGATTTCCTAAAAACTTTATTACTAATTGGATTGTACCCAATGTAAATTGGGTACCATAATTGACAAGTAATTGATTTTAAGAAGAAAAATAACATAGATTTATCAAAAAGGAAATATGATACCAGGATAGTTCATAATATAGGCATATGAATAGAGACCCATCATTTTTTACCACTCACAAAAATTATGATGGAGGCACCATTGCATTTGAAGAAAGGTCCAATGGAAAAGTGAAATGTTTTAAGTAAGTTGGTATTTCTAATTAAATCATTTTTTCTAAAGATTTATTTGTTGATGGATTAAAAGATAATTTAATTATTATATCTCACTTATGTGACGATGGAACAAAAGTTAAATTTAAAAATTATTGTGTTTAGTTTTTAAATATGATTGTTCAGTATTCTCTAAAAATTGAACAAAAAATATTTAAATTATTGAATATAATGAACTAATTGTTCAATATATTAACATCCTAGTAGGACTAACCACTACAATGGTAGCTAGACCGGTGGGTCAGATTCCCTCAATGACAACTCCCTGTACGCCGTAGTTTTCCACCTTGCAGTAAGGGTGTAAAGAGGGGATAGTGGGGAGACTATACCCTCATGATTAGAGTTGAATAACAGTGTAACAAATATAAATAACAGTAAATATTGGATGTAGTTAATAAAGTTGAACAACATTATTAGAAGTATAATAATAACAACTAAATATAATAGATATAAAATGCCAATTTAAAATAATTCATGTATGATAGCTGATGTTATAAGTACGAGTAGTAAGAATTAAAATAAGAAATATAATTTATGTAAATAATAACTACCCAGTGATTAGATCTACGATAATCCTAAGATACAAAAAATACTATTATACTAACTCCTAGGTACAAGTAAATAAGCACAAAAATTAACGATGGTCCTGTGAATAAGAACGTCTACTTAGGTTCCTCAGTGCAATGGTGGCCTGACCAGAGTGTGAGATATAAATCACAATAGGTTACCTCCCATGAGTTTTATGACTAAAACAAAATAGTGAATATTAATTAATACATTGTGCAGGTATAAACATAAAGATAAACAAAATTTAATAAATACACAACCTGCCAAGGATTATAAGGGACACCTTCCGGCTATACCTTCTTCATCTCAAAGAAGGAATAATAATTTGATTCGTAACTATATATATTAATAATATATATATATATATATATATATATTATAGTTCTATATTTGAATTTACTATATTAACCAAGTGTTTTCAAATGCCTAATGGACATATACATTCAATACTAGTTGCTACTTGGACTGGGGAATAACTCAGTCATCTCTGCCAAGTATAATGAGCCTATAAGAACATGCAATAGTGTACATTCCCAACATTCTGATAGATTGGGGGATTTCATGCATATCACTAGGGGATAGTAAGTGTGAGCATCATGGAAACACTATAATGATGTGATTTGGAACATAAATCTCGTTACCCATATTGTATCACTAGTGAAAGATGCCATGCTCCACACCATATGTCAGGGAGAGTGATGTCTTAATGCTCAAAAAATACCTTACGATCATCCAAAACATATTTGAGGAGTAATCAATTTATAATTCCCATTCATGAGGCAAGACCTCTCATTAGATTCTCTATGAGATATATAATATTAATGATAAAAGGATCCAAGATGCAATACCTCTCATTCTCTACATTTTATAACCCCATTAAATGTAAGGGTGTTCCATTTATTATATTTTGAAATGAAGATGTTCTTAAGAATTATATATGTGGTGTGAACTTTCCACACTTTACAAAATATTTCTTTTAAAACATTCAATTCATTTATAGAATGAATACATTATTGAACATATCAAACCATATTATATTATTCATTTAAAGACAATAAACAACCCTGAAGTAGTCTATAAAAATAAACACATGCCATTGAATCTAAAAAATCATAAATATTTATTTTTCATGATTTTAATAGTACTTAGAAAGTACAATAGTCTAATTGGGAATTTCTTACTAGGGAAATCATATTCATTAAGAAAGACAAGCCCTTAAGAGAATCTTTGTTTATTTTGATTTAATATAGAAGAAGGATAGTCCTTTTTTTCAGGTCATTCGAGGTCATACCCTGAACATTCCATATGCTCAACATTTTCATGATGCATGAAGAAATTCCAATGCAATAGCTACACATGCATGTAAAAACTAAACACCACTTTATTGTTTCAAAGACCTTGCACCTCATTTGTGGTGTTTTATTATAAAAACATGGCATTGTTCATTAATCAATTCATTATCATAGCTTTCAAATTAATTCATCAATTAAATATAAATTCATTAAAATAGACTCTAACATTCTATTTATAAAAATAAAGAAACATTGGAAAGAGAAATTGACCACCTACCTCAATGGGGAGAGAACCAAGATGAACACTTGGCACTTGATGTTTCCATCAATGACCACTCAAAGCTACCCCTTACCAGCTATGAGAATATGAAACATTGAATATACAAAAGGACACTTTTAACTTTTTCTCATATTTACATTACCATTTATATGTGCAAGTGGATCCTTATAAACATGCTAATATATGCATATACTCATTTCCACATAAACATATATGCATTTTTCATATATATACATAAGCACACATATCCCTAATATATATATTTAAATCCATGAATGAATATATATATATATATATCAGGGGGAATTACATATATATATATATATATATATTTATATTCCTACCAGATGTATACGCAGGTAACTCTTCTTTGACCCTAGAGACTCGAACCCACATCGAGGACACAAAAAACACACTACAAAAATTACTTGGAGATCAAAACCACCAAAAGAACACAAATTAAATTGTTCATGACAAAATAGTGGTAGAATAGCATACCTCAAGTGGTAAAGGAATGATTAAATGGAATGAAGCATATCTTCTTCACTGGAGAGTACCAGAACACACATGAAGGGGTCTCAAGAGATGAACCATACTCACTACCATCAGAATAAAACAAAACATTTGAAAAAACCCAATCCTAGGGTTTTTTCAAACAGAAATCAGGTGATAGGAGAGAAAGAAACCAGTATATAAGGGGAGAAAATGGATCCATAAAGCATACCTCCACTGATCAAGTGAGAAATCCAAAGGAAAATTTTTTAAAATGGAGAGACGAGAGGAATTTGGGGGGGGGGCGTGCATATGATTCACTAGAGAAGGTGGAGAAGGAGGTGTCATGTGAAGGTTAGTAGTTGAAGGGGTATCGTTAGGTTTCATTTCATTTTTTTTTATTAATTAAATTTAAAAAAAAGAGGCTTCTCAAGCATTGTTTCAATTGTTTTATCCAACTATGTGCAAATCGTTTTCCCTCCTCTAGGAACCTTGAGTATCCTACATGGGTAGGCCACACAGTTTGGAAAACCCTGTGCGGACCTTATGGTGAATAGTGTGAGGGAACTTCAAAAGTTATAATACCTATTCAATATAAGATCATATTTTTTTAAACCATGTATTGCGATTTCACTACACATCTGCACCTCTAAAATAGGCCACACATTTTGCTGTTAGGTCTTGCAATATTTCAAAAAGACTGTGCACCTCTTCATGACCCTCCAAAACATCAATTCCCAGATGTTGGCACTACCAAAATTCAATGATATTCCAAGTCAATCTCTCTATCCTCAATCCACGACTAGAAACAACACATTGAAGTGTTCCAACTCTCATAATCATGTTACAAATATTGGTTTCAAAAACAGCCTTTCTAGTAAATGCCAAAATTCAAATTCTCATGTAATTATACTTTGGCTCAGGACATAGGTCCTTACAACCACCCCACCTTATAACTAATTGTCCCCAGGAATCCATTGGTAATAATGAAAACATAACCTAACCTATAAGGGTCATGAAGTCCCATTTAAATAGTATGTTTTAATTTTCAAACACCCAAAAACAAATTATGTGTCACATAATAATACGACACTTATTCCATTATAAACATGATCTGAAACTCATTTTATAAACAAAACACTGAAATAGAACATTCCCAATCCTATTTATTTAGATACATGATCGCATATTTGTCTCTTTAAAATCTGGATGATGGTGCTCCCTACCATATGCCTTAACAATAAAAAGGGAAAAATTATGAGACATGGTACTTCCACTATCAAAATTTTCTTACATAGAATGTCGTAAGCACTATGATGATGATCCCATGTGATTCCCTTAAACTGGGTGAACCTGATCACCTCTGAGACCATAACATGGAGCTCATGGTAAAGGAAGGGTTGAACCTTGACTCACCAAATAGAAACGCGTTGAGAATATTTTCCAATAAGGAAACTTTTAAACATTAAGCCACACCCACCTTAACATGGAGGCATGTTTTAAACTGATTCTATTGGTTTGAAACATTAAAAAAGAGGGGTAACACATCAAGCCACATCCAGATGACAATTCACAAATCTCTCATCTTAAAAGGATGGAGTATTTCAAAAATAACTTTGACGCATTCTCCCAAGGCATCTCAAATTCACCACAAACACATCCACTGAAGTCCAAACCTGACTTCTTGTGAAGTCACATGGTCAAAAACATACATGACCATTTATCAATTATTACTCAACACAAACAAGGGTGTTACCCCAATTCATTCTACTAGAATCATCACCCTTTAGGAATTACCCTCGATACCGAGAACTAGATCTGGCTAACCATGGATTCATTTAATGTATTTTAATTATACAATTCAAGGATATACATACCCCATGTTTCCAAGTGAAATGTTGGTACTGGGCCATGACGTTGAAATCTGATTATTGACTGGGCCTAGCATGACATCCTCTTGGAAGTAAATTCAGAGAAGAATGGATGGTGTCCAATAGTCGATCGAAGGATTTCCTACATAGGAAACCATGTACCATATTGGACTAAATAGAAGTTGATGAAAACCACACATCATCATGAAACACCAGAGGTGGTCACCCAAAAAATACCAACGGCTTAAAACATTACTGCAGTGTATGAACGATGCTATCCTAGTAAAATAAGAATGATTTTTAGATATGTGACATACTCATCACTAAGAAAAAATAACTTAGATGGGTGAACAGTTTCTAATTAACTACCCTTCTACTAGAAAGAAGAATAATCGAACCACAACTGGTCAACTATTATCTAGAGAGAATCTAGGCATAACCTTTCGGTGCATCATCATTAATCAATCCTAAACCATTATCACCCGAGGCTTCATATGATTCATTCATGCTTGACCCAAAAATTCCATCAAGGCCAACATTGTTTCTCAAGGGTTTCATACACATCTAAACTCATCAACATCATGCTCTCAAGAAAACACCAACAAGATTCAATCATGCAATAATCAAAGGCATTGAAGAAATACCAACCATTTCCAAATGGTCCTACATGGTTGTGATTATTCTACCAAGAAAGACACATTTAAATAGAACAAACATGATGCTCTGCACCAGAACAGTGTCCATGTAATCCAACGAATATAAATACTATATGCTCACAAGCATTATAGATCATATTCATCTTGGATGTGGACATGGTTCTCCTCCAATCCATGCTCACATATGCTAATGAATTTAAAATTAAAGTCTAAACCAACCTGGCCATCATGTCAAGACAACCAAGTCTCTTGAAAGACATCTCGATCATTGGTATGAATTTATCCATTTAACTCATAAGTTACTCTAATCTATAGATGACCTGACAATGTACTCAATTGAACAAGTCCAATGATACCACTAATCTCAACTAGTTCTTTTCTTCATTTATAATTTGATGGGTACCTCATATATGAATTCATATTACCACAAGATTCAATGTAACACCCCAAGATTTTATGAAAAATATACTTTTAATTTCCTTGATGTCTACTATTATACACTACATCATGTTTAGCTTATACTATACGCAACACCACATTAGATTTCACTATACACTACACTATTCTTGGCTCGTCTTTCACACACAATTTCATGTTCGTTTTGTGGAAATTATTCTATGCAACATTAAGTATAGATTTTGTTTAATGTATAAATGAAATATGTTTTGATTATGTTATACGAAACACCAAGTAGATCTTTCACTACACGCAGCCCTGACTTGGCTTTCTTTAGATGCAATCGCGACCTTCCACGATTGCGTGTGTTGTATGAAAAACCGAGTTTCACTAAACAACCATATGTTATTAAAATATTATATAAACTAGCCGTTATGAATAGTAATACCCACTTTTTGAAATTTTATCTTTCAAAATGGACTTAATTTTTGGATTTGGAATATCGAAGTTAACCTAGGGTGAGTTTTTTCCATTTTTCTGAAAACATTCAATTTTTGAAAAATAGTGAAAAAACTGGGTTACTTTTTAAAAATTGACTTTTTATTTAAATAATTATTTATTTTATTTAAATTTATTTTAGGTCAAAATTGATACAAATAAACTATATAAGTTCAATGTAATTCATTGGAGTAATTTTATAATAATTTTTGATATATAAAAAGTTTATTGAACTTTTCATCGTCTTTTACCTACCTCCTAGGATCTTTTTGCAAATTTACATAAAACTAAATTTTACCACTTCTGTGAGTGGAATTATGAAAATTGAAGAGACATGGTTAATATCAATGATTAAAATGTGGTTTAATAAGAAAAAAATAATTTTTGGTGAATAATAACTTTTTACTTTTATTTACCACGGTTAAAAGTAAATAGGGTAATTAAGGGTAAAAATGATATTATTATTACCCTAAAACATGTCCAAATTCTATTGGATAAGTGTAATTCGACCAAAAAAAACCTTTGGAATAAAATATTTCCCTTTTGGTGCTCTTGGATTAGATTAGGACATTTAATATTATTTTATTTAAAGAAGAGTTAAAATGGTGGAAATAAATGTTTAGTAAGTGAAACATTTTTAATATAGGGTTATACATAAGATAAATTAGACTATAAATATTCATTAGAAATATAAAAATATTTCCTACATAATTGTATTTTATTTATAATTTTTAGACATTAAATAATTAAATTTATTTATGACACATTGATGATGCAGTAATTATTTTATTAATGAAATATTAACATAATTGATCTTATAAATACCCAAATAATTGTAATTTGAAACTTTTTATGAATTACAATAATTTTATAGGTTAAAATGACATGTTAGTATTGATTTAATTAACTTTTTTCAAACTAATCGTTCTGTTATGATTTTCACAAAAATCAATTACCAAATAGGGTCAAAATTGACATAAAATAGTTTTTAAAACAAATATTAAATTATTAATTGTTATTATATTCCTAAAAATCTAAGGTTCTGACAGGATACTTATATCATTATAGGTGTATCATTAATATACCTATTGGGTGTCTTTTGGATGTATATGGTATGTTTATTAACTATATAATATAAAAATACAAAGTGACATGGTAAATGTCAGTCTAATTAACTAAGAGTTAAAACAAAAGATAAGGTTAATATAATGACCCAAACTATCTAAAATATATTGGTTGAGAGTATTTAGACCCATCACCACTTTATATTCTAATGAAATCAATTTGGATCTATTATAAACCGAATATGAATTTATTTTAAAATAATATTTTAAGTTTTTCCTAAAGATCCCCTCTCCTCCCTTATACAAAGGGAACCCCTTCCCTATTCTCTTCACAGCCTTTTGAGCCTTGAAGCATGGCTGTCCCATGACCATTTCTCTTCTCCACTTCTCTAGAAACATTCTTGAGGTTTTGGGTTTCTCAAAAGAACAACTCTACTTCCTTTAGAGGAAGCTTAAAAGAGGTGCGTCGAAGAAGAGGTAATCTCTTCTTCCGATTCTCTCAAGTTTCTTTCTTCTTCTTCTACTTCTTCTTCTATTGTCTCATTATAAAGTAATAACATAATTATAACTTATATATTGATATTTTATTATTAATATGAAACAAACCTATTTCACCTTCTATCCATCCTACGAAAAATGAAATCACAGCGCGTGCGTACGTACGGAATACCGTCTCCATGCCGTGGTGAAATCTGTTTTCGACCACCACCATACTTGGATGGGTATAATGGTGTAAATAAGTAAATAAATATTATTATTGTAAAGTTATATTGATTCTAAAATATTATACATACACTTCAATACAATTCCACGATCATAGGAATGATATCATCAATCGTGCGTACGTACGGACTACCGTCTCCATGACGTGATGAGATTCATTCTCCATGTTAACCATTCAAGAATGATTATAAAGTATATATAATAAATAATAATGATATATATGACATAATAATGATACTGGATTTATGTATATATATGTGTATGTCATCTACCTAATTCCATTCAATTCATTAAGGAAACGAAAACAACGTTCATGCGTACGTATGGCCTACCGTCTCCATGAACGGTGTATTTCATTCCATTTATCTATCTATCATATATATATGAATATTATGAATATATATTAAATATAAATCATGTTTTACATTTTTGAATTAATTAAATCAGGATATAAGTAATAATATCAAGAACAACAAGTCGAAACACGTACAATATATGAAAAGATTTTACTCAAATCGCTGCTTTTACATCGAATTTACAAATGAACAGTTAATATAATGTCATAAATAAAATATATATGATATCATAACAATAAATATGATTTTTTAATAAGTCAATGACAATATTTAAATCATTATACTGAAGTTTCTGATACATACGAAGCATATCATACATAACGTAAGGGATAAATTTTCCAATCTCGTTTTTATCTGAGATTGTTTATTCGTTTGTATTTACTGGGGTTATATTTATCATCCATGTCCCTGTTTTCTAAAAATGGTTCCATATATTTTTAAAGTAATTTTTACCCATTTTTGACATTTACTACATGGTATTTAAGTAATCTTTCTTTTGTTTACCAAAAGAGGTACTTTTTTACTTTTCTGTCAAAAGTAAGAGTAGAATATTTTTTTAACTTACACGACATGAACAGTTTTTTACAGTTTCATGGCGCCTTATTTTCATGAAACATACTCTACAAGATTTAATGACTATTTTCAAAAAAATACCTTTAATTTAAAATTGAATGGCATTTTGTGAAAAGAAAATGATTTTGAAGAAGAAAATAAATTTTCCTCAAGAATGAATTTCAAGTGTTTTATCAGAACCATTTTCTATATAAGATCGAATTATTTTGTATGTGTATGTTTCAAGTATAATTTCTCTATGATTTACATGGTTTCACTTTTCTTATGATGAAATTATATACATTTGGTTTTTTATGGATTATGTTATGATGGGATGATGTTTATGAAACCCATTTTATTATTTGGGTTATGATGAATGATTTATGTTCATGTTGTGGCACAAGTAAGAATGATTTCATTATGAGATGGGTGGGACCTATATCTCCCTCAAATGAAATGGTTAAATATTTATATCTCATGATATAGACATGGCTGGAACGTTAAGTTAATCCAGTTCAGTGATACAGGACTGGAACGAGGAGTGAACTCGATTTAGAATGGGACTTTGTCCACTAAGATGGTCTTGGCAGCAAAGCCTTGGCTACCATGGAAATCATATCATGTGATTAATGGTTTCCACAATCACAAGGTTTATTACCATTCTATTTTATCATGATTTATGTTCCTTTATGATATAAGCCTTACGTACTTCCAAGATTTATTTCTTTGCTCATGATTTTTATGTTTAGATTTTATGTTCAAGCTTTTGCATTCAAATGTTTATGGATTGTTTTATATTCTCTATGTTTACCCTTACTGAGCATTTGAGCTCACGCTTTTTATGTTTTCTTTTCCCCAGGATATAAAGAAAGGTTTTAGGGAAGAAAACGAAAAGGGGAAGATCTTTATGGGGGATGTTGAAGATCATTCACCATGATTAGAAGATTACGTTCCGAGTTTCCAATGACACTGAACAATTACAATCTTTTGGTGTCTGTTTTTTTTGTTTATTAAGTATTCCACAAAAGTAATGTAATGTCTAGGTATTTCAAGCTTTGGGTCTCTACTGTTGGTATCAAGGAGAGGTTTAGTTATACTTTGGAAACTAGGATGCTAAAAATTTAGTGAGATCCCTTGAGATATTTCTAAGCTATGTCTAGGGATGTCCCTAAGGATAAGTATATGTATAGGTAATAGTGCTATAATTATGGTAAAGATCTTATAATTTAACCTAAGATGTTAGATATTGAAGGTACTACCCCGTTATTATGTTGTTTTCACAACATAAGTTTTTCCTCTTAAACTATTCTTTTTGGGTTTTAGATGATGGCTGGAACCCGAAAAAACTGTGTTGATCAATGTAATGGGTAATGCAATGATTTTCCTCCTGAAAAAACTAGTGTTTTGGGAGATGGAGTGCAAAATATTATTGCTATACTTACACAAGATATGAATCATTCTGGACGTCCGAATGAGCCTAGAAGGGAACAATATTCTATTGAGTCCTTCATGAGGAAAAGTCCACCTTCTTTCAATGGGTATTTTGATCCACTTGTTGTTGAACAATGGATCAGTTGTAACATCCCAAGTAAGTAATGAATAATAGATATTTTTTATCTATGTCTATTAATGATTAATATAGTGTTATAGAGGCTTAAAATGAAAATAAATACAATCTTATGCATGGAATACAGTAATATTCTTAAAAGATTGTTTTACTGCCTTTTGATGGCAAACCATTTTTGAATATATCTTTTGACAATTTTATAAACTATGTTTGTCAAAATAAACTTATTCTTTATGATTGGGACATCAAATTTACATTGTGTGAATTTTTGGTATTTTTCTGACAATGTTCATTTTTTAATGAATAGTGAAAAATAATGCATTTTACATCAAAACTGCTTTTTAATCTAATTTATTTATATGATTAGATTATGTTTTGAATTGTTTTTGAAGTGAAATTAGAATATATTTTTACCATTTTATCCAATGGTGGCCATTGGAATCAATTTCACTTTGAAATTAGACTTAAACTGGTGTCAGTCTTTTGATACTTATTGTTTTGTAAAAACACGCTATTTGCTCTGGCAGCGGGAATTAATTATTGAATTAATTAATATGACTTATATGATTTGAATTTTTTAAAATAGACTTCAATTTTGAATTCGGAATATCAAATATAGCTTAGGGTGAAGTTTTGGTAATTTTCTGAAAAACTTCAATTTTTGATGAATAGTGAAACCACTAAGTGGTAATCAAGCAAACCGATTTTTCAGTTAAATGATAGTTTACCACTAATGTGTATTGAATTTTGAAAATCTGACATACATGGTTGTCATTACGAAGTAAAATGTGGTTCAATGAGATTAAAATAATTTTTTGGCGAATAGTAACTTATTAAGTTTTTAATCGCGATTAGTGGTAATTAGGGTAGTTTAAGGTATAAATAATACTTTAATAAACTGAAATGACCTAGACACATGTCCCAACCTTATTGGTTGTGTCATGGCCGACCAAGAAAAGCCATGGGTCAATTTGGGGACCCCATGGATCCACTTTTGTTGGGAAATGACATAAATTACTTTTTATTTAATGTTAAAGTGAAAATGACACAAACATAATATGTTTTGCGAAAACAATTTTTAAGTGGGGTTATAAAAGTCCAAATTTAGATTATAAATAGTCATTGGAAAGATAAAAAGATTTACTATATCATAGTATTTGTTTATAATTTTTAGACATTAAATAAATTTAATTATTTATGACATAATAATGATGCAGCGATGACATCATTATTTGACGATTTAAATAAAATAGGAAGATAATGTAAAATCTATGAACTACACATGTCCAAAACTTATTGGATGAGTGTATTTCGAAGCCTTATCACCTTATCCACGAATTCTATCAATGTGGGACCTTTTAAAACCGAAACAAATTTTCAAATAAAGTAATGTTTCTTTACTTTCCAAAAGTGCCCCTCCTCTCCTCTTATAAAAGGCCCCCACCTCTACCTCATTCCACACACACCTCAAGCCTTTGTCTCGGCCAACCCCTGCCCATTTGCTCTCTCCACATCCCTCTCATCATCCTAGAGGATTCCCTTTGGGTATAATCCTTTCAAAGGAAGCCTTTAGGCTCAACTCAAAAGGAGTTAAACTTTTAAAGGTAATTCATTCTCTCTTGTTCATTTGTTTTATTTTGCTTCTCCAACCCCCTAAACTCTTTTTATTAACTTCTTTTGTAACAACACCAGTATATTCAATATACTAGGATGTTTTTATAAGATTTATTTTAGCTACACTCTCACACAACTACATCAAATGGTTAAAGAACATACGGTTTCCGTGGATGGCGAAATTCTGCCTCCCGAAACGATGATTGTTCAACACTCATTAAACACCTTCAAAGGTGGACATTATGATGTCACTATTTTTATATATGATATATAACATGTTTATGTTTTCCTTAAGCTTCTTTTTTTTTCATTTTGGGCATACCTTTATGGTTTCCATTATGGGTAAAACACGATATCTTTATTTTAGGAAGCGCGGACTACCGCCCCCTAAAAGTGATTTGATTCGTTAATACCATATGTGGGATGTGTAAAGGATAAAGTTAATGATATTATATATGTTATTATACTGGAATTATAATATACTCTTATATCATTATGATTCCATTCCAGAAAATATGAAATAGAAATGGAAGTAGCGTTCATGCGTACGTACGGCTTACCGTCTCCATGAACGGTGCATTTCATTTCTTACCTCTAAATGTGATGTAATATTATAAATGAATGTATTTACTGGATATATATGACATATATGATATCTACATCATGAATACCATTCTGGATATAATGAACCTTTGACCAAATTAACAACATGTAAGTGTAAGAAGCCTATTTTTGACTTAATAACCAAATACCGACAAAATGAACATTATTAACTTAACTGATTACATGATGTTCATAACATGGTATAAAAGGAATAATGAACTTGAAAAGATTCATAATCAAGTAGAGATTAACTCAAGTTTATTATTCAGGAGATTAAAGAACGGTTGAGTCAAGTCGGATACGAGGTATGGGACTTTGTCTCAATCTCCTTTCATTGAGACATATTTTATTTTATACACAACTTTCTTTTATACGGTATATAAATCCCTTTGACTTTTATGTTTATTCAAAAGGAATCTTTTTTATACGAAGCGTTTACTAAACGACAAAAGGGAATGTTTTTGACGTACCTATGCGGCGACAACGACTTCTCCGCCGTCGTGACCGTTATTTGAGTTTCGGCTTCCTCTACAAGCCATACCTTCTTTTTAAAAGAAAAATAAATACCATGTTTTAATTTTCTTTTATTTTAGTATTGAAAATGGTTTTCATAATGTTTTTACACCAATGTGTTGTATTGATATCTCGTGATTGAAATGTGGAAATTTTATTGTTTCCTTTATACATGTTTTATGTGATATGATTATGTTATGGTTCTTGGGCATTATTATGAAGACGGGTGGTTCCGTGATAAACTAAGGGCGGGTGAGCCCGTTATAGCTCTCCAATGCATTGGGTAACGCGAAGGAGTGAAACATTAAGGTTTCTCCAAAGAGATTTTAGGGAATATACTGTGATGGGTATTCCAAACGTAACCAAGAGGGTTACTCCCTACGTAAGAATGTTATGAATGCCTCAAGTTACCTTTATGTCTTATGATTTCTATGATTTATTAATGATTTTATGAGGTATGTTAAAGTGCCTATGTTTTATGGGTAAAGTATGATTTCATTCTTATGTATATATGAACTCATGTTTCCTTTCCATGTTTTATAACCCATACTGAGTTTTTTTGCTCATCCCATGTTTTTGAAATGTTTTTCACAGGTCAAGGGAAAGGTACATGATAAGATGATAGAGTCAAGGATGTGTCAAGAAATAATCCATGTTTTATTTTAAATGTGTTTCCATTGATGGGAATGAAGAATACTATATTTATGTAACCACTTTGTTTATATGTGGAATGTAATGCAAGTTTTATGATCTAATTCTCTAAAACTCTAAACCCGAAAAGATCCTCAATATGTAATCTTGTAATAACTCAAGATTAAGTAAGGTTTAAGGCTGGGGCCTTATAGTTGGTATCAAAGGTCGGTTTAGATAACTTTAGGATTTAGAATTCCATTAAATGATTATCCAAAAATATTTTTTTTGAAATGATATAGCATTTAAATATTACCATGTTGCTTTATCTAAGACATGTTTGTTCAGAATGGTTTTCCGCAGAGGAAACAGGGAAGCAGTGCTAGGAAGGCATACAGAAGCAAATAACTTTCCGAATCAGCATCCAGAAATGGTCAGAATTGGAACTGAACAGTTTGTTGCAGTAATGGCGCAGTTGACTCAAGCGATAAATGGCGGTGGTATCCATGCACGAGATCATCCAGATCAACCGCAGAGGAACATGTCAGTGGTGGAACATTTCATGAGGCAACATCCACCATCATTCATAGGATCATCTGACCATGTGCTAGCTGAAGGGTGGATTAAAGCACTGGAGAAGATTTTTGATGTCATGGGGTGTTCAGACAATCAAAAGGTTAGTCTTGCTATTTGCCGTTTGGAGGGTGAAGCAGATCAGTGGTGGTCTATGGTTAAAAATATCAGGGATGCTGATGAGATTGATGTTCTTGACTGGGATGAATTCAAAGGAATGTTTCTTGAGAAGTATTTTCCTAAGGCTGTTCGACTTAGGATGGAAAATCAATTCTTGGAATTGAGGCAAGAGGAAGACTCAGTGGCTGCCTATGAAGAAAGGTTCACTCGATTGGCAAGGTATGCTCCAAATTTTATCCGGGACCTTGATAGTAAAATCAACCGTTTTTACTCAGGATTAAAGCCAAAATATCGAAGGGCATTAGCTTCTCGTGAGTTTAAAAGTTATGAAAAGCTTGTTCGATGTGCTGAGAAGGTGGAAATGGAGTTTTCCGATGACCAAGTGTTCTATAACAACCAGCAGAAGAAGAGACCGAGGTGGCAGGAGAAAGGTAAGAATTCTTCAAAAAAGTCTGATCGTAAGAGAACTAAGTTTCCAGTTTGTGATAAATGTGGCAAAAGGCATGCTGGGGAATGTCTTCTGAATTCTGGGAAGTGCTACCGATGTGGTAAGATGGGACATAAGGCTCGTGATTGCACTGAAAAGGATCAAGGTGAAGGTAAGAACAAATTTGATTTACAGTTAGTGAAATGTTATAAGTGCAATGAGATGGGTCACTATGCAAACGAGTGTCCGACAAGGAGATTGAGTGATGGGAAGCAGTTAGACTACAAGCAGAAAGGGGTGGTGAAATCCTTTGCAACTAATTCAGCAGATGTCGGGCCATCAAATGAAGTTGTATTAGGTACTTTGTTTGTTTTTTCAGATTATGCCGGTGTTTTGTTTGATTCGGGGTCTACACATTCTTTCATCTCTGAAACCTTTTCCAGTAAAATGGGAATACCATCTCAAGAAATGACTCCTGAACTTTTGGTAAAAACACCTGGGGGATGTGTCGAGGCAAAAAGAATATATACGAATCTTCCTATCCTTATCTGTGGAAAAAACCTACTTGCAAACCTTATTGTTCTACCTCTAGTAGAGTTTGATGTTATCCTGGGTATGGATTGGCTCTCTATTTAGCATGCTAAGATTGACTATAGAGCTAAAGAAGTTTCTTTTCAGAAATACTTTCAGTTTATTTACAAGAATGAACCCTTACTTTTGATAACATATCAAGAGGACGAGAAACTTGTAAAAGATGTAAATGAATGTTACCTTGCACACGTCGTTGAAAATAAAGGAACTGTTCAGATTAATGATGTGCCAGTGGTAACTGAGTATCCTGAAGTTTTTCCTGATGAGTTGCCTGGAATAATACCAGATCGGGAAGTTGAGTTTACTGTTGACTTAGTTCCTGATGCTAAGCCAATTTCAAAACCCCCTTATCGAATGTCACAAATTGAACTTTTAGAGTTGAAGGAGCAATTGCAAGATTTATTAGAGAAAAGTTTCATTAGACCTAGCACATCACCATGGGGTGCTCCTGTTTTATTTGTTAAAAAGAAAGATGGTTCTATGAGACTTTGCATTGATTATAGAGCCTTAAATAATATCACTGTTAAGAACAAATATCCTTTGCCTCATATCGATGATTTGTTTGATCAGCTCCAGGGAGCTCAGTTTTTTTCAAAGATTGACCTGAGATCGGGGTACCATTAGCTGAAGGTAAAGGAGGCAGATATTCCGAATACCGCGTTCCGTACGAGATATGGCCATTATGAATTTGTAGTAATGCCTTTTGGGCTAACCAATGCACCTGCTGTATTCATGGACTTAATGAATAGAATTTTCCATGAGTTCTTGGATAAGTTTGTGGTGGTTTTCATTGATGATATTTTGGTGTTTTCTAAAAGTAAAGAGGAGCATGAAAAACATTTAAGGGTTATCTTGCAAACCTTAAAAGAAAAGAAATTGTATGGGAAATTCATCAAGTGTGAGTTTTGGTTGCAACAAATTTCTTTCCTTGGTCAAATTGTTTCTAAAGATGGAATAACTGTTGATCCTGCAAAAACAAAAGTTGTGGAAGAATGGCCAAGACCCACAAATGTAACCAAGATTCGTAGCTTCCTTGGTTTGGTGGGCTGTTACCGAAGGTTTGTTAGAAATTTTTCACGGTTATCTAGTCCAATTACTAAGCTAACTCGGAAGGGTGTTAAGTTTATCTGGACAAAAGAATGTGATGATCTTTTTCAGGAATTGAAAAGAAGATTGGTGAATGCTCCAGTTTTGGAACTACCTTCCAGGAATGGTGAGTTTGTTATATACAGTGATGCTTCATTGAAAGGACTTGGTTGCGTCCTAATGCAGAATGATCAGGTAATTGCTTATGCTTCACGACAGTTGAAAACTCATGAGGTAAATTACCCTACACATGATTTGCAATTAGCTGCTGTTGTTTTTGCTTTAAAAATTTGGAGGCATCATTTGTATGGAGTAAAGTGTGAAATATATACTGATCACAAAAGTTTAAAGTATATATTCACTCAAAAAGAGTTAAACATGAGACAAAGGAGATGGCTGGAATTAATTAAGGATTATGATTGTACAATTCATTACCATCCGGGAAAAGCAAATAAAGTGGCTGATGCTTTGAGTCGAAAAAGTAATGCTTCATTAACAATGTTGCGTTTGGAACGTGATCCTTTGGTTAAGGATTTGATGAACTTTGGCATATAAGTTGTTGGTGCAGGAAGTTCTTCTGTTTTGTTTCAGGTATCAGTGAGATCATCTCTATCAGATAGAATCAAGCAAGTACAGAAGCAAGACAGTGAGTTGCAGAAAAAGGTAGACCTGGTTCAGAAAGGTAAGTTTCCTGAATTCAACATTGATAGTGATTGTGTTTTGAGATTTGGGAAGAGATTGTGTGTGCCTTGTGATTCACAGTTGAAGAGAGAGTTGTTATGTGAAGCTCATAGTTCTCCGTTTTCAGTTCATCCGGGCAGTACTAAGATGTATAGAGATCTGCGGGAGTATTACTGGTGGGATGGAATGAAAAGAGATATTGCTGATTTTACTGTGAAGTGTTTGACTTGTCAGCAGGTTAAAGCAGAGCGGCAGTTACCGAAAGGGATGCTTCAGCCTTTACCAGTGCCAGAATGGAAATGGGAGAATATATCCATGGACTTTGTTGTTGGATTACCAAAGACATCTCGAGGTAATAATGCAATCTGGGTTATTGTTGATCGCTTGACCAAATCTGCTCATTTCCTTGCTATACTAGATACTTTCTCTCTTGATCAACTTTCCCATTTGTATCTTAAAGAGATAGTCAGGTTACATGGAGTTCATCTCTCCATTGTATCGGATCATGATCCCAGGTTTACTTCTAACTTTTGGAAAGGCCTTCAGAAGTCGTTGGGTACTGAATTAAATTTTAGTACAGCTTTTCATCCTCAATCAGATGGGCAGTCAGAACGAACAATTCAGACATTGGAGGATATGCTACGAGCGTGTTCTATGGATTATCAGGGAAGTTAGGACCAACATCTTTCTTTGGTTGAGTTTTCATATAATAACAGTTTTCATTCCAGTATACAGATGGCACCATTTCAGGCATTATATGGGAAGCGGTGTCGAACTCCAGCTTTCTGGGATGAAGTGGGTGAAAGGAAGTTGATGGGACCAGAATTGGTAGAAGAGATGGCAGAAAAAGTTCAGCTGATTCAAAAACACATGAGAACAGCTCAGAGCAGGCAGAAGAGTTATGCGGATAACCAGAGGAAGGATCTATCTTTCGAGGTAGGTGATCATGTTTTTCTCAAGGTTTCTCCTTGGAAAAGTGTGATGAGATTTGGTAAGAAAGGAAAGTTGAGTCCAAGGTTCATTGGACCATACGAAATTCTGGAAAGAGTTGGATCAGTTGCATACCGAGTGGCTTTACCTCCGAGTTTATCTCAGGTACACAATGTTTTTCACGTTTCTATGTTGAGAAAGTATATGCCCGATCCATCTCATGTTTTGAGTCCAGAGGTAGTTCAGCTGGAAGAGAACCTATCTTATGAGGAACAACCGGTCCAGATTCTTGACCACAGGGAGAAAGTGTTACGGAATAAGGTGATTCACCAGGTAAAGGTTTTGTGGAAAAACCACATGATTGAAGAGGCAACATGGGAATCTGAAAATGCAATGAGGGATAAGTACCCCCATTTATTTGATAAGTAAATAAATTGCGAGGACGCAATTTTCAAAAGGGGGGAAGGATGTAACATCCCAAGTAAGTAATGAATAATAGATATTTTTTATCTATGTCTATTAATGATTAATATAGTGTTATATAGGCTTAAAATGAAAATAAATACAATCTTATGCATGGAATACACTAATATTCTTAAAAGATTGTTTTACTGCCTTTTGATGGCAAACCATTTTTGAATCTATCTTTTGACAATTTTATAAACTATGTTTGTCAAAATAAACTTATTCTTTATGATTGGGACATCAAATTTACATTGTGTGAATTTTTGGTATTTTTCTGATAATGTTCATTTTTTAATGAATAGTGAAAAATAATGCATTTTACATCAAAACTGCTTTTTAATCTAATTTATTTATATGATTAGATTATGTTTTGAATTGTTTTTGAAGTGAAATTAGAATATAGTTTTACCATTTTATCCAATGGTGGCCATTGGAATCAATTTCACTTTGAAATTAGACTTAAACTGGTGTCAGTCTTTTGATACTTATTGTTTTGTAAAAACACGCTATTTGCTCTGGCAGTGGGAATTAATTATTGAATTAATTAATATGAATTATATGATTTGAATTTTGTAAAATAGACTTCATTTTTGAATTCGGAATATCAAATATAGCTTAGGGTGAATTTTTGGTAATTTTCTGAAAAACTTCAATTTTTGATGAATAGTGAAACCACTAAGTGGTAATCAAGCAAACTGATTTTTCAGTTAAATGACAGTTTACCACTAATGTGTATTGAATTTTGAAAATCCGACATACATGGTTGTCATTAAGAAGTAAAATGTGGTTCAATGAGATTAAAATAATTTTTTGGTGAATAGTAACTTATTAAGTTTTTAATCACGATTAGTGGTAATTAGGGTAGTTTAAGGTATAAATAATACTTTAATAAAATGAAATGACCTAGACACATGTCCCAACCTTATTGGTTGTGTCATGGCCGACCAAGAAAAGACATGGGTCAATTTGGGGACCCCATGGATCCACTTTTGTTGGGAAATGACATAAATTACTTTCTATTTAATGTTAAAGTGAAAATGACACAAACATAATATGTTTTGCGAAAACAATTTTTAAGTGGGGTTATACAAGTCCAAATTTCGATTATAAATAGTCATTGGAAAGATAAAACGATTTAATATATCATAGTATTTGTTTTATAATTTTTAGACATTAAATAAATTTAATTATTTATGACATAATAATGATGCAGCGATGACATCATTATTTGACGATTTAAATAAAATAGAAAGATAATGTAAAATCTATGAACTACACATGTCCAAAACTTATTGGATGAGTGTATTTCGAAGCCTTATCACCTTATCCACGCATTCTATCAATGTGGGACCTTTTAAAACCGAAACACATTTTCAAATAAAGTAATGTTTCTTTACTTTCCAAAAGTGCCCCTCCTCTCCTCTTATAAAAGGCCCCCACCTCTACCTCATTCCACACACTCCTCAAGCCTTTGGCTCGGCCAACACCTGTCCATTTTCTCTCTCCACATCCCTCTCATCATCCTAGAGGATTCCCTTTGGGTAGAATCTTTTCAACGGAAGCCTTTAGGCTCAACTCAAAAGGAGTTACACTTTTAAAGGTAATTCATTCTCTCTTGTTCATTTGTTTTATTTTGCTTCTCCAACCCCCTAAACTCTTTTTATTTACTTCTTTTGTAACAACACCAGTATCTTCAATATACTAGGATGTTGTTATAAGATTTATTTGAGCTACACTCTCACACAACTACATCAAATGGTTAAAGAACATACGGTTTCCGTGGATGGCGAAATTCTGCCTCCCGAAACGATGATTGTTCAACACTCATTAAACACCTTCAAAGGTGGCCATTATGATGTCACTATTTTTATATATGATATATAATATGTTTATGTTTTCCTTAAGCTTCTGTTTTTTCATTTTGGGCATACCTTTATGGTTTCCATTATGGGTAAAACACGATATCTTCATTTTAGGAAGCGCGGACTACCGCCCCCTAAAAGTGATTTGATTCGTTAATACCATATGTGGGATGTGTAAAGGATAAAGTTAATGATATTATATATGCTATTATACTGGAATTATAATATACTCTTATATCATTATGATTCCATTCCAGAAAATATGAAATAGAAATGGAAGTAGCGTTCATGCGTACGTACGACTTACCGTCTCCATGAACGGTGCATTTCATTTCTTACCTCTAAATGTGATGTAATATTATAAATGAATGTATGTACTGGATATATATGACATATATGATATCTACATCATGAATACCATTCTGGATATAATGAACCTTTGACCAAATTAACAACATGTAAGTGTAAGAAGCCTATTTTTGACTTAAGAAACAAATACCGACAAAATGAACATTATTAACTTAACTGATTACATGATGTTCATAACATGGTATAAAAGGAATAATGAACTTGAAAAGATTCATAATAAAGTAGAGATTAACTCAAGTTTATTATTCAGGAGATTAAAGAACGGTCGAGTCAAGTCGGATACGAGGTATGGGACATTGTCTCAATCTCCTTTCATTGAGGCATATTTTATTTTATACACAACTTTCTTTTATACGGTGTATAAATCCCTTTGACTTTTACGTTTATTCAAAAGGAATCTTTTTTATACGAAGCATTTACTTAACGACAAAAGGGAATGTTTTTGTCGTACGTATGCGGCGACAACGACTTCTCCGCCGTCGTGACCGTTATTTGAGTTTCGGCTTCCTCTACAAGCCATACCTTCTTTTTAAAAGAAAAATAAATACCATGTTTTACTTTTCTTTTATTTTAGTATTGAAAATGGTTTTCATAATGTTTTTACACCAATGTGTTGTATTGATATCACGTGATTGAAATGTGGAAATTTTATGTTTCCTTTATACATGTTTTATGTGATATGATTATGTTATGGTTCTTGGGCATTATTATGAAGACAGGTGGTTCTGTGATAAACTAAGGGCGGGTGAGCCCGTTATAGCTCTCCAATGCATTGGGTAACGCGAAAGAGTGAAACATTAAGGTTTCTCCGAAGAGATTTTAGGGAATATACTGTGATGGGTATTCCAAACGTAACTAAGAGGGTTACTCCCTACGTAAGAATGTTATGAATGCCTCAAGTTACCTTTATGTCTTATGATTTCTATGATTTATTCATGATTTTATGAGGTATGTTAAAGTGCCTATGTTTTATGGGTAAAGTATGATTTCATTCTTATGTATATATGAACTCATGTTTCCTTTCCATGTTTTATAACCCATACTGAGTTTTTTGGCTCATCCCAAGTTTTTGAAATGTTTTTCACAGGTCAAGGGAAAGGTACATGATAAGATGATAGAGTCAAGGATGTGTCAAGAAATAATCCATGTTTTATTTTAAATGTGTTTCCATTGATGGGAATGAAGAATACTATCTTTATGTAACCACTTTGTTTATATGTGGAATGTAATGCAAGTTTTATGATCTAATTCTCTAAAACTCTAAACCCGAAAAGATCCTCAATGTGTAATCTTGTAATAACTCAAGATTAAGTAAGGTTTAAGGCTGGGGCCTTATATCAGTACCATTGAAAATATATTTTCCATACTTCGCTGTTTGGAACATGATATAGTCATTCTATCTGTTTACCGTTTATAAGGTGAAGCAGACTAGTGGTGGACTCTAATTAAGAATACAAGGCCCCAAGATGAAACTGAATCCATGGAATGGGACGATTTCAAGAACATGTTTTTAAGTAAGTACTTCCCTCATATTCTTCAATAAAAGATGGAAAAGGAGTTCCTTGAGCTTAAGAAAAAGGATGATGAAATTGTGGGTATATACGAAGACAATTTTACAAGGCTTGCAAGGTATGCATCTGGCTTTATCATCCAACCTAAAAGTAAAGTTAATCGATTCTTCACTGGCTTAAAACCATGTCTTCGAATGGAATTACCTATAAGAGACTTCGGTAGCTATGAAGAAATTGTGCGTTGTGCTATCAAGGTACAACTAGAGGTTGGTGTAACATATCCATCTCATGGTTTTGACAAGTAACGAAAGATGGAGTTCAAGGAGAAATCTCAGAATAATGGTGAAAAGAAGATGAATGCTTCTTTATTCTTGAAGTGTGGAAAGAAGCATGGTGGAGATTTCTTAAAGGGACTGGAAAATGTTTTAAGTGTGGAAAAGAAGGTCATCAAGCAGCTGAGTGTCGAAGTAATGGAAAAGTGTTTCTAATGATGTGAATAAAGAAAAGACTACAGAGAAAGCACCACCAAAACATCAATGCTTCATGTGCAAGGAAATGGGGCATTATGATAATCAATTCCCTAATCCAAAGGTTAATGACGATTGACATAAGAAACCACTTAAGGCAAAGGACAAAGGGAAGTCACATGCGATCACTATTGGCGATGTTGAATATAACAATGATGTGGTGGAATGATTTAGTGTTAACGTAATGTGATTCCAAAATAATGTTGTGTATAGTATCGTTGAATATTGGAATATTTATGTATTGGTCTATTGTGGTATTAAATAATTTTATGGTACCGGTAACCATGGAAAGTGATTGAGATATTTTTGGAAAGAAGATGATATGTGCATAATGAAGGGATAAGGAGAAAATGAAATGTTTGACAGTATTCATGAGGTCATGACTAATATAAGGAAAAATTTATATCATGGTTTGAGTATATAGAATTTTTGGATATTGGTATGTGGAAAGAGTTAACTTTTGAAAGCATTCATGTTTTCACTAAGATTCAATGGGTATTCATTTTTCAAGAGAATACAAGATTAAGGTATTCACATATTTAGAATGCGATCAACAAGATATATCTTTTGATATATGAGGGATAAATGATGGTATTCATGTGCTTGTTATATGACTTTTTTGTAATAGTTCTCATTATACTATGAGTTTGGAAAGAAGTATTTTGGATAAGCCTAAAGATTGGATTGGATTATGTTTAACATATGATAGTATTGTTTAAGGATAGAAATTTTTTCGATATTATTGATAGAATATTATAATAGTGTAGTTTAAGAAAAGGGACAACCTGCAGAATGGGCGACAACCCGTCGCGTCGGACAAGGATGCGGGAATCGAACCGACAACCAAAGTCCGACAAGCCTTTATCGCCTACTACTACCCTACATGAAGTCCCTGGTTAGTAGAAACTAGTTTTATTGTATTAAGTTCTATGATAGATGAAGTATAAGTCCATTTTAGAAACCATATACAATTAATCTCAACATAGATGGGCTTCTGTATATTTAATAAATTGTACTAAACTTTTTGCGATAGAAATAGATGGAATGACCTATCATTCTGTCGCATAATCTTATAACACTTCACAGAAGACAAATTCAACCTCATTTCTTTAAGAGATGAAGTGGAAATTTTTCGAGGCACGATCAGTGGTGAGATTCTACCAAAATCAAGTAAGTATTTCTTCTAATTCGAAAATTCTTCAACTTTAGGGAAATGATGTTTTGTGCTGTCATATCTGATGAATAGGATGGTACCTTAGATCATCACAAATTTATGGCTTTGTGACTGTTGGATTTTTCATAGCCATGTACTCTGCCACTCTTCATCAGATGTTGATGGTTATATTTCTCTTCCATATCCATATTTTCACCTATGTTTTCTTATGTAGAAACCTAGTGATTGGTTAATTTGGGTAACCATTAAGTTTCATACTTTAGTTTTTAAATTCATGTTTTTTATTCCTTTTTACGATGTGGGTTTCAATTAAAGAAACATTCAAGTAGTAAACCATTTATACCACCGATGAATTTCGAGGGAGAAATTCATTTTAAGGGGGTAGAATGTAACACCCCGAGATTTTATGAAAAATATTCTTTTAATTTTATTGATGTCTTCTATTATACACTACACCAATTTTAGCTTGTAGTATACGCAACACCATATTATCTTGCAGTATACACAACACTATTCTTGGCTTGGGTTACACACAATTTCAAGATCGTTTTGTGGAAATTATTCTATGCAACATTAAGTATAGATTTTCTTAATCTATAAATGAAATAAGTTTTGATTATGTTATACACAACACCAAACAGAGATTTCACTACACGCATCCCAGACTTGGCTTGCTTTACACGCAATCGCGACCTTCCACGATAGCGTGTGTTCTACACAAAACCGAGTTTCACTAAACAACAATATGTTATTAAAATATTAAATTAACTAGCCGTTATGAATAGTAATACCCACTTTTTGAAATTTTATCTTTCAAAATGGACTTCATTTTTGGATTTTTAATATCGAAATTATCCTAGGGTGAATTTTTGGTATTTTTCTGAAAACATTCAATTTTTGATGAATAATGAAAACACTGGGTTACGATTTAAAAACCAAATTTTTATTTAAATAATTATTTATTTTATTTTAATTTTTTAGGTAAAAATTGATACATAATTCCTATATAAGTACAATGTAATTCTTTGGAGTCATTTTATAATAATTTTTGATATATAAAAATTTTATTGAACTTTTCACTGTCTTTTACCTACCTCCTAGGATCTTTTTTCTAACATACATAAAACTTAATTTTACCGTTTCTGTGAGTGGAATTTCAAAAATTTGAGAGAAACGGTTAATATTATGGTGTAAAATGTGGTTCAATAAGATAAACATAATTTTTGGTGAATAGTAACTTTTTGACTTTTATTTACCACGGTTAAAAGTAAATAGGGAAATTAATGGTAAAAATGATATTATTATTACCCTAAAACATGTATTAATTATATTGGATAAGTTTAATTCAACAAAAAACAACATTAAGAATAAAATATTTCCCTTCAGGTGCACTTGGATTAGATTAGGACATTTATTATTATTTTATTTAAAGAAGAGTTGAAATGGTTAAAATCAATGTTTAATAACTAAAACATTTTTAATATTGGGTTATACATAAGATAACTTCGACTATAAATATTCATTATAAAGATTAAAATATTTCCTACACAATCGTATTTTATTTATAATTTTTATACATTAAATAATTTAATTTATTTATGAAACAATGATGATGCAGTAATTATCTTAATAATGAAATAGTAACATAATTGATGTTATAAATACCCAAATTAATGTAATTTGCGACTTTTAATGAATTAAAATAATTTTATAGGTTAATATGACATGTTAGTATTTATTTAATTAAGTTAGTTAGATCAAAATATGCTGTTATGATTTTCACAAAAATCAATTACCAAATAGTGTCAAAATTGACATAAAATAGTTTTTAAAACAAATATTATATTATTAATTGTTATTATATTCCTAAAAATCAAAGGATCGGCAAAGATACTTATATCATGATAGGTGTATCATTAATGGACCACTTTGGGGTCTCTTGGATGTATATTGTATGTTTATTAACTATATAATATAAAAATACAAAGTGACATGGTAAATGTCAATCTAATTAACTAAGAGTTAAAACTAAAAGATAAGGTTAATATAATGACCCAAACCTATCTAAAATATATTTGTTGAGATTATTTCGACCCATCTCCACTTTAACATCTAAAAAAATAAATTTGGAGCTATTATAAACCGAATATGACTTTATTATAAAATTATATTTTAAGTTTATCCTAAAGTGCCCCTCTCCTCCCTTATAAAAGGGCACCCCTTCACTCTTCTCTTCACACCCTTTTGAGCCTTGAAGATCGGCCAATACATGCCAATTTCTCTTCTCCAATTCCCTAGAAACATTTTTTACATTCTGGTCTTCTCAAAAGACCAACTCTACTTCCTTAAGAGGAAGGTTAAAGGAGGTGCGTCGAAGAAGAGGTAATCTCTTCTTCTGATTATCTCAGGTTTCATTCTTCTTCTACTTCATCTTAAATAAACTCATTATAAAGTAATAACATAATTATTTATTATATACTGATATGTTACTATAAATATGAAACAACCCTATTTCACCTTCTATCCATCTTATGGAAAATGAAATAACCACGCGTGCATACGTACGGAATACCGTCTCCACGCCGTGGAGAAACCTGTTTTTGACCACCACCTTACATGGATGGGTATAATGGTGTAAATAAATAACTATATATGATTATATTAAAGTGATATTAATTCTGAAATATTATATATATGATTCAATACAATTCCACGATCATGGGAATGATATAATCGCTCGTGCGTAAGTACGGACTACAGTCTCCATGACGTGATGAGATTCATTCTCCATATTAACCATACATGAATGATTATAAAGTATATATAATGAATAATAATGAGATATATGACATAATAATGATACTGGATTTATGTATATATATGTATTTAATCTAATTAATTCCATTAAATTCAATAAGGAAACGAAATAATCGTTCATGCGTACGTACGCCCTACCGTCTACATGAACAGTGTATTTCATTCCATTTATCAAACTATCATATATATATATATATGTATATACAGAATATATATTATATATAAAACATGTTTTACATTATGGAATTAATTAAATCAGGATATATGTTGTAATATCAAGAACAACAAGTCGAGACACATACAATAAAGGAAACAATTTTACCCAAATCGCTGCTTTTACATCGAATTTACAAAAGAACGGGTAATGTAAAGTCATAAGTAAACTATATATGATATTATAACAATGAATATGATTATTTAATAAGTCAATGACATTATTTAAATCATTATACATGAGGTTTGGATACATATGAAGCATATCAGACATAAGGTAAGGGATAAATTTTCCAATCTCATTTTTATCCGAGATTATTTATTCGTAAGTATTTACTGGGGTTATATTTATCATCCATGTCCTTGTTTTCTAAAAATGGTTTCATGTATGTTTGAAGTCCTTTTTACCCATTTTTGACTTTTACTACATGGTATGTAATGAATATTTCTTTTTTCCCTTAAGAGGTACTTTTTTACTTTTCCGGCAAAAGTACGAGAAGAATGTTGTTTTAACTTATACGACATGAACAGATTTTTACGATTTCATAACGCCTTATTTTCCAGAAGCTTACTCTACAAGATTTAATTACTATTTTCAAAAACAATAATTTTTTTTAAAATTGCATGGAATTTTGTGAAAAGAAATTGTTTTTTAAGAAGAAAGTATAATTTCCCCAAGAATTCATTTCAAGTGTTTTATCAAAACCATTTTCCATATAAGATGGCATTATTTTATATGTGAATGTTTCAAGTATAATTTCTCTATGATTTACATGGTTTCACTTTTCTTATGATGAAATGAGATCCATTTTGTTTTGTATGGATTATTTTATGATGGGATGATGTTTATGAAACCCATTTTATTATTTGGGTTATGATGAATGATTTATGCTCATGTTGTGGCACAAGTAACAATGATTTCATTATGATATGGGTGGGACCTATATCTACCTTCAATGGATTGGGTAAAGATTTATATCTCATTAGATAGAAATGGCTGTAATGGTAAGTTAATCTGGTTCAGTAATATAGGACTGGAATGAGGAGTGAACTCGATTCAGAAAGAGACTTTGTCCATTAAGATGGTCTTGGCAGCAAAGCCTTGGCTACAATGAAAATCATATCATGTGCTTAATGGTTTACACAAACACATGTTTTATTTCCATTCTATTTTATCATGATTTATGTTCCTTTATGATATATTCCATACGTACTTCCACGATTTTTTTCTTTGCTCAAGATTTTGATGTTTAGATTTTATGTTGAAGCTTTTTCATTCAAATGTTTATGGATTGTTTTATGTTCTCTATGTTTACCCTTACTGAGAATTTGAGCTAACCCTTTTTATGTTTTATTTTCCCTAGGATATAAATAAAGGTTTTAGGTAAGAAAACCAAAAGGGGAAGATCTTTATGGGAGATGTTGAAGATCTTTCACCATGATTAGAAGAATACCTTCCGAGTTTCCAAAGACACTAAACTATTATGGTCCTTTGGTGTCCGTTTTTGTTATTTATTAGGTATTCCGCAAAAGTAATGTAATGTCTATGTACATTAAGCTTTGGGTCTCTACATTCAAAAGAAAAATGAAACATCCTTGATACAGTCCGTAGGATTCCATCCCTATGCCTCAGGTAGCAGGTGATCTCCATATAAGAGATATAACCAAAATTCATATAGCCCCTATGACTTTAATATAGATTGATAACCTCCCGATTTATCCTATGAAAAATAAACAAGGTCACAATACCATCTATGTAGCCATCGATTACCTTGGCATGTATAACCTACTAAAAAAGATGAATAATTGATGCTCACACCAATATAAAGAACCAAATATACCATAAACACCCTTCCAACCAAGGGAATTATTTAGAAACTAGGAGTCATACGAGGGAAAATAGCATCATAATGGAACCAAACGTTAAAAGCTCAAAATATTTAGAAAGGATTTAAAGCACTAAGGGTGCTACGTACCACGAGATATGAAAATACAAGAGCATAGAGAATCAACCCATAATGGGGTCCTACCTTTGAAAATCACTAATCTCAAGATCCAAACATCAATGTCAATGCTAGAAAGAATAATTATTATGGAAAATGATACCACTTCTTTTACAAGGAAACTCCAAGTAAAATTTTAACTACCCTTACAGGAGTGTTTAAACTAACGATACTACAACACTTTCCAATTTAATCCATTTTATTGATTTAAGTTTAACCATTAAACATTTTAAAAGATTTAAAACAGAATATCAATTACCAATTATAAACACTTTTTAAAGATAGGGAATAATAGGAGGGTCTCATAAAACATCCTTTTTAAACATTAAATCATTATTGATATCCCATATTTATTATTAAATTTACCATATAAATTCCATTTAACAAATATGTTGGTCTATGAGGGTCTCGATAATCCAACATAGGTTCATCAAAATGAAACCCAATAGCAGTTGACTAAAAATTGAAATTATAAACACTCATAAACTGTGATCTATAAAGAAACATGCCCCAACTGACCTGTATGGGTCTATTTGTTCATTTAGGAATATAATTACATTATTTCATATTACCATTATATAGAATTAACATTTACAACCATTTGAAAATATTTATGAGTTTGTATCTTATAATTTGATTATATGGGTTTCCATTTTATAACGAAACTGAATTTTATCAAGGGAAATTCCCTTCTTACAATTATTTATTATAGAGTAATGACATAAAATAACATTAAGAACACAATACAAACATTATAAATGGATAATTAATGAAATAAATGTAATTTCTATAATGTGAGGAACATATACCAAAGGAATAATAACATAATATTTGAAATAGTAACATGGCCCTTATGAATAGTAAACTGGAAATTTGAATAGTATCCCCACAAATTAAATTATAAAGAAAATCTTTCCATCTTATAAGTTACAATATAATATAATTATATCATAGTATAAGTCAATAAATATTTTAAACAAATATATTAATTACCTGTTGGTATTTTTGTAAATTATAATTATTTAATTACAATTTTATGAATAGTTTAACAATTTAAAATAAAATTTATTTTCATAAAATGTATTCAAAAATTATTATTTTTATTTCTTATGATTATAAGATAATTTTATGAAACCTCACTTAATTTGTCAAAGTGATATAAAATCTGTTATAAATTCAAAAAATATAATTTCATGTAAATTATGATTGTAATAAAGAATTAAATTTTTCATATTTAGAAAAAAAATAAAATGGAGTTCATTTTTGAGTTCTAAATGTCAAAAAATGTCTATTGTGAATTTTTGGTATTGTTCTGAAATTAATGATTTTTTCATGAATAGTGAAATACGGTAATTTACGGTATTTGTACATTATAAGTTAGATACAATAATCCATGATTAATAGATGATTTAAGAACAATAATATCAAAATTCCATTCATTATTTTGATATTTTAGATGAAAATTCTCAAACAATTCATAGTCTTGAGCCAAAATGATAAACTAAAGGTTAAAATAATGAGAAAACACCCCACCCATCCACTATAAATACCACATATTCTCCTCACACCTATCAATCCCAGATCCTTGTCAAAATACTAATAAAATACCATTAAAAACCCTCTCCTACTTCCAAGATCTTTTCTTCTTAATAAAATACCAAAACAGATCCCCTAAAGGAGGTTCTCAAGAAGAAAGAATAAAGAGGTAAAACCCAAATCCTTTTCCTAAAATTTCATTTCATGTTCCTTTGTTTTCTTTCTCTATCCACACCACCCCTCATTTAAATGGTATGGTAACTTTATAATCATTCATATAATCGAATATTTATATTCTAATGGAATAATTATTCATCATCTCTCTTTCCACCTCTGTTTATAATAAAAATGAAAACATAGTCTCTGATGTGTTAATTTATCACATTCAAGGACGATGAATTTTTCAATTTCCATTACCATCATTAGGTCTGGTCATGAAACCATTTTTATGGATGAACAAGATTATTATATATGTATTATACATTATTTAATGTTCTATAATCATTTTATAAACATGAAATTAATTTACAATACAATATGAGATCATTGTGATTGAAAATGGGCAAACTAAAACCAAAAGAGTATTTTTACTATTTATTTAATGATTCATCCTCATTATATAAAACCAAATGATATATAAGACGAATTTATCTTTTTTAAGATTATTAATATCCTAAAATTTTAATTCTGGATAATTACCCCCCACATTACATGAACTTTCACACATATATATAAGTAAATCGATCCGGAAAACCAAGAAAACGAATGCTCCCAAATGATGAAATTGAATATATTGACCCATAAAAAATGATATAAATTAACTTAATAATGTTATAATAAATCAAATACATGAATAAAAGTTTATTTACTTATTAATTAGTTAATATATTTTTTTTATCTTGGAAATTAAGATCAACTGAACAACACCTTTGGATTTATGATAATGGATTCTACCAGAACCCACAATATTCCTTTGGGTAATTCCTTCCCTCTTTTTACCCAAATTATATTATATTTTTTAAAATAATCTAATTGTTTTTAATATGTTATGAATTCATGTATCAAGATCCGTTCATCCATATTTTCCAGGGATATACATGTTTTTATAATGTTCTCTACTCAATTATTCCCTATAAGTATGCCCAACGTAGGGGAACTTTCTGAATTCTTATCCATTTTTAAGATCACTATATAATATATTTTGAGCCCCCATTATTTTTCAAAAATGAATCATTTTATTATGATTACATTCTTTGTTCACTTTTGGTTTTATATAAAATATTTTCCAATTTTCTTCTTTAAATTCTCTTTAATATTTACCTTAAACAACACTAAATTGTTTTTATTCTAAATTTTAAAAAATAATTTTTCTACATGTTTTCACTTAAGTTTTACATCAATTCTCCTGATATATGCCTATATTCCCTTATTAATTTCCATGTATTATTTAAATACTTTATTTAATGGACACCATTGTGATATTCCCTTATGTTCTACCTTTTCGAAAAGATTATGATACCCAATTATTACCATGGAAACCCTTATATTTATGTTTGATTCCTTATGTATGATTATTCATGTTGAAAAAATATTCATTAATATGTTATTATGGGTGCTCCCAAATATTTTTCTAATGAATTGGGTAATGTTCAGTCTCATGAGGCATCATGTGCAACGGTCTTGGTGGTTTGTCTTGACTCGTACTCCTTGTGGAATGGTCTTGATGGTTAACCATTCCTCACACTCATTCATGTGAAATAATCCATGCCTCATGGTTATTTCATGTTTTATTTTGATTCCACATCTCCTATGATACAATGATTGCATATGTTTTGCCTTCTTATCTATAAACATGTTTTCTTATGTCATCTCATTATTCGTAAAACCCATGTGTTTTGATTTATTCTTATGTTATTCCCTTATATGGAATTTTAGCTCATACCATTATATCATGTTACCCTAGATTATCATATAAATATGTAAGGGGTCATAGGAATTTAGGATATCATAATGGATGATAAATAATGAAGTGTTTTATTTAGTCCCATGTATTTGGTTTTATGTACCTAGGATTCCAAAAACACTAGACTTTATGATACATGGATTGTAATTTGATGTTTAATTATACTAAAAAAATGAAATAATATTTGTAAAATTATAGGGTCATTATAATTTTTCTAATTGATAAAGAAGCCATAAATTTTATAAATTGAAAATTGGATCCCTTTAATTGGAATCAATTCACATTAACATTTATACATTAACACACTTTACATTTTAAAATTATCCTTTACATGAATATTTAAATATCAAAGGTGGTCCTTGTATACACGTTACCTTTTCCTAATTATAATGTGCCTATACACTATACAGCTAAAAACTGGTTGTCATTTAATCGCAACTAATAAAATCATCCCATGCAACACATTACATATCATCAATGAAAACCATGTCATCATAAATAGTAAACATAAGAGCATGAAACATAATAGGAACGAGAATATCTATGTTCCTATAATGATTCATGTAATTTCACTTCCACAACATACCATCCCAAGGGTAAAATAACATAAATTTAATAAATCAATATGCAGTGGAAATTACACCATTTACTCAAGGGGAAATCATATCCACTGTAATAGTTAACAGCATGAAAAACAATCCCAGACCTGGCCACTTTGAATTTTCCTTAGGGGTGGGGTGATCAGTACCATACGTAGATATTTACAAATCGTAGACACATTTTTTGTCTCAAATCTACCGGCCCAAAATAGCAATTCAATTGAAAAAAGGATCTAATAACACTTTGTAATGTCCTATCCTGACTGGCCACTAACATGGTAGCTAGAGAAATGGGTCACAAGGCCTCAAGCGTGCCTCGCCCTATTGGATATAGTGGGATTATATACCCTCATGAATAGTGTATAAAAGAAGTGTAATAGATATAAATTATTGGAAACAATGGAAGCATAAAATAATGATGAACAATATCTATGGATGAATAATAATAATAATAACTGAATATAACAGATAGCTAATGCCAATTTAAAATAAAGAATTATTGATCAGTGATGATAATTGTACAACCAGTAAGAATTAGAATATGAGATATAATAAAATAAATTAATAATTTCCCAATGACTATCTCCATAATCATCATGAGCTCCAGCTTATCCATGATCTCCTAACTCCCAGGTCCAAGTAAAGCAACACATGTAATCAACCACGGCGTTACAAATAAAAAGGAATACACAGATACCCCAGTGAAATGGAATCCCAATAAAGCATTGATATATAAATCTCAGTAGGTTCCCACCCATGGGGTTTATAAAAAACAAGATTTTAAATACTAATTAAAGTAGTGTTCTGGTATAAATAGAAATATAAACAAAACTAAAAAAATAAACAACCTGTTGAGTTTCTTAAGGTACACTCAACGAATATAACTACTTAGTCTCAAAGATTTAATAAGTGTATAATAAATAACTATATATATAGTAATAATATATTTTTATATATATATTATAGTTCAATATTTCATCAACCTATATGAACTCAGTGCATGCCAACGCCTAATGACCCTATACATTGCAGACTAGATTCTGGATTGATCGGGGTTTAACATGGATATCCATGACTAGTGTAAAAATCCTATAATATCATGAAATAGGGAACTTGACCCATATCCTAATAGAGTGGGGGATTTCATGTCTGTCAATCAGGATAGAATGTGTGAGCTCCATGTCAGCACACTAATCTTGTAACGTGGTGCGTAAAGCTCTATACCCATATCATATCATTAGTGAGAGATGCCATTATCCACAACCATTATAAGAGAGAGTGATGAATCCATGCTTAACACATCCCTTATCATTTTAAAAATTCTATTTTAATGTGAAATCAGTTTATAATATGCCTGCTTGTGGAAAGACTTCTCATTAGAAACTCTTCAAGCCATATAACAATAACAATAAAAGGATCCTTGAGGAAGTACCTCTAATGATCTACTTTTAATGTTCTCATTATATATTATACTTTTCTATTTATTATAATTTGGAATAAAGAATTTATTTAATGTTGATATATATGTTTTGGCATTTCTTCCGTTGACAAAACATTTCTTTTAAAACATTCAACTAATTTAAGGAATACAAAACATCTTGAACATGTATAACTATATTATAAAATTCATTTAATGAAAACAATCCACCATGAAATAGAACATTTAAATTAACACAATCCATTTAATTTAACATGAAATGGAAATTTATTTACCACATTTCAAAGATTACATATAATGTAACATAGTCTAATTATGACTTTCTAATATTTGAAATCCCATTCATTAAGCAATCTAGGCCCTTAGTGTGATATTGGTCTATTTTTCATTTACATATAATAAGGACACTCCAGTTGATGATTTAAATCAATTCCATAACCCAAACATTATATTTGTTCAAAATTTACATTAATTATAACTAAATACTAAAGAAACAATTACACATGAATTAAATAAGAAAACACAACTTTATAGCTTTGATGATAGCACACCTCCTTTTAGGGGGTTTATTATAATACCATGGAATTTTTATTTAAATAATTCATTATTATAGTTATGTCTTTCATTGAAGAACTAAATCTCAATTCAACAAAACATACATTAACAAGATATTTATAAAGAAATAGAAACATAGGAAAGAGGTGTAGACCACCCACCTCAAAGGGGAGAGAACCAAGTCAAACACTTGGAACATGACATTTCCATCTTAGACAACTAGACGCTTCACCTTCCTACCATCAAGCATATTCATGTTTTCATATACATAAGAAAACCTATACCATATGAACATATTCACATGGACATGAATATGTGAAATTGGATCCTTAAGTACATCCTGATATATGCATATTCCCATTTCCACTTACACACGTATGCATTTTTCATATATAAAAAAAGAACACCTAGACCAAATGTATATATTAATTTACATGGGAGTATATATATATATATATAACATGGTAACTTACACACACAGAGACACATGCACACAGACATATATATTCCTACCTAATCCATATGCATGTAAGTCAGTTTTGACCTTGGAGACTTGGACCCGCCTCAAGGAAAAACAAAATGCACTAAAAAATTACTAGGAACTCAAAACCACCAAAGGATAATAAATAAAATATCAAAAGAAAAGAATGTGGGAGAAAATCCTATCTCAAACAAGGGTGGAAAGGAAAAATGGACCGAAGCACATCATATTCAGCAGTAAACACTGAATCACGCATGACGATGTCCTAGGAGATTCACTACATGTCCTATCATTGGAAGAAAAACAAAAATCTAGTTAAAACTAACCCTAGTGTTTAGATAAACTGAAATTGGGTGAATTAAAATAAGTAAAACACTATAAAATGGAAGAATATGGAGCCATAGACCATACCATGAATTATTGAGTGAGAAATATGATTTAAACCAATAGAAAATGGCAAGAGGAGAGGGAGTCATGTGGTGTGTCGTGCGTGCTAGAGAGGAAGGGGAAGGGGTGTCGTGTGTGGTTAGGGAGGGAAAGAGGTTACATTAGGTTTCAATTTATTTATTTAATAAATTAAATTTTTTAAAAATAAACTATGTACGGTTCAGGTTTCACATTTTAGAAAACTATATGCCAACCGTGAACCCTCCCCTAGGCACCTAGTGTACCCTGCATGGGTAGGCCACACCGTTTTGAAAATCATGTGCCAACCATGAGGTGAATTGTGTTAGAGTAATTCCTAATTGGAACCACCCATGTGAGCTTGGATCATGGTTTTGGTAAACCATGTGTAGCCCATGTGCATCACATTTCTACCACTAAAACAGGCCACATGGTTTGATGTTGGGGGCCACATGGTTTCAGACAAACTGTTCGCCTCTCCCAAACCCTCCAAAACATCATCTCTCAAACCCTGGAGCATAAAAAACATGAAGAGATACCCATAAGACCTCTTAGGCCTTCACCAAAGTCTAAAAACGAAAACTTTAAATGTTCCAAATCTCATAATCACAATATGATGCACATTTTAACAAATATATCATCCATTAAACAACAAAATTCAAATTCCCATGGAATTTTACCTTGGCTCAAGACATGGGTCTTTACAAGCATGTTAAGTGTTAGAATATTATAAAATGTGATATCATTCATTTTTATTTATGAGTAGGTAATTATAATTTAGAAATGTTACACAATATCTCTAAAAATGAGAATTTTCAATAGTTACCTACCTTGTTGATAGAACAACATCTTTTTAATGACAATTTCATAAAAGGAAAACATAGTATATTCCATTTTAAACCTATTAATATGATAATCACTAATTGACCATTACAGTTACTATATCTTTATCTCATTTGTCCTACAAAATTATCTAGTCTTGGAGGAAATAAGTAGACAATAGTTATTATTCATTATTCTGTTATATTTACATGTTCTTACTTTGATCCACATCAAAATGATACTTTATCTGTATTTTTTTAATTTACATGAAAATGAATAATGTTTTATGATTTTTTCTATTTTTAGTGAAATAGGTGGAGAATTTCATATTTTATAATTTGAAGTGTTTTCTGGAAAGAATTTTATTTTCAGATTTTCTCACTCCTATAACACAATAAAAAATGTCTTTGTAGAATAGAAAAATAGAACTGTTATTTAATTGTCCAGAACTATGTTAAGTTAACATTTTTTCCAAGATATTATTTGGCTGAAGATAATTTTTTACATTGTTATATTTCAAATAGAATTATTTTAATATCTTTGTTAAAGAAATCATCTTAGGTATTTTAATGGTAAAATCCTAAATTTGGTAACTTTTGAGTTTGTAGATTTAATTTTTTTTCAAAATACAAAAGATAATTTGGATAAATTTGATGCTAAAAGTGATGAAGGTATTTTTTAGCATTAGTATAATAATTGTAATGTATATAAAGCTTTTAAAAAAGTATTGTGATTGTTGATTAATGTTTTTCATGTTATTTTTTTTATGAAAATAAGTTGATATTGATTTATGATTCTAATTTTTTGACAATGATTTTAGATAATTTTATTTTGGTGACGAAAAACCTCAAGATAGGGATGCATCAATTGAGGGTGAGAATATACCTTCTTAACCTGATCCTATAATATAAAATATTGATAAATATCATCAAATTAACATTAATATTGATTACAATGACTCTTGTTTCTAAACTAGAAATTCAAATTTTGATTTTTTTAATTCTACTCTTATTTCAGACATTATTCTCAATAATATAGTTGAAGGATTAAATTATTATTATTATTATTTTTTATATGTGATAAACATAATTAATTTTATAGAAATAATTTTTGCCCTTTAGTTTAACCCCCTTATGAAAATCATGTTATAGGAATAAAATAAATTTTTATAAATTAAAATAATGAATTTAGATAATATGTTAAAAATAATGCTAGAATTGTTTCTCAATGCTATTTTCAAGAATAACGATTAAATTTAGATGGAAATTTCTTGTCTATTTCAATAACTGAATCAATTATAATTTTCATACCTTTTTACACTTTTTAATGGTTATATGTTATTTAAAATGGATGTGAAAACTTATTTTTAATGGTTTTATTTCTAAAGTAGCTTATGTCTCTCAACACCCTAGTTGTGAAAATGAGAAATTTCAAAATCATGATTTTATGTTATAAAAAGAGTTATATGGTATCACTAAATCACCTCACTATATTTATGATAGAATTACAATATTTTTATGGAAAAAATATTTTTCTAAAGGAAATATAAATAAATCATTTTTATAAAAAAATTTAAATGATATTTTAATTGAAATAATTTATTATGATGGTATTTTTTTGATATTCAAATAATTTTTTTGAAATCAGTTTTCAAATTTCATGGATGTGGAATTTGAAAATATTGTTAGGGAGGAATTAAAATTATTTTTGGGAATTCGAATTTTTCAAATAAATGATGGAATATTTTTGAAGTAATCCAAATATGATAAGGATTTAGTCAAATGATTTGATCTTCATTCATGAAAATACTATAAAACCCCTATAATTATTTCATGTAAATTAGATTCTATTTATTTGGAAAATATTTTTATTTGAAATTGTTTAGAGGAATGATTGGATGTTCAATATATTTAACATCATCTAGACCTACAGTAATGTTTATTTTTTGTTTATGTGATTGATTCCAATTTTACCCTATGGAATCACACATAAAAAGTGGTAAATTTATTATTAGATATGATAATATATCTATTAATTGTGGATTATTTTATTCTATACAAAATTATTTTAATTTAATTAGTTACTGTAGTTCTGATTTTAGAGGATGTTGAATTGATAGAAATAGAACCAAAGGTATGTGTCTCTTTCTCATTATTGATTTAGTTATTGGTAGTTTAATAAAAAACAATGTTTCTTTATGAACTACTAAAAGTGAATATATATATATATATATATTTTCTACATCCTTCTTCTCTCTATATTTACTGATTAAACAAACCTGATCTAACTATGGTTTAACTTTTCAAAAAAATTAAATTTATTTTGATTATTATTCTGCTATTTTCATTTCAAAGACACCTTTAATGAAATATAAAAATAATAATATAGATTTTTGGTTTCATTTTTACTGATACTATGGTAAAAAATGAGATATAATTCACGAATATATTCTAATTGAAAATTAAAAGGCTGATTTTTTAACCAAACCACATGATACAAAAAAGTATCAGAAAATTAAATGTTTTCTTGGAATGTTATATGTTGTGTTTAAAATAATTTATATTCATTATTTTAACATACCTTAATTTGAGTTTATTATAATGGATCCTCTTTGTTTTCCAACTGCTTATTTTTATATTTCTTTAATATTTTCATTATGAAAATTTTCAAAAAGTGAGAGGATTTTATAAAATCTTATTTTGGTTTTCTAATTTTGAAAATAGGTGAGTTTTTTTAGATTATTATTTATTGATAATTATTTTATGTTTATAAATTTAAAAATCCACTTATCAATTTATGTGGAAAATATAGTTTTTACAAGCTCTTTATATATTTTTGTAATATCATAAGTCATAGTGAATATATTTATCTAAATCCTATTACATATAAAATATAATTTTTTTTCTATTTTTTATTAAACTATAATGAAATAGAATTCATTATCTATTATTTATATATTTTTGTTTGAATAAGATATATTCTTTTGGTATGATCAATATTTTTTTATTATTGTGTTGTTATGTTTTATTTGGTTATTATTTTATAAACTTGGAAATGTATATTTAATTCATACATGAATGATTATATTTTAAATAAAAAACTTTTTTTTAAATTTCATTAGACAAAGTGGAAGTTTTATTTTTTAGTTTAATCAGTTTAAAAAATCCCATTATTTTATGTAACAATTATATAAGTTTAAAATTTATAGAATAATGATTCTTATATATTTCAATTATATTTATTCTGATTCACTTCAAAATATCGTTACATTTGTCTCTTTGGAATCTATGAAATTTATCTACATTTAATTACACTGCATAAAAGTATTCTATTGTTTTTTGGGGACCTCAAATTTTGACAGAATTTTGGAAAATGATTTTTATTTTTTCTACATCATTTAGTTTATGTATTTCATAGTTTTTTGATTATATCAATTGATATGAATATTTAAATAAATTAATTTTTGATATATTAGAAGGATATCAAAATTCTATTCATATATGTCTAGCGGACTAACTTCTGATTTTATCAATTATAAGGGATAAAAAATCACTGATTTTGGGGGGTCAAGTTTGTGCATATGATGATACATTGTTTATCTCCATCCTCTTTCTTGATACACCCACATACAACTCCAATACTTCAGTGGATGCACCTTCATCATCTCCTCATTATGGGTTTCTCTTCAAAAAATATCACACCACCTGGACTTCCTAAAAAAAATAATTCGTGGTTTCTCCATCATCCTCTTATAGCATGAAACCATACTAAGCTTCTCTATCAATGTAGACAATATAAAACAATGCTATAAAACTCTTGCAGAGATTGTTAGTCTCAACTAGTGGTCTTGAATGTGTAGACCATCCATATCTACTAACGACGACTTTTTTCCCTCAAAATTAAATGAAACAATCTCTCAAAGGTATATGTAATATTCCCTCAATTTTAGAAGCTTAACACAACACAATGGTAGATACAACATTCAATGCAATGGTAGCTCCATTATTCGTATGATGGTATATAAAAAATGGTAACTCGAGTATTCCTGTGATGGTAGATATGTAATGGTATCTTCACTCGGCCTATGACGGTAGATCAGCAATGATATCTCTCCGCTTTAGCGGTAACAGAGTCACCAACCTCCTCGGCGATATCTTGCAATGCAATATATCAATTCATGCATGAAATAAATGAATCAAAATTTTATACTTCCTACCAACACTATTTTATGCTCCCCTATTTCCAACGAGTTGTAGCAAAACCTTTGAGAAGCAATGGAAGAATTGTTGGAAACCATGCGATGGTAGCGCCACTTGTGACGGTAGTAGTGGAACACTGATTATTTAACACGATGTTAGCAAACCCGTACTACTAATTGGAATTATTTTAACCTAACTCCAGTTAAAAAAATGACTACTACCATTTTATATTTTTGACTTCCATTTCAAAATTTCATCCTGCCATATTTTTCCTCAATTATTAAAACCCTCATCAACTACATTTCTGTATTAATTATTTTATGCATTTTATTTAATAAAAAATTAATATATATTATTTTTAATCCATGAAAAGTTTTTAGAATATTTTTTAAACTATATTAAAATATGAATTAATTGACTCTTTATTCATTTTTATTTATTATATATTTAGGGTATATTTATGCTTTAATATTTTGAGTTAATTTCTATGAATTATTCTTTAATAAATTAATATTTATTGACTTGAAATTTATTCAAATACATTTTGTAATTTTTGAATAGGTTTAATTTATTTTTAAATTATGCACTACATTGAATTAGATTATATATAATTTTTTTTAAAAATATTAAAATTATCTTGTGATATTTATGTGATTTTATTGACCTATTATTCTAGAATTATTTTATATGTGATTCAAAATTGTTTTAATTGGTCTTTTAACTATTTAATTCAAATATTTATTTTTTATGATTATTCTGGGAAACATTTTTCTCTCTCCTAGATAATTCCCTTGTTTGAGTTTGAATTTCATTACCCAAATATTAGTTTTTTAGTTTTATTTTACAGATCCTATTTAAAGGATCAAGGTTTCAGTTAAAACATATGACATTGGAAAACTTCTTTGATACTCTATTTTTTTCCATGAATAATGTTGTGAACTTATCATGGGTTGTACAATTTTTAATGTATTATGTGATAACTTGTTTTATAATTTGGATGATCTCTCACGTGTTGGATTATATCTTCTATAAATTATACTTCCTTGATGATACAATCTCATACAATAATAGAAAACTGTTTCTATTTGTAATTCTTTGTCTATCTACCTATTCTAGTTTCTTGAGTCTATAACACTTATTCTTATCTAACTCATACTCTTTGTTTTCTATTTCATATTTTATTTTAAAATATATTTTATTCTTTTCTTATTTGGGTTGTGACTCCTGGATTCTAAAGTCAAGATCATTCATATGGTAACTCCAAAATTCTATACTTAGTTTTTTAATTGGGTTGTAACTCCCTACACAAAATATTGCGTATCATGCTTATCACTACATATTGTAGAAAATGATTTTATAATCGGATCTATTTACCCACCCTCTAAACCATCTTCCATTTCCCAATATAACATAATTGATTTCATAAATATGAAATTAGTTAATTCCATCAGAAAATATTTTCGTATGAATTTCATTGGAAAAAATTTGGTGTATAAAGGAAATATATGAACTGTTCGGATGAAAATTATCAGATAGTGGAAATATTTTGTGTAAATATTTTTTGGGTGGTCCTATGAAGCTATGAAGTAACATCAGATAGATCCTCTACTGATATAATCACTAATATAAATTTTTACTGGATGAATTATTGGTATAAGATTATAATATTTCAATGTTCTTTATGAAACTTTCATAATTATATCAAATGTGATGATACTAATTCGATTTTTTAACATTAATAAAATCATGATGAAATAGCGTTGTCCTTTCCATGTGTTAGGAATATTAGATGAAGTTTCTTAACTACGAGGTTAAGTAAATTTGAGGAAATTTATTGGTGATGAGTTTGTAGGAAGATTATAAAATATTTAATAAGTTTTAATAATTTTCCAGTAAATTATGAAGAGTTGGAGTTTTGATATTTTTGAGTTTTAGATGATATGGGATGTAAATTTGGTTACTTTATATTCTCTTACTTGAAAAAAAATAATATAGGATACATATATGTTAAAAATAATGTATTGTTCACAAGTATAAAATATGAAGTACTATAGAAACAATTTCAGATAGAGACACTGGATAGAAATATAAAATCTAATGTTTGAGATGGTAATGTTTTCAACCATGGAAAAACTTTCTTAAAAAGAGAGTTGACACTAGATAGAGGGATTGGGATCAAAGTCACTAGAAAAAAATATACCAGATAAAGTTTCATACCAGTTGAAATTAGACCGACTATGTAAAACTGTGAATGGATTAAGGAATTCTATAAAAGAGGTAATAGTTTTTAGAAGAAACAGATTGAATTTAATAGTTAGGAAAATGGATATAGAAATCATAAAATATAAATGAATGTATGCAATATATATACATAGTTACATTGATGATGTTCTTTCTTGCTGTTGAGATAAAATGTGAAGAATAATCACCTAAAGGAAAATATTTTGAGAAGAAGTACAAACTGAATAGTGAAAAATAAAAAATTCAATAATTCGAGGTTTTTTATAGTTGTTATGAAAACATTGTTAAATATTTTATATATTTGGAGTATATAGGAACATTGGTTTTATTATATAGCAACACAAGTGTATTGATATTCCTTGCTTACTATAACCACATAAAATGACTGTTTTCTAGTGGATTGTGTGGTATTTATTACTTTTATACCATAGTAAGGAATTTATAGTTTTTTTATCAGTGAACCTTGTAAATTATATTGTTTCATTTTCTTGTGGTGATGTTCTTGTTTTCATAAAACTGATAACTCTTTAATAAGAGGTGGATATTTTTCATAATAATAAATTATTTATAGAAACGATGAATAATTCACTCCCAACATCTCAGTGATCACATGGATCATGATTGGTCCTTTAAAGTGGTATCATTTGGAAGGTTACGTTAAATGAATCTTTTATAAAGTTTTAAGAAAATAGAAGTTTCAATAGATGTTCATAATTCTATGAAAAATAAAGTGATTCCAATTTTTGATGGAACGAACTATTATATATTGAAATATTGAATTTTACCATATCTAATGTCGATTTTCTATGATGTTATTGAGGATACTACAAATGTATTCCCACCTAGTTATTGGAGATTTATCCTAAGATATGTTAATAAGAAGAATGTGGAAAATTATGGGAGAGATAGAAATGTTATAATATCCTCTAAAAGTGATCTTCTTAAAGTAAAAGGAGTTGGAATGTCAAACTGCATAAGTGATAACCTTAAAAAATTTATAAAGGAAATATGAAATTATATATGTTGAACTTAATAATCTAGAGTCTGAAGTATTTAGATCATAAAATGGGTTATTATGAATCTGTGGTGATTAATTTACAAGGGAGAATGATATTGCATGCACTATAATATTTCTTGGTGAGAAGTTTTATGATTTAGCCATTGTTGAAAATATCATAGCTATTATTCTTGATAAATTTCATTCTATAGTTTAATCATTGAAATATAGATATCTTAAAACTCTATCTCAGGATGACTTGTTTAGCACTCTCATCACATATGAAATGAGAATAACAATGGTTTTAAGGAAAAAAGAGATATCTGATTAGAATATTTCTTTCAAATAATCCACGAAAATAATGGCTAGAAAAATTCTATAAGAATAATATAGTTACTATAACACCAAATATGAGGTTATTATAAATTTTTATGAATTTTTGTAATTTTTTATAAAAAGGTGAAAAATGGAATGGGAATATACAAAGGAATGTTTCTAGAGAAATTTTTTGGTTATGAAGCTATTGGATATTTTTTTAAAAAAATTCCTCAATGAATAGAAAATGAATAAAGTGATGAATTAGATAAAAATTCAAAAAAATATCTCAAGATGAATGTAGAAATCCGTGTCATATTATAAGGGATGTGATATGATGTTCTCTAAATCCCGAAGTAGAAAATAATTCTAAGCATGTTGAAGGTGATGATAGTGAGGAATATGCTGATAACAACTGTGATGATGATACTGAAATTTTTTTTATAAAAAACCAAATTATAAATTATTAGGTCATAAGATAAAGAATAATAAGAAACTCGTATAATTTTTATGATGAAGTTGGAGTTGAAATAATGTCTTGAAAATATTTTAATTCATTAAAGGGAAAATAATAAGTTGAAGAAATAATTTTTTTTAGAAAATTATAATGTAAAATTTTGGGATAAAAAATCAATGTTTTATATAGTTATTTATGTTTTGGAGAATAATCTTGAGGAGGAAATTAATCTCAAAATAAATATTCAAGAAACTATAAAAGTGACAGATGAAGAATTACATCTTATCCAATAAGAACATTATAAAACTGAGTAAGGTGTTACAACATTCCCAAAATCAATTACATAAGTTAGTGAATGCTATATGTATTGAAAAATTATGGATTATCAATAAAATTAAACATCAAAGTTTGATTATGACAATGAATATTCTCATAAGGAAAATTAATTCAAGAACACCATATACGTTGATAAAACAAGCATAATTAAAAATCCTAATTTTTTTAAGGTTTCAAAGTATTAACCAAAGAATAATATAAGATATTTGGTAAAAGAAAAGAATAAATTTAATATAAAGGATACAACACCAAGAAGTAACCAAGATTTTGGTGTGCAAAAAAAATTCCAAAGTTGAAAATAATAAATATGATGAAAAATAGAAACACAACGTTGAACAATATACAAATTACAAATGGAAATATGTTTTCTATTATTACTAATGGAATTATGGGGGATTTGGAGATTTGAAAAAAATAACATATATGTGTTGGTTTAGACACCAATATTACAGTGAATCTAATGGAAACATGTGGAAATATATGATAGGGTAAACCCCACAAAGGGGATATCATGTGAAAGATAGTTTGATTATTTAAAATATATTCTAGTCCTTATAAATTTTTTGAAATATGTGATCATTATAAACATATTTTAAAAGGATATCTTGTTATGTTACCATCATAGAAAATTTTATACAAAAAATCTCAAAAGAATCTTGAGATACAATTAAATAAAAAAAAACATTAGTTTATGGAACTTCTCCAATATATAAAAAAGTAGAAATACCATAGATACTATCTAGTATTTGTTCATCACATATTATATTATATTTAAATTTAATGAGTAATTTGAATGATTTTAAAGAAGGCACATGGAATATTGGAAATGATGAATCACTCAAAATGAAAGGCATTGGATCTTCTTTCATTTGGGAAGAAATGTTGAAATCAAAACGATCATTGTTTTTTAGATGGATGAATCACTCTTTTTTAGTATTTCATAACTATGGGATGAAGGTAACGATGTTTCATTCCAAAAAGGTTTTTTTATATTTTAAGAGATGTAAAAGTTATAATGAAAGTCCAATGAATAAAGGGAGAATTGGTTAATGTTGTTGATTCACAAATTTCATGATAAATTAGTATGATGGGAGAAAATAAGCTATAGAGTAAAAGTTTTAGTCATATGTTTAAGAGTAATATTATCATTATAACAAAGATACATAGAATTCATGATATTACCAATATAATAATAAGAATTTATTAGTGTTGTTTAATTTACTAGAAAGGTAAGATTATACAATCAATACGTATGAATGTTGAGATACATTCAACACGTACATTGAAGATAATAAATTATGATATTTTTGGGCCCATGAGTAATCAAGGAAAAATAAAAATATTTATTTTACTAATTTCATTAATTCCTTTACCAAAATTACATATGTTATGTTATTAAAATGTAAACCAGAGGCTCTAAATTTTTTTAAAAGGTTTAGGATAAGTATAGAAAAAGAATGTGGTTATTATGTGAAAAATATTGGGATTGATAATGGATGTGAATATATATGTAGGTATTTCAAAGATTATCTTGAAATGTATGGAATGTTTCAGGATTTTAGTGCACTATAGACACAAAAGTAGAATGGTGTTGCTGAAATAATAAGTATATGTATGGTGGATATGGAATTTAAAATGTTTATCAAATGTGATACTTCTCATTATTTATGAAAGTATGAAATTATATTAGAAATTTTTGTTCAAAATATATGTTTATATAGTCCCAAAAATGATAATAATCCTTATGATATGTATTAAAAATAAAATACAAGTTTGAATCACCTAAGGGTGTTCAAAAATCCTAGTATTATAAAATTCAAGGGTGAGAATTTTGGAATGATTGATTAGAGTAGTGTTGATGGAATCCTTCGGGGATACTCTCTTAATGATAGAGGGTATAGATTTAATAATAATGAGAAATGAAATTATTTTGATTTGATAGATGTTAAGGTTTATGAATAATCATATATGAATGTTTTCTAAATAGTTGAAGATAAGAAATAATGTGAATTTTATGTGGTTCTAATTTAATAATGGATATAATTACCTAATAATATTAATTTTTTTGAAAATGCATGTTATGATGATTCTAACTCATCTATCTCTTGTGAGGAGGAACAATTTGTTCACATCATAAGAAACAAGATGTTGTTCATAACATCATTTAAGATCAATTATGACATGTTTGAAAAATAGGAACATCAATGTTAGTATCACATACATCCTTATATTCATATGTTGGTACAAAAGATGTATATTAATCTTTGGATAATAAAAAGTGAATAATTATATGAATTAAGAGCTTGATAAGAGTGAAATGAATAATATGTTGGTTGTAGTACCCAGACTAAATAATAATAACATGATGGCTAAAAAGTAGTTATTTTGAAGAAAAAATTTAATGAAAAATTTGAGGTTATTATAAATAAGTTGCAAAAATTTTCTATTGGTTACTCACAAATGGAAGGAATTACTATTTGAAAAAATTGCTTTATTGGAAAGATTAAAAGCAATTATAATATTTCCTTCTTTCACTGCACAATGAACATACAAAATATTTCTGATGGATTACAAGTCATCCTTTATTAAGGGCGAGATCAACGAATATGTTTTTATTGTAAAATTATGTGGATTAATTCTTGGGAAATACAAAATACTAGTGTGAATGTTAAAATGTATTTTTATGTGCTGATGAAATCTACATGATGTTTGTATTCTACTCTAGATACTTTCTTATCTGAGTTGAAATTCAAGAATGGAATATTTGATCATAACCTCTATATAAAATGAAATAAAGTGTTTTAACTCATTGTGATTGTTTATATTGATGATATAATATTTATAGGTAATGGTGAACAAACTTGTGAACAATTTTATGAGTATATGATGAATATTTTTTGAAATGTCTGCTCTTAGAGAAAAGTCATACTTAATTATCATACAAATATCACAACATAAGAAATATATTTTCGTACCTCAATAGAGGTGTTTTAAGGATGTTATTCGGAATTTTAGAATGGAATAATAGAAACCATTTTTCCAATCAATTTTATTGGGAAAAAGATATCAAAAGATGGGTAATTAAAATAGGTAATTACTAAAGTGTTTCAAAAGTTTTATATAATTGATTCAATATACAATAAATCAAAGGATAGATATAATTTTTTATGTTACTCATTTTTATTGGTATCAAAGTACACCTAAAGAAACTCATATGATGGTTGTAATGAAAATTCATATAAATGTTAGAGGTAAAATATATTTTAGGATGAAATATAACTATTCAAGAAATATTGATCTATTTGGTTATATAGATATAGATTAGTAAGGATGTTTGGATGATAAAAACTTCACATCTAGTGGAATATTTTTTTTGGTAGAATGATTTGTTATAAAGTATAAAAATAAATAGAATTTAGTGACACTTGGTATAACAAAATCAACATAGGTTTCTATCACTCAAATTGCAACAAAACTTATGTGGATTTTGACATACATAAAAGAATTTTTCATGATATGAATTTTTACCTTATCTTGGGTTTTGATAATCATAGTGTTATAAATTTAACTTAATATAAAATGAAACATTATTTTTACAGGAACATTTATATGAAATATAACATCATTAATGATCCTTAAGAGAATAATGAACCGAATTTAGGGTTTTTTTATACAATGGACCAAGTTTCTGATATTTTCATAAATCCATTTCCAAATGAAACATTTCATACACTGAGGTTAATTATGGCTGTTCAACATTTACAACTTCATAGATAACAAATATGATATACATAACCAATCAATATTGTATTTGGATAGTGTTTTCAAGGGAAAAATACTATTGTAACATAAATCTATCAATTAGAATATACAGAACCTTTTAAAGAAGGAATGTATATAGGGGGTTTTAAAATGGGTAAGTTGTGATTTAAACATGTGAGAACTATTTTAATGGTATATTGAATTGGATTTATGAAAACATGGTCATAAATGTTGACGTTGGGGTTGTGATGGATGTTTCTTGTTGAAGAAGTAGTTACTTACAAAGTGTATGGAAATGGGTATACGATGATTTTCTCATGTGTGAAATATTTTAATAGATTATTGATGTAGATATATGAAAAATTATTATTACAAGTTGAAGTTGATTTTTTGATGGAAATTTTACATGGATGTAGATGTTTCAGAAAAACTGTATGAGGTAATTTCTTAATTCACTTATTACGAACAACATAGTATTATTATTCAATGATTTTTATTTCCCACACTGGGTTCTCTCTTGTCGGATTATAATTATTAGTTATGTAATCCATTTCATTAGTTACAAAATTTAGTGATTTTTTTGTTACTTGGTAGAGAAAAAAATCCAAAGGGGATATTATTGGTACTAGAATGCTTAGTGATTCATTGGATAATTAAGAACATGTTTTGAGGAAATTGGTTTGGCTAAATAGGTTGTGATATATTCTTTTCTTTTTCTTTTCTTAACATATAACACCCATCTTTGTTCAGATTTTTGATAACCGGTGAACGTATGGAGAATTTGAAACCGAGTTTTCCAGACCATGTCCGTCAGATGAATTATATTAGTCAATGGTTTTTATATGATGTTTTATATGGCTTATTTTATCCTATTATACTTACATGTTCCATTAAATATAAATACTAGAAAAATGATCAATATCAATGGACCTAGAGCCAATATTTTTTAGGTATATAACTATTACTTAATTTATATCCACAATTTAATTAAAATTTTGGCTATACAATTATTTTCTTCCATGTTTAAAAAAAATGGGAAATAGGGTTTTTTATTATTTTTCAATATTGTGTGGATCTCATACTAGCCTCACACAGGTCTCCTCCCATTTCATCCCTACCTCATTAGCTGTCCTTATTATGACCCAACCCATCGGACAGTGCCACCCAACCTTCATTCATCATCATCCTCTTATGTGGAACAAAACCACCCCATGATCATCCTAATCCAATGAAGCTGTCCCAACTCTCCACCAATGTGGCTCTAAGGTGGAATCCCCAACTCTTCCTCTAGCGCACCTTTGAAACAACCACCCCAGCTCTCGTCGATCATTCTTATCCTTATAGATATTAACTGGTTCCACCTCCTCAATAATCTTAACAACCATAGGTATTTAGTCATTTTTATTACACTCTTTTTTCACTTTACAGTATCCCCAGTCTAATCTTTGATTTAGTCTTGATTCTATTTGGTGAAATTCACCTATTTTATATGATATGCTCTCATTTTGGAAATACCTATCCTAATAATAAAATTTTGAACATGTTTTCTATTTTTATATGATGCATTTGTTAAATATTTTCCATATAAAATAATGATCGTATTTTTTCCATTTTCTCTAATGCTTTCCATTCCAGTTCTTCATTCCATTGTTGTAATTTTTTGTCGTAATGTAGAGGTAACCTTTACTAAAATTAATCAAAATTTAGTATTTGATATTTCTTATTTCCAGAAATGTAATTTTACTGGATTTGAATCCTTGATACATGATTGAATTGGAATGATAAAAAATTAAATTCAAGTCATTCAACTACACCCAAATCTAGTTAAAACATTTATATATTAAAAATTTTCCTTGAATTCACTGTTGTTTTTCAGCTAAAAAACCATAGTTTTTTAGATTGATTTACTCCTATTTTTAACTACATCTAGATAGAAATATAATATATTTGAGTGATATTTATCACAATATAAATAAAATGTGTTATCCTCAAATAATTAAACTACACAGAAAACAATTTTGACTTTCTAGATATTCAAAATGATCCCACATGTCTCTACAGTTTTTCTATAACAAAATTATATTTTTTAAGATTGTTTTATCATTACTTCTTAACAATATATGTAGTTATATATGTTCTGTTTGGGTGATTCTCTTTTTAATTGGAATTTATAGAAACTATATTCAAATTATTAAACTATAAAGAATATTATGTTGATAATTTATATTTTAAAGTTTTCCCTAAATAAAATGATGTTTTTCTATAATAAAAAATTACATTTTTTAGAATTTTGAAATTTATTTTTTTGATGATATTTTATGTTAAAATATTCTCTTCTCAATTATTTTATTTTATTTTTAAAACTAACTAAATTTTCTATATCATTGATGATTAGATAACAGTTTGGTTAGAAATTTTTGGTTCTGAAATAGAGGCCTGAAGCTGCTACCATGGTGATGCTAAAACAGATACCAACCATCATAGAAAGATAAATAATCTCAACCATCCATTTTATATTTAAATAGTATATTCTAGGATTGTGACTGCCATTATCTTCCGAGTTATTAATAATGGTTAAACAATATATCTTATATAAATTTAATGGAATGTTTTCTTTGATTAATTTTATTGCATAATTTTTATCTTCCATGGGATATTACAGAAACTTTAATAAATTCGTTTGATTAAGAAATTAGATCAATACCAATTTTTATGTTATTACATGAATTTTTAAAAGTCTTAAAATCATAATTTTTCATTAGATTAGTTATTTCGTTTGTTTGTTCATTCTTTATTTACATAAATTCCATAAGGTAGGCACAATTTATTTTTCTAATTTCAAAATAAAATGTGAGATATTTCCATATAACCATTAAATATATTGAAAAACATAAAATTACAGGATATATGATTAAACTTATAATAAAGTGTCTATTGGGATATGTAAAATAAAAGGGTAGTATTTTTATTTATAGTTATTGTTATACCAATTTGGTTCATAAAATATATTTTTGATGATATTCATCTTAACATTCCTTGAGTTAAGAAAGGAAATTATCCACTTGAATTGAGGTAACACTATCATGAATATTTACATATCACGAATAAAATCACATTAGGATAGATAATAACTATAAAAATACATTATTAGTATACTATATATTTTTTTTATTAACAAATCAACTAAATTAATGATTTTTCTAATATAAAATTGTTCCACCTAATAAATCTTATTTGTCGTAATTATTATTATTCCATGATTATGTTATTTCACATATGAAGTATTTTTTTCCTTTCTAGGTATTATTAATTGATTATTTTATACAACCTCTTTTTTCTTTTTTAACGTTTTCCTTATAATAATATTTTTAGTAAAATGTTATTTCTATTTTCATATGTAGAATATGATAAACATTGAATAGGTACATTGGAATATATTTTCTTATAATGTTTTTTGAATACTTGATTTTGGACACCTTCATATGGTTCCAATTGTTAGTATGATATTTCAATATTATATATTAATTACGTAACATAAAACACTCTTTAATTAATGGTTTTTAAATTTCAATCATGTACCATTATTGGGGATGAAAATATTCTCTACTTATACTAGTGACAGCAGTGATAAACATGATTGATCAAGGGGGAGTAGTATTGGAATTATTCATAGTACTCTCCATACATAATCACACATAGAACCATCACTGTAAGTCACAAATTCCACACATTTTCATCCCACAATTACGTTTGAGGCACCGAAGATTTTTAAACAAACTATCATGTCCCAACTATTTTAGGTAATCCTTATATTTAGTATGTAATTTACTAATTTGATGACGGATCCCCATATATGAACATATGGATCATTTTGGATCAACTGATATAACTTTAATTGGAGGGATAAACTACATGTACATCTTATAGGATAACGATTCCCATTGATATTGATTTTATTTATTTTTAAAAATATACAGATATTGTTAGTGTGTATTTTAATTTATATTAAATTTATCTAATTTATTTTTATATTTAAACTATAATTGTAACTATGTTATTTTTTATGCATTGAACCTTATTTTTGAGAGGTACGCTCTACACGCCGCATCTCATGATGCATCCTCAAATTTCCTCTATGCTTTACTATGTCATTCACCTTTGACTACTATGAAGTAATATATACATAGAATAGTCAGTAAAGTATTTTAATGATAACAAAAATATCCCCAATATGTATCCCATAATTAATGAAAAATAATTATTTCATTGGATAAAAACATAAATTAGATAGTGTGTTTAAAAAATAGATTGAACTCAACAACATGTTATATCATCTAGGATTGTGTACATATAGGTTTGAGTATAATGACCTTATAGGATATTGCAAAATTATGTTCTTATAGTGAATACATTAACCCAACAATAAGTATTTGTAATATAGTTTCCCAAAATTATTATTGAAGAAGTTTTACAATAAGATATTTTAAAATAACAGATAAATAAATAATGTCGAGTTCAAAATTTAAATTGACTATAAATTTAGTATTTTTTAAAAAAGTAATATATTATTTTATTATCAAATTATGATATTTGTTACTATTTTTTATACATATTTTATTGATGATTAGTTTTTATTTATTGATCAATACTTATCATACTAATTCCTTTTCAATTTTTTTAATCTATGTTTATTTAACTCATAATGGAATGAATATTTATTTAAGATATTGACCCGATCATTAAATAGTTTCAAAATTATTAATGATATTTTTTAGAATTTTCATTCAATAATTATTCAGATGTTGGGTTTATTTGAAGGCTATTTTTTTTATTATGTTGTTAGACCATGGTTAACTCATTAGGTTGTGAGATCAAAAGGAGAATGAAAATGATTCGCAGAATAGGATTGGTAAAAATATAATTTCAAATTAGTTTCCATTTTTTCTAAATCTATCTCCTCATGTAGACTAGTGAAAGAGGAAATGAATATCATAATATAGATTTTTTATTTATCATAATGATTACATTGAGAGTGTTAGAAATATTATATATTATTTGAATACTACAATATATCATGAATTTGGAGAAAGAGAAAACATGAGTTTTTAATGCAATTATATAATGGGAACAAAATGTGATGATTTAGTAATAGCGTGGTTAAATATCTCTTTGAATTTATTATGGGTTTACTACATGATGATTCATGAATACCGAAAAATGATTACATGGCATCAAATTTGGTTGAAAATCTTTAATTTTAAACTTTTAATATCCTTCATTTCCTTAAATATTATTTTCTATTCGAGAAGTAAAAACCAGAGATGAGTTAGTTCAAAATTTGTGGTACATAAAGGTGGAAGACTAATAAGGATGAAACTAAATCCCACATACTAGAGAATATTATGTGGAACTTCCCTATAATTCTTATTTATCAAAAAAATTATTTTAGAACTAATTCCATGAAATATACGATGGAATGAAGATTATAGAAATAAGGATAATGAATAAATAGTGCATCATGAATATGAGTTATCTTGGAATAAATTTTATACGTTACATGCTGATTTTGCAGCTAACCCATGAAATGTTCGATTGGGATTCTCATGTGATGGTTCAACCAATTTCACCAATTTCAAACTACAACCAATACATAAATCAGTTTTCAATCACATTTACACACATTCCTCATGGATATGTATGAATAAACTTTGTAATATCATGTGTATATTTATATCTGGATCCAGTGATCCGATAAATGATGTCTAAATATTATTGAATCGATTAGTAGATGAGTTAATGAAACCTTGTATTATTGGAGTGAAAGAATATGATGCATTCTGGAAGGAGTAATTTTTATTTCATGCATCTTTATTATGGATGGTAAATGATTTTCGTCCTTATGGAATGATGTCTAGTTGCAGTACAAAATGAAAATTACCCTTCCCTATTTTTAAGAAAAATACATGTACCTAAAGTTCAATGTTTCAAAAAACATTCAACATTTTAGGGTATCTATTATTTAAAATGATGTACCATATATATATGAAAAATAAGAGATAGTTTGATAATGATGTGGAGAATGATGAATCACCTCAATTAATGTCGATGAATGATATTGTTAAATAACCTCATTTTGTGAATTATTTACTTGAAAAACGTCAATCTAATATCATAATTTGAAAGAATGTTAATTCAAATTCAGAAAGTACTATTAGAATGAAATGCATAATCATTGATATTATTTATTGGCTATCAAATTTAATTCATCATTCTTATAATGTAATGAATGATGAGAAAAAAAATGAGATTTTAATTTTTACTCTTTTAAATTTTAAGGGAAGAAATGATAATTTACATTCACATAATGATTTTATGGTTTGGTGTATAATAGTAAGACTTCATCATGAGTTAATTGTTCATAATAAGGGGAAAGTCCCTTTTTTGTGTAATTTGATGAAAATTGGAGAGGAAAAATAATTTATTTGGTACATGTAAAGTTTGAGGTTTCTAGATATTTATTCATGTAAATTTTCTAAAATATTGAATACACATTATGTATAACTAAAATATCTTAAAACCCATGATTTTCATGTCTTGTTATATGAATTGATTCTCATTTCCATTATATATTTACATTCTCATAATTTTAAAGTTGTTTTGATTATGTTATGTAATTTTTGTTGAGGCTTTATTCCAAATGATGGAGAAAAATTGTTATTTAGAAATTGCAAAGAGATGCACCTGATATTCATTTCCACTTAGAGAAAATATTCCCTCCTCTATTTCTCACATGTATCTTACATCTGACTATGCATATTCTAATAGATGTTCTTTTTTTGGGTACTATTTCATGTTAGTTGATGTATCTAATAGAATGAATGACTAATATTGAAATCATATGTGAGAAATGAATATCATCTTGAACGCTCTATTGTGAAAGTAGGTTTAGAAAAAGAATACATGGATTTATGATAATTATATATGGATAATGTCACTACAAGGTGTAATCGACTAATAAGAACTAAAGATGGGAAATATTATCCAATTTATATTGAGTTTCACTAACATCCATAAATAGGGGAATATCTGGATCATACTCATTGTGTAAATTAATCAGGGATGAGTAGAAAATGGAATATCATACAGTATTGTTAAACTATGGTGTTCTTGATGATTACATCAATTAAGTAAACTATTAAATTATAAATTTTTTATTTGGGGATTTCATTATACATTATGACATTTTTAGCATTCATATTTCTAGAGAACATTTAGAAATTATAAAATGGAGTAATCATTCCTTATCCATTAAGGGGAAAATGAAATTACACAATAAATAATTTACTACTTTTATATAGAAAGGTAATAAATTTTTTTCTCATAAATTTATCATATATATCTATTTAAAATTATATTATAGAATCATTAAGGTTCTAACCTTACCAATGAATTATGTATCGAATAAAATAAGATTGTTATCCATTAGTCAAAAAATGTTGTATATGATTGTAAGGAAAGGGAAATCAATAGATTTTAATTCATTATAAATATATGTTTAACAAAAATTGAAATGCAATATGATGGTGTTGCATTAAGGGCCAAAGTAGATTGTTATGCGAGTACAAGAGAAAAGAAACCTAAATTACAAAATATATCAAAATATGGGGTTGTAAAAATAACATTTTATTAGATTACTTTTCACATGTTTGTGGCATAAAAATAAAATGAAGGTGGTTTTATTCAGTGACTAGAAATGGAATGTATATATATACCTATGTATTTAGGCTGATTAATATAAACATTTAGCTTCATACCAATGAGCCTTATATTCTTCCATAATAAGATAAATAGGTGTTTTACGTAACTAAACCATTAAAATAATTTTTTTTATTATTGAAGTAATTCCTAGATATATATTTTTAGAATGCGTGGATGATAATTATGTTTTTTATGAACCTATTGATATAAATTCAGTTATTGTATTTAATGACAAATATGAATCAATTGTTAGAATATATTTTTAAGAACAAATTGGCACAAAACACACATATAGTTCAATCATTTTTATGTATTTAGATGATATTATTGCAATATTTAATGTTCTATTTAAAAAATTTATACATGATATCAAATTAACATGTATTTCTCCATGTGGAATAGCACGATATATGATGTTTTTTTAAAATAATGACTCGATATTGAATTAAAAAATGTTATCATTAGACTACACATAATACATTTTGAAGTGAATTACTAATTTTGTATGTTCCCAGAATATCATTTCTGATGGCAAATAGAGTCCATATATCTTACTACAAATTCATGAGTCATGTTAATAACATTCAATCTATCGTCTTTAAATAAGGGCGGTTATATAAGATTCTATTCTAATGAACATATGGAAACATAATTTTTAGAATTCATAGATCATTCACTATGTACTATCCAGTTAAGATATAAATAATTATAAAAATGGTGGATCTAAAATATAATATTGTGATGTTTACTTATTCAATTAAATATAATATTAACATTCTCTTAATGACATAGTATGTCAAGATGAAACTGATAACAAATTTATTAAAAGTAGTCTCACTACATCACCCATTACAATGGAAGAATATGTGTAAATTATATAGTAATACCAATGATCCAATTAACTGTAAAAGATATTTCATCAGTGTCCTCTCCAATATTAAATCATTCCTCTAATTCCTTGAATGACCCCAATGGGTTATTGTATCATTTAAACAGAATTCATTAATTATCCAAAAATATGGTGATAATAACAAAAAAAACTAAGATATATAATATTTCTCATTAGGTAGGGACATAAAAATCTAGAACCAAAAATAGGGAGAGAGCAAACAGTGAAAAATTTGAAAACCTAGTAGAAAGACCTATTTCAAAACAAATTTATAGAATTATGGAATCCAATGATTTCTTTTGTATATAATGTATTAGATTATTAAATAGAGATGTCTTACCAAATATTTATTGCTCACTCTACATGAATCAATAAAATTACACCTCTTTTGAAACATTCACAATTTTGGGTATGTATAGTTGAATATTAAATTGATTTAATTCATTTTAAGAGTGATCATGTAGTGGATTAGTCCAAATTTTTGACTTTATCTACTTCTATCATGTATATTTAGTAATATTTGAGGTTTTCATGAGCATAATGGAGTCTATGATGGTCATAATTTTTAATATATTTTCAATATTCTATATCCACCATTCTTATTCATTTTAACCTTATTTACAATTAATGAGGACAAGATATGAATTTATAAACACTAGAATTGGGTCTCTAGTTTGATCTAGGTTTTTTAGGAATATAATATACAATAAGGGATACATCATCAAAAAATAATTTATCATATAATAACGTCAAATCCATCATATAAAATTAAACCATCCTCGAATGTAATAAATTTTAAGATCCCACATAGCAAGTTTGTGCTGAAGGGAAAGAAAAATTCTATAATTACGTGATTATTGGTAAAATCCATTAAATGATTCATTTTCCTACTATAGAATTATAATATGTTTTAATTCCCTTTTTTATATTAAAAATAGTATGATACATAACTGTATACATGTGTTTAAAGAATAACTTTAACAATTCATTATATCATAAGTTGTATCTTGGTCAATAAATAATAATTAAGCATCTCGTTCTAAGCATAACAAGGGGAATAATTAACAAGGAATATATCACATCATGATCACATAATTTATAAAATTAATATATCTTATACATGTTATATATGTTAATAATTTCATATATAAAAAGTTACTTCTTGATTAAATCAAGTGACCATAATTCATTTTTAATCATGTCATGTGATAGAAATGAATTCAAAGGTATAGCTTGAATTACATATTCTGGACTAAAACATTATTTGAGATTAATATATTATTCTCAAACCATAAATACTATAATTATAAGTATAATAATCTGAATATTATAATAATATTTCTTGGAAATATTTGATATTATATTTCTTCCATAATAAAAATCTACTCAGTAGAATATTAACAATTTCATATAGTTTAACTTAGTTATCAGTTTCATTTTATCTTTTGGTGGAATTTTTTATTTTTTAAATTCAAATGTTATGATTTGGATTTTTATTGGTTTTTATATTCGAATATATTTTATCAATATAAATATGATTTAGTTTAGGTTGGTTTTGTGTAATTTAATTCCATTTAAACTTTTCTTAATTTGTTCATTTTTTTCAGATGAAGTCATGAAATAATAAATGTCATGTTCCTTACTCTACAATATTTTTTATAAGTAGAAAAAAGAGAGATGGAATTATGGTAAACAAAGAAACCCAAGAGGTGATTGTACGTATATTTCAATTTCATTTATTTTAAATTGTAATAATTATTTATATTATTTTATAATTTTTATTCATGTTGTATATCACTCAAGGGATTTATTTTGTGGCATTGAAAGAAAAAGAACCCAATAGTTGAGGCCTGAAGTATCATTTTCTTTGTGTATTATGAGATAAACATCATGGATGAGATAATTTTCAACCTGGGAATATGATTGAACCATCTTGATTTCGATCATATGATAGTACTTAATTGAGTACCGGTTTTGTTTTGGTCACAGTGGACAAATGAATGTCATAATCAAATTGGAAACTCGAAAATCTCAAGAAGATAAACAATATAAGAAGGTGATAAATGAAAATATGATTAAATCTATATCTTCTCTTTCTTCAACACTACCACAATATTCTATTATAGAGGTTTATGCTTGTTTAATGTCGATGAATTATATTTATGTTGATTCCTCATTTTTAACTGTTGAATATTTTGGTTCCATTGTCACCGTCATTGTCTATGATGAAGATTATTCTTATGGTGTGAGAGGTGGTGATGGTGTTTCTATACGAGGTGTGGATTAGAGTTTTCTTGGTTCTAATGATACTGGTTTTGAGGATTATTTATGATGTAAACTATATTTTGGGTTTATTTATATTTTTAATTTTATCATGTAATTTGGTTTTATTATTGATATATTTAATTGTATTCTGGTGTGTTTGTTTGTATCTACATATATTGCATTTTTAAATTATAGTGTCTTTTTATTTAAGAGAATAAAAGAGATTGGATATGGTGATTCCTGATGGAGAAATCTAAAACCACAGTTGGAAACCATGGAAACAGACTAATATCCATGATTTACATCATCAAAGTACACCTATAGCCAAGATTTATAACCATGGATATATTCCAATGTGGTAGAATCAATATACATGTTTTTAAATTGTGGGTAAATATGTAAAGCTATGGTATAAATAGTGGATATTGATCTATTTCCATGGTTTGCAATTGGGGAAATATAGTTAAGTATAATTACATATATTCATAGTTTTAAACCATGGTAATAGATGTAATTACAATGTTTCCAAGTGTGTCTATTTATGTGGTCGTTTTCCATAGAAATATGATTCATGGGCAATATTTTTGGAACCGTTACATATAGACATGGTTTTTTGCCTATTTCCATGGATAAAAACTATAGCTATAGGATGAATTTCTATTAGTGCAGAGTTTTCAGTCAAAAAAATTGGTTATGATTTGTTTTTAATATATTCCTAACGTCCTGAGTTATAAACGATATCAGGATCCTAGTGTATGTCGAAAGGAAGATATTACCATTAAAGGGTAAAAAGTCCCTTATATAAAGATCTATTGAGTTCAACTAGAAGTGGTTCTCAAACAATGGTATTTGGGTAGAGGTTTCTAAATATAGGTTTGGATGTGAAGAAGGTTTTTTCAAAGTTTGAGAGGTTTTCTAGATAGATAAATCATTTTTATGTGAAAATATAAGATATTAAGTAATTTAATTGGACAATCAGCAAATTAAAAAAAAAATAAAAATTGGATGATGTACAAAATGTATGAATCCCAATATGATAAATACAGTTGGATGATCTCTTTCATGATCAGGGATCTAAGTCTATTAGTTGAACTTCCTTATCAATGCTTATTAGATAGAAATGTATGATGTTGTAAAGTAAATTTTTCTTAACTATAATCAATGTTATTTCACTGAGTCATCAGAAAATTGATTTTTTTAATTCATCATATGAATATTTCTATATGAATTTCATGGGGAATAATTTTTTGTATAAAGGAAATGGATGATGTTTTTTGATGTAAGTCATCTGGTAGAGGAATTTTCCAAATAAAATATTTTTGGAGTGCTCCTATGAATCTATAAAGGAATTTCAGATATAATATTAGGAAATGGAAGCAATTATATAACCTTTTACCTAATTAATGATTGTTATAATATTTTATGGGTTTTAAGTTCATTATTAATCTTTTTTAAAGATATCAAATGTGACGATGTTGATCTGGTCATTCAATGTTCATAAAATCATAATAGAAGATCATGCTTCTTTACAAGTGTTAGGAATGTTTGATGAGGTTCCACAACACAATGTTTATATAAATTTTAATAAAATTTCTGAAGAAAAGTTTGTATGAAGATTATAGAAGTGTTAAGATGCTCTAATAAAATTTTAATGGAAGGAGTTTGGATATTTTTTAGTTTTTAATAAGTGGGAAAGTGAATTTAGTTTCTCACCTCTTCACATACCTGCACACCTACAAATAGAGGATTCAAGTATGGTACAAAAGAGTATTTTTCACACATTATAATGGTAAATTGTTTAATTAATTTTTTCATATAGAGATACCAAATGAAAATATAAAAGGAAATTTTTGTGTATGGAGGTTTTCCAACCAAGGAATCTCTTGGACGAAGAAGAAGTTATTTTTAAATATAGGAATTGTGATTAGAGGTATCAAGGAATATGACTCAAAAAAAGTTTCATATTAGGTTGAATGGAAAAGACTATGTGTAGATATGAATAAATGAATAGATAATAAGAATGTAGTATAGGTTTTTATAATGAGATTGACAAATTTTTATGGATGAATGGATAGATGGAGAAATCAGATGAAGAGGTGAATGGGTGTAAGTTTTATATAGATTTTCAAGAATGAAGTGATTACCTATGTGTGATAAAGAAAATTTAAGATGAAATACTTCAAATAAGTGTTAGGGAGAAGAAGTAAAATAATCACTTTATAAAAATACTAAATCCTATTGGTGGAGGTTTCTAATAGTTATGAAAATCATTGTTTCATTTTTTATCTATATGAGGTTCCCATTCACAATTGTTTCCTTATAATGCAACACAAGTTTAAGGATTTTCACTACTTTTTTAGCCACATAAAAATACTTTCTTTCTAGTGTATTTTTTTCTATTAGATTATATCAAAACCATACCAAGTACTATATAGTATTTTTAAATAGTGAAAATTGTAAATACTTGTGTTTCTATGGAATTTTCTTATGTGATTTATTTCCAAAAATTCATAACTCATTAATGGGCGTTAGAGGATATTTTATATGTAAAAAAATATTAAAATAAAATAACATTGAATCACCCCTCCCACTCTCTAAGATCACACAAATCCTGATTACTCCTTTCACTACAGCAACACATCACTCTACACTACAAAATTCTAGACAAATTCGATTCTTGATGTACACCTTTAAAAAATGCATATATCATTAAATGTGTTATATCTATCTAAAATGTATAAGACCACATTGTTAAATCTCTATAACCAAGTTCACCATCAAGTGGACCATTATATTAAATAGTGGTGGTGGGAAGAACATCTCCAATTCAAATAATATGACTTCAATTTCGTTATTCATGATGGAATACTTCACAGGGACTATAACATTACTGTATGTGGTTTTTAAAATAATAAATTTTTGGTTATGTATTTTAATAAATTTTTATATATAAAACAATTTAAAGATACATTTATAAAATAATCCCTTAAAACACAAAAATTATGTGATTTTAGACTCTATAACTTCAAATTATTCAATGAAATGAAATTCTTCATATTTGAAGAATATCCCCTAGAACATTTACACCATTATGGAAGTTGAAAAATTGAAATTTGTCTTATCTATATTTAGTGTATGCTACGTATGGAATAAAATAATATCTTTCACCCTTAACCAGTTCCAACTCTTCTCACATCCCCTTGTTTTTCATCCCTAACCAATACATAATGACATTTTTACACTATTATATTTAGTAATGTGCCAATTACTCTATCACATTCAATTTTTTCTACATGAATGACATGAATAAAATGTTGGAACTAAAAATAATTCCAATATGGTAATTCAAAGAAAAATGATCATTTTTATAACCTAATATCATAATGTTTTTTCAAAAACGATTATCTAAAATAGTGTCACTATCATTTTATTTCTTGAATAGTTGATCACCCATTAGTGGAGATGTTATTGTACCTTTTACTATAAGTCAATCAAATGATCTCAACTAGTATATATATTTATGTTTTCAGGGTAAAAAAATTTCATGTCTTAAAAACATTATCTTTGAGGAATTATTCAACCTAACTGAGTGTGTTACTTATTCACAAATGAGACACCCCAATATTCCATTCATTACATAGCCTAAAAAATATCTACAAGAAAGAATGTAATTTTCCTTCCTTCAGAAGATGGATCTCAATGTGAACACTTCACTTCTGTGATAATCATACAATGGAACACATACATTGCACAATAATTTCATATCATTGATCAAATCATTCTAATAGATAGAAATATCATTATTGGGTTGTTTTGGTTCAGATATTAGTAGAGGAAACATAATATAAATTTTATTCATGCATAAACATGGGGGAAAGTTTTAATTTATCAACATAACAGACCAATTAATATGGGTATCACTTTATATACCAAAATAGTTTATTTTATCCCAAGAAAAATAAATATGGAGGTTTCTTGGCTCATTTCCAAATTTCATATACTTTTAATCAATTTTCTCCAACTGAGGAGAGTCCGCTTGGTGATGATGTTTACCATCTTGAATTGTTTTATCTGCATTCCATATCAATTTTCTAGAAGTTTCATGACAACCATATAGACATATTAACCTTATAATGATAGGAATGTAAAATAAAACATTCAAATTACATGGTTCAACTTTCTTACATCAATCGATGCAACATATAGGGTAATTTTTGAGTGAATAGTTATGCATGGTATCTTTTATCATTCCTATAAGGTAAAACCTCTGCATCCTGAATTAGAATAAGTGTAGATACCTAGACTTGAGCTTTGTACCATATGTGAAATAGAATATTAATCGTTTTGAACAATTAAATGTTTCCCTTACCATTTTTCCTTTAGATATCCCTCCTATGGACTTTTCATAAAACTTATTGGGGTCATGGAACATCAAAACATCAACAGGAAAATTACATAAGTTAATTGTTTCAATATCCCTAACTCTACCAAGATGAATACAATTGATAAATACAAATATTATATCAAATATTTACAAAATGGATAGATTTAGGTCAAAAAACTCCTCAAATACACATTTTCCCAACAAACCAGGGTAACATAAGGCTCGTTACAATGAGAGCTAGATAGGAACCTTTAAGTCTTGACAATCTTGGCTCCTATCTACCATGACATCTCAATCTACATACCATCATCAATAAAGGACCCAAATTCACACCTTTTTATAACAATTTTTCATTATATAACTAAGATATCCTACCTAAATAGCACCCAAATAATTTTTTACAAGTCTTGAAGTTCATTCCCATTGGCCACAAGATGGTGATTAACATGTGGGTATCAAAACAATCAAGAGATAATGATTCCACAACAATAATATCCCATCATGAAAATGGAATGAATATAAAATAATACACAATAGGTATTCAAAATACATCATAAGAGGAAAAAGAAACCCAACTAGGTAGGTACAAGTCTCAATAGAAGGATCAACCAAATTCATTGGATAAAATCATCAAGAAATATCCTGGAAACTCCATGATATAATTAGATCACATGCCCTACTAGTCACCACTAACTTCCAAGTCCCATTAATCAAGAACATCCTCCACCTAAGTGAATCATTTATATTCACTAGACATGGAATAATAAAATATAAAAAATCCCAGAGGAAAAGTTTTAGTGGGATTAAAAACTAAAAAAATGAATTCATCAATTCATTTCCTATGAAATATATATCTAATCAACCAAACATTGAAAGTTACAATTATAATAAGGAAGGATTTGTTTTTCAAAGTACACATCCAAATCATACTTTTAAAAACATTAATTCCTAGATTAAAAAATGTATAAATTAAAATTTTAATCAAAAAATGAATGAATAAGAATCTGCATAAAAATACAATCAATATAACATTTCATAGCATTATATTGATTAAATAATTTCAATTAAACAGAAATAAATTATATAAGTATGATTAAGAGACTTAGTGAAATATTCTTACTAGGATTCTCACACGTATTGGTGAACGAGGACTCCTTGTATGTGCATATTCTTTGGTTAAAGTCCTAGGGGAATATGAGAAATCTTAAATAATTTACTCCATTCAGTCAAGTAATTTTAGAATCTTTTTAAACATCAATCCACTTCCTGGTAGTGATAATACATGTCTAGCAAGTGTTATTTCCTCCTAACTACCAATGATCCAATGTTATTCAAAGAAAACGGTCAGACAAGGGGATATCATTCATTTTCAATCATTGCAATATTTTTCAATGAATCTATAATTTCATTGGCCCCATGTGAATGTTTCAAAAACATGGTATCACATATCAAAAACCAATATCAATTTTTTTCTTCAAAAATCATTGCATTCAAAATAAAATATTCCTTAAAAATTTATAAATAATTTCATTCCATTAAATCATAAATTCATTAATAATATTATTATTTTAATTCATATCAATTTTTCTAAAAAAAGAACTCTATTTGAAAAGTCTCACCCATAGGGATAAATAAACACACACCAATCCATATAGAAATGAATTATATATTCCCTAAATCTATAGACATTATATAATTCAAGGCTATATCATGTGTGTGGTATATTAAGATGCATACATGAAATGATATTTCATGCCTTCCACTCCATTTAATTTAATGAGATTATTAATATTAATGGTGTTTAAAATATTTTGAATAAAAATATTTTAAATATGTAATTTTTCTAATATTTAACATGAGATGTAATATAAAAATGAAGTTTATATTCATGATATGATTTCAATGGAAGTGTAATTGACTCATGTATTATAAATTCATGAGTAAATTTAATAGTAATTTAATTGTTTCTTCGATGGGCTATGTAAACAATTTTTATATGATGGTAGTATGTGTAGACTATAACATGATTATAGGACTTAATTATCCATCACCATATTCTTTCTTCATTCGTATACTTTCAACAAAAAGCACATTCAATTCATGGAGGAAGGATGGATCTCACCCAAACATCATATGATTCCATGCATCTTATAGATACACTAGGGAGAGAGGATATATTTTAGAATCCCAAGGTGATCTTTATCAAACATGTTCAATGGAGTTTGTAGATGTTACAAATTATCTTTGGTGAAATTAACTCTATTTAAATTAGTTAATCATTTATTCTTATCATATTTTTCATTTATCTTACATGGAAGATCCTCAAACAATTTCATAAATCATATTCATAGAGTTTGATAATTTTTATTGTTCTCTAATGAGACCATTTAGTTGAATGAATGGAACCCCATGATTTTTATTTATGAACTCTTATGTTTGAATGAAGAAGAGTCATAGAAACAAAGCATAATATATTAGTTTTATAAAAAAACTTGGAAATATGGTTTAGACATATACAGTAGTTTTCAATGCATGGGCCATCATGTTTTACCCTTTTATAGAATAATTCTTTGTAAGGGTTTTCATGGATCACGCTAATGCATGAGCATTCTATGTAAGGGTCATCTGAACTTACCCTTACACAAAATGGTTTGCAAAAGGGTCATTTGGACTTACCCTTACATAGTCATGATGTATAAGGGTAACCATGGAATTAACCTTACAAAATTATGGGAACCCAATGATTACCTTTATGTGAAGTGTTAAAATAAATGTATTTTGGATTCTAACCCATAAATAATTTTTTTAATGGTGTTGTGTAAAGGAATGATATTGATTACCCTAACGTGTAAATGCAGTGCATGTTTTTAATGACTCACATCAAAGTATGTTATGTTACTATATAAAGGTTATACAATACATAAAAACATGTATAATGTTTATGTATTTTTAAAAATGTGTCACATAATGGTAAGTGAATAATTACCCATACATGAAACTCGACTAAGTAAAGGTAATAAAGGTGTTATCGTTATGTAGATGGGTTGAGTAGGGTAAAAAATAGTTTAAATATACATGTGGGCTCTATAATCAGAGTACCCTTATGAAGAGTTTCTATGTATTGGTAGAGGAAGAATACCATTATAGAATATGGATTCTTCATAATGGTATTCTGAAATGATTTTAAAAATTGTTTTCAAATTCATAATTGGTTTTATTGGTTTATAAAATCTTTATAAATCATTATAAATGTATTTTTGGGAATATTTAATTTATAATGAATTATTTATTTATTTAATAATGATTTGTAATTAATTATTTAAATGTTTATGAGACATTTAGTTTTCCCAAATATAAAATTTTAATATTTTAAATAAATTTTAACCAAATTATATGGAATTAATTATGATACACATATAAAAGTTTTTATTTATAAATTATAAGAATTAATTTCTAAATATTTATAAATTATGTAATATATCCAAAATATAGAATTATTTATATTTAAATTATGAATTGTTCATAATTAATTTTTTTAATTATCTAAAATAAAAGGGGGCCTTCATCCGATATTATTTAAGTCACATCAAAATATGTTTTGATCATTTATTAGATCAAAGTTTAAATAATGATTTAGTATGTGATATTAATATTATTTAAAAAAATCACACAATAGAATTTGGATTATAAATATTTTATGATTCAAATAATATAATGTATTTAAAATAAAAAATTCATATAATGATAAATATTAAAGAGATCATATTGGATTGAATATGAAATGTGTATATTCAAAATTATGGAGTGTCTGTAATGTTAATTAAAATAATTATAAAATTTTTTCAATTAGAATTTATTTATGAATTTTTCATAAGTATTTACCTCACATTTATATATTCCAACTGTTCTTTTATTTAAAAGGTTTTCCCTATTATATCTGTGTACAGTAAATTGTTTAATATATAAGAATATTGTTTATTGTATTGTTTAATTGTTCTACTACTTTTGAATGCAGAATTTCGTTAGATGCTAGGAATGACTCTCTAATGAATTTATTTTTCATCTACCATGATGTCAGTTTATTATTGATGTTATTGACTTCAATTTAGTTTTCAAATATAGTTTTTGAATATTAGATGTTAGAGATATGGTGATTTGTATTCTCTCTTGAGTAAATTATCCTCGGATGGTTGGACTTGGAGTCTGACTACCTACCTACCTAAAGGCTTATGACTTGTCTAGGCTGGTGAATGAGGTTGGATATCTATCTCATAGATCTTATTCATATGGATATTTTTAATGTTATATAAATTTAGAACATTAGATAAATATTTTTTCATAACCCCCTCCCACAAAAGACATTTCAATGAATGTAGATAGATAATGACTCATGAGTACCACCTCTAGTAGGTCTTAGGTTGGAGACTAATACCGATAGTATAGAAATATCGCATTATGAGAGGCATTACCCTATAAAAGTATACAATATCAGGAGATGAAATTATTCATCCATAAGAAACTCCAGGAAATAATATAAAAATAATCCAAAAACCATCCCATAATGCATGTGTAAATAAGATAGATATAGATATAAGTCTCTAAAGTCAATCCATAAAAGAAAAGATAATGCATCGACACAATAGTATTCTAAGGTTTTGGGCTAGTAATGTCCAACACGGTCTACATAGTCCTCCTAGATAACTAAAAATAAATTTTATATAGATAGGGTGATCATACAAGTATTCTTAGTTGGAAAACCAATGTCTCCCATGCATATATGAAATAAGTATACAAATTCACATGTAAGTAAATGGCAGAACCAACGACACCTAAATTGGAAAAATATCTATCCCAAAACCTTACCAAGGAATTATAACCAATTAAAATAAGTCAATTATAATAAAATAATACTAATAATATAAATAAATGATACCTCGCACAACTTTTCCATAGGTTTTTTCCCACACATCCCAATGTAATATGTACTAGCATGCCCATCTCTTCCGTAAAATATATACAAGCACCCAACAACATGGTCACATAACTAAATGCTTAAAAACACATTGGTCATCACATCCGAACCATAAATATATTAGTAAGGTATCATGAACATGAAGGAAATCAATCTCATCCACTCCTACTGCCATGCGCTACACCTCCAACAATTAGCTCCACGGAATGGTGTCATCACATCATGCCGGAATACAATTGGATCAACACCCACCACATGGTCACATATTATCTCACTCGAATACAATTGGTCAATCACCTAGTGAACTATTAGAACTTCTCCCATATTAGCCTTTTTAAATCTACTCACCTTGAAGAGAGAGCGGGGAAGACTGGGCATCTATAAATCCATCCTGGCTTGTAACAGCCCGAGATTTTATGAAAAATATTCTTTTTAATTTTATTAATGTCTTGTGTTGTACGCTACACCAAAAGAAGCTTTCACAACACGCATCCTTGACTTGCCTTGCATTACACGCAATCGCAACCTTCCTCGATAGCGTGTGTGGTACGCAATACTGAGTTTCACTAAACAACGATATGCTATTAAAATATTATTAAAACTAGCCGTTATGAATAGTAATAACCACTATTTAAATTTTATAAATTTTATCTCTCAAAATGGACTTCATTTTTGGATTTGGAGTATCGAATTTAGCCTAAGGTGAAATTTTGGTACTTTTCGGATAACTTTCATATTCTGATGAATAGTTAAAATTACTAAATTATAATTAAAAACAAATTTTTTAATCGAAATAATTAATAGTGATAAATTATTAATTTGAGTGGTTTTAAAGTATATTTATAATATATTTTTACAATTTAATACAATTTTGGTAATTGAATGTAATTTCACATTTAAACCAGACATAATCAAGTGTCAATCTTTTGATAGATATTGTTTCTTAAAAACACGCTATTTGTTTTAACAGTGGGATTTAATTATAAAATTAATTAATGCAACTTCTATGTTATGAATTAGGTAAAATAGATTTCATTTTTGAATTAGAAATATGAAATATAGCTTAGGATGAAATTTTGGCATTGTTCTGAAAAACATCAATTTTTGATGAATAGTGAAACTACTAAGTGGTAGTTAAAAAACTGAATTTTTCATAAAACATAATTTTACCGCTTCTGTGAATGGAATTTCAAAAATCCGAGAGACACGGTTGATGTCAGTAAGTAAAATGTGGTTCAATGAGATGAAAATAATTTTTGGTGAATAGTAACTTTTTACTTTTATTTACCACAGTTAAAAGTAAATAGAGTAATTAAGGGTAAGAATGATATTAATATTACCCTAACACATGTCCTAATTCTATTGGACAAGTGTATCTCGACCAAAAACAACCTTAAGTGTAAAATATTATCATTTAGGCCCACTTGGATTAGATTAGGACATTTATTATTATTTAATTCAAAGAAGAGTTAAAAGAGTTAAAATCAAAGTATATTTACTAAAAAAAATTTAATATAGGGTTTTACATAAGATAAATTCGATTGTAAATATTCATTAGAAAGATAAAAAGATTTCATACATGATGGTATTTTATTTGTAATTTTTAGACATAAAATAATGTAATTTATTTATGACACAATGATGATGCAGTAATTATCTTATTAATGAAATATTGACATAATTGATATTATAAATGTTCAAATGAATGTAATTTGAGACTTTTTATGAATTCCACTAATTTTATAGGTTAATATGATATATTAGTGTTGCTTTAATCAACTTGGTTCGAACATATAATTCTGTTATGACTTTCAGAAAAATCATATATCAAATACTATCAAAATTGACACAAAATAGTTTTTAAATCAAATATTATTTTATTAATTGTTATTTTATTCCTAAAAATCTAAGGTTCGGCCAAATGACTTAGATAAAGATATATGTATTATTAATAAGCAATTTGGGGTTCGTTTGGCATGTTATAGTAAGTGTATTAACCATATAGTGAAAGAAAACAAAAAGACACGGTAAAAGTTAAATTATTTAACTTAGAGTTAAATCTAATTGATAAGGTTAAAATAATATCCTAAACTTGTCTAAATCTTATTGGTTGATAGGATTTCGACCCATCCCCACTTTAGCTTCGAAATAAGACCCTTTGGAACCATTATAAACCGATTTTGACTTTAATATAAAATAATATTTTGAGATATTCCTAAGGTGCCCCTCTCCTCCCTTATAAAAGGACACCTCCTCCCCCTCCTCCTCACACCAATTTGAGCACTCAAGCTCGGACAAACCCTGACAAAATCTCTTATCCACTTCCCTAGAATAATCCTATAGGTCCTCGTATTCTTCAAATACCATCCTTAGTTCTTTAAGTGGAGGCTAAGAAAAGGCGCGTCAAAAAGAGGTAATATCCATTACCGATCTTTTTCAATTTATTTCTTCTTCCACTTCTTCTTCTTAGGTTGTTTCATTATGAAGTAATAAAATCAGTATCACTCATATACTGATATGTTATTATAAGTATGAAACAACCCTATTTCACCATCTATCCATCCTACGGAAAAAGAAATCACCGCGCGTGCGTATGTACGGAATACCGTCTCCACGCCGTGGTGTCATCTATTTTCCGCCCCCACCTTAATTGGATGGGTATAAAGGTGTAATGAGTAACTATATATAATTATTATAAAGTGATATTGATACTGAAATAGTATACATACACATTAACACAATTCCACGACCATGGGAACGATATCATCGCTCGTGCGTACGTACGGACTACCGTCTCCACGACGCGATGAGATTCATTCTCCATGTTAACCATTTAAGAATGATTATAAAGTATATATAATAAGTACTAATGAAATATATGACCTAATAATGATACTGGAATTATTTATATTTATATGTATGTCATCTACTTAATTCCATTCAATTCAATAAGGAAACGAAAACAGCGTTCATGCGTACGTACGGACTACCGTCTCCATGAACGGTGTATTTATTTCCATTTACTGATTTATTATATATGTATATGCTGAATATATATATATAAATCATGTTTTATATTCTGGAATTAATTAATCATGATCTAAGTAATCATATGAATAATTTCAAGTTAAAAACACGAACGACAAATGAGACGATTTTACCCAAAACGCTACATTAACATGAATTTACAAAAGAACGGGTAATATAAAGTCATAAGTGGACCATATATGATATAATAACAATGAATATGATTCTGGAATAAGTCAATAACATGATTTAAATCATTATACAGGAGGTTCGGACACTTACAATGCAAGTCGGACATAAGGTAAGGGAAATATCACAATCTCACTTTTATCCGAGATTGTTTTTACTTTGGTAATTACTAGGGTGTATTTTATCATCCACATCCATGTTCCCTCAATATGTAATAATATTTCCATCCTTCTACAATAGTTTATATCCAATTTTACCTTTCGGTGAGTTTTTACTAAAAGATATGAAAGGAATCGTTTTTCGTTTTTCGTACGAGGTAATTTTTGACTTTTCCGAAAAAAGTACGAAAAATGTTTTTTTTAACTTATACAGCATGAATGGATTTTTAAAACATTATTTCCAAGAAGCTTCCTTTACAAGTTTTCATGTTTATTTTTAATCAACTTCTTTAAGTTTAAAATTGTATGACATGTTAAGAAAGGAAAAGTGTTTTTGAAGTAGAAAGGATATTTTCCTCAAGAATGGAGTTCAAGTATTTTATCAAAATTATTTTCCATATAAGATAATAAAAGGGTTATGTTTTTATCCCTATTATTACATTGGTTTGATTATGTTGTGATGGAAATATTTTTTATGAATTCCTTTATCTTATATGAATGGTTTTATGATGTCATGTTGTTTAAGAATTCCATTTTTATTACATGGGTTACGCTATGATGTATGGTTTATGATTATGTGGCACACATAAGAAAGGATTCATTATAAGATGGGTGGGACCTATATCTCCCTCCAATGCATTGGGTAAAGATTTTATATCTCATGAGATAGCCATGGCTGGAATGGTAGGTTATACGGATTCAGTGAAACAGGACTGAAACGAGGGTTACTCGATTCAGAAAGGGACTTTGTCCACTAAGATAGTCTTGGAAATGAGTCTTGACTAAAAAGAAATGATTCTCTATGATTATGTGTGAATGCCACAAAGTTTCATGTTTTAAGTTATGATTATTGTGATTACATTTCACTTCCATGATTTATCCCATGTTATGAAATTATGCTCTCTTTTGCAGGTTATGATTTCCAAAATGTTATGTTCTTATGAATATGATGTGATTGATATTTCTTTTGTTTACCCTTACTGAGCATTTGAGCTCACCCTTTTATGTTTTCTTTTCCCCAGGATATAAAGAAAGGTTTTAGGTAAAAAAAGTGAATATCTTTATGGGAGATATTGAAGATCTTTCACCACGATTAGAAGATTACGTTCCGAGTTTCCAAAGACACTAAACTATTACGATCCTTGTGTGTGTGTTTTTTGTTATGTACTAAGTATTCCGCAAAAGTAATGTAATATCCATGTACGTCAGGCTTAGGGTCTCTATAGTTGGTATCAGAGGAAAGGTTTAGTCAACCTTTGGAAACTAGGATGCGAAAACGTTAGTGAGATCCCTAGAGATATTTCTACGGTATGTTTAGGGATGTCCCTAAGGTTAAGTATACGTATAGGTTATAGTACTAGAATTACGCTAACGATCATAGAATTAAACCTAAGATGTTAGATATTGAAGGTACTCCCCCTTTATTATGTTGTTTTCCCTAGCATGATTTTTGCCTCTCACACTATTCTTTTTGGGTTTTAGATGATGGCAGGAACCCGAAGGAACCGTGTTGATCAATGCAATGGAAAATGCAGTGATTGCCCTCCTGAACAAACAAATGTTATGGGAGATGGAGTACAAAATCTTATTTCCATACTTACACAAGCTATGAATCATTCTGGACTTCCAAATGAGCAGAGGAGGGAACGATATTCTATTGAGTCCTTCATGAGGCAACGTCCACCTTCTTTCAGTGGGTCTTCTGATCCACTTGTTGCTGAACAATGGATCAGTACCTCTGAAAAGATATTTTCAGTTCTTCAATGTTCTGAGCATGATAAAGTCATCTTAGCAGTATATTGTTTGGAAGGTGAAGCTGATCAATGGTGGAATCTTATCAAGAATACAAGGCAAAGAGATGAAATTGAGTCCATGGAATGGGACGAGTTCAAGAACTTATTTTTCAATAAGTACTTCCCTCGTATTCTTTGAACAAAGATGGAGAAGGAGCTTCTTGAACTAAAGCAAAAGGATGATGAATCTGTTGGTATATACAAAGCGAATTTTACAAGACTTGCAAGGTATGCATCTGGCATTATCATCCAACCTGAAAGTAAAGTTGATCGATTTTTCAGTGGCTTAAAACCAAGTCTTCGAAGGGCATTAGCTATAAGAGACTTCAGTAGCTATGAAGAAATTGTGCGTTGTGCTATCAAGGTAGAAATGGAAGTTGGTATTACATATCCATCTCATGGTTTTGACAAGAAACGAAAGATGGAGTTCAAGGAGAAATCTCAGAATAATGGTGAAAAGAAGATGAATGTTTTCTTATGCACAAAGTGTGGAAAGAAGCATGGTGGATATTGTCTTAAAGGGACTAGAAAATGTTTTAAGTGTGGAAAAGAAGGTCATCGAGCAGCTGAGTGTCGAAGTAATGGAAAAAGGGTTTCTAATGATGTGAATAAAGAAAACACTGCAGAGAACGCACCACCAACACTTCAATGCTTCAAGTACAAAGAAATGGGGCATTATGCTAATAAATGCCCTAATCCAAGGGTTAGTAATGATCAACATGAGCAACCACTGAAGGCAAAGGACAAAGGGAAGTCACATGCGATCACTATTGGCAATGTTGAATATGACAACGATGTGGTGGAATGATTAAGTGTTTATGTAATGGGATTCCAAAATAATGTTGTATCATTGAGTATTGCGATATTGATGTGGTATTCAAAGTGATTGAGATATTTTTTGGAAATAAGATGATATGCGCATAATGAAGGGAAAATGAGAAAATGAAATGTTTAATAGTATTCATGAGCTCATGATTGATATAAGGACTAAGTGATATCATGGTTTGAGTATATAGAATTTTGAGTATTTTGGTATGTGGAAGGTGTTAAATTTCAACTACATTCATGTTTTCACTAAGGTATTCAAAAGAATACATGATTAAGGACTTTGAATGTTTGGAATGTGACCAACAAAACATATATTATGATATATGGGGATCAACAATGGTATTAAATCTCTGGTAATCGTTTTCACTATGTTATGAGAGTGGACTACAGTATTATGGATAAGCCTAAAGATTAGAATGGATTATGTTGGAAATAAGTTAGGATAAAAAGTTTTTTGATATTATTGATGGGATGTTATATTAATATAGCTTTAGAAAAAGGACAACCTGCAGGACGGGCGACAACCCATCGCTTCGGACGAGGCTGTGGGAATCGAACCCACAACCGAAGTGTGACTGGCCTTTATCACCTACCACTGGCCTACATGAAGTCCCTGTTGAGTAGAAACTAGTTTTATTATATTAAGCAGTATGATATATGAAGTATAAGTCCATTTTAGGAACAATATATGATTAATCTCACTATAGATCGACTTATGTATATAATTTTTGCTAACCTTTTGTTTGAGATAGATGGAATGACCCGTCATTCTATCACATGATCTGCTAACACTTCATGAATAAAAAATTCAACTTCATTTATTTAAGAGATGAAGTGGGAATTGTTAAAGGCATGAACAACAGTAAGATTGTACCAAAATAAAGTAAGTATTTATTCTAATTCAAACTCTTCAACTTTAGGGAAACGATCTTGAAAACCAAAAATGTTGTCCTAGTGCTCTTATATATGATGAATCAGATGGTACCTTAGATCGTCACAAATTTATGGATTTGTGATTGTTGGATTTTCCATAGCCATGTTCTCTACCACTCTCCATCAGAACATGATGGTTAGATTTCTCTTCCATATCCATATATTCACCTATGTGGAAACCCAGTGATTAGTTTATTTGGGTAATCGTTACATTTCATACTTTAGTTTTTTAAAGCCAAGTTTTGGTATTCCTTTTTACGATGTGGGTTTCTATTAAAGAAACTTTCGGATAGTAAACCATTTATAACCCCGACGAATTTCGAGGGTGAAATTCATTTTAAGGGGGGTAGAATGTAACAGCCTGAGATTTTATGAAAAATATTCTTTTTAATTTTATTAATGTCTTGTGTTGTACGCTACACCAAAAGAAGCTTGCACAACACGCATCCTTGACTTGCCTTGCATTACACGCAATCACAACCTTCCTCGATAGCGTGTGTGGTACGCAATACCGAGTTTCACTAAACAACGATATGCTATTAAAATATTATTAAAACTAGCCGTTATGAATAGTAATAACCACTTTTTAAATTTTATAAATTTTAGCTCTCAAAATGGACTTAATTTTTGGATTCGGAGTATCGAATTTAGCCTAAGGTGAAATTTTGGTACTTTTCAGATAACTTTCATATTCTGATGAATAGTGAAAATTACTAAATTGTAATTAAAAACAAATTTTTTAATCGAAATAATTAATAGTGATAAATTATTAATTTGAGTGGTTTTAAAGTATATTTAGAATATATTTTTACAATTTAATACAATTTTGGTCATTGAATGTAATTTCACATTTAAACCAGACATAATCAAGTGTCAATCTTTTGATAGATATTGTTTCTTAAAAACACGCTATTTGTTTTTACAGCGGGATTTAATTATAAAATTAATTAATGCAACTTCTATGTTATGAATTAGGTAAAATAGATTTCATTTTTGAATTCGGAATATGAAATATAGCTTAGGATGAAATTTTGGCATTGTTCTGAAGAACATCAATTTTTGATGAATAGTGAAACTACTAAGTGGTAGTTAAAAAACTGAATTTTTCATAAAACATAATTTTACCGCTTCTGTGAATGGAATTTCAAAAATCCGAGAGACACGGTTGATGTCAGTAAGTAAAATGTGGTTCAATGAGATGAAAATAATTTTTGGTGAAAAGTAACTTTTTACTTTTATTTACCACGGTTAAAAGTAAATAGAGTAATTAAGGGTAAGAATGATATTAATATTACCCTAACACATGTCCTAATTCTATTGGACAAGTGTATCTCGACCAAAAACAACCTTAAGTGTAAAATATTATCATTTAGGCCCACTTGGATTAGATTAGGACATTTATTATTATTTAATTCAAAGAAGAGTTAAAAGAGTTAAAATCAAAGTATATTTACTAAAACTTTTTTAATATAGGGTTTTACATAAGATATATTCGATTGTAAATATTCATTAGAAAGATAAAAATATTTTCTACATGATGGTATTTTATTTTTAATTTTTAGACATCAAATAATTTAATTTATTTATGACACAATGATGATGCAGTAATTATCTTATTAATGAAATATTGACATAATTGACATTATAAATGTTCAAATGAATGTAATTTGAGACTATTTATGAATTCCACTAATTTTATAGGTTACTATGATATATTAGTTTTGATTTAATAAACTTGGTTCGAACATATAATTCTGTTATGACTTTCAAAAAAATCATATATCAAATAGTGTCAAAATTGACACAAAATAGTTTTTAAATCAAATATTATATTATTAATTGTTATTTTATTCCTAAAAATCTAAGGTTCGGCCAAATTACTTAGATAAGGATATATGTATTCGTAATAAACAATTGGGGGTTCGTTTGGCATGTTATAGTAAGTGTATTAACCATATAGTGAAAAAAAACAAAAAGACACGGTAAAAGTAAAATTATTTAACTTAGAGTTAAATCTAATTGATAAGGTTAAAATAATATCCTAAACTTGTCTAAATCTTATTGGTTGATAGGATTTTGACCCATACCCACTTTAGCTTCGAAATAAGACCCTTTGGAACCATTATAAACCGATTTTGACTTTAATATAAAATAATATTTTGAGATATTCCTAAGGTGCCCCTCTCCTCCCTTATAAAAGGACACCTCCTCCCCCACCTCCTCACACCAATTTGAGCACTCAAGCTCGGCCAAACCCTGCCAAAATCTCTTCTCCACTTCCCTAGAATAATCCTATAGGTCCTGGTATTCTTCAAATACCATCCTTAGTTCTTTAAGTGGAGGCTAAGAAAAGGCGCGTCAAAAAGAGGTAATATCCATTACCGATCTTTTTCAATTTATTTCTTCTTCCACTTCTTCTTCTTAGGTTGTTTCATTATGAAGTAATAACATCAGTATCACTAATATACTGATATGTTATTATAAGTATGAAACAACCCTATTTCACCATCTATCCATCCTACGGAAAAAGAAATCACCGCGCGTGCGTACGTACGGAATACCGTCTCCACGCCGGGGTGTAATCTATTTTCCGCCACCACCTTAATTGGATGGGTATAAATGTGTAATGAGTAACTATATATAATTATTATAAAGTGATATTGATACTGAAATAGTATACATACACTTTAACACAATTCCACAACCATGGGAACAATATCATCGCTCGTGCGTACGTACGGACTACCGTCTCCACGACGCGATGAGATTCATTCTCCATGTTAACCATTTAAGAATGATTATAAAGTATATATAATAAGTACTAATGAAATATATGACCTAATAATGATACTGGAATTATTTATATTTATATGTATGTCATCTACTTAATTCCATTCAATTCAATAAGGAAACGAAAACAGCGTTCATGCGTACGTACGGACTACCGTCTCCATGAACGGTGTATTTCTTTCCATTTACTGATTTATTATATATGTATATTCTGAATATATATATATAAATCATGTTTTATATTCTGGAATTATGTAATCATGATCTAAGTAATCATATGAATAATTACAAGTTAAAAACACGAACGACAAATGAGACGATTTTACCCAAAACGCTACATTAACATGAATTTACAAAAGAACGGGTAATATAAAGTCATAAGTGGACCATATATGATATAATAACAATGAATATGATTCTGGAATAAGTCAATAACATGATTTAAATCATTATACAGGAGGTTCGGACACTTACAAAGCAAGTCGGACATAAGGTAAGGGAAATATCACAATCTCACTTTTATCCGAGATTGTTTTTACTTTGGTAATTACTGGGGTGTATTTTATCATCCACATCCATGTTACCTCAATATGTAATATTATTTCCATCCTTCTACAATAGTTTATATCCAATTTTACCCTTCAGTGAGTTTTTACTAAAAGATATGAAAGGAATCTTTTTTTGTTTTTAGTACGAGGTAATTTTTGACTTTTCCGAAAAATGTACGAAAAAGGTTTTGTATAACTTATACACCATGAATGGATTTTTAAAACATTATTTCCAAGAAGTTTCCTTTACAAGTTTTCATGTTTATTTTTAATCAACTTCTTTAAGTTTAAAATTGTATGACATGTTAATAAAGGAAAAGTGTTTTTGAAGTAGAAAGGATATTTTCCTCAAGAATGGAGTTCAAGTATTTTATCAAAATTATTTTTCATCTAAGATAATAAAAGGGTTATGTTTTTATCCCTATTATTACATTGGTTTGATTATGTTGTGATGAAAATATTTTTTATGAATTCCTTTATCTTATATGAATGGTTTTATTATGTCATGTTGTTTAAGAATTCCATTTTTATTACATGGGTTACGCTATGATGTATGGTTTATGATTATGTGGCACAAATAAGAAAGGATTCATTATAAGATGGGTGGGAACTATATCTCCCTCCAATGCATTGGGTAAAGATTTTATATCTCATGAGATAGACATGGCTGGAATGGTAGGTTATACCGGTTCAGTGAAACCGGACTGAAACGAGGGTTACTCGATTCAGAAAGGGACTTTGTCCACTAAGATAGTCTTGGCAATGAGTCTTGACTAACAAGAAATGATTCTCTATGATTATTTGTGAATGCCACAAAGTTTCATGTTTTAAGTTATGATTATTGTGATTACATTTCACTGCCATGATTTATCCCATGTTATGAAATTATGCTCTCTTTTGCAGGTTATGATTTCCAAAATGTTATGTTCTTATGAATATGATGTGATTGATATTTCTTTTGTTTACCCTTACTGAGCATTTGAGCTCACCCTTTTATGTTTTATTTTCCCCAGGATATAAAGAAAGGTTTTAGGTAAAAAAAAGGGAATATCTTTATGGGAGATATTGAAGATCTTTCACCACGATTAGAAGATTACGTTCCGAGTTTCCAAAGACACTAAACTATTACGATCCTTGTGTGTGTGTTTTTTGTTATGTACTAAGTATTCCACAAAAGTAATGTAATATCCATGTACGTCAGGCTTCGGGTCTCTACATGGCTACTAGTGTTTTGGGAAAAACACCCACATACTTTTGTGTGTGAATATATATATATATATATATATATATATATGAGTGTCATCACATGGTGCTTGATGTAGGTGGGGTGTTTATAAAAAATAAAAATGAATATACAAATTATATATAAATCCACACACAAGCCCATATTATGGGTTTAAAATAAGGAAATAACCAACTCACAATGTCACCTCTTTATCTTCCGATACTAAATGTAATAAAACCACACAATAATATATAATCTAAAAATAACATTACCATAGAATTCCATTGAAACATTCCATTCCATTTATTATTTATTAACTACATGATTTTACCGAACAACCCATTATTAATTCTTACATTAACCACATCCATAACATTATCCTAATAGAACCCCAACCATTTAAACTATTATTTACCATTATTACTATTATTAGCTGGGCATATAACAGAACAATATTATTCTTGTATCATCATAAAAATAACAAAACCACACATTCCTATCCCACATCACTACCTCAAACCAACCACACATCGTTTTCCTAAAACATGACCTCATACCAACTACACGCCACCTCCACAGAGCACATCATCATACTAACCTCACATCGCCGCCCCATTGAACGCCATCATACCATGCACACATTACCGACCCACAAAAAATACTCCTACGGACAAAAAATCATTTCCCTGTAGTAAGGACACACCATAACAAATCACTAAATCATAACATTTTAGAATTATGAAAAAGGGGCTCCCATCACATTAAACATTTTTTATGGAAATTCTTACATAAGCCATAAATAAGTGGGAAGCGATTTTATTATATGAATATAAGTGTATTGAAAATTCAAATTCATGATGATATCATACAATAACATTTCCATATCACATATTAAATAAAATTACATAAAAGACTCCCAACAGCCATGATCGTCAGTGGGGCATCATGCCTGTCAATTCACTATATAAAAATATTAATACCAAACTATAAAAACATTGAATTCAAGTATCATTCCCCATCAATTTCAATTAAATTGATTTATTTATCTTCATTAATTAAAAAAATAACAGCCCATATCGATAGATAAGTGTAAATCCCTCCCGCAAGATAGAAAATCTTGGGAAACAAGGGATTATCTACCACAAGAATATTTTACAACTTGTTTTTCACTATTGGGAATAGAAGAAACACCTAAAAACCACAACCACATTGGGGAAACTACGTATCAACCACCAATTAGAAAATAAAAACCACCAGAACATAAGGTTCAAGGAATGGGAAAATGGATAGTAGGATTTTCCAAAATCCCCTATGGTTTTCCACAAACCAAGAGATATAGAGATATCTTATTGAGAAATAAATTGGCTCTAGAAAAAAAATTCTACATATAAATTTTCTGCTTATGGTGTAAATTACACTTTATTACATATATTCCATGGGCCATATATTTGGGGGCATGAAACCCACCTATGCATTTTCGAACTTTCAAAATTGAATAAAAACACTAAAAACATGGTTCCAAGGTCTTGAATTATTGTACTCCATAAATCCATATGTTATGGCATAAGATCCTATTTCAAGCCACCCATATTCCTCATAAAAATCGTAAACTAGTTTTCCACACAAGCCACAAACCCAATTTTATTGTGTAAAAAAGCATGTTTTAGTTTCTATGCAACTCAAACCTCCATAATACCCTTTGGGGCTCCACCAAGCACACTCCAACTACAATACTTAGAAATAAATAGGCCAAAAAGGTATCAAAAATTACATTAGATACCTCTAAAACAATTCTCTTCCTTGAGAATAAAAACCAAACCTAGAAAAAAAAGTTTATAAACAACCATCCTATGATATACCTCTTAGGGGTCTTGTTACATCTCGAAAAAACCCACATCCAAACAAGCCAACTGAAACAACCACAAAAAACTACACAACCACTTTTCCACCTCTCACCAGGAACAACACCAAACATCTAGTACCATCCACTAAACAAGACACCTCCACACCCTAATATATTTATAACAATATCAAAAATTACAAAAACCAATCCAACCACAACCACAACCATCACACAAAACTATCTTGGTCTTTCAAAATAAGTAAATTACATCCTCTATGTCGAGATCCTATATGCTTTGAGAATCACTTACTCACCCAAAATGTTTTAATCAATTGGAAGTATAACACGTCTTAATTAGTATTCAGGTCCTCCCTTTTCATATGTTAGAAGAATTATCACACATCACAACATCAATCCAAATCACATATCATAAAGAAAATAGATCCAGAAATTATATCATCAAAATTAAAAGTGCAAAAACAAAACTAAAAAGAGAATTGGGTACTGGGAACACATTTTCATCTTATGTTCCCATGTACTCCCCTCTAGGACAAGATGCCTAAAATACATGTCAACCAAGGTAATAGGTCCTCCATGTATCACCCTCTGTTGATGATCCTAGATCTCTACAAGCTTCTTGGTGAACATCACATCATACTCAATATCAAAATCTCCCCAATCAATGAAATGATAGTCATCCTGAAGATAATGAAAAAGTTGAGAGAAAAAGAAGACGTCGTGGATCCTCTCAAGAAACGTTTTTGATTCTAACCAATAATCCACCACAAAAACGTGTCTAACCTTGAACTTCAAGGTCCTCCCTCTACGATTGGTATATGTCTTATACTAGTCCTGTCTTACTTTCATTATCTCAGGTAAAAGATGCACCTTTTTAGCCATTCTCTTCACCACATCAGGACTAAGAACTAATCCCCCTCCAACCTCCATGCAGCAAAACAGAGAATGACATGACCACCAATACAAATCATTAAATGGGGTCATATCAATAGATTAGTGATATATATTTTTAAAATAAAACTCAAGAAAATTAATGTTTCATGTCTATGATCCTCCAAATTTTAAGATGCAACCCTACAACATATCCCCAATTGTTTGGATAATATACTCCATCTACTCATCCTTTTGTGGTTGGAAAAATGTGTTGATGGGTAACTATGTTTTATAAGCATTATTTAATCCCCTATAGACTTGTGAGGGTAAAAATACTTCTCAATATTAGAAAAAAGACCTAGAAACTCCATAAAAATACCCCACATAATTGATGTATCTTCTTTACAAAACATCCACAACACCCAACTCCTTGATCACTAAGAAGTAAGTTGATTTCTTCAACTAATCCATGATTACATGAATAACATCATAACTTCCCAAATATTATAGTAACCCAATGTTGAATTATATCGATATGTCATTTGATTTCCACTCAAGAACATCTAAAGGTTTCTCAAAAACACTAGGTACACTATGCTTATCATTTACCTTATTTCAAACCAAGAAATGTGCCAAAAACTAAATCAATTCCCATTTGATATTGGGCCATTATATCCATGTCCTCATGCCACGATACATAATGGATACCCATGGGTGTACCACCGAATGTGATGTATAAAATAGATTATGGACTCACTAATGGATAACTATTAGAACAAAAAACCACCCACAAAACAACATCTAGTTCCAATCATCCTATGACTATCCCACCTGTGCATCACCATAGAGAAAACAATAAAGAAACACCTATACCTCTCACTCTCTCCACTGGGAATCCACCAAATTCCAAATTATAAAAGACCGCACCATCATCTAAAACAAAAATACTCTATTGTAAACCAACTTTGCATCCATGTACAGTGATTCCAAATCCACCATCACTCTCTAAGTATCTCCAGGCTTCTAAAAAACATAATTCCATGAATGCATTCCCAAATAATCGGCCATGAATTCCCAATTTTGAGCTATATGAGATATAAATATCATAATCCTAATGAAATTACAACAAAATATATTGTTGTAGATTCAGATCACAATGAGAAAAGATATACATAAATCCCTTATGATCTTTGAAGACCAAAATTTTCACCCTAGTGATGTAATGTCTCCAAAACATTAGAACAAACACAACCAATGATAATTTCATATCATCTGTGTCATAGTTATTCTCATTGGGATTTAAATTCCTATACCCATAAGATATCACAACTGTCTACAACATCAACATGCATCCCCATGAAGATAGAAAGCATCACAAAACACCTCTAACATCACCCCACATCTAGAAACGAAATCAATGGATAAGTAAAAAATTTCCCCTTTAAATATTAAAAAACTTCCTATCATTTATCATTCCACAAAAACTATTGGTTATTTCTAGTCAAAATTGTCAATGGGGCCTCAAATTTAGATAAATTGAGCATAAACCACTAATAAAAGTCTATAAGGATAAAGAAACTGATATCCTATTCCATGTTATTGGTTGTTTCCCAATAAAAAAAATATTCAAACATTTATGGGTCCACTACCATGCCTCAATGAGACACCACATGACCATGAAAATGATCCCTTTGTGTCCAAAACATACACTTGGACAACATTCTCTAGTGATGGCGTGCATTGAAGAACAAGTAAGAGATCTCTAAGATAGTCAGCATGATCCACCTATAACATCAAGTTGATCAATATGTCATTGATAAACACTAATATGAAATGAAACCATAATTCATAGAGCATGGACTTGATAATCCCCATGAACAATGTTGGTGCATTTGTAAAATCGAATGACATAACCATGAACATGAAGTGCACATCCCTACATCTAAAGGTAGTCTTCAGGATAACACTCACCTTCACTCTCAATTGGTGATACCCAAACCATAGATCAATCTTATAAAACTGAATTTTCCCTCTCAACTATACCAAATTATTTTATATCTTTTCAAGAGGGCAACAGTTATTGACTATAAACATCTTTAACCTTTGATAGACTATGAACAATCTCATACTACCATCCACCATCTTGGTGAAAAACAGTAAGTACCCTACAATGAAACACTAGGTCGAATGAAATTATTGTCCATCATAGCATCTATATAAATTCTGAGTTTTTATAACATAAATGGTTTCGTCCAATAATCATCCATCAAAATCATAGAAGCATCATGTTAAAATTCAATCCCAAACTCAATATCATGTCAAGAGTGTAACGTCGCAACCTACTCAAGAAAAACATCCCCAAACTACCAAACAACCCTAGGAAACTCAAGAATACAATAATCCACTAATTTTTCATAAAAATAATACCTAAATGATATAAGGGTCTCCACACATCTACTTCCCACATGAAAACCCACGTCTCCATTGAAAACCACATGATGACAGTACATATCTAAGAACACAAATATCCTTTCAAAGTAGCTGATAATAGTATAAAAAAATACAATCAATTAATTCCATGGATGGAATTGAAAAACTATATCTAAGAAGGAATAGATCTCCATGGGACTAATACGACCCCATCATATGTCGTCACCCTTGGAACACATCAAACAAGTTGGAAAAGACACTAACTATCATAGTCAACACCAAGGGGACCAGAAGAATCTATAAATCTATTCATAAATAATGGAATAGAGTGGGTGAAAAATTTGAGCGAGAGGCACTTGATTCAAATAAGGGAAAAACAAGCGTATACAAGAAAACTGAGAATGCCTCAAACTATCTCTAGCCCCATTGGTGCTGCTGCCTCCATTGTCTACAACTAACCATGCATAGATCCTCTACCTCTATGCTAATGGAAACCTACATGACCATTATTGATTTGAGTTCCTTGAAAAAGACGATAATTCTGGGGTCAAACTCTACCTACTCTATCTCCCCTCGGTGAAGCATAAACATGTTGCCCCTATTGATAAAACCGTCCCACTAAAAGATGATACTCAGACTGACACTCAACCATTCCACCTCCACCAAAAACATATTAGAGATCCCTTGGGAACCGAATCTACAAATGGCCACAATCCACATAGGAAAAATCACTAGAACTAATCCTTAAGGAAAATAATAAAAACCATTGGCCCAGGAATTCTATAAAGGAAATTTATAATGTTGACTCCCTCCTGGTGAAAAACGCAATGGCCCTATAACACTCAAGACCTTCAACTAAAAACCCTTATCCTTAATGAACCATTATGGTTCACATTTCATAGAAACCCTCATCATATATAATCTTCTTGATCACCTCCACCTACTTCGAAAACACTAGATATTTTGTAAATTTAAAAGGAGTAATTGCAAACTATATAGAAGTATGGAGTGTCACCTCAAGATGCCTTACTTGGAAATACTAAATAAGAAAAATATCTGGTGAAAAATATATATTTCCCTTAATCATGGTTCCTTACTCCCACACCGAATAAATCCTCAGTTAAAGAGAAACAAGATCCTTCTTCTTTAGTGCCTTCGTGGACAATGAAAGGATGTCTACCTAAAAAAATTCGGAATGCCTACCCAAGAAAAATCATCCTTGTAACACCCCGATATTTTATGAAAAATATTCATTTAATTTCATTTATGTCTTCTATTATACACTACCCCAAGTTTAGCTTGTACTATACGCAACACCATATTAGCTTTCAGTATACGCAACAATATTCTTGGCTCGTGTTACACACATTTTCAAGTTTGTTTTGTGGAAATTATTCTACGCAAAATTAAGTGTAGATTTTATTTAATGTATAAATGAAATAAGTTTTTATTATGTTATACGCAACACCAAACAGATCCTTTACTACACGCAGCTCAGACTTGGCTTGGTTTACACACAATCACAACCTTCCACAATAGCGTATGTTGTAGGCAAAACTGAGTTTCACTAAACAACGATATGTTATTAAAATATAATATATACTAGCTGTTATGAATAGTAATACCCACTTTTTGAAATTTTATCTTTCAAAATGGACATCATTTTTGGATTCAAAATATCGAAATTAGACTAGGGTGAAGTTTTTGTATTTTTTTGAAAACTTTCAATTTTTGATGTACAGTGAAAACACTGGGTTACTATTTAAAAACCCTACTTTTTATTTAAATAATTATTTATTTTATTTAAATATATTTTAAGTCAAAATTGATATATAATACGTATATATGTTCAATGTAATTCATTGGAGTCATTTTATAATAATTTTCGATATATAAAAATTTTATTGAACTTTTCACCGTCTTTTACCTACCTCGTAGGAGCTTTTTGCAAACTCACATAAAACATAATTTTACCACATCTGTGAGTGGAATTTCGAAAATCTGAGAGACACGGTTAATATCAAGGAGTAAAATTTTGTTTAATAAGATAAAAATAATTTTTGGTGAATAGTATCTTTTTACTTTTATTTACCATGGTTAAAAATAAATAGGGTAATTAAGGGTAAAAATGATATTTTTATTACCCTAACACATGTCCTAATTCAATTGGATAAGTGTAATTCGACCAAAAACAACATTAGGAATAAAATATTGCCCTTTATGTGCACTTGGATTAGATTAGGACATTTATTATTATTTTGTTTATAGAAGAGTTAAAATGGTTAAAATCAATGTTTAATAACTAAAAAATTTTTAGTATAGGGTTATACAGAATATAAATTCTACTATAAATATTCATTAGAAATATAAGAAAATTTCCTACATAATGGTATTTTATTTATAATTTTTATACATTAAAAAATTTATTTTTTATGACACAATGATGATGCAGTAATTATCGTATTAATAAAAGATTAACATAATTGATGTTATAAATACCCAAATAAATGTAATTTGAGACTTTATATGAATTACACTAATTTTCTAGTTTAATATGACATGTTAGTATTTATTTAATAAACTTTTTTTGAACTAATAATGCTATTATGATGTACAAAAAAATCAATTACCAAATAGTGACTAAATTAACAAAACATAGCTTTTAAATCCAATATTATATTGTTAATTGTTATTATATTCCAAAAAATCTAATTTTCGGCAACGATACTTATATCATGATAGGGGTATCATTAATGGACCACTTGGGGGTCTCTTGGATGTATATTGTATGTTTAATAAAAATATAATAGAAAAATACAAAGTGACATGGTAAATGTCAATCTAATTAACTAAGAGTTAAAACTAAAAGATAAGGTCAATATAATGACCCAAACCTGTCTAAAATCAATTTTATGTGAGTATTTCAAACTATAACAACCTTAGATTCTAAATAAATCAATTTTGAGCTATGAAAAACCGAATATGACTTTATTATAAAATAATATTTTATGTTTTTCCAAAGGTTCCCCTCTCCTCCATTATAAAAAGGGCACCCATTCCCTCTTCTCTTCACACCCTTTTGAGCCTTGAATCTCAGCCACCCCTGACCATTTATCTTCTTCACTTCCCTAGAAACATTCTGTAGGTTCTGGTATTCTCAAAAGACCAACTCTACTTCCTTAGGAGGAGGCTTAAAGGAGATGCGTCGAAGAAGAGGTAATCTCTTCTTACGATTCTCTCAAGTTTTTTTATTCTTATACTTATTCTTATTTAGTTGTATAATTATAAATTAATATCATTAGTATTAATTATATAATGATATATTATTATAAATATGAAACAAACCTATTTCACCTTCTATCCATCCTACGGAAAATGAAATCACCGCGCTTACGTACGTACGGAATACCGTCTCCACGCCGTGGTGTAATCTGTTTTCGACTACCACCTTACTTGGATTGGTATAATGGTGTAAATAAATAACTATATAAGATTATTGTAATGTAATATTTATTCTGAAATATTATACATATGCTTCAATACAATTCCACGATCATAAGAATTATTTCATTGCTCATTCATACGTACGGACTACTGTCTCCATGTTGCGATGAGATTCATTTTCCATGGTAACCCTTCATGAATGATTATAGAGTATATATAGTGAATAATAATGAGATATATGACATAATAATGATACTGAATTTATGTAAATATATATATTTATATCATCTACTTAATTCCATTCAATTCAATAAGGAAACGAAAACAGCGTTCATGCGTACGTACAACCTACTGTCTCCATGAACGGTGTATTTCATTCCCTTTATCGATATATCATATATATATGTATATGATGAATATATATTATATATAAATCATGTTTTACATTCTGGAATTAATGAAATCTGTATATAAGTAACAATATCAATAACAACAAGTTGAAACACATTCAATAAATGAAACGATTTCACCCAAATCGCTGCTTTTACATCGAATTTACAAAAAAATGGGTAATATAAAGTCATATGTAAACTATATATGATATCATAACAATGAATCTGATTCTTTAATAAGTCGATGACATTATTTAAATCATTATATAGGAGTTTTGGATACATACGAAGCATATCGGACATAAGGTAAAGGATAATTTTGCAAATTTCATTTTTATCTGAGATTTCTTATACGTAAGTATTTACTGGGGTTATATTTTTCATCCATGTCCTTAAAAATGTTTTGCATAAAGTGTTTAATATTCTTCCATATATTTTTAATGTCATGTTTACCCCTTTTTAAATTTTACATTGTGTTATGAAAGGAATCATTCTTTTGTTTACCAAATGAGGAACTTTTTGAATTTTCCGACAAAAGTACGAGGAGAATATTTTTTAACTTATACGGCGTGAAAGGATTTTTACGGTTTCATATCGATTAATTTTAAAGATTATTCCTCTACAAGGTATCATGGTTATTTTCAATAAAATCTTTTTCTTTTAAAAATGTGTGGCATTTTTTGAAAATAAAATGATTTTTAAGGAGAAAGGATATTTTCCTCTAGAATTAATATCAAGTGTTTTATCAAAACAAGTTTCCATCCAAGATGACATTAGTTAGCATGTTTATGTTTCAAGTATAATTTCTCTATTATTTATATGGTTTTATTATTCTTATGATGAAATGATATCAATTTGTTTTATAAGGATTATGTTATGATGGGATGATGTTTATGAAACCCATTTTATTCGTTCGGTTATTATGAATGATGTATGATTATTTTGTGGCATAAGTAAGAATGATTTAATTATGAGATAGGTGGGACCTATATCTCCCTCCAATGAAGTGGGTAAATATTTATATATCATGAGATAGACATGGCTGGAATGGTAAGTTAATCTGGTTCAGTAATACCAGACTGGAATGAGTAGTGAACTTGATTCCGAAAGGGACTTTGTCCACTATGATGGTCTTGGCGGCAATTCCTTGGCTACTATGGAAATCATATCATGTGATTAATGGTTAAAACAATCACAGGTTTGATTCCCATGTTATTTTAGCATGATTTATATTCCTTTATGATATATGTCTTACGTACTTCCAAGATTTATGTCTTTGCTAATGATTTTGATGTTCAGATTTTATGTTCGACCTTTTGCATTCAAACGTATATTGATTGTTTTATGTTCTCTATGATTACCGTTACTGAGCATTTTAGCTCACCCTTTTTATGTTTTCTTTTCTCCACTATATAAAGAAAGTTTTTAGGTATGAAAACAAAAGGGGAAGATCTTTAGGGAGAAGTTGAAGATCTATCACCACAATTAGAAGATTAAATTCCGAGTTTCCAAAGACACTAAACTATTACGGTCCTTGTGTTTATTTTATTGTTATGTATTAAGTATTCTGCAAAAAGTAATGTAATGTCCATGTACGTCAGGCTTTGGGCCACTTCAGTTGGTATCGTAGGAATGGTTTAGTTAACCTTTGGAAACTAGGATGCGAAAACTTTAGTGAGATCCCTAGAGATATTTCTAAGGTATGTCTAGGTATGTCCCTAAGGTTAAGTATTATTTTACGTTATAGTACTAGAATTATGGTAATGATCTTATAATTTAACCAAAGATGTTAGATATTGAAGGTACTCCCCCTTTATTATGTTGTTTTCCTAGAATATTTTTGCCTCTTACACTATTATTTTTGGGTTTTAGACGATGGATGGAACCCGAAGGAACCGTATTGGTCAATGTAATGGGAAATACAATGATTTTCCTCCTAAACAAACCAATTTTTTGGGAGATGGAGTGAAAAATATTATTGCTATACTTACATGAGCAATGAATCATTCCGGGCTTCCGAATGATAAGAGAAGGGAACAATATTCTATTGAGTCCTTCACGAGGCAATGTACCCCTTCTTTCAATGGGTCTTCTGATCCACTTGTTGCTGAACAATGGATCAGTACCATTGAAAAGATATTTTCCCTACTTCGTTGTTCGAAACATGATAAATTCATTCTAGATATTTAATGTTTATAAGGTGAAGCAGACTAGTGGTGGACTCTAATTAATAATACAAGGCCCCAAGATGAAATTGAATCAATGGAATGGGACGAGTTCAATAACATGTTTTTTAGAAAGTAATTCCCTCGTATTCTTCGATCAATGATGGAAAAGGAGTTCATTGATCTTATCAAAAGGATAATGAATCTTTTGGTATATATGACACAAATTTTACAAGGCTTTCAAGGTATTCATCTAGATTTTTCATCCAACCTGAAAGTAAAGTTGATCGATTCTTCAGTGGCTTAAAAGAAATTCTTTGAAGGGAATTAGCTTTAAGATACTTCAGTAGCTATGAATAAATTGTGCGTTGTGCTATCAAGGTAGAAATGAATGTTGGTGTTACATATCCATCTCATGGTTTTGACAAGAAACGAAAGATGGAGTTCAAAGAGTAATATCAGAATAATGGGGAAAAGAAGATAATGTTTCTTTATGCTCAAAGTGAGGATAGAGGCATGGTGGAGATTGTCTTAAAGGGACTAGAAAATGTTTTAAGTGTGGAAAAGACCGTTATCGAGCAGCTGAGTGTTGATGTAATGGAAAACACATTGATAATGATGTGAATGAAGAAAAGACTACAGATAACGCACCACCATCACATCAATGCTTCAAGTGTAAGGAAATGGGGAATTATGCTAATCAATTCCCTAATCCAAGGGTTAATGATGTTCGATATGAGAAACTAATTAAGGAAAAGGACAAATGGAAGTCACATGTGATCACTATTAGAGATGTTGAATATGAAAACAATGTTGTGGAATGATGAAGTGTTTATGTAATGGGATTCCAAAATAATGTTGTATATAGTATCGTGGAATTTTTGAATATTTATGAATGGGTTTTCAATAATTATATGGTACCGGTAACCAAGGAAAGTGATTGAGATATTTTGGGAATGAAGATGATATGCGCATAAAGAAGGAATAAGTAGAAAATGAAATGTTTGACAGTATTCATGAGCTCATAACTGATATAAGGAAAAGGTTATATCAGGGTTTGAGTATATAGAATTTTTGGATTTTGGTATGTGAAAAAAGTTAACTTTTGACAGCATTCATGTTTTCACTAAGATTGAATGGGTATTTATTTTTCAAGAGAATACAAGATTAAGGTTTTCACATGTTTTCAATGTGATCAAAAAGATATATCTTTTGATTTATGAGGGATAAACAATGGTATTCACATTCTTGTTATATGGCCATTTTTTAATCGTTCTTTTTATACTATGAGTTGGGAAAGAAGTATTTTGGATACGCCTAATGATTGGAATGGATTATGTTGAACATAAGTTATTAATGTTTAAGGCTAGAAATTTTATTCGATATTATTGATTGAATGTTATAATAAGTGTAGTTTAAGAAAAGGGACAACCTGCAGAACGGGAGACAACCCGTTGCGTCGGAAAAGGATGTAGGAGTCTAACCCACAACCAAAATGCAACAGTCCTTTATCGCATACCACTAGATTACAGGAAGTCACTTGTAGGTATAAACTAGTTTATTTTATTAATCACTATGATAGATGAAGTATAAGTCCATTTTAGAAACCATATATGATTAATCTCAGCATAGAAGGACTTCTGTATATTTAATAAATTGTGCTCAACTTTTTGCGATTGAAATAGATGGAATGACATATCATTCTATCACATGATCTGCTAACACTTCACATAAGACAAATTCAACTTCATTTCTTTAAGAGATAAAGTGGAAATTGTTCGAGGCACTGGCAATGGTGATATTGTACCAAAATCATGTATGTATTTATTTTAATTCCACAATTCTTCAACTTTAGGGAAATGATCTTGCAAACAAAAAAATGTAGTCCAAGTGTCCTCATATACGATGAATCAGATGGTACCTTAGATCACCACTTATTTAAGGATTTTTGATTATTGGCTCTTTCATAGCCATGTACTCTACCACTCTTCATCCGAAGTTGATGGTTATATTTCTCTTCCATATCCATATTTTCACCTATGTTCTCATATGTGGAAACCCAGTGATTAGTTAATTTGGGTAACTATTATGTTTCATACATTATTTTTTAATGTCATGTTTTGGTATTCCTTTATACGATGTGGGTTTCTATTAATGAAACTTTTAAGGTGTAAACCATTTATAACCCCGATGAATTTCGAGGAAGAAATTCATTTTAAGGGCGTAAATGTTACACCCCGTGATTTTATGAGAAATATTCTTTTAATTTCATTGATGTCTTCTATTATACACTACACCATGTTTAGGTTGTGCTATACACAACACTATATTAGCTTGCAGTATACAAAACACTATTCCAGGCTTGTGTGACATACAATTTCAAGTTCATTTTTTTGGAAATTATTCTACGCAACATTAAGTACAGATTTTTTTTAATGTAAAAAATGAAATATGTTTTGATTATGTTATACGCAACACCAAATAGAGCTTTCACTACACACATCCCTGACTTGGCTTGCTTTACATGCAATTGCGACCTTCTATGATAGCGTGTGTTGTACGCAAAACCGAGTTTCACTGAACAACGATATGTTCTTAAAATATTATATAAACTAGTAGTTATGAATAGTAATACCCACTGTTTGACATTATATCTTTTATAATGGACTTCATTTTTGGATTCAGAATATCGAAATTATCGTAGGGTGAATTTTTGGTATTTTTATAAAAACATTCAATTTTTGATGAATAGTGATAACACTAGGTTACTTTTTAAAAAACGACTTTTTATTTAAATAATTATTTATTTTATTTAAATTTACTTTAGCTCAAAATTGATACATAATTACTATATAAGTTCAATTTAATTCATTAGAGTCATTTTATAATAATTTTCAATATATAAAAATTTTATTGAACTTTTTACAGTCTTTTACCTACATCTTAGGAGATTTTTGCAAACATACATAAAACATAATTTTACCGCTTTTCTGAGTGTTATTTCAAAATCTTATAGAAAAGGATAATATCAAGTAGTAAAATTTTGATCAATAAGACAAAAATAATTTTTGGTAAATAGTGCCTTTTTTACTTTTATTTACCACGATTAAATGTAAATCAGGTAATTAAGGGTAAAAATGATATTATTTTTACCCTAACACATGTCCTAATTCTATTGGATAAGTTTAATTCGACCAAAAATAGCCTTAGGAATAAAATATTTTCCTTTAGGTGCACTTGGATTAGATTTGGACATTTAATATTATTTTATTTAAAGAAGAGTTAAAATGGATAAAATCAATGTTTAATAACTAAAACCTTTTTAATATAGGGTTATACAAAATATAAATTCGACTATAAATATTAATTAGAAATATATAAATATTTCCTATATAATGGTATTTCATTTATAATTTTTAGAGATTAAAAATTTTAATTTATTTATGACACAATGATGATGCAGTAATTATCATATTAATTAAATATTAACATAATTCATGATATAAATACCCAAATAAATGTAATTTGAGACTTTTTATGAATTACAATAATTTTTTATGTTAATATGACATGTTAGTATTGATTTAATTAACTTTTTTCGAACTAATCATGCTTGTATGATTTTCACAAAAATCAATTACCAAATAGTTTCAAAATCGACATAAAATAGTTTTAAAAAAAATATATTATATAATTAATTGTTATTATATCACTAAAAATCTAAGGTTTGGCCAAGATCTTATATAATGATATTTGTATCATTAATGGACCACTTTGGGGTCGCATGGATGTATATGGTTGGTTTATTAATTATATAATATAAAAATACAAAGTGACATGGTAAATGTCAATCTAATTAACTATGAGTTAAAACTAAAAGATAAGGTTAATATAATGACCCAAACCTGTCCAAAATTTATTGGTTTCGAGTATATATACCCATTCCCACCTTAGCTTCTAAATAAATCAATTTTGAGCTATTGAGAACCGAATATGACTTTATTATAAAATAATATTTTATGTTTTTCCAATGGTTCCCCTCTCCTCCCTTATAAAAAGGACACCCATTCACACTTCTATTAAAAACCTTTTGAGCCTTTAAGCTCTTCCAAAACCTTCCCATTTCTCTTTTACACTTCCCTAGAAAAATTCTTGAGGTTCTGGTATTCTCAAAATACCAACTGTACTTCCATAAGAGGAATCTTATTGGAGGTGCGTCGAAGAAGAGGTAATCTCTTCTTCGGATTCTCTCAAGTTTCTTTCTTCTTCTACTTCTTATTTTTTAGTTGTCTCATTATAAATTAATAAAATAAGTATTACTTATATACTGATATGTTATTATAAATATGGAACTACCCTATTTCACCTTATGTCCATCTTACGGAAAATGAAATCGCCGCACGTTCGTACGTATGGAATACCGTCTCCACGCCGTGGTGTAATCTGTTTTCGACCACCACCTTACTTAGATGGGTATATGGTGTAAATAAATAACTATATATTATTACTGTAAAGTGATATTGATTATGAAATATTATAAATTCACTACAATACAATTCCATGATCATGGGAATGATATCATTGCTCGTGCGTACGTACGGACTACCGTCTCCACGACGCGATGAGATTCATTCTCCATATTAACCATTCATGAATGATTATAAAGAATAAATAATGAATAATAATGAGATATATAACATAATAATGATACTTTATTTATGTATATATATATATATGTGTGTGTGTGTCATCTACTTATTTCCTTTCAATTCAATAAGGAAACGAAAACAGCGTTCATACGTACGTACGGGCTACCGTCTCCATGAACGATGTATTTCCTTCCATTTATCAATCTATGATATATATATGTATATGCGGAATATATATTATATATAAATCATGTTTTACATTCTGGAATTAAGTAAATATGGACATAAGTAATAATATCATAACAAAATGTCGAAACACGTACAATAAATGAAACGATTTTACCCAAATCTCTGCTTTTACATCGAATTTACAAAAGAACGGGAAATATAAAGTCATAGGTAAACTATATATGATATCATGACAATGAATATGATTATTTAACAAGTCAATGAAATTATTTAAATTATTATACAAGAGGTTCGGATACATACAAAGCATATCGGACATAAGTTAAGGGATAATTTTTCAAATCTCATTTTTATCTGAGATTGCTTATACGTAAGTATTTACTGGGGTTATCTTTTTCATACATGTCCATAAAAAAGTTTTTCATAAAGTGTTTTATATTCTTATAGGTATTTTAAAAGTCATGTTTACCCCTCCTTGACTTTTACATTGTGTTATGAAAGAAATCTTTCTTTTGTTTACCAAATGAGGAACTTTTTGACTTTTCTGACAAAAGTATGAGGAGAAAATTTTTTTAACTTATACAGCGCGAATGGATTTTTAGAGTTTCCTATCGCCTAATATTATAGAAGCTTACTCTACACGTTTTCATGATTATTTTCAATAAAATCCTTTTATTTTAAAATTGTGTGGCATTTTTTGAAAAGAAAATGATTTTTAAGGAGAAAGGACATTTTCCTCTAGAATTCATTTCAAGTGTTTTATCAAAACAATTTTCCATCCAAGATGACATTATTTAGCATGTTTATGTTTCAAGTATAATTTCTCTATTATTTATTATGGTTTGATTCTTCTTATGATTAAATTATAACGATTTGTTTTCTATGGATTATGTTATGATGGGATGGAATTTATGAAACCCATTTTATTCGTTGGGTTATTATGAATGATGTAAGATTATTTTGTGGAACAAGTAAGAATGATTTAATTATAAGATGGGTGGGACCTATATCTTCCTCTAATGCATTGGGTAAAGATTTATATCTCATGAGATAGACATGCCTGGAATGGTAAGTTAATCCGGTTCAATAATACAGGACTGGAACAAGGAGTGAACTCGATTCAGAAAGGGACTTTGTCCACTAAGATGGTCTTAGAAGCAATGACTTGGATACTTTGGAAATAATATCATGTGCTTAATGGTTTCCACAATCACATGTTTTATTGACATGCTACTTTATCATGATTGATGTTCCTTTATCATATATGCCTTACGTACTTCGATGAATTTTGTCATTGCTCAAGATTTTGATGTTTAGATTTTATCTTCATGCTTTTTCATTCAAATGTTTATGGATTGTTTTATGTTCTCTATGTTTACCCTTAGTGAGAATTTTATCTCACCATTTTTATTTTTTCTTTTCTCCAGGATATAAAGAACGATTTTAGGTAAGAAAACAAAAGGGGAAGATCTTTATGGGAGAAGTTGAAGATCTTTCACCACGATTAGAAGATTAAATTCCAAGTTTATAAAGACACTAAACTATTACGGTCATTGTGTATCTTTTTTTGTTATGTATTAAGTATTCCGAAAAAAGTAATGTAATGTCCATGTATGTCAATCTTTGGGCCGCTACAATCCTACTTCCACTCACTCGAATACGACATCCACCAACGATGTGCTGATCCCCACATATAAATAACTCCCAAGGGACCCAATACTCCACTTTGGTATAGAGTAGACTAAATGTGATCTCATGATCCTCTAAATAGCTCTACATATACATATTTGAAATACCATGATCATACATCCCCAAATCCTACCACTGAAAAAATGTAACTTCCTATACAACTGATCATCCTCCCTAACCAGATTAACCCTTTAGCAATCAACTGGTTTTTCATTTTGAACCTCTATTACCTAACAAACATTTAGATAGTGACCAAGAACCATAAATATAATGGGAAAAAGTATTTCCTAAGCCCTTTATTATGAAAATTTTTTAAGATATATTTTGGTCTTTTTAATTCTTTTAAACCGTCCTAGAACCAAAACCACAAAATTCAAACAAAAACACATGTCATCGTGATACATGTATATCTCTTAATTCTTGACCCTTAAAATAGGTCCACCTCACTTGGTTGATCAATAAACTATGATTATATACACAAGGACATAGGGGGAATAAAATTTCATCTCGTAACTGGTCCCCATGGAATATATCATGAACAAAGATCAATTATCACTATTTCCATTTTAACCCATGAAGTCCTCAATATGATAACTATAAACTCCATCTTATCTGGAAGTCATCACCTATGATACCACTCCATCATGACCCCCACCTTCCAAAGATACTGTAATAATGGTATATAGTTAATAACCCCCAAGTCCCACATTTAGTAGGCCTCAGGTTGGCGACTAGCACAAGGTGTATAGAAATATCACATAATGGGAGAAATTTCCCTCTACATGTAAAAAATATTGCGATATAAGATGATTAAACTACATGTAACTCAATGATATAATATAAAATGAAATAAAAAAGGTGTACCACAATACAAGTATAAATATGATAGGTACAGATAAATGTCTCCAAAGTGAATACTGAAGAGAAAAGATAAAGATGTGAGATAACAATAGTCCACACAAAAAAGTTAGTAATGTCTAGAATGGTCCACATTGTTCTCCTAGAAACATAAAAATCATTTTCATATGCATAGGGTGAGAATATAAGCACACATAGTAAGAAAACCATTGTCTCTCTTGAACATGTAAAAGAAACATCTTAATACACCCATGAGGAAATAGCAGAACCAACATCACATAAACAATTGAAATATCCATCCCAAGCTTCACCATGAAATGATTTACTAATAACACAATCCATGTATAATAACATAATAATAAGAATATAAATAAAGGATTCTATATACTACTTTCCCTCTGATTTTCTACTCCCAAACCCCAATAATGTATGTCCTTGTGCTTTATTCTCTTATATATATCATATACCACCTCTCAACTACGTGGTCACATCACATCACACCTTCAAAATCATGGTCCATAAAATCACAATCAAAATTAGAGAATATGGTGTCATGAACATGAATTACGTCAACCTTGATCCATAATCCTACCATGCATGACCCCACCATATGTTTACCCACAATATGATCTCAATACATCTCACTTGAAGTCTCCTAGAACACCACCCCATAGCATGGTCACATTTAATCTCACCAAAAGACAGCTTGTCGACCACCTAGTGCACTAAAAAACCTCTCACCATCAAATAGTAATCTTATCTACTCACTTGGAAGAAAGAGTATATATGTGAAGGTATCAAGACATCTATCATCATGACAAGGATGTGCATTCCCCTGATATATATGTATATATATGTGCGTGATAAAGCATGGTTCTCAACAAGTGTGGTATGTATATTGAAAATCACATGTTATGTAAAAATTATATATAATAGGCACCCAAAATACTATATTATGGGTTCACAACAAGGAACTAACCAATAAGAAATATCTCCACCTTCATTTCCACCACTAAATATGGAAAATCAACTCAACAAGACACAATCTACCTTTATAATTACCATAAAATTACATTTAAACATCCCATTACATTCATTATTTATCATCAAATGTATTTAACTACACAAACCATTATTAATTAGTTTATTAACCATTTCTATCCCATAAACAAAACTAAACCCCAACCATTTAATACATTATAAACTAGTAATTCCATTACCTCCTAGGAATCTAACACAACACAAACATTCTTGTCTCACCTACCAAATAACACAAACATATATCACTGACCCACAACACAACATTATACATACCACACATCACCACCCCACATCACATCCTCATACCTACCTCGCATTTCTACCCCACAACATGAACACATACCAACCACACATTATCACTGCATAGAACATCCTCCCAAAAAGATATCACACAAACATAAAATTTTCAAATTTTAGAAAAAGGTACTTCCATGAAATTACACGTTTTTATTTTAGGCGATTTTTACATAAGACACAAATCCATGGGAAAACATTTTATTATTTGAATATTTTTGGTTAGACTATTTCAATTTAGAGTGACTGCAACAAAAGGAAAGCCTCCAAAAATCACTGATTTTAAGTTGGTTGTTAAGCCCATCAAATCGTAGTAACTTGATTATAATATCAAATCCATAAAAACACACGATTCAAATCCCATTCCCAATCAATATCAATTAAATCTATAAATTTACCTTTATTATTCTATTACAAACCATACACCATGGATTAAAATAGTAAACCCCTCTTTTATGATACACAAAAATTATAATGGATGGATTATCTACCTCAAGATGCCTTTTCAACTTGTTGTGCACTAGAGGGAAAACGAAACACCTACAAACCATAACCACACAAGAGAAACGTCTGAGCAACCATCGATTTACAAAGAACCCCCACTATAACATAGGTATTAAGGTGAGGGTTGATGGGCTGGAAGATCTCATAAAATAAATAAGGCTTTTCCACAAACCAACAAGGATAGTAATGATTTAATGAGAAAATAATCACATAAATGAAACTTATTTACAATATATAAAACACTATCCTTATAATGTAAATGTAACTTTTACACTGTATGTTCCATGTTCCATGGATTTTATTCCGTAAAACCAACCCTTATTCCATAAATACCTCAAAAATTCAATATATGTTCAAAAATAAGCTACATATTTCTATAATTATCTCACATCATAAATCTATATCTTATAATGTAAAACCTACATTCACAACCACCCCTATGTTGGGTACAATCAATAATCTAGTTGATTACACAAGATGAAAACAATACATTTATTTCTTAAAACCATCTCTTATGGCATAAAATCCCACTATATTGTAGCTCTAACCTCCACCAAACCCTCCATAGCTCCCTATAAGAACCCTCCAACCAAAAAACTATAAAATTAATATGATAAAAAAGCATGGAATATTTTTGTGTTCATGAAAATTATGCATATGATGTGTTCAGATATGTAAGAATAATATTATGGTTCTATATTTAGTTTAATATCACAAAACTGTGGGTTGAATAAAGAGATAAACATTACTATGGTTTGAACATATTTTTTTGGTGGAAGGAACATGATTCCAAACTAATGTACTAGAAGAATTCATGCATAAAATTGAACAGCATGAGATAAGATAGTGAGATTAAAATCCCACAAATACTATGTGTGAGATTACTTCCCAAGTGACACTTTCTAAGAGCTCAATCATCCAACAATGTAGTTTCATCCTAAATTTGGGTTCCCCAAGATTATCTTTTTCATGAAAAGTAAGTAATAAGTTAATCTAGATTGTCTTTTCATGTAGTTTCATTCCATATCATTTTCTCCTGAATTATCCTTAGTTAGATTATATTGATAATTATCATTGGGTAATACTTAGATGAGAAGATCTAATGGTTAGGATACCATAAGAATAGATTTTATTTTTTCCATGTGATGGATTGTAAAAAGGGGTTTCCACCTTGTTATCTAAGAATCATGTATGATATGATTGGGATGATTCCCTTCCTAAATAATTATGTGGTGAGATAAAAACCCTAATAGACACGATTCTAAATGAAATATTGATCTTGGACCAATAATGGATATAATGGATTTTAAAAAAGAGTCATCATTTTAATGGGATACCATTTAAATAAATTTATCATTAAATGTTTTGTAATACATGCTATTCAGTTCATAAATTCTTTATGAGTATATAAATATCATCATCGTTATAAAGCTAAATGTTTTCACCAATCCTTAATAGTGAGAAACATGATATAAGTAACTCTTAATACTAGTATCTTAATAAAACATGATAGGAAATATTGGTAATTTTTGAAAATATCATAAATTGAAAAATTCTATGAGTATGTAGAGTTCCATTCTAAGTAACAGTGTTCTAAAATTATTCAAATAGTGAATCAAGATTCTTTTGGTATTGTAGAGTGATTCAATCAGGGAATTTTTCTCTAATACTCAACATAATTGAGCATATCAAATTATATTGAATATGATTTAATATATTTATTACATAATGAGACTAAAGGTTTCCTTAAATATTTATTAGTTATATAATTCAATACTTTTTTTTGGATGATATATGAGATTAATAGTATATTTTATTAAATTATTAATATATAGACAGTCTAGAAGATGATTATGAATTGAAAGTTTGAAATTGATGGTTGTTTTTAAGTATTAGGGGATTTGAGTTTCTTCAATGATAACTTGAATGTGGTTATCTTGGATAAACTTATCTTAATATCTGTATTATCTCATTTAGATAATGATAATTCCATGAATTTTTTTTAATAAAATGAGATATGGGGATTTTAAACATGGTTATGATCACTTCAGTTCTCTAATTAGATTTAAGTGGAATCTAAATAATGGATTCTTCTGGTTAAGGATGTCATCCTATTTTTAATTATGCAAATTTTCTGGTCATATGATTGAATTCAAAGAATTTTTACATAATATTCTCAAAGTTTTGATAATATATATGAACTAAGAATATAATTTCTAGTCTCTAAAGTACTATATATACAATACAAGTGGGTAAAATATAAAACTAGAAGAAGAAAATATGGTTGAAAAGATAAAAAATGTTTCTTTAATAATCTAATAAAGGTCATTGAAACATAGGTTTGTTAATAATGAATATTTATAATTCAATATGATTTTATTATTCAACATATACATTAAGTAGTTTTTGAAATTTTATGGAATGTCCATGTCATGTATAGATGTTATAAAAATTAATTATTTGATTTTTAATGGTATTTTATACCTAATTTTATATTTTACAAAGTGTTTTAAATATAAATGAGTTTAACTTCAAATGAATAAATGATTAGTACTATTTTTTACATTTATGAGATGACATAAATACTTACTACATCAAGGATTTCAATGTAAAATATTTTTTCAAGATAAATTATATGTAAAAGATATATATCATTATCTTATTCATTTATTTGCTAAGATATCATGTTCGATAAAAAATAGTGGTTATGAACAATATGAGAAGGGTAAATGTATACACATGGATTATGATTCATCAATTTCTCTAACATGTTTTGAGAATAAGATATGGATAAAAAAAGTGTTATCAAGGATGGAATTTTATACAAATATTTGTTGAAATTTGAGGGAATGTGTTCCTATAACCCATTGGTGGAATATTTTTATAAAGTCGTGTTTTCAAATTAAATTATTATAAATTCAAATAATACCTTATATGATATGAAAAAAATGATTATTTTTATAATATTCATACTGAATTGAAATAAATATTATTTCCTAACACAAAGGGCAATGAATCTTAGAAAGATTTGATGGAAAAAATAAAGTTTCTAAGAGGATAGTTGGAGTATGTTTGAACATATAGATTATAAAATATGACAAATAAATAATCACACTAGTATAATGTAAATGTTATTTACACTTAATATCCTAAAATGTTTAGGTTATGTGTTATTAATAAAAAATGTAATGGGATGCATTTAATTACCATTTATATAGTGAATATCGTTTCATAAAGGATTATACCAATCTAATATTAGTGATTTTTTTCACTCAATATCCAAAAGAATATAGGTTATGTGATGATAAATGGAAGTGTAAATTGTTATATTTAGTTTTCATGAAAATTGAAAGACACTATTTCTGGAAGGATTATGTTAGTAAAAATAAAAATGGAATTACACTTTATATCCTAAAAGAGTGTAGGGTATGAATGTACATATAAATCTAAATAGTTATATTAGTTATTGTAACAAAGTGTTTATCACTTTGTCTTAAAAGTGTTTAGGGTTTAGAGATTAATATAAATATAAAAGTTACATTTGAAAACCATGTTAAATTAATTTTCACTTAATATCCTAAAATAATTTAAAAGGACTAGTAAACAATAATGTAAGTTGTTACATTATTTTAATGGAAAGACTTTATGGAATAAAGTTCCAAGGATGATGATGATGAATAGAAAAATAGTTTATGTAGATCAAAAAAAAGTTGACACCATAACATTTGATGTTGTGAAGATATAGAGTTTTAATATATTCAATAATTTTAACAATTAGGAATATGATTCCAAAGAATATTGATTTTTCCAAAATGATTATTTCATAGCTATTTCACACTAAAAAGTTTTTTTGGAGATTTTTATCATATGGTCACATAGAGATGTGACATGAATTACATATGATGTCATGAGTTAAAAAACCCAAAAAAATTTCAAACAAAAAAAATTGTTAGATAGTTTATCATTTATAATATGATAAAGCGGTGCATAAATGGTTTTTTGTTAATAAAGTGTTTATTAATATTTATATGTATCATATTAGATGAATGAATTGAATTCACGTGTATTTGAATTAATATAGTCTGAGATTAGATTATAATTTACAGGCATGTACTACACTTACTACAGGGCTTAGTAATGTGGTAGAATGGGGTTGATCCCATAAAAAATACTAGTAGTTCAACATCCAATTGAACAAAAACATTGAAAAAATTTCTCAATTTCACTCCTAAGGTCAGAAGATTATTATTATTGGGCAGTCTGCTGTTTCAATTCAGATATTTGAAAAGGGATCAAGGTTATTTTCATGGCTCTTAGAAAAAGATAATATGAGATTTAACTTGGAATATTTCAATGGTATAGGATGTGATATAGTGAAAAAGTCGCCAAATGGTTTTGGTCAAACCAATTGGATATTCCTATGTTGAAGCTATCCCATGGCCAGGGTAAAATTGAAATCATAGAAACATTACACTTTGAATTTATGTAGAATGAATCATAGGCTAATGGTTATAGTCTTTATCAACTCCAACTAGGCCAGGTTCATTCAGAAACACTTCCCATGGTTAATGTTTTACAATATAATGTAATGAAAAATTACTATTAACCTAATTTATAGCCATTGGGTTTCCAAGATTCACTGTAACAGTTCATATGTATGGAAACACACATACTCTCGACCCATAATCCTATTCATATTAGACACAAATTATAGTTATGATCAAAATCAAGGAAATATTAATATTTATGAGCATAATCATAAAGTGTTTGTAACTAAAACAATCTAGGATTTAAACAAGTAATAATAAATATCTTGTAGCTATAATGAAAGAAGGTCTAAGAAGGAATTTTCTTTTCATGATGAAATAATGAAAAACTCTAAATTCAAAATAAAAAAATTAATAATCAATCACAAACATACTATAAACAAATAATGTATTAAGAAACGTTTTTTCATTGATGAAGAACGAAATGAGTTAGTGAAAACAAGAATTAAGAAATAAATAGGGATTTCATAGATGCAAAATAGATGGAAAATAATTAACAAATTCATATATATTCAATGAAAAAATAGATGTAATGACAGAAAACTCATACAGAAGAAAAAAATATGAAAATGAGTGAAGAAAATGAGATAAAATAAAGTGATATTCTAAACTCTCATACATGGAGACACTATATCATATTAATAAGTCTGGGAAGTACATGGAATGAAAGTCCTCCACATCATGTACTAGCTTAAATGATTTGGGTCCTGACATCTTCATATCATGTAAATGATTTTCATATAATGTAACTATGATCCTCTATTCCTTTTGAAAAATCGTCTAAAAACATTGACCATGTGATCCTTTGATGTTTTCAAATTGTGTGATTTAGTTACGCTCTATGTATGGATTTTACATTTGGTGGAGATATGGTTTTTGAAATCTGCAAGTCATGTTTTTGGGTTACACACTATGTAATCTCTTCACATCATGAAGAATATTCACAATTTGATTTGTAGCCATGTATGCATGAGGTGATCATAAAAGTATTCTCAGTAGAAAAACCAATGTCTCCCATGCATATGTGAAATAAGTATATAAATTCACCTGTGAGTAAATGGCAGAACCAACAACACCAAAATAGGAAAAATATCTAACTGAATACTTTACCGAGGCATTCTTACCATTTAAAAGAAGTCAATTATAATAAATTAATAATAATAATATAAATAAAGGATACCTCGCACAACTTTTCCACATGTTTTTTCCCACACATCCCAATGTAATATGTTCTGGCATGCCCATCTCTTCGGTAAAATATATACAAGAAACCAACAACATGGTTACATAACTTCATGCTTACAAACACATTGGTCATCACATCTCAACCATAACTATATTAGTAAGGTATCATGAACATGAAGGACATCAATCTCATCCACTCCTACTGCCATGCGTGACCCCTGAAACAAGTAGCTCCATGGAATGGTGTTATCACATCATGCTTGAATACAATTGGTCCACCACCCACCACATGGTCACATATTATCTCACTCGAATACAATTGTTCAATCACCTAGTGCACTATTAGACCTTATCCCATCTTAGCCTTTTTCTATCTACTCACGTAGAAGATAGAGCGGGGATGACAGGGCATTTAGAAATCCATCCTGGCTACCAGTGTGTTGGAAAAAACTCCTACATATTTGTGTGTGTGAATATATATACATACATATATATATATGAGTGTCATCACATGATGCTCGATGTAGGTGGGGTGTTTATAAAAAATCAAAATGAATATAAAAATTATATATAATATCCACACACAAGCCCATATTATGGGTTTAAAACAAGGAAGTAACAAACTCAGAATGTCACCTCTTTATCTTCCGCTACTAAATGTAATAAAACCACACAATAATATTTAATCTACAAATAAAATTACTAGCCAATTCCATTGAAACATTCCATTCCATTTATTATTTATTGACAATATCATTTTACCAAACAACCCATTATTAATTCTTATATTAACCACTTCCATACCATTATCCTAATTTAACCCCAACCATTTAAACCGTTATTAACCACTATTACTATTATTAACTAGGCATATAACACAACAAAATTATTCTTGTGTCATCATAAAAATAACACATCCACACATTACTATCCCACATCACAACCTCATTCCAACCACACATCATTTTCCCACAACATGACCTCATACCAACTACACACCACCTCTACAGAGCACATCCTCATAATAACCTCACATCACCACCACAGTGAATGCCATCATACCATGCACACATTACCGACCCACAAAAAAGACTCCAACCAACAAAAAATCATTTGCTCACAGTAAGTAGTGACCATAACAGATCACTAAATCATAAAATTTTAGAATTAAGAAAAAGGTGATCCCATCACATTACACATTTTTTATGGTAATTCTTACATAAGCCATAAATAACTGGGAAACCATTTTATTATATGAATATAAGTGGATTGAAAATTCAAATTCATGACGATATCATACAATAACATTTCCATATCACATATTAAATAAAATTATATAAAAGTATCCTAACAGCCATGATCGTCAGCGGGGAATCATGCCTGTCAATTCACAAAATCAAAATATTAATATCAAACTATAAAAACATAGAATTCAAGTATAGTTCCCCATCAATTTCAATTAAATTGATTTATTTATGTTCATTAATAAAAAAAATAACATCTTATATCGATAAATAAGTGTAAATACCTCCCGCAAGATAGACAAACTTGAGAAAAAAGGGATTCCCTACCACAAGAAAATTCTTCAACTTGTTTTTCACTATTGGGAACAGAAGAAACACCTAAAAGCCATAACCACAATGGGGAAACTATTTATCAACCACCAATTAGAAAAGCAAAAACACAACAGCATAAGGATCCAGGAATGGGAAAATTGATAGTAAGATTTCCCAAAATCCACTATGGTTTTCCACAATCCAAGAGATATAGAGACGTCTGATTGAGAAATAAATTGTCTCTAGAAAAAACAATTAACATATGAATTTTCTGCTTATGGTGTAAATTACACTTTATTCCATATGTTCCATGGGTCATATATTTGGGGGCATGAAACCCACCTATGCATCGTCAAACATTCAAAATTGAAAAAAAAACACTGAAAACATGGTTGCAAGGTCATGAATTATCGCACACTATAAATCCATATGTTATGGCATAAAATCCTATTTCAAGGCCACCCATATTCCACATAAAAACCACAAACTAGTTTTCCACACAAGCCACAAACCCAATTTTATTGTGTAAAAAAGATTGTTTTAGTTTTTATACCACTCCAACCTCCATCGTACCCTTTGGGGCTCCACCAAGCACACTCGAACTACAAAACTCAGAAATAAATAGGCTAAAAAGGTATCAACCATTACATTAGATACCTCTAAAACAATTCTCTTCCTTGAGAATAAAAACCAAAACTAGAAAAAAATTGGTTATAAACAACCATCATGTGATATACCTCTTAGGGATCTTGCTACACCTCAACAAAACCAACCTCCAATCAAGCCAACTGAAACAACCACAAAAAAACTGCACAACCACATCTCCACCTCTCACCAGGAACAACACCAAACATCTAGTACCATCCACTAAACATGACACCTCCACACCATAATATCTTCATAAAAATATCAAAGATTTCAAAAACCAATCCAAACACAACCACAACCATCACACAACACTATCATGGTCTTATAAAATAAAGAAATTACATCCTTTATGTCAAGATACTATATGCTTTGAGAATAACTGACTCACCCAAAATGTTTTAATCAATTGGAAGTATAACGTGTCTTAATTAGTATTCAGGTCCTCCCTTTTCATATGACAAAAGAATTATCACACATCACAACATAAATCCAAATCACATATCAAAAATAAAATAGTTCTAGAAATTACATCATCAAAATTAAAAGTGCAAAAACAAAAATAAAGAGAGAATTGGGTACTGGGAACACATTTTCATCTTATGTTCTCATGTACTCTCTTCTAGGAAAAGATGCCTAAAATACATGTCCACCAAGGTAATAGGTCCTCCATGTATCACCCTCTGTTAATGATCCTAGATCTCTACATTCTTCTTGGTGAACATCACATCATCCTGAATATCAAAATCTACCCAATCAATGAAATGAGAGTCATCCTTAAGATAATGAAAAATTTGAGAGACAAAGTAGATGTCGTGGATCCTCTCAAGAATCGTTTTCGATTCTAACTGATAATACACCACACAAATGTGTCTATCCTCGAACTTCAGGGGCCTCCCTCTACGATTGGCATACGTCTTCTACCGATCTCGTCCTACATTCATTTTCTCATGTACAAGATGCACCCTTTTAGCCATGCTATGCACCACATTAGGACTATGAACTAATGCCTCTCAAACCTCCATGCAGCACAACAGAGAATGACATGACCACATATACAAATCATCAAATGGGGACCTGTCAATAGATTAGTGATATAAATTATTAAAACAAAACTCAATAAAATTAATGTTTCATGTCCGTGAGCCTCCAAAGTTTAAGATGAATCCATGAATCATATCCCCAATTATTTGAATAGTTTACTCCATCTACTCATCCTTTTTGGGTGGAAAAATGTGTTTATGGGTAACTATGTTTTAAAATAATGATGTAATCACCCATTTACTTGTGTGGGAAAAAATTATTCTCAATATTAGAAAATAGACCTAGAAACTCCATAAAAATACACCACATAATTGATGTACCCTCTTTACAAAACATCCACAACTCCCAACTCTTGATCACTAAGAAGTTGGTGGATTTCTTCAATTAATCCATTATTACAGGAATAACATCATAACATCACAACTCTAAGAGTAACCCTATATTGAATTATATCGATATGTCATTGGATTTACAATCAAGAACATCCAAAGGATGCCCCAAAACACTAGGTACACGATGCTTATCATTTACCTTATTTCAAACCAAGAAATGTGCAAAAAACACAATCAACACCCATTTGATATTTGGACATTAAAGCCAAATCCTCATGCCACAGTACATCATGGATACCCATGGGTGTACCACCGAATGTGATCTATAAAATGGATGAAGGAATCACTAATGGATAACTATTATAACAAATAACCACCCACAAAACAACATCTAGTTCCAATCATCCTATTACTATCCCACCTGTGCATCTCCATAGATAAAACAATAAAGAAACAACTCTACCTCTCACTCTCACCACTAGGAATCCACCAAATTCCCTATTATAAAAGACCACACCATAATCTAAAACAAAAATACTCTATTGTAAACCACCTTTGCATTCATGTACAAGGATTCCAAATCCACCATCACTCTCTATGTTACTCCAGGCTTCTAAACAACATCATTCCATGAATTCATTCCCAAATAATCGGCAATGAATTCCCAATTTTGATCTATAGGAGATATAAATATCATAATCCTAAATAAATTACAAAAACTATATTTTTATAGATTCAGATCACAATGAGAAATGATATACATCAATCCCTTATGATCTGTGAAGACCAAAATTTTCTCCTTAGTGTGGTAATGCCTCCATAACATTAGCACAAACTCAATCGATGATAATTTCATATCATCTGTGTCATAGTTATTCTCATTGGGATTTAAATTCCTATACCCATAAGATATCACCACTATCTACAACATCAAAATGATTCCCAATTGAAGATGGAAAGAATCAAAAAACACCTCAAACTTCACCCCCTCATCTAGAAACTAGATCAATGGATAAGTAAAAAATTTCCCCTTTAAATATTCTAAAACTTCCTATCATTTATCATTCCACAAAAATTATTGGTTATTTGTAGTCAAAATTGTCAATGGGGCCTCAAAATTAGAGAAATCGAGCATAAACCACTAATAATAGTCTATAAGGATAAGGAAACTGATAGCCTATTCCATGTTATTGGTTGTTTCCTAATAAAAAAAATATTCATACATTTATGGGTCCACTACCATGACTCAATGAGACACAACATGACCAAGAAAATGATCCCTTTGTGTCTAAAACATACACTTGGACAACATTCCCTAGTGATGGCGTGCATTGAAGAACCTGTAAGAGTTCTCTGAGATAATTAGCATGATCCTCCTATAACATTGAGTTAATCAATATGTCATTGATAAACAGTACTATGAAATGACACCATAATTCATAGAGGATGGATTTGATAATCCCTATGAACATAGTTGGTTCGTTTGTAAAATCGAATGACATAACCACGAACTTGAAGTGCCTATACCTACATCTAAAGGTAGTCTTCTGGATATCACTCACCTTCACTCTCAATTGGTGATACCCAAACCATAGATCAATCTTATAAAACTGAATTTTCCCTCTCAACAATACCAAAGTATTGTATATCTTTTCATGAGGGCAATAGTTATTGACTATAATCATCTTTAACCTCTGATAGAATATGAACAATCTCATTCTACCATCAACCATCTTGGTGAAAAACAATAAGTACCCTAAAATGAAACACTAGGCCGAATGAAATTATTATCCATCATAGAATCTATATAAATTCTGAGTTTTCATAACATAAATGGTTTCATCAAACAAATATCCATCAAAATCATAGAAGCATCATGTTAAAATTCTATCCCAAACTCAACATCACGTCAAGAGTGTAACATCGCAACCTACTCAAAAAAACATCCCAAACCTCCAAAACAACCCTAAGAAACTCTGATATCCAATAATCCATTCATTTGTCATAAAAATAATCACTAAATGATATAAGGGTCTCCACACATCTTCTGCCCACATGAAAACCCAGGTCGCCATTCAAAACCACATGCTGACCATACATATCTAAGAACACAATTATCCTTTCAAAGTAGCTGATAATAGCATAAAAAAATACAATCAATTAATTCCATTGATGGAATTAAAAAACTATATCTAAAGAAGGAATAGATCTCCATGGGACTAATACGTCCCCATCATCTGTCGTCACCCTTGGAACACGTCAAACAAGATGGAAAAGCCACTAACTATCGTAGTCAACATCAAGGGGACCGGAAGAATCTATAAATATTTTCATAAATAATGGAATAAAGTGGGTGAAAAATTTGAGTATGTGGCACTTGATTCAAATAAGGGAAAAACAAGCGTATACAAGAAAACTGAGAATGCCTCAAACTATCTCTAGCCCCTCTCGTGATGCTGCCTCCATTGTCTATAACTAATCATGCCTATATCCTCTACATTTATGCTAATGGAAACCTATATGACCATTCTTGATTTGAGTTCCCTGAAAAAGACAATAATTCTAGGGTCAAACTCTACCTACTCTATCTCCCCTCGGTGAAACATAAACATGTTTCCCCTATTGATAAAACAGTCCCACTAAAAGATGATACTGAGACTGACACTCAACCAATCCACCTCCCCCAAACTAATATTAGAGAGCCATTGCGAACTGAATCTACAAATGTCCACAATCCCCATATAAAAAAACACTAGAACTAATCCTTATAGAAAATAATAAAAACTATTTGCCAAATAATTCTATAAAGGAAATTTATAATGTTGACTCCCTCCTGGTGAAAACCGCAATGTCCCAATAACACACAAGACCTTCAACTGAAAACCCTTATCCTTAAGGAAGACTGATGGTTCACATTTCATAGCAACCCTCGTCCTAATATCATCTTCTTGATCACCTCCACCAACTTCAAAAACAATAGATATTTTGTAAATTTAAAAGGATTAATTGCAAACTATATAGAAGTATAGAGTGCCTCCTCAAGATGCCTTAATTGGGAATCCTAAATAAGAAAAATATCTGGTAAAAAATATAGATTGTCCTTAAACATGATTCCAAACTCCGACACCGAATAAATCCTCAGTTAAAGTGAAATAAGACCCTTCCTCTTTAGTGACTTCGTGGATAATGAAAGGATGTCTACCTAAAAAAATTTATGAATGTCTACCCAAGAAAAATCATCCTTGTAACACCCTGAAATTTTATGAAAAATATACTTTTCATTTCATTGATGTCTTCTATTATACACTACACCAAGTTTAGCTTGTACTATACGCAACACCGTATTAGCTTGCAGTATACGCAACACTATTCTTGGCTCGTGTTACACACAATTTCAAGTTCATTTTGTGGAAATTATTCTATGAAACATTAATTATAGATTTTGTTTAATGTATAAATGAAATAAGTTTTGACAATGTTAAACGCAACACAAAACAGATCTTTCACTACACGCAGCCCAGACATGGATTTCTTTACACTCAATCGCGACCTTCTACGATAGCGTGTGTTGTACGCAAAACCGAGTTTCACTAAACAATGATATGTTATTAAAATATTATATAAACTAGCCATTATGAATAGTAAAACCAACTTTTTTAAATTCTATCTTTTAAAATGGACTCCATTTTTGGATTCGGAATATCGAAATTAGACTAGGGTGAATTTTTGGTATTTTTCTGAAAACCTTCAATTTTTGATGAATAGTAAAAACACTTGGTTACTATTTATAAAACCAACATTTTATTTAAAAAATTATTTATTTAATTTAAATTTATTTTAGGTCAAAATTGATACATAATACCTATATAAGTTCAATGTAATTCATTGGATTCATCTTATAAAAATTTTCGATATATAAAAATTTTATTTAACTTTTCACTGTCTTTTACCTACCTCGTAGGAGCTTTTTACAATCTTACATAAAACATAATTTTACCGCATCTATGAGTGGAATTTAGAAAATCTGAGAGACACAGTTAATATCAAGGACTAAAATGTGATTTAATAAGATAAAAATAATTTTTGGTGAATAGTAACTTTTTACTTTTTTTACCACGGTTAAAAGTAAATACAGTAATTATGGGTAAAAATTATGTTATTATTACCATAACACATGTCCTAATTCTATTGGATATGTGTAATTCGACCAAAAACAACCTTAAATATAAAATATTTCCCTTTAGGTGCACTTGGATTAGATTAGGACATTTATTATTATTTTATTTATAGAAGAGTTAAAATAGTTAAAATCAATGTTTAATAACTAAATAATTTTTAGTATAGAGTTATATATAATATAAATTAGAATATAAATATTAATTAGAATGATAAAAATATTTCCTAAATAATGGTATTTTATTTATAATGTTTAGATATTATATAATTTAATTTATTTATGACACAATGATGATGCAGTAATTATATTATTAATGAAATATTAACATAATTGATGTTATAAATACCCAAATAAATGTAATTTGGGGCTTTCTATGACATAAAATAATTTTATAGGTTAATATGACATGTTAGTGTTGATTTAGTTATCTTTTTTTGATATAATCATGCTGTTATGATCATCTCAAAAATAAATTACCAAATAGTGTCTAAGTTGACATAAAATAGTTTTTAAAACAAATATTATATTATTAATTGTTATTATATTTCTAAAAATCTATGGTTCGGCCAAGATACTTATATAATGATAGGTGTATCATTAATGGACCATTGGGGGTCTATTGGATGTATATGGTATGTTTATTAACTATATAATATAAAAATACAAAGTGACATGGTAAATGTCAATCTAATTAACTAAGAGTTAAAACAAAAAGATAAGGGTAATATAATGAAACAAACCTGTCTAATTTAGATTGGTTGAGATTATTTCAGACCATCCCTACCTTAGATTAGAAATAAATCAATTTGGAGCAATTAAAAACTGAATACAACTTTAGTATAAAATAATATTTTAAGTTTTTCCAAAGGTGCCCATCTCCTCCCTTGTAAAAAGGGAACCCCTTACCTCTTCACTTCACACCCTTTTGAGACATTAAGCTTGGCCAACCCCTAACTATTTCTCTTATCCACTTCCCTAGAAACATTCTGGAGGTTCTAGTCTTCTCAAAAGACCAACTCTACTTCCTTAATAGGAGGCTTAAAGGAGGTGCGTCGAAGAGGAGGTAATCTCTTCTTCCTATTTTCTCAAGTTTCTTTCTTCTTATAATTATTCATATTTAGTTGTATCATTATAAAGTAATAACATAATTATTACTTATATACTGATATGTTATTATAAATATGAAAAAAACCCTATTTCACCTTATATCCATCCTACAGAAAACGAAATCACCATGCGTGCGTACGTATGGAATACCGTCTCCACACTATGGTGTAATATGTTTTCGACCACCACCTTACTTGGATGGGAATAATGGTGTAAATAAATAACTATATATGATTATTTTAAATTGATATTGATTCTGAAATATTATACATACTCTTCAATACAATTCCACGATCATGTGAATGATGTCATCGCTCGTGCGTATGTACAGACTACTGTCTCCACGACGTGATGAGATTCATTCTCCATGTTAGCCATTCATGAATGATTATAAAGTATATATAATGAATAATAATGAGATATATGACATAATAATGATACTTGATTAATATATATATATATATATGTATTTCATCTACTTAATTCCATTCAATTCAATAAGGAAACGAAAACATCGTTTATGCGTACGTACGACCTACCGTCTCTATGAACAGTGTATTTCATTCCATTTATCGATCTATAATATATATATGTATATGATTAATATATATTATATATAAATAATATTTTACATTCTGGAATTACGTAAATCAAGATATAATTAATAATATCAATAACAACAAGTCGAAACACCTACAATAAATGAAACAATTTTACCCAAATCTCTGCTTTTACATCAAATTTACAAAATAACGGGTAATATAAAGTCAAAAGTAAACAATATATGATATCATAACAATGAATATGATTCTGTAATAAGTCAATGACATTATTTAAATAATTATATATAAGGTTCAGATATATATGAAGCATATCGGACATAAGGTAAGGGATAATTTTGCAAATCTCATTTTTATCTGAGATTGCTTATACGTAAGTATTTACTGGGGTTATATTTTCCATCCATGTCCATAAAAATGTTTTTCATAAAGTGTTTAATATTATTCCATGCATTTTTAAAGTCATTATTACCCCACTTTGACTTTTACATTGTGTTATGAAAGGAATCTTTCTTTTGTTTACCAAATGAGGAACTTTTTGAATTTTCTGACAAAAGTATGAGGAGAATATTTTTTTTAATCTTATACGGTGTGAACAGATTTTTACGGTTTCATATCGCCTAATTTTAAAGAAGCTTCCTATACATGTTTGCATGGTTATTTTCAATAAAATCCTTTTCTTTTAAAATTGTGTGGAATTTTTTGAAAAGAAAATGATTTTTAAGGAGAAAGGATATTTTCCTCTAGAATTCATTTCAAGTGTTTTATCAAAATAATTTTCCATCCAAGATGACCTTATTTAACATGTTTATTTTTCAAGTATAATTTCTCTATTATTTATATGGGTTGGTTATTATTATTATGAAATTATATCCATTTGTTTTATATGGATTACGTTACGATGGAATGATTTTTATGAAACCCATTTTATTCGTTCGGTTATTATGAATTATGTATGTTTATTTTGTGGCACAAGTAAGAATGATTTCATTTTGAGATGGGTGGGACCTATATCTCCCTCTAATGCATTGGGTAAAGATTTATATCTCATGAGATATACATGGATGTAATGGTAAGTTAGTCCTATTCAGTAATACAGGACTAGAACGCGGAGTGAACTCGATTCAGAAAGAGACTTTGTCTACTAAGATGGTCTTGGCAGCAATCCCTTTGCTACTATAGAAATCATATCATGTGCTTAATGGTTGCCCTAATCACATTTTTTATTCCCATTATATTTTATCATTATTGATGTTCCTTTATGATATATGCCTTACGTACTTCCAGGTTTTTTGTCTTTGCTCAAGATTTTGATTTTAGATTTTATGTTCAAGCTTTTGCATTGAAATGTTTATGGATTGTTTTATGTTCTCTATGTTTACCTTTACTGAGCATTAGAGCTCACCATTTTTATGTTTTATTTTGTCTAGGTTATAAAGAAAGGTTTTAGGTAAGAAAACAAAAGGGGAAGATCTTTATGGGAGAAGTTGAAAAACGTTCACCAGGATTAGAAGATTAAATTCTGAGTTTCCAAAGACACTAAACTATTACGGTCCTTGTGTGTCTTTTTTTGTTATGTATTAAGTATTCTACAAAAAGTAATGTAATTTCCATGTACTCCAGGCTTTGGGCCGCTATATTTGGTATTAGAGGAAAGTTTTTGTTAACCATTGGAATCTAGGATGTGAAAACTTTAGTCAGAACCCTAGAGATATTTCTAAGGTATGTCTAGGGATGTCCCTAAGGTTAAGTACAAGTTTAGGTTATAGTACTATAATTACAACAATGATCATAGAATTTAACCTAAGATGTTAGATATTGAAGGTACTCCCCCTTTATTATGTTGTTTTCCTAGCATAAGTTTTTCCTCCTACACTATTCTTTTTGGGTTTTAGGCGACAGATGGAACCCGATGGAACTGTATTGATCAATGTAATGGGCAATGCAATGATTTTCCTAATGAACAAACCAATGTTTTGGGAGTTGGAGTGGAAAATATTATTCCTATACATACACAAGGAATGAATCATTCTAGACTTCCGAATGAGTAGAGAAGGGAACAATATTCTATTGAGTCCTTCATGAGGCAACGTACACCTTCTTTCAATGGGTCTTCTGATCCACTTGTTGATGAACAATGGATCAGTACCATTGAAAAGATATTTTTTATACTTCGTTGTTTGGAACATGATAAATTCATTCTAGATATTTACCATTTATAAGGTGATGTAGACTATAGGTGGACTCTAATTAAGAATACAAGGGCCCAAGACGAAATTGAATCAATGGAATGGGACGAGTTCAAGAACTTGTTTTTTAGTAAGTACTTCCCTCGTATTCTTCAAAAAATGATTGAAAAGGACCACATTGAGCTTGAGAAAAAGGATGATGAATCTGTTGGTATATACGAATAAAATATTACAAGGCTTGCAAGGTATGAATCTGGTTTTATCATTCAATATGAAACTAAAGTTGATCGATTCTTCAGTGGCATAAAACCAAGTTCTCAAAGGGAATTAGCTATAAAAGACTTTAGTAACTATGAAGAAATTGTGTGTTTTTATATCAAGGTAGAAATGGATGTTGGTGTTACATATCCATCTCATGGTTTTGACAAAAAACAAAAGATGGAGTTCAAGGATAATTCTCAGAATAATGGTGAAAAGAAGATAAATGTTTATTCATGCTCAAAGTGTGGAAAGAGGGATGGTGGATATTGTCATAAAGGGACTAGAAAATGTTTTAAGTGTGGAAAAGACGGCCATCGAGCAGCTGAGTGTCAAATTAATGGAAAAAAGCATTGATAATGATGTGAATGAAGAAAAGACTGTAGAGAACGCACCACCAACACTTCAATGCTTCAAGTGTAAGGAAATGGGGCATTATGCTAATTGATTCCCTATTACAAGGGTTAATGATGATCGACACAAGCAACCACTTAAGGAAAAGGAAAAAGGGGAGTCAAATGCGATCACTATTGGAGATGTTGAATATGACAAATATTTGGTGGAATGATTAAGTGTTTATGTAATGGGATTCCCAAATAATGTTTTATATAGTATCGTGGAATTTTGGAATATCTATGTATTGGTTTTCAATAATTATATGGTACCGGTAACCAAGGAAAGGGATTTAGATATATTTGGAAAGAAGATGATATGTGAATAATGAAGGGATAAGGAGAAAATGAAATGTTTGACAGTATTCATGAGCTCATGACTGATATAAAGAAATTTTTATATCATGGTTTGAGTATATAGATTTTTTGGATTTTGGTATGTGGAAAGAGTTAACTTTTGACAGCATTCGTTTTTTCACTAAGATTCAATGGGTATTCATTTCTCAAGAGAATAGAAGATTAAGGAATTCACTTGTTTGGAATGAGATCAACATGATATATCTTTCGATATATGAGGGATAAATGATTGTATTCACATGCTTGTTATATAAATTTTTTGTAATCGTTCTCTTTATACTATGAGTTTGGAAAGAAGTATTTTGGATAATCCTAAAGATTGGAATGGATTATGTCGAACATATGTTAGTATTGTTTAGGGCTAGAAATTTTTTTCGATATTATTGATTGAATGTTATAATAAGTTGAGTTTCAGAAAAGGGACAACCTGCAGAATGGGAGACAACCCATCGTGTCGGACGAGGATGCGGGAATCGAACCCACAAACAATGTGAAACATGCCTTTATTACCTACCACTAGCCTACAGGTAGTCCTTGGTTAGTAGAAACTAGTTTTATTTTATTAAGCGCTATGATAGATGAAGTATAAGTCCATTTTAGAAACCATATTTAATTAATCTCAACATAGATGGACTTATGTATATTTAATAGATTGTGATAAACTTTTTGCGATAGAAATAGATGGAATGACCTATCATTCTATCGCATAATCTGCAAACACTTCACAGAAGACAAGTTAAACTTTATTTCATTAAGAGATGAAGTGGAAATTGTTTGAGGCACGAGCAATGGTGATATTGTGCCAAAATCAATAAATTTTTTTTTTATTTCAACAATTCTTCAACTGTAGTGAAATGATCTTGAAAACAAAAAAAATGTTTTCCAAGTTTCCTCATATACGATGAATCAGATGGTACCTTAGATCACCAAAAATATAAGGCTTTGTGATTGTTGTATTTTTCATGGCCATGTCCTCTACCATTCTTCATCAGAAGTTGATGGTTGTATTTCTCTTCCATATCCATATTTTCACCGATGTTCTCCTATGTGGAAACCCAGTGATTAGTTAATTTGGGTAACCGTTACATTTTATAATTTAGTTTTTAATGTAATGTTTTGGTATTCCTTTAAACGGCGTGGGCTTTTATTAAATAATCTTTCAAGTAGTAAACCATTTATAACCCCGACGAATTTCAAGGCCGAAATTCATTTTAAGGGGGGTAAATATAACACCCAGATATTTTATGAAAAATATTCTTATAATTTCATTTATGTCTTCTATTATACACTACACCAAGTTTAGCTTGTACTATACACAACTCCGTATTAGCTTGCAGTATACGCAACACTATTCTTATCTCGTGTTACACACAATTTCATGTTCGTTTTGTGGAAATTATTCTACGCAACATTAAGTATAGATTTTGTTTAATGTATAAATGAAATAAGTTTTGATTATGTTATATACAACACCAAACAGATATTTCACTACACGCAGCCCTGACTTGGTTTTCTTTACACGCAATCACGACCATCCATGATAGCCTGTGTTGTACGCAAAACTGAGTTTCACTAAACAACGATATGTTATTAATATATTATATAAACTAGCCGTTATGAATAGTTATAACCACTTTTTGAAATTTTTTCTTTGAAAATGGACTTCATTTTTGGATTCGGAATATCAAAATTAGCCTAGGGTAAATTTTTGGTATTTTTCAGAAAACATTCAATTTTTGATGAATAGTGAAAACACTAGGTTACTATTTAAAAAACAGAATTTTTATTTAAATAATTATTTATTTTATTTAAATTTTTTTAGGTCAAAATTGTTACATAATACCTATATAATTTCAATGTAATTCATTGGATTCATTTTATTATAATTTTCGAAATATAAAAATTTTATTGATCTTTTCACAGTCGTTTAACTACCTCCTAGGAGCTTTTTGCAAACTTACATAAAACATAATTTTACCGCTTCTGTGAGTGGAATTTCAAAAATCCGAGAGAAACTGTTAATATCAAGGAATAAAATGTGGTTCAATAGGATAAGAATAATTTTTGGTGAATAGTAACTTTTTACTTTTATTTACCACGGTTAAACGTAAATAGGGTAATTAAGGGTAAAAAGGATATTATTATTACCCTAACGCATGTCCTAATTCTATTGGATATGTGTAATTCGGCCATAAACATCCTTAGTAATAAAATATTTCCCTTTAGGTGCACTTCTATTAGATTAGGTCATTTATTATTATATTATTTAAAGAAGAGTTAAAATGGTTAACATCAATGTTTAATAACTAAAACATTTATAATATAGGGTTATACATAAGATAAATTCGACTATAAATATTAATTAGAAAGCTAAAAATGTTTCCTATATAATGGAATTTTATTTATAATTTTTAGACATTAAATAATTTAATTTATTTATGACACAATGATGAAGAAGTAATTATCTTATTAATGAAATATTACATAATTGATGTTATAAATACCCAAATAAATGTAATTTGAGAGTTTTAATGAATTAAAATAATTTTATAGGTTAATATGACATGTTATTATTGATTTAATTAAATTTTTTTGAAATAATCATGCTGTTATGATTCTCACAAAAATCAATTACCAAATATTGTCAAAATTGACATAAAAGTGTTTTTAAAACAAATATTATATTATTAATTGTTATTATATTCCTAAAAATCTAAGGCTCAGACAAAATATTTATATCATGATCGGTGTATCATTAATGGTCCACTTGGGGGTATCTTAGATATATATGGTATGTTTATTAACTATATAATATAAAAATACAAAGTGGCATGGTAAATGTCAATCTATTTAACTAAGAGTAAAAACTAAAAGATAAGGTTAATATAATGACCAAAACCTATCTAAAATCTATGTGTTGAGATTATTTCGACCCATCCCCATATTATATTCCAAATAAATCAATTTTGAGCTATTAAAAACAGAATATGACTTTATTATAAAATAATATTTACAGTTTTTCCAAAGGTTCCCCTTTCCTCCCTTATAAAAACGGCACCCCTTCCCTATTCCCTTCACACCCTTTTGAGCCTTCAAGCTTTGAAACCCATACCTGTTTCTCTTCTACACTTCCCTAGAAACATTCTGGAGGTTTTTGTATTCTGAAAAGACCAACTCTACTTCCTTAATAGGAAGCTTAATGGAAGTGCGTCGAAAAAGAGGTAATCTCTTCTTCCGATTCTATCAAGTTTCTTTCTTATTCTACTTATTCTTCTTTAGTTGTATCATTATAAAGTAATAACATTAGTATTACATATATACAGATATGTTATTATAAATATGAAACAACCCTATTTCACTTTCTATCCATCCTATGAAAAATGAAATCACAGAGCATGCGTACTTACGAAATATCATCTCCACACCGTGGTGTAATCTGTTATCGACCACCACCTTACATGGATGGGTATAATGGTGTAATTAAATAAATATATATGATTATTGTAAACTGATATTTATTCTTAAATATTATACATTCACTTCAATACAATTCCACAATCATGGTAATGATATCATCGCTCGTGTGTACGTACGGACTACCGTCTCCATGACTCGATGGGATTCATTTTCCATGTTAACCATTCATGAATGATTATAAAGTATATACAATGAATAATAATGAGATATATAACATAATAATGATACTGGATTTATGTATATATATATATGTATGTCATCTACTTAATTCCATTCAATTAAATAAGGAAACGAAAACAATGTTCATGCGTACGTACGACCTACCGTCTCCATGAATGGTGTATTTCATTCCATTTATCGATCTATCATATATATATTTATATGCAGGATATAAATTATATATAAATCATGTTTTACATTCTGGAATTAATTAAATCAGGATATAAGTAATAATATCCATAACATAAAGTCAAAACACGTACAATAAATGAAACAATTTTATAGAAATCGCTGCTTTTACATTGTATTTACAAAAGAACGGGTAATATAATGTCATAAGTAAACTATATACGATATCATAACAATGAAAATGATTCCGTAATAATTCAATTACATTATTTAAATCATTATACAGGAGGTTCAGATATATACGAATCACATCGGACATAAGGTACGGTAGAATTTTGAAAATCTCTTTTGTATTTGAGATTGCTTATACGTAAGTATTTACTGGTGTTATATTTTTCATCCATGTCCATAAAAATGATTTTCATAAAGTGTTTAATATTATTCCAAGTATTTTTAAAGTCATGTTTACCCCTATTTGACTTTTACATTGTGTTATGAAAGGAATCTTTCTTTTGTTTACCAAACGAGGTACTTTTTGACTTTTCCGACAAATGTAAGAGGAGAATATTTTTTAGCGTATACGGCATGAATATATTTTAACGGTTTCATATCGCCTAATTTTAAAGAAGCTTACTCTACATTTTTTCACGGTTATTTTCAATAAAATCCTTTTCTTTTAAAATTGTGTGGGATTTTTTGAAAAGAAAAATATTTTTAAGGAGAAAGGATATTTTCCTCTAGAATTCATTTCAAGTGTTTTATCAATAAAGTTTTCCATCCTAGATGACAATATTTAGCATGTTTATGTTTCATGTATAATTTCTGTATTATTTATAGGGTTTGATTCTTCTTATTATGAAATGATATCGATTTGTTTTATATGGATTATGTTATGATGGGATGATGTTTATGAAACCCGTTTTATTTGGTGGGTTATTATGAATGATGTATGATTATTTTGTGGCACAAGTAAGAATGATTTAATTATGAGATGGGTGGGAACAATGTCTCCCTCCAATGCCTTGGGTAAAGATTTACATCTAATGAGATAGACATGGATGGATCGGTAAGTTAATCTGGTTCAGTAATACAGGACTGGAACTAGGAGTGAACTCGATTCAGAAAGGGACTTTGTCCGCTAAGATGGTCTTGGAAGCAATGCCTTGGCTAATATGGAAATAATATCATGTGCTTAGTGGTTTCCATAATCACATGTTTTATTCACACGCTATTTTATTGTGATTGATGTTATTTTATCATATAATCCTTATGTACTTCCAGGATTTATGTCTTTGCTCAAGATTTTGATGTTTAGATATTATGTTCAAGCTTTTGCATTCAAATGATTATGGATTGTTTTATGTTATCTATGTTTACCCTTACTGAGAATTTGATCTCACCATTTTTATTTTTTCTTTTCTCCTGGATATAAAGAATGGATTTAGGTAAGAAAAAAAGGGGAAGATCTTTATGGGAGAAGTTGAAGATCTTTCACCATGATTAGAAGATTAAATTCCGAGTTTCCAAAGACACTATACTATTACGGTCCTTGTGTATATTTTTTTGTTATGTACTATTTATTCCGCAAAAAGTAATGTAATTTCCATGTACGTCAAGCTTTGGGCCAGTACAATCCTACTTCCACTCACTCGAATACAACATCCACCAGTGATGTGTTGATCCCCACATATAAATAAATCCCAAAGGGACACAATACTACACTTTGGTCTAGAGTAGAGTAAATGAGATCTAATGATCCTCTAACTAGATCTCCATATCCATATTTGAAATACCATGATCATACATCCACAAATCCAACCACGGAAACAAAAGTTACTTCCTATACCACTAATCATCCACCCCAACCAGATCGACCCTTTAGCAATCAACTAGTTTTTCTTTTTGAACCTCTATTACCGAAAAAATGTGTAGATTGTGACCAAGATCAATAAATGGAATGGAAGAAAGTATTTCCTAAGCCCTGTAGTATGAAATTTTATTTAGATACATTTTGGCCTTTTTAATTATTTTAAACCTTCATAGAACCAAAAGCATAAAATTCAAACAAAAACACATGTCATCATGATACATGTATCTCTCTTAATTCTCTACCATTCAAATAGGTACACCTCATTTGGTTGATCAATAAACTAAGATTCTGTGCACTAGTACATAGGGGGTATAAAATTTTAGGTCATAACTAGTCCCCATGGCATATATCATGAACAAAGATCAATTATCACTATTTCCATTTTAACCCATGAAATCCTCATTATGATAACTATAAGCTTCATCCTATATCACAATCATCACCTATGATTCCACACTATAATGAACCCCCTCCTACCAAAGATACTGTAATGAAGGTATGGAGATAATAAACCCTAATTCCCACATTTATTAGGCCTCAGGTTGGGGTCTAGCACCAGGTGTATAGAAATATCACATAATGGGAGGAATTACCCTCTACATGTAAACAATATTTGCGATATAAGATGATTAAACTACATGTAACTCCATGATATAATATAAAATGAAATAAAAAATGTATACCACAATACAAGTATAAATATGATAGGTACAGATAAATGTCTATAAAGTGAATACTGAAGAGAAAAGAAAAAGAAGTGAGATAACAACAGCCCAAGAAGAGAAGTTAGTAATGCCAAGAATGGTCCACATTGTTCTCTTAGAAACATAAAAATAATTTTCATATGTATAGGGTGAGAATTATAAGTACACATAGTAGTAAAACCATTGTCTATCTTGCACATGTAAAAGAAACGTCCTAATACACCCATGAGGAAACAGCAGAACCAATATCACCTAAACAGGTCAAATATCCATCCCAATCCTCACCATGGAATGATTTACAAATAACACAAGCCATGTATAATAAAATAATAATAAGAATATAAATAAAGTCTTCTATGTACTACTTTCCCTCTTATTTTCTACTCCCAAACCCCAACATTGTATGTCCTTGTGCTAAATTCTCTTCTAAATACCATATACAACCTCTGAACTACATGGTCACATCACATAACACCTTCAAAATCGTGGTCCCTAAAATCACGATAAAAATTATAGAATAGGGTATCATGAACATGAATTAAATCAACCTTGTTCCCTCATCCTACCATGCATGACCCCCACCATATGTTTCCCCACAATATGATCTCAATACATCTCACTTGAAGTCTCCTAGGACACCACCCCATAGCACGGTCACATTTAATCTCACCAAAAGATTGCTTGTCCATCACCAAGTGCACTAAAAAATATCTCACCATCAAATACTCCTCTTATATACTCACATGGAAGAAAGAGTATATATGTGAAGCTATCAAGCCATCTATCCTCACCACAAGGATGTTCATATCCCCGATATATATGTATATATATATGGGAGATAGAGCATGATTCTCAACATGGGTGGTGTGTATATTGAAAATCACATGTTATATAAAAAATATATATCATAGGCACAGAAAATCCTATATTGTGGATTCACAACATGGAAATAACCAAATAACAATATATCCACTTTCATTTCCACCACTAAATATAGAAAATCAACTCAACAAGACACAATCTACCTTTAAAATTACCATAAAATTAAATTTAAACAACCCATTAATTTCATTATTTATCATCAAATGTATTTAACCAAACAAACAATTATTAATTAGTTTATTAACCATTTATATCCCATAGAAAAAAACTAAACACAAACCATTTAAAACATTATACACTAGTTATTCCATTACTTCCTAGGAATCTAACACAACAAAAACATTCTTTTCTCACCTACCAAATAACACAAACATACATCACTGACCCACAACACAACCTTATACATACCACACATCACCACCCCACATTTATCCTCATACCTACCTCGCATTTCTACCCCACTACATGAACACATACCAACCACACATTATTACTACATAGAACATCCTCACAAAAAGACATCATAGATACATTAATTTTTCATATTTTAGAAAAAGGTACTTCCATGACATTACACTTTTTTATTTTAGGTGATTCTCACATAAGACACAAATCCATGGGAAACCATTTTAATATTTGAATATATGTGGTTAGAATATTTCAATTTAGAGTGACTACTATAAAAGAAAAGGCTCCCAAAAGCATTTATTTTGAGTTGGTTGTTAAGCCCATCAAATCATAATAACATGATTATAATATCAAATCCATAAAAACACAAGATTCAATTCCCCTTCCCAATTAATTTCAATTAAATCTATCAATTTACCTTGATTATTCTATTAAAAACCATACAACATGGATTAAAAGAGTAAACCCCTCTTTTATGATACACAAAAATGATACTTGATGGATTATCTACCTCAAGATGCTTTTTCAACTTGTTGTGCACTAGAGGGAAAACGAAACACCTAAAAACCACAACCACACATGAGAAATGTCTGAGCAAACATCGATTTCCAAAACACCCCCACTATAACACAGGTATTAAGGTGAGGGAATATGGGCTGGAAGATCTCATAAAATAAAAAACTGTTTTCCACAAACCAACATGGATGTAATGATTGAATGAGAAAACAATCACATAAATGAAACTTATTTACAACATATAAAACACTAGACTTATAATGTAAATGTAACTTTTACACTGTATATTCTATGTTCCGTGTATTTTATGCTATAAAACCAACCTTTATTCCATAAATACCTCAAAAATTCAAAATATGTTGTAAAATAAGCTATATATTGCTAGAATTATCTTACATCATAAACCCATATCTTATAATGTAAAACCCACATTCACAACCACCCCTATGTTGTGTACAATCAATAATCTAGTTGATTTAACAAGATGAAAACAATACATTTAATTCTTAAAACCCTCTCTTATGGCATAAAATCCTACTCTATTGTAGATCTAACCTCCACCAAACCCTCTATAGCTCCCTATAAGAACCCTCCAACAAAAAAAAACTATAAAATTAATAATATAAAAAATAATTGAATATTTTAGTGTTCATGTAAATTATTCATATGATGTGTTCATATATGTAAGAATAATATTTTGGTTTTATATTTAGTTGAATATCACAAAACTGTGTGTTGAATAAAGAGTTAAACATTACTATGGTTTGAACATATTTGTTTGGTGGAAGGAACACGATTACAAACTAATGTTCTAGAAGCTTTCATGCATAAAAGTGAATAACATAAGATAAGTTAGTGAGATTAAAATACCACAAATACTATGTGTGAGATTAATTCCCAAGTGACACTTTCTAAGAGCTCAATCATCCAACAATGTAGTTTCATCCTAAATTTGGGTTCCCCTGGATTATCTTTTGCATGAAAAGTATGTAATAAGTAACTCTAGAATATCTTTTCATGTAGTTTCATTCCATATAATTTTCTACTGAATTATCCTTGGTTTGATTATATTTAGAATTATCCTTGGGTAACACTTAGAAGAGAATCTCTAACGGTTAGGATACCTTAAGAATAGATTTTATTTTTTCCATGTGATGGATTGTAAAAATGGGTTTCCACTCAGTTATCTAAGAATCCTGTATGATATGATTGGGATGATTCCCTTCCAAAATAATTATGTGGTGAGATAAAAACCCTAATAGACATGATTCTTAATGAAATATTGATCTTAGACCAATAATGTACATAATGGATTTTAAAAAAGAGTCATCATTTTAATGGGATACCATTTAATAAAATATATCATTAAATGGTTAGTAATACAAGCTACTCAGTTGATAAATTCTTTAGGTGTATATAAATATCATCATCGTTATAAAGATAAATGTTTCCACAAATCATTAATAGTGAGAAACATGATATCTGTAACTCTTAATACTAGTATCTTAATAAAAGTTGATAAGCAATATTGGTAATTTTTGAAAATTTCATAAAGGAAAACTCTATGAGTCTATAGAGTTCCTTTATATGTAACCATGTTCTAAAATTATTCAACTAGTGAATAAAGATTCTTTTGGTATTGTAGAGTGATTCATTTAGGGGATTTTTCTCTAATACTCCATATAATTGAGCTTATCAAATTATATTGAATATGTTTTAATATATTGATTACATAATGAGACTAAAGGTTTTCTTAAATATTTATTAGTTATATAATTCAATTATTTTTTTGGAAGATATATGAGATCAACAGTATATTCTCTAAAATTATAAATATATAGATATTCTGGAAGATGACTATGAATTGAATGTTTGATCTTGATGGTTGTTTTTAAGTATTAGATGATTTGAGTTTCTTCAATGATAACTAGAATGTGGTTATCTTGGATAAACTTATCTTAATATCTGTATTATCTCATTTAGATCATGGTAATGCCATGAAATTTGTTTTTAATAAAATGAGATGTTGGGATTTTAAACATGGTTATGATTGCTTCAGTTCTCTAATGTGCTTTAAGGGGAATCTATATAATAGATTCTTCTGGTTAAGGATTTCATCCTATTTTTAATTATGGATATTTTATGGTAATATGATTGAATTCAAAGAATGTTTACAAAATATTCTCAAAGTGTTGATAATATATACAAACTAAGAATATAATGTCTAGTATCTAAAGTACTATAAATACAATACAAGTAGGTAAACTTTAAAACTTGAAGAAGAAAAGATGGCTGAAAAGATAAAAAATGTTTCTTTAATAATCTAATCAACTTCATTGAAACCTAGGGTTATCAGAAATTAAGATTAATAATTCAATATGATTGTATTATTCAACAAATACATTAAGTAGTTTGTGAAACATTATGGAATGTACATGTCATTAATAGATGTTATAAAAATTAATTCTTTGATTTTTAAGGGTATTTTATACCTAATTTTATATTTTACAAAGTGTTTTAAATAAAAAAAGAGTTTAAAATCAAATGAATAATTTATTAGTCCTATTCTTTACATTCATGGGATAATTTAAATACATACTACATCAAGGATTTCAATGTAAAATATTTTTTCAAGATATAATATATGTAAATAATATATATCTTTATCTTATTCATTTATTTGATAGATAACATGTTTGATAAAAAAGAGTGGTTATGAACAATATGAGAAGTTTAAATGTATACACATGTATTGTGATTCATCAATTTCTCTAACATGTTTTGAGAAGAAGATATAGATAAAAATGTTTTATCAAGGATGAAATTTTATACAAATATTTGTTGAAATTTGAGGGAATGTGTTTCTACAACCCATTGGTGGAATATTTTAATAAAGTCATATTTTCAAATGAAATTATTATGAATTCAAATATTACCTTATATGATATGGAAAAAAAGTTTATTTTTATAACATTAATACTGAATGGAAATAAATATTATTTCCTAACACAAAGGAATTTGAATCATAGCAAGATTTTATGGAAAAAATATAGTTTCTAAGAGGATAGTTCGAGTATGTTTGAACATATAGAATATAAAATATGACAAATAAATAATCACAGTAGTATAATGATAATGTGATTTACACTTAATATCCTAAAATGTTTTGGTTATGTGTTATTAATGAAAAATGTAATGGGATGTGTATAATTACCATTTATATAGTGAATATCATTTCATAATGGATTATAACAATATAATATTATTGATTTTTTTCACTCAATATCCAAAAGCATATAGGTTATGTGATGTTAAATGGAAGTGTAAATTGTTATATTTAGTTTTCAGGAAAATTGAAAGACACTATTTCTTGAGGGATTATGTTAGTAAAAATAAAAATTGAATTACACTTTATATCATAAAAGAGTGTAGGGTATTACAGTACATATAAATCTAAATAGTTTTATTAGTTATTGTAACAAAGTGTTTATCACATTGTCTTAAAAGATTTTAGGGTATAGATATTAAGATAAATATAAAAGTTACATTTGACAACCATGTTAAAGTAATTTTCACATAATATGCTAAAAGAATTTAAAAGGACCAGTAAACAATAATGTAAGTTGTTACATTATTTTAATGGAAAGACTTTATGGAATAATGTTCTAAGGATGATGATGATGAATATAAAAATAGTTTATGTAGATTAAAAAAATGTGGACACTATAACATTTGATGTTTTGAAGATATTGAGTTTTAATATCTTCAATAATTTGAACAATTAGGAATATGATTCCTAAGAATATTGATTATCCAAAAATTATTATTTCATAGATATTTTACACTAAAATTTTTTGTTAGAGATTTTTATCATATGGTCACATAGAGATGTGACATGAATTACATATGTTTTAATGAGTTAAAAACCCCAAAAAAATTTCAAACATAAAAATTTTTAGATAGTTTATTATTTATAATATGAAAAAGAAATGCTTAAGATGGTTTTTTGTTAATAAATTCTTTATGAATATTTATATGTATCATATTAGATGAATTAATTGCATTCACGTGTCTTTGAATTCAAATAGTCTGAGATTAGATTATAATTTACAGGCCTGTATTACACTTACTACTAGGGCTTAGTAATGTGGAAGAATAGGGTTGATCCCATGAAGACTACTAGAAGTTCAACATCCAATTGAACTAAAACATTAGAAAAATTTCTCAATTTCACTCCTAAGGTCGGAAGATTATTATTATTGGGTAGTCTGTTGTTTCTATTTCGATATTTGAATAAGTGATCAAGGTTATTTTCAGGGCTCTTTGAAAAAGGTAACCTGAGATTTAACTTGGAATATTTCAATGGAATAGGTTGTGATGTAGTGAAAAACATTCGAAATGGGTTTGGTCAAACCAATTGTATCTTCTTATACTGAAACTATCCCATTGACTGGTTAAAATTGAAAGAATAGAAACATTACACATGGAATTTATGTAGAATTAATCATAGGCTAATGGTTATAGTCCTTCCCAACTCCAACTAGGCTAGGTTCATTCAGTAACACTTCACATGGTCAATTTTTTACAAAATAATGTAACGAAAAATTATTATTAACCTAATTTATAGTCATTGTGTTTCCAAGATTCACTCTAAAGGTTCATATGTATGGAAACACACATACTCTCGACCCATAATCCTAATCGTATTAGACACAAATTATAGTTATGATCAAAATCAAGGAAATATTAATATTGATGTGCATAATAATAAAGTGTTTTTCACTAAAACAATCTAGGATTTAGACAAGGAAGAATCAATATCTTGCAGCTATAATGAAAGCAAATCTAAGAAGGAATTGTCTTTTCATGATGAAATAACGAATAATTCAAAATTAAAAAAAATTAATAATCAATCACAAACATAATATAAACAAATAATGGATTAAGAAATGTTTGTTCATTGATGAATAATTAAAGGAGTTAGTGAAAACAAGAATTAAGAAATAAATAGGTATTTCATAGATGAAAAATAGATGGAAAATAATTAAAAAATTCACATATATTCAATGAAAAAATAGATGTAATGAAAGAAAACTCATTCAGAAGAAAAAAAATATGAAAATGAGAGAATAAAATGAGAGAAAATAAAGTAATTATAGCGACCCATACTTTACATACATTGTTAATACTTTAAAATTGAAGCACACTTATTACAACATATGACAAAACCACAAAGGACCGTATAGGTATAGTGTCTTTAGAAACTGGGAAACATAAACAGCTGGTTCATAAATCTTCTACAGTGTCTCCCATTTATTTCATCATATCTAGGGTCCCTTTTAGCATATTCTACTTAATATCCATCGTCCTGACCTGGGGAAAAGAAAACATAAAAGGGTGAGCTCAAATGCTCAGCAAGGGAAAATAAAGGAAATAAAAATCATATCATATCTTTTTGAAAATCAAAACCTGCAAAAGAGATCATAATATCTTAACATGGAATAAATCATAGAAGTGAAAATGAGATCTCCATAATCATAACATAAAACTTGAAACTTTGTGGCATGCACACATAATCATGGAAAATCATTTCTTGTTAGTCATGACTCATTGCCAAGACTATCTTAGTGGACAAAGTCCTTTTCTGAACCGAGTTCACTCCTCGTTTCAGTCCTGTATCACTGAACCGAAATAACCTTCCGTTCCAGCCATGTCTATCTCATGATATATAAAATCTTTACCCAATGCATTGGAGGGAGATATAGGTCCCACCCATACTATAATGAATCCTTTCTTATGTGTTCCACATAATCATAAACCATACATCATAGCGTAACCCATGCAATAAAAATGGGATTCTTAAACAACATGACATCATAAAACAATTCATATAAGATAAAGGAATTCATAAAAATGTTTCCATCACAACATAATCAAATCCATGTAATAATAGGGATAAAAACAGAACCCTTTTATTATCTTAGATGGAAAATAATTTTGATAAAATACTTGAACTCCATTTTTGAGGAAAATATCCTTTCTACTTCAAAAACATTTTCCTTTCATAACATGTCATATGAGCTTAAAATAAAATAAGTTGATTAAAAATAAACTTGAAAACTTGTAAAGGAAGATTCTTGGAAATAATTTTTTAAAAATCCATTCATGCCATATAAGTTAAAAAAACATTCTTCGTACTTTTGTCAGAAAAGTCAAAAAGTACCTCGTACGAAAAACGACAAAAGATTCCTTTCATACATATTACTAAAAACTCACCGAAGGGTAAAAATGTATTTAAACAATTGTAGGTGGATGGAAATAATATTACATGTTGATGAAACATGGATGTGGATGATAAAATACACCCCAGTAAATACTTACGAATAAACAATCTCGGATAAAAATGAGATTGTGATATTTCCCTTAACTTAGGTCCAATTGGCTTTTTACGTGTCCAAAGATCCTGTATAATGGTTTAAATAATGTTATTGACTTATTCCAGAATCATACATATTGATATGATATCATATATGGTCATATTCTTAGCTTCTTGGTAGTAATATTTCATTGTTACTTGTTACTCGGGTCTTTATTGCCTTTTGTTCTTATGCGTGTTTTGCCGAATACATTCTTATTCTTCTTTTAAGGTTATAGATACCTTATATCCAGAATGGTATTAGTGTAACATATATCATATTTATTCATTCAATTTATATAATTACTATGTAATGATGATCATGTAGAACGAGTCGCATCACATCGTGGAGACGGTATTCCGTACGTATGCACGAGTGATGATATCGTTCCTATGATCGTGGAACTGTATTGGAGTATATATATATTATTTCAGTATCAATATTACTTAATAATAATCATAAATAGTTACTCATTACACCATTATACCCATCCTTGTAAAGTGATGGTGGAAAATAGATTACACCACGGCGTGGAGACGGTATTCCGTACGTACGCACTCGCGGTGATTTCATTTTTTCGTGGGATGGATAGAAGGTGAATTAGGGTTGTTTCATATTTATAATAACATATCAGTATGTAAGTAATACTGATGTTATTACTTTATCAAGAAACAACTAAAGAAGAAGAAGTTGAAGAAGAAAGAAATTGAAAAGATCGGTAATGGATATTACCTCTTCTTTGAAACGCCTCTTTGAATCCTCCACTTAGGGAACTAAGATTGGTCTTTGAAGAAGACCAGGACCTCTAGGATTATTCTAGGGAAGTGTAGAGGAGAAAATGGCAGGGTTTGGCCGAGCTTGAGTGCTCAATTTGGTGTGAGGAGGATGGGGAGGAGGTGCCCTTTTATAAGGGAGGAGAGGGGCACCTTAGGAATATCTCAAAATATTATTTTATATTAAAGTCAAAATCGGTTTATAATGGTTCCAAAGGGTCTTATTCCGAAGCTAATGTGGGTAAGGGTCGAAATCCTATCAACCAATAGGATTTATACAAGTTTAGGGTATTATTTTAACCTTATCAATTAGATTTAACTCTAAGTTAATTAATTTAACTTTTACCGTGTCTTTTTGTTTTCCTTCACTATATGGTTAATACACTTACTATAACATGCCAAAAGAACCTCAAATTGTTTATTATTTATATATATATCCTTATCTAAGTTATTTGGCCGAAACTTAGATTTTTAGGAATAAAATAACAATTAATAATATAATATTTGATTTAAAAACTATTTTGTGTCAATTTTGACACTATTTGATATATGATTTTTTTTAAAGTCATAACAGAATTATATGTTCGAACCAAGTTGATTAAATCAACACTAATATATCATAGTAACCTAGAAAATTAGTGGAATTCATAAAAAGTCTCAAATTACATTTATTTTGGTGTTTATAACATCAATTATGTCAATATTTCATTAATAAGATAATTACTGCATCATCATTGTGTCATAAATAAATTACATTATTTAATGTCTAAAAATTACAAATAAAATACCATTATATAGGAAATCTTTTTATCTTTCTAATGAATATTTATAGTCGAATTTATCTTATGTATAACCCCATATTAAAAATGATTTACTTATTAAACTTTGATTTTAACTATTTTAATCCTTCTTTAAATAAATTAATAATAAATGTCCTAATCTAATCCAGGTGGGCCTAAATGGTCATATTTTATTCCTAATTATGTTTTTGGTCGAATTATACTTATCCAATAGAATTAGGACATGTGTTAGGGTAATATTAATATCATATTTACCCTTAGTTACCCTATTTACTATTAACCACGGTAAAAAAAGTAAAAAGTTACTATTCACCAAAAAATTATTTTTATCTCATTGAACCACATTTTACTTACTGATATCAACCGTGTCTGTCGGATTTTCGAAATTCCATTCACAGAAGCGGTAAAATTATGTTTTATGCAAAATTCAGTTTTTAACCTACCACTTAGAGGTTTCACTATTCATCAAAAATTGAATGTTTTCAGAAAAATACCAAAATTTCACCCTAGGCTAATTTCGATATTTTGAGTCCAAAAATGAAGTCCATTTTGAAAAATAAAATTTATAAAATTTCAAAAAGTGGTTATTACTATTCATAACGGCTAGTTTTAATAGCATATTGTTGTTTAGTGAAACTCGGTATTGCGTACGACACAAGCTATCGAGGAAGGTCACGATTGCGTGTAAAGCAAGCCAAGCAAGTGTTGTGTAGAAAAAGATTCATATAACATAAAAGTCTCGGGTGTTACATTCTACCCCCCTTAAAAAGAATTTCGCCCTCGAAATTCGTCACTTTGTAACAAACAGATGAGGATACTTCTCCCTCATCATATCCACAAGCTCCCATGTAGCTTCTTCAAGTTGGTGGTTCCTCCATAAAACTTTCACCAATCGAGTGGTCTTGTTTCGTAGGACTTTTTCGCTACGATCCAGAATCTCTATCGGCTGTTCATCATAAGAAATATCTTGCTCCAGCGGTACAACTTCTGAGCTGAGTACATGTGAAGGATCTGGTATGTATTTTCTCAGGAGAGATACATGGAACACATCGTGAACTTGAGAGAGATTCGGTGGAAGCGCCAATCGGTAAGCTACCTTCCCAACACGATCCATTATTTCTAAAGGACCGATATATCTAGGGCTCAACTTCCCCTTCTTTCCAAATCTCATAACCCTCTTCCAGGGAGATATTCGTAAGAACACTTTATCACCCACTTCAAACTCTAGGTCTTTTCTTCGGTTGTCGGCATAACTTTTCTGTCGACTCTGAGCTGCTCTTATGTGTTGTTGAATAGATCTAACCTTTTCTGCCATTTCATCAACGAGATCAGGTCCTAATAGATTTCTTTCCCCAACTTCATCCCAGCAAGTTGGAGTCCTGCATTTCTTTCCATAGAGAGCTTCATAAGGATCCATCTGAATACTGGATTGAAAGCTATTATTATAAGATAATTCCACCAATGGAAGGTGTTGATACCAACCTCCTTTTAAATCCATAGAGCAAGCTCTCAACATATCTTCTAGGGTTTGAATTGTTCTCTCAGACTGACCGTCTGTCTGGGGATGATAAGCAGTGCTGAAACTCAACTCTGTATCCAGAGTATGCTGAAGACTTCTCCAGAACTTCGATGTAAATCTCGGATCCCGATCAGATATAATAGAAAGTGGTACTCCATGCAATCTTACCACTTCCTTTACATATATCCTGGCAAGCTGATCTAGAGAGAAATCCTCTCTAATAGGAATGAAGTGTGCAGACTTTGTAAGACGATCAACTATGACCCAGATAGCATTATTGCCTTTGGATGTTTTAGGAAGTCCTGTGACAAAGTCCATAGTGATGTTTTCCCATTTCCATTCGGGTATGGGTAATGGTTGTAACATCCCCTTAGACTTTTGTCTCTCAGCTTTAACTTGTTGACAAACCAAGCATCGAGAGACATATTCAGCAACATCTCTTTTCATGCCATCCCACCAGAAGTACTCTTTCAGGTCCCAATACATCTTCGTGCTTCCAGGATGAATAGAGAATGAAGAACTATGAGCCTCATCCAGCAGCTCCTTCTTTAATTCGGGGATGGGAGGAACACAAACCCAATTCCTGAACTTTATTATCCCATCATAATCAAGGTTGAATTCAGGAACATTTCTCACCTTCTTTTGTAACTCTACATCTTCTTTCTGTGCCTCTTTAATCTTCACATGTATAGATGGTTGAACATTCATTTGAGAAAGATAAGATTTTTCCCCTTCCATTATAATTCCAAGATCCATCCTTTGTAAATCCATAAATATTGGATCTTTTGTGATCCTCATCATGGATAAACTAGCATGGTCTTGTCGACTTAATGCATCTTCCACCTTGTTTGCTTTCCCAGGGTGGTAATGGATTGAGCAGTCATAATCCTTAATCAGCTCCAACCATCTTCTTTGACGCATAGTCAGCTCCTTTTGTGTGAAAATATACTTTAAACTTTTATGATCAGTATAAATATCACAACTTTCACCATAAAGGTAATGCCTCCAAATCTTTAACGCAAAGATTACCGCAGCCAACTCCAAATCATGTGTTGGGTAATTTTGCTCATGGATTTTCAACTGTCGTGAGGCATAAGCTATCACCATATCATTTTGCATAAGAACACACCCCAATACCTTCTTGGATGCATCACTGTAGATCACAAACCTTTCTCCACTACAAGGAAGTCTGAGCACAGGTGCACTGGATAACCTTCATTTCAACTCCTTGAAATTCTCTTCACATTCCTCTGTCCAGACAAACTTAACTCCTTTCCGAGTCAACTTGGTGAGTGGATTAGATAATCATGAAAAATCTTTTACAAAACGTCGATAATATCCAGCCAAACCAAGAAAACTTCGAATCTCAGTTACTGTTGTTGGTCTCGACCATCTTTCGATAACCTCTGTTTTTGCTGGATCCACAGATATCCCCTCTTTTGAGATTATGTGACCAAAAAATGAAACTTTTTGAAGCCAAAATTCACACTTGGTAAATTTGGCATAAAGCTTCTCCTTTCTCAGGGTATTCAATATAATTCTCAAGTGATCTTCATGCTCTTACTTGCTCTTTGAATAGAAAAGAATATCGTCTATAAAGACTACCACAAATTGATCAAGATAGTCTCTAAAGACTCTATTCATTAGATCCATGAAGATAGCAGGGGCATTAGTAAGACCAAATGGCATCACTATAAATTCATAGTGTCCATACCTTGTACGGAAAGCCGTCTTTGGTATATCCTCCCTTTTGACCCTTAATTGATGATACCCTGAACGAAGATCAATCTTGGAAAAGTATTGAGCTCCGCGTAGTTGGTCAAATAAGTCATCAATGCGTGGGAGAAGATATTTGTTCTTGATAGTGATCTTGTTAAGTTCTCGATAATCAATGTAGAGTCTCATTGATCCATCTTTCTTCTTAACAAATAGAACAGGTTCTCCCCAAGGTGACGCACTAGGGCGTATGAATCCCTTATCAAGATTCTCTTGGAGTTGCTTCTTCAATTCCTGTAACTCAATTGGGGCCATTCTATAAGGTGTCTTTGAAATAGGCAAAGCACCTGGTACGAGTTCTATTGAAAACTCAACTTCACGATTTGGTGGAAGACCCGGTAATTCCTCTGGAAAGACATCATCAAACTCCCGTACAATGGGAATATTCTTAATCGTGAGTTTCTCACCAACCATTTGAGATAAATAACCTTCATTTAGTGGAATCAAGACCCATAAGATGGAAGGAATTTCCACTGGAAGGTTATGTTCATCCTTGCATTGATAGACGATCGTAGATTGATCTGGAATATGAAATGTGACTTCCCTTCTTTGGCAATTGATATGAGCTCCATGTAGAGAAAGCCAATCCATGCCAAGAATCACATCAAATTCCACTAAAGGAAGCATCTCAAGATTTTCAGGAAGCACTTTCCCACAAACTTCGATCGGAGAAGAATTATAAACTTTTGATGCGACTGTTGTGCCATTAGGTATTGTCACAGCTAACTCAACATCTAATTTTTGAGGTAATACGGTGATAGCCTTAGAAAATTCTTTAGAAATAAAAGAGTGGGTGGATCCAGAATCAAATAAAACATTTGCTACTTTAGAGTGGACGGTAAGTATACCTTTCACCACTTCGTTATCGTACTCCACATCGCTGGTAGAAATTGCATGTGACTTTCCTTTGTCTTTAGCCTTATGATTTTGTTGACGTCGACCATCATCATCAACCCTTGGGTTTGGGCATTGATTGGAATAATGCCCCATCTCCTTGCACTTGAAACATTGAAGTGTAGTAGGTTCATTCTGTGTATCCCTTCCTTTGTTTGCATCATTAGACATCTTCTTCCCATTATCGCGGAATTCAAATGCTCGATGACCTTCCTTTCCACATTTGAAACATTTACTTGTCCCTTTAATACAACTCCCTCCATGTTTCTTTCCACACTTTGAGCGTAAGGAAAAGTTCATCTTCTTTTCCGTGTGCTCTTTAGATTTTTCTTTGAATTCCATCTTCCTCTTCTTATCAAACCCATGTGACTGATGGGTTAATCCAATCTCCATCTCGACTTTGAGTGCACATCGAACGATTTCCTCATAGCTATTGAAGTCCCTTATGGCTAACGCCCTTCGAAGACTTGGTTTTAAGCCACTAAAGAATCGATCGATCTTACTCTCAGGTTGGATAATAATACCAGAAGCGTACCTTGCAAGTCTTGTAAAATTTGCTTCATAGGTACCAACAGATTCATCATCCCTTTGCTTCAGTTCAAGAAACTCTTTCTCCATCTTTGTTCGGAGAATACGAGGGAAGTACTTATTAAAAAATAAGTTCTTGAACTCGTCCCATTCCATAGACTCAATTTCATCCCTTTGCCTCGTATTCTTAATAAGATTCCACCATTGATCAGCATCTCCTTCCAAACGATACACTGCTAGGATGACTTTATCATGCTCAGAACATTGAAGAACTGAAAATATCTTTTCAGTAGTACTAATACATTGTTCAGCAACTAATGGATCAGTAGGCCCGCTGAAAGAAGGTGGACGCTGCCTCATGAAGGATTCAACAGAATGTTGCTCCTTCCTTTGCTCGTTTGGAAGTCCTGCATGATTCATAGCTTGAGAAAGTTGCGTGAGCATGGCTACAAGATTTTGCATTCCAGCTCCCATATCGTTTGGTTGCTCAGGGGGACAATCATTGCATTGCCCATCACATTCCGCATTAACACGGTTCCTTCGGGTTCCAGCCATTTACTAAAACCAAGAAGAATAGTGTGAGAAACACTAATTATAATAGGAAAACCACATAATCAAGGATAAAATTTCACACTTAAGGTTTTATCCTAGGGTATTCATGGCCATTTCTAAAACACTAAGATTTTGTTCTATGCTTAGACTTATCCTTAGGGTTATTACTAAGGTTTTCACATCCTAGTTTCCAAAGGTTGACTATACCTTTCCTCTGATACCAACTATAGCGACCCATACTTTACATACATTGTTAATACTTCAAAATTGAAGCACACTTTTTACAACATATGACAAAACCACAAAGGACCGTATAGGTATAGTGTCTTTAGAAACTGGGAAACATAAAAAACTGGTTCATAAATCTTCAACAGTGTCTCCCATTTATTTCATCATATCTAGGGTCCCTTTTAGCATATTCTACTTAATATCCATCTTCCTGACCTGGGGAAAAGAAAACATAAAAGGGTGAGCTCAAATGCTCAGCAAGGGCAAATAAAGGAAATAAAAATCATATCATATCTGTTTGAAAATAAAAACCTGCAAAAGAGATCATAATATCTTAACATGGAATAAATCGTAGAAGTGAAAATGAGATCCCCATAATCATAACATAAAACTTGAAACTTTGTGGCATGCACACATAATCATGGAAAATCATTTCTTGTTAGTCATGAATCATTGCCAAGACTATCTTAGTGGACAAAGTCCCTTTCTGAACCGAGTTCACTCCTCATTTCAGTCCTGTATCACTGAACCGAAATAACCTTCCGTTCCAGCCATGTCTATCTCATGAGATATAAAATATTTACCCAATGCATTGGAGGGATATATAGGTCTCACCCATCTTATAATGAATCATTTCTTATGTGTTCCACATAATCATAAACCATACATCATAGCGTAACCCATGCAATAAAAATGGGATTCTTAAACAACATGACATCATAAAACAATTCATATAAGATAAAGGAATTCATAAAAATGTTTCCATCACAACATAATCAAATCCATGTAATAATAGGGATAAAAACAGAACCCTTTTATTATCTTAGATGGAAAATAATTTTGATAAAATACTTGAACTCCATTCTTGAGGAAAATATCCTTTCTACTTCAAAAACATTTTTCCTTTCATAACATGTCATACGAGCTTAAAATAAAATAAGTTGATTAAAAATTAACTTGAAAACTTGTAAAGGAAGTTTCTTGGAAATAATGTTTTAAAAATCCATTCATGCCGTATAAGTTAAAAAAAACATTCTTCGTACTTTTGTCGGAAAAGTCAAAAAGTACCTCGTACGAAAAACGACAAAAGATTCCTTTCATACATATTACTAAAAACTCACCGAAGGGTAAAAATGGATTTAAACAATTGTAGGTGGATGTAAATAATATTACATATTGATGAAACATGGATGTGGATGATAAAATACACCCCAGTAAATACTTACGAATAAACAATCTCGGATAAAAATGAGATTGTGATATTTCCCTTACCTTAGGTCCAATTTGCTTTGTACGTGTCCAAAGCTCCTGTATAATGGTTTAAATAATGTTATTGACTTATTCCAGAATCATACATATTGATATGATATCATATATGGTCATATTCTTAGCTTCTTGGTAGTAATATTTCATTGTTACTTGTTACTCGGGTCTTTATTGCCTTTTGTTCTTATGCGTGTTTTGCCGAATACATTCTTATTCTTCTTTTAAGGTTATAGATACCTTATATCCAGAATGGTATTAGTGTAACATATAACATATTTATTCATTCAATTTATATAATTACTATGTAATGATGATCATGTAGAACGAGTCGCATCACATCGTGGAGACGGTATTCCGTACGTATGCACGAGTGATGATATCGTTCCTATGATCGTGGAACTATATTGGAGTATATATATATTATTTCAGTATCAATATTAATTAATAATAATCATAAATAGTTACTCATTACACCATTATACCCATCCTTGTAAAGTGATGGTGGAAAATAGATTACACCACGGCGTGGATACGGTATTCCGTACGTACGCACGCGCGGTGATTTCATTTTTCCATGGGATGGATAGAAGGTGAATTAGGGTTGTTTCATATTTATAATAACATATCAGTATGTAAGTAATACTTATGTTATTACTTTATCATGAAACAACTAAAGAAGAAGAAGTTGAAGAAGAAAGAAATTGAAAAGATCGGTAATGGATATTACCTCTTCTTTGGAACGCCTCTTTGAATCCTCCACTTAGGGAACTAAGATTGGTCTTTGAAGAATACCAGGACCTCTAGGATTATTCTAGGGAAGTGGAGAGGAGAAAATGTCAGGGGTTGGCCGAGCTTGAGTGCTCAATTTGGTGTGAGGAGGAGGGGGAGGAGGTGCCCTTTTATAAGGGAGGAGAGGGGCACCTTAGGAATATCTCAAAATATTATTTTATATTAAAGTCAAAATCGGTTTATAATGGTTCCAAAGGGTCTTATTTCGAAGCTAAAGTGGGGAAGGGTCGAAATACTATCAACCAACAGGATTTAGACAAGTTTAGGGTATTATTTTAACCTTATCAATTAGATTTAACTCTAAGTTAATTAATTTAACTTTTACCGTGTCTTTTTGTTTTCTTTCACTATATGGTTAATACACTTACTATAACATGCCAAACGAACCCCAAATTGTTTATTATTAATATATATATCCTTATCTAATTTATGTTTCCTAACCATAGATTTTTAGGAATAAAATAACAATTAATAATATAATATTTGATTTAAAAACTATTTTGTGTCAATTTTGACACTATTTGATATATGATTTTTTTGAAAGTCATAACAGAATTATATGTTCGAACCAAGTTGATTAAATCAACACTAATATATCATAGTAACCTAGAAAATTAGTGGAATTCATAAAAAGTCTCAAATTACATTTATTTTGGTGTTTATAACATCAATTATGTCAATATTTCATTAATAAGATAATTACTGCATCATCATTGTGTCATAAATAAATTAAATTATTTAATGTCTAAAAATTACAAATAAAATACCATTATATAGGAAATATTTTTATCTTTATAATGAATATTTATAGTCGAATTTATCTTATGTATAACCCCATATTAAAAATGATTTACTTATTAAACATTGATTTTAACTATTTTAATCCTTCTTTAAATAAATTAACAATAAATGTCCTAATCTAATCCAACTGGGCCTAAATGGTCATATTTTATTCCTAAGTTTGTTTTTGGTCGAATTACACTTATCCAATAGAATTAGGACATGTGTTAGGGTAATATTAATATCATATTTACGCTTAGTTACCCTATTTACTATTAACCGCGGTAAAAAAAGTAAAAAGTTACTATTCACCAAAAAATTATTTTTATCTCATTGAACCAAATTTTACTTACTGATATCAACCGTGTCTGTCGGATTTTCGAAATTACATTCACAGAAGCAGTAAAATTAAGTTTTATGCAAAACTCAGTTTTTAACCTACCACTTAGAGGTTTCACTATTCATCAAAAATTGAAAGTTTTCAGAAAAATACCAAAATTTCACCCTAGGCTAATTTCGATATTCTGAGTCCAAAAATGAAGTCCATTTTGAAAAATAAAATTTATAAAATTTCAAAAAGTGGTTATTACTATTCATATCGGCTAGTTTTAATAGCATATTGTTGTTTAGTGAAACTCCGTATTGCGTACGACACAAGCTATCGAGGAAGGTCACGATTGCGTGTAAAGCAAGCCAAGCAAGTGTTGTGTAGAAAAAGATTCATATAACATAAAAGTCTCAGGTGTTACAGTAATATTCTAAACTCTCATACATGGAGACACTATATCATATTAATAAGTCCAAGAAGTACATGGCATGAAAGTCCTCCACATCATGTACCAGCATAAATGATTTGGGTCCTGACATCTTCATATCATGTAAACGATTTTAACATCATGTAATTATGATCCTCTATTCATGTTGAAAAATCTTCTAAAAAGATTGACCAAGTGATCTTTTGATGTTTTCAAATTGCGTGATTGAGTTAAGCTCTATGTATGTATTTTACATTTAGTAGAGATATGGTTTTTGAAAGCTTCATGTCATTTTTTTGGGTTACACACTAGGTAATTTCTTCACATCAAGAAGAATATTCATAGGTTGATTTGAGGCCTTGTATTCATGAGGTGAATGGAGTCTACGTGTTGTGTAAGAGATATATACCGTGTAAAGGCTCTTTTTTGTAACTTTTTTCATTTATTATTTTAAGTCCATAATTCCTAATTCCTAAAAAAATATACCAAAACCCACTTCATTTTAAAATAATTCATCAATTAAATTTAAAAACATGTATCCAAAATTAATATACAGTTTCAGATAATCAAATCCCCCCAAACCTGAATAATTTCTTATCCCCAAGAGAAAATCATATCATCGGAGATTCCACAAGAAGCTAATTTTGAAAACAGAAAACATTTTATATGACCAGGTAAATAAAAATAAGTATAAGTAAGAAAAGTTAATCCACAAAAAAATAATCCTAGAGAGAAAATCATTCATGCCATGTAGTTCAGTTTTTATTTATGTTCTTATGCTTTTAATTAAAATTTAATAACTATTCCTTAAATTCTATACAAATTTGGTAATTTACCTCAAATTTAATTTTATCTCATTGATCAGGGAAAAAATTAAGTGTATTTATGATCATACCTTAAACTAATGTTCCTAACCGTTAGGGTTCATTGGTTTTGTCATCTTCACTTTGTAAAGATAAATACAAGATTAATCATGAGGGTTTCAATAATAAGGGTTAAAATAACTATAAGAATGAGGGATGGTGGGTATAAAGTGAAAATAAGCTCAAAATGATGGTAATATCTAAGGTATAATGCATTATAAATGGTAATAGTGAAATGAAATGGCTCCTCTGAGATCAAAAAGGTTCCCATGCTCTAAGAAACACAAATAGATCCATGAGTGTATCAAGTATGTATAAAAAAGAAACAATGTTCCTTTACATTTTGATTCATTTTTTTGAAATTTCAATTTTAAGACATATTATGCATCCATCCTCTAACCACATATGATCCCACAATGAATTCATTGGTCTAAAAATAATTATTTTTAACCTTCCTAATACACATTCCAAAATATTTTTATTTTATTTTTTATATATTTATCCCTAAAACATGATAAGAGTAAAATAAAAATTTTAATAATGTATCGTAACATCTCAATCTAGTCAAAGCACCATAATAAATCTCCTCAGTAAAAACATCTCCTTTCCACCTACTGAAAATTCCCCCACACTTGTTCAAAGAATAATTTGGCATAATACCAAGATCAAGGTGGGAAGGGATAATCAACATGGAATAGTTCCATACAAGATAAGTCATTCATTGAAACAATGGGATAAAGAAAGAAAAATGTAATGTGGGTCTCAGGAAAATGTTTTTCACCAAATATATGCTCAATCATATTAAAATTTTATTTCGCTGTTCATAGTCTTAATAGGATACCAATTTATGTTCTGATAGGTTTACATGTATCGGGTGTCACTCAAAAAATATTCCCATAAAATAATATTAAATTTTGGGGTTAAAATTATTCAAAAATGGGAGTACACAATCAAAATCTATAAATGGGTCGGGGTATAATAATTGAGTAATAATTTAATCAAAAGATATTTCAAAAATGTTGAATTCGTATTAAATTGCTAAACTCAGCAATCATTCTAAAAAACTAAATGGAGTAAAATATGGATTTAAATAATTTCCAACCTAAATTTTTCGTTTATTTAAAATTTTTCAATTAGTTTTTTTGTTTAAAGCATTATTTCAGGGAAAAAAATGTCTCTTAAATAAATAAAATCAAGCAATAATCCTAGTTTATCGACAGTAAGTCTCATGATTGACTCCACCACACTTAAAGTTGTACAGTTTATGGTGTGTCCTGGAAAGTATCATGGGATATAAATTATAGATATATCATACTCAAAATTAAATGGAATCAATGATATTGATATTAGGGAATCAATATCTCCAATTAAGAGTGTCATTCCATGGCAAAACTGGTGTGTTTTGATTGAAAATTTGGCTACCTAAATAATATGTTTGAAATAAAAATCATACACTAGATAAATCATTAGTCCATATGATATAAAGTGTATGAATGTAGTGAAATGAGTAGGTGATCCTAGTGAATAATAATGGAAGTAGGTCAGATACATGCAAATATGTGGGTACAATTATGTTCAAGAATAGCCTATAGAAAAAACTGCTAAAATGAAAATATATTCCTATGTATAATACTAAAACTAGATAAAAATATAAGATATGGGTTTCCACCCATAATGTGATAACATATTCATCATGAGACAGACGAATGGACAAAAAAATAAATCTATGGAGTACATCTCCTTAGAAGTCCTATACCTCCTATAAGAACTGGTGGATATGTCATCAAGATCATGTGGATACTTGAAGGGGTTAGTCACCTCCATTGCATACCGATAATGAATCTCATGTATTAAAAAAAGAATCCATGCCAATTGTATTGGGGACTGCTACTAAGTATGGATGTCTAGTGAAATATCTTCATGATGGCTCTCAACATCATCCATATGCCGATTCATTCAATGTAAGAGGGAATATGGTGTCTTAATAGGCACATTTATGACCATGGTATAAGTAGAAGAGCTTGACATGGGTAAATTATTATAGAAATGAAATGAAAAATAATCCAAGAAACAGTGAATAAAAAATAGTATACCACATAACAAGTGTAATGATAAATCAATGAAATGGAATACAAGTTGTACAAAAAAATGATCACCCAAACAGAGTAAAAATTGTGGGAGGGTTATATGGGAAACAATGTGTATTCATAATCATTGAGCTGACCATCAAGGGTCCCCTCCCGAGCAGGCGAGAATATAGTTGTCCTGCCCTATCTATATCAACTATTGAGGTATGCGATGGGAGATCAACCATAATGGAGGATTACATGGTTCCAACCACTATATCAATGGCTGGTGGGGGAAAGGTAAATATCGTAAGAGTGTACATGGGTCTAAAATAAGGTCATTGAATAGTATATCTCTATAGATTTTGGACGGTTTGGGTCCTTGCTCCGCCGAGCCTACTCTTCCAAGAACACTTTCTAGGTAGCAGTGTCTATTGGATTCGATGGAAGGTTGTACAGGTTAAAATATTTATTTTGAATTGATGTATTTAAAGTCCAATCAGAGGCTAGTGGATGTGAAGATGATGTTTTTGGGGTAGTAATATAGGAAAACATAGTGATGGAGATACTTATGTGGTGGGTAATTTGAATATAGTATCTAAGATACAGAGGTGTGGGGCCCAAATATCTTATATGAATGATAGGGTAGGTGGTGGATTAGCGAAGGTAGTGGTGTATGGTGACTAGATATGGGTGGTAGTAGGGGTATGGAGAATGGTGGGTGGTGGGCTGGTAGTTGTGGTGGATGAGGATGGGGTGGAGGCAGGAGCATGATGTGGAAGTGTTGGGGAGATTGGAGTATTAGTAGCACACTAGGTGGGGGCCTCATCAACATCTTCAGTGAACAGGATCCCAATAGTATACTTCATATTCCTTCATAAAAATCCCCATATTGTGCAGAGAAAAAGGGATATGATCTCTCTACGGCCAAGAGATGTGTGAGTCCTATATACCTCAATGAACCAATGATACCTAGACATATTAGTGATAAATGATCCACCCATAAAAGTGGCATGGGTTATATGCATTAAATTTCTATAAAAATCTCCAAAATGCATCATTATTTTGATGATAATGCTACCCATGGATGATTCTATAATAAACAACATAATTTGGATGACCTTTCATTGGGCATATCCATGTGTCAACCAAGAATTATTGATGGCCATGTGCAGGATCATGAGGGTTTTACCTCAGAGTGTTGTGCTCATTGTGGTGCGGGGGTCATAGAAACTATAGTAATATTGAGATATTTGAGGAAAATTTTGACCAACTTTGACATATTTAGGCTTGAGTTGCATAGTGGAGAATGTTGGGGAGGAAACCAACTCAGCTGAATAATTGTTGAGGTCAACTACAATGTCTCCCAAGATGGGATCCCATTGGAATCCACCGGGAGTGATGTGGATGAATTCAATTACCATCTCAAAATTGAAAAGTATCTCAAGGAAGAGGTCCATGTATGTATCCTCTCACACCAATGTGATAACAATTAGGTATAGTAAGTGTATATGGTGAAGGAAATCATGATGGATGTGGATATGCTCCAGGATGTAGAGATATGGAGTTTTTTTCATATGGGATATTCCTGGTGATGGACCAAGCAGACTTGGGGCTTAGGGTATGAGAAATGGAGGCATGAATGATTGTTTTGTTGGCCATGCCTTGAGATCCATTTTAGAATCATTAGGAGTCACTTTAATCTGATGTAGATGTAGTGTATGATGAAAAAGGGGAGTAAGAAGGATCTGAAAGAGGTAGAGGACATGAATACCTTCACTGCTTGGTTGGAGGAGGGTTATCCTCATGCCCGAGTACACGGTCGGCTAGTGTGGTGCACAACATATTTATGTGTTCTGTATTGGTTGGAGAAAAAGTGAGGGAGAGGAGGGAAGAAGATGGTGGCCACAGAGCTCGGATATGGGGGCATGAATTATAGAGGGTGGTTAGAGAAGAGGATGGGTGTGTATCCTGTGGAAGAGGGATCGATGGGGGAGGGGAGGGGTGGGATTCACCGTGAACCCCAAGATCATGGATTATAGAAATCTAGTTTTGAATAATTAATTTCATGTATGGAATACACAGTATATAAATATTGATTTTCCAAATTTTAAATCCACCCAAATTTTTTCATGTCATGTACCCATTACACGACATTTATTAATTTAATTTTTTCACCTTGTAGGCCAAGTCCTCTCAATATTTCCCTATAATTCATCTAAACATATAAATTTTTTTAACCTATCCTATCATAACCTATGTTTCCTCCCAAACAATGATTTATTTATTGTCTAGATCTTGACACTGTTATAAGTATAAGGCCTTTTAATTAAAATTGATTCCCATGATTAAATGCTTTTTGAAAATGGAGGGGAGAAAATGTTTGATGTATTCCTTCGTCAAGGGTGTTGTGTAATTCACACTCTTCGAAATTATTTGGTTTATTTTAAAAAGGAGGTGATATCTTATTTTTTCTTTAGTTTTCACTTGATTTTATTTTTCCTTATAATGATGAATTGTTTAATAGTTTGTCAAAATGTTTCTTATATTAATAGATTTTCCTTGATGTAACATAACTTTTTCTTCAACCATTATAAAAATAACTCTCCTCGTTTTAACATTAATTTTCACCCTTATAGTGGGGAGAAATGATATTCCAAGAATAAGGGGGATTTCATCTTCTACTTCCATATCCAGAACAAGAAAATAATAAGGGTAAATCAATTTTTCAATTTTTACATAGAAATTATCAGAAAATGCTTAAATATGCTTGATCGAATCGTTAGTCTGTTTTATTTCTTTCTCTGTTGGTTTCAGTTATATAAACACAGCTTTTGTGTCCCATAATTTCTTAAATCCCCCCTATTTGCCTTGTTCTATAAAGTCATCATCTTTTTAAGCATTTACATTTGCTAGATCTTCCTTAGAGGGTTATACCTTTTGAGGTATCTCATTACGATCTTCACAATATTATCTTAACTTTTTCCCCTAATTCCACATGGTTGTAGAAAATATAGAGTATTTTCACTTTTAACTAGTATATAATTATCCCTCTCTCTTGGATGGGCCACAATATTACTGGGTATATTAACATATTTTTGATAAGATAAGGGTTTTGAAATTTTATGCATTTGATGATCCATGTAGAATTGTGAATCCTTGTGGTATTTCATATCTCTTATTTAGATTTTCAACCATTGGTCTACTTTTTACCTGTAGGAAGTGATCAGGTTCTTAATATTATATTACAGAGGTTAGGCTTGAGGTGGTAGTCTTTGTGGGGATTTCTAAAATTGTTGTTATGGTTGTGGTGGGTACTCTTGAGCTCTATGGAAAGGTTATCAGAACTATTGTTGTGGTCAAGTAGATGGACCTTGTGGTGGGTACCCAAGTGTTCCATGGTTTCTATGTTTCACTTTTCCACTCCTATAGTGAATGTATCCTTGGTTTTTTTTGGATGAGCTAGCCTTTTCTAGCAATTTTTATTCTATAGAAATTTTTTTGGTTGCTAGTACGATTATCCTTTTTATTATAATTTATGTAACTAAAATCATGAGATTTAAGATCTTTCATCCCTACCCTATAATATTTCAATGAATTTGGGTCATCTCACATCTTACAAGACTATATTTTCATTAATAGAGCAGTAGGGGGTGGTGAAGAAGTAGGTAACTGGAATCATTCTAGGTTCATGGTAAGAACCTAATATTTAATAGTATGATGGTTGGTCTCTTCAACACAAAAAAATTCACATCATATCCGTCCTTAGTCACTTTTTCATAGAATGTCATTGTGTGAGAATGCATCACGAATTTATTTTCCAAAATCCAACATTTTGAGCATTAGTCGTCCATCCACATCGGAATCTACTATATTGTGAGTAACTGTATAGAGTCCTTGATAAAATGTTTGTAATTGAAGCCACATATATTGTCCATGGTGTAAGAATTTGGGGGTTAGATGATTGAATCTATCTCAAGATTAAGATGCTATTTCTCTATCCTCCAAGGTGAATTTTTGAATTTCAATTTGTATCATCCAAGTATTTATTGGTGGGATGTACTTTTCTAGGAACTTCTTTACTAATTCATCCCAATTCAAGATTGACCCATGATCATTAATTTTTAAAAATTCATTGGATCTATCAATAAATGAAAATGGGACGATTATTATGAAAAAGGAATTTAATGACACGACATGGATGAAAAAGATATTACAAACCACAATAATGTTTCATATGTTTTCATGGGGGTCCTTGCTTGGAATCCCAAAAAACCGACCCATATTTAGGATCATATAAATGAGTCCAGGTTTGATTTCAAACATGTGTACCTGAATTTTTTGGAGTGAAATGTTTGAAGCAGCGCAAATAATATATGGAAAATCATACTCTATAATTGTTCACTCCTACAACACTGATCACTCATATTATTTGGATAGTGGCACATAATTATGTTCTTGCAGATGTGGTGGCGCAATATTGTTACACAATTCCATTGTGTAGCGGTGGCATGTGGTGATAATTTTATCGATTTCAGAATCAAATGGATGTCATTATTATGTGTCTAGGATTCATGAATGATTAAAGGGACCTTGGAACATGCAATATACCTTAGTAAATGAACGAAATAAATAAACTATGATATAAATAGGAAACATATTAACTTAAAATAGAAAAATGAAAATAAAATGAAAATAGAAGGAAGGGGGTGTGACATAATATTGGGTCAGTGAAAAGGTCATTGTTCCTAAAAAATGGTTGGCCCCAACAAGAACACCAAAATTTGAATCTTCTAATCATGTCATAGAATTCATGTGGGGTGAGATCATATTAGAATTTATACGCCCAAACTACACTTATGACTATGTACTGGTATAGTTGAAAATCTATTTGATCCTATTAAAAGTACTGGAAGGTAAGTTGCCAATAGATCAAAACTCTAGGAAGTATTCCTCACATTAACTCTTTAGATTGGGTTGTCATTAATACTATGCATTTGTTTTGAATTAAGATATTTTAATAAGGTATTTGGGTCAATTACAGGGTTCTTGGAAAAATATAATCATAGATTTAACTTGTAATTGTCAAATTGCTTAGGCTACGAAGTAGTGAAAATTCACCACTTGGTTTTGTTCAATCCAGTTATATGTACCTATCCTACAACTATCCAATGTTCATGGTATAATTGAAAACATAGATTCATTATTCTTGTGTTCTATGCAAAATTTTCAGAGGCTAATGGTCATAGTCCTACTCAACTCCAACTAGGACAGGTTCGTTCAATTTCACTTCCCACGGTCAAGGTTGTTCAAAAGAATTCATTTAACAATTATTATTAACCAAATTAAAATCCATAGGGATACCAATATTCAATATAAAAAGATTCATTAGTTTTATGAACACCCCTAGTCTAGAATACATACCCTAATAGGATTATTCGCGCTTGGGGTGGTGACCAAAAGCAATGAAATATTAAGTATTCAATGAATAATCATAAATAAGTTGTAATAAAAATAATCCAACATTAAAAAATAAAAAATATAAAGCGATTAAAAGAACTGAAGATCTATGATGAAACTTACTTTTCATGATGAAATAATTAAGAATAAGAAATTCATAATCAAATCAATTAAGAATCATTCAAAAATATTCGGAAAATGAATAATTGATAAATAAATGTGTGTGTGTTTATTTAGAATGGTAGGATGTAGTGGAAACATGCATTGAGAAATTAATCTCAGTATCCTATATGAAAAACATATAGAAACATATTAACAAACTCACTTATATTCAATGAAAAAAATCCGATGAATCATTTAAAACTCGTTTAGAACAGAAAGGAATAAAAATAGGATAAGAAACTGGGAGAAAATAATGATAAATTCAAAACTCTCATACCTGAAGGTGGTAAAAAATATAAATAGGCCTGATAGTACACAGAATGATATTCTTTCATGTTGTGTACGGGCATAAATTATTTTGGTATTGACATCTGGATATCATGTAAATGAGTTTCAGTTCATGTAACTGAGATCCTATTTTCCAACTGAGGAATCTTCTCAAATATTTGACCGAGTGAGACTTCGATGTTTTCATTTTGTTTTATCATATTAATACAATATATATATATATTTCTATTTATTTTAATTACTATATTTTTTTCATTTTAAAAATATGTTATTATAAACTATTTAATAGAACACAATCTTTTACAAATAGTTGAATATATATATTTACTAATTAGATATGAATAATGTATAATGGATTAATTATCTAATTGTAAATTGAGTTTTTGATGGTAGGGTGCGGCATATAAATATATTTTTATGAATATTATCACTCCAAAAAATCAATTTATAGTGAAATGTATATTAATTGTAAATAAATTTGAAATAGGAATAAGAGAAACATTAACCAAGAAAAATAAATAATGTGTCATATAACAAAATGTTCAGAAATAATTTAAAATTAATCCCAAATATTAATAATGAAATTAAATTGAAATATATAAAAAAAATTAATGCAACGATATTTTGAAAATATTAAATCCATTGAATGAATAAATAAATTAAAATAATAGTTTTTTCACAAGCCCTCATCATCCTCCACCACACCTCTCCTCACTTCCACAACTCCTCACATCCACACCTAGCCACCACCCATCCTCTATGTAAAATATCATGATATTATAATATATTCCCCTTCAAATAATCTTTTAATATAATATATAACATGAAAATATGAAAGAAAAATAATTTTTATTCTTTTTATTAAGGTATAATATTTTATGTATGAATAAACATTAATACATTATAAGGTTAGAACAAAAATCAATAATTCTAAATATAAAATTAGAATAAATTCAAAAAAATATAAATATAAAATACCACGAACATAAAATATTTATCTTCCTATCCTTCCACGAATATCATTACCCCAATCAAAACTCTAGAAATAAGGGTAAGAAATATAATTATTATTGGAACAATGATAGGGATTCAATGATTTTAGAAATACATGAACGAATATATATTGGTTATATGGTCATTGGGATTATATTACTATTTGTTTTATGCGGTCATTGGACCCATATGAACATTGGTCTTATATAGTCTTAGGTATAATACCAATAATATATTAATATTAGTGAAATGAATTAGTATGAGTTTAATTATTCAATGTTAAAAATGATATTTTCAAGGGAACTATATTTAATATGTGGTGTATTTTATATTATTTCACAAAAGGGGAATACTACATCATAAAAGGGGATCCAAATCCTTGGATACAAATAATGAAACCACAAGAGTCAAACACCCAAACCAAAATGACACATCATAAGAGCTCTTATATATTTTTAGGCAACCATATTTATTTATATTTTCATAAAAAAACAATAATTATAAAATGATGAAGAAACACACCAAATATCATCTAATTGGACCCACAATGTTGTTGAAATTTATAATTGATCCGCGACTAAATAAATTATCGAAATACACTATGATTCTAAATTAATATTACTCCAAACATTCTAATATTAGAACTTCTGGTCATCACAAACAACAACAACTTCAATGAATTTTTGACACAATATAGTAGTGAATCTATGCTTAAAAAATATAAAATAACACCTTAATAACTACAGACCATTACATCATCACTAACATGAGAAGAATAAAGAAATGATACATAAACATTGATATTAACTATATTAGGAGGAGGTAAATTCCATGATACTGTAGGCACACCAATGAGACAACTCAAACCATTAGTCCAATGGTTATTGAAAACTTCAAGAAAACTATAGGAATAATTAATCAAACTCAATCAAAGGAATTATTATAATTAAATATAATATCATTTAATAACATCAAAATAAAAAATTAAATAGTGCGAAATTTGTGGAAATATGATGAATAAAGGATGATGAACACTATGATAGGACATCTGTAGGTGAAATATATTCATCCAAAGAAATAAGATATACCTTCCCCTATTATGTTTTAAATAAATTTAAACAAATAAGAGTCAAAAATAGAATGAAAAAATGGCTCTGAGAAACAACTTCATGGTAGTAAAGAATCACTCATAGTAGCATGCCACCTCCAAAATGTGTCTCTAACCAAAAACACGATAGCCAAAAACCATAACAAAAAATCATAAACCATAGGAAATATTTTAGAGGACCAAATATGTAACTAAATCTAATCGTTACAATCCCCCTACCTCTAAATGGCTATCCAGTAACTCAATTTCATCAGTTATACACCATTCTAATAAAATCATCAAAAAATTCCATCTCCTCATATTCACTTGAAAACAGGTATTTTCACGATCAAACATTAATCCCATTCAATGAACAATAAAAATATTCTTATTGAGAAACTAGCGATAGAAATCAACATCAGTAATATCACACACAATATTATATTCCATTCTAATAGGAACAAAAAATGTAATTAATCGAAAATTATCCCCCAAATCCAAGGATCCTTCCTGATAATCACAGATCTGTCACACCATGGTCTTTATTTTGGTCATCTATTATGGAATGATTTTTATTATAGTTTTTATCTTAGTTTTCTAGTGTGAAAAGTATGATTTTTAAAGGTATTATTTTTTTGAGTTATTATATTTTTATTCCCTTAGGATCCCAATGTGTTTTGGTGAAAAATGGTAAATTTGGTATTGGTAGTAGGGGGTGCATGGTTTTCACATTGTTAGGGGAAAGTTTTCACCCTAACCACGTAACAGTGCACTCGAGTTTTGTTTTTCCACACTGGATAACACACAGTTAGAGCATGGTTTTTAGACATTGTGGTGTGCTCCTATTTAGTGGTAGGGGTGCACGGTTGATGCACAGTTTGGTAAACTATGCAGGAAAACCATGTGTGATGTCCATGTCATTAAAAAATGGATAATGAGATTTTTCCCCTCATGTTTTTACCTATAATCCACCCCTCTACCCCATTTGATATTCTCATCCCTAGGATCCTCCCTCCCTCACTTTTGGCTCCATTAGGCTACCTTCTCTTGGTCGATCTGGCATGGAAACTCCAAGTAATCATCAAGTAGGTCCCTCCTTCTATTTCCTACTCTTTTATAGGGTTTCTCCTCTTCTTATTTGGGGTTTTGTTACTCTAGTGGGTTAAGAGGTAGATTTAGGGTTGGATCTCATTCTTTAGGGTTCAATCATGATGTTTAGTGTTCAATATCTCCCTGATGGGGTCTTGTGGTGGTTCAGTTTCAGTTTCACACCAATTTACAGATGCCTCCAAGCTTGAGGTAGGTGGTTACACGCCCTAACATATTTAGAAGATTTTAATTTTTTTTGTGTGTTTAAAGATGTTCTATAGTTTAATTGTATGGTGAAAATTATATTTTGGAATTTTTTTGGCATGATTTCATGATGGAAGTGGATTTCGAAAGGGAAAGGTTATGTTTGTGTATATTTTATTGTGAGTTTTCTTAAAAATGGTGTTATGCGTTGAGTGAAAATTCATAAATGGGATTTCGAATGGATTTAAAAGCACAATTGAGTTTTCTAAAAAATGTGAATTTTTTCATATATGTTTCCTTTTTCTTAACCATTATTATGAATTATAAATTTTTTAAATGAAGAGAATGATGTTATAGAAATGAACATGGATTATGGGTGAATTTGAAAGTGGTCTTGTACAATGGAATTGGTTGATCAATTGTGTGTGTTTCTTATGTTTTTTAAAATGAGGATGCATGAAATGCATAAGTTGTGGTAAACATATTTGTAATTGGTTTTGGCGTGTGTAAAATTAATGGTGGTTTTCTTATGGAAAATGGTTATTTCCTTGTGTATTTGAAATTCTTTGCATTGAGTTTTGAATGTGGTAATTCAGGATACATGTGATATGATCATTTGAACACAAATGGAAGCCAAAGTATCTAGGTGGGAAGACTGGATCTAGTACTATAGTGGTTAGAAGGTCTATTTTCCCAGTTTAACATAGAGTAATTGATGTTTACAAAAACAACTATACATTGATGATGTTTAGAGACCACTGGTCGCATGGGTTAGCCCTCCTAGTGGTTTATGCATGAGAAAGTAGTGATTTTGGTTACTATACAACCCTTCACTGAGGTATGAGGTTCTAGTTTCTCATTTGAGCTAGATTACCTGTTGGGATTTACATGTGATTCTCACCTATGATATGAGACTTATGTGATGTGGGTTCTTCATCAGTATATCAAGGATCGTGAGTATAATTCATTTTAAATAATGTTCATTTAATGTTTTCCTTGAGAATAGTTCTCCTTAAAATGTTTTCTTTAAAAAAATTCAAAGTCTTTTAAATGAATAATCATTAATTTATCCTTTAATGTTATAGCACGTAATCATGACTTTGGGTGGAATCCTACTATCCTTTGAATCAAACCATATATACAACTTTGGGTGTATGTAAACATTGTTATGTATAGCCAAGGTAAATCCAAGATGAGTTTTGTTGATGTCGGTGGATCGGGTTGCCAGTGTTATATATGTTACATGTATTTCTAGTGGTCGATTTAGGGAGATGACCTTCATGTTTCACGAATGTAATTTGGATGTTTTTTGATTTTATTTACTTCAATGTATTTTGGTTTTTGGTGAAAATTGTAAAACCTATAATCTGAAAATTGTTATTCCTCAATTGGATCTAGTTATTTTTATTGGATTTCTTATTCCTTTTTGTTATTAATGTTTATGTAAATGGGTGAAATCCTTCCAAATGTATGTTATTGATACCCATGAACTCTTTTCCATCCCATGAGGATCGGGAATGCCCAACAGTTCATACAAAGAGCTAGGTCAGGTGTTGTGTTTATGGAACTCTTGCTTGGTTCGTGAAAAAAATTTATTATAGAAGATTGTTTCTTTAAATGACCTCACGTTCAAAGCACACTATATTATTTGCGATGTAAAGGTATATGGAGTAAGATTTTTGATGATTGGGAAGAAGGATTGGATGAGATTTTGGACAACATTTCCTCAACCAAACCTTGAGTTTCCATGGGATTATTTGTTTCTTTTGGTCTCCTTGAAACTTACATGTTGTTTTGTCTTTAGGAAATGTAAAGAGAGTTGGTTCAATAGTAACTCTGATTTAATGGGACTTGGTATGCCTTGTGGAGTTGGGGACATTATCCTATAATACACTTCATGATCGTGGTGTGATTGGCATATAACTGCCAACCAGATGGCCAAGTCACCCATCAAACCCAGTTTTCTCTGGTGAATTATTTTGTGTCTTCTCAGTTTATAAAAAATTTAAAGAAAATACATTGTTTTGGGATTTTTAATATTTGATTTATATTTTTAATGGTTTGGTTTTGGGAGGGTGGGAAAGGGATTTTTAGAATCATATTGAAGTGAGCTTTAGAGATTTAATTTTTATGAAAATACTTTTGAGGTAAAACAGGAATGGCTCACTAGGAATATATTTTTATAATGAAAATATAGAAATTAATGAAATCTTTTATTTGGGAAGAAGAATTTTTTTAAAGAGGAATCAGAATTCTTTTTAACTAAATTATTTTTTATGTAATGGTATATTTTAGGGTGCCGTACTTTTTTAAAGAGGATGAATTGAGTTTTAATGAAATTATTTGGAATTTAATTTTTGATGAAAATGAAATGGATTTATGTGTGTTGTTTTAAAATGGTTTTAGATTTGGTATTTAAGGAGTTTTTGAAATGTTTTGTGAATTTTAAAATGGGAAGTAAATTGAGAAGATGAAATCATAAGTTAAATGTCATGTTGGGGAAAAGTGGATTGATATTTAGAAATAGTTTGGGTGAAACGTTTTCTTTGTAAAAATGTTAAAAATTTACATTGACCTTTGGAATTTCAATGAGTGATCAAATTCATGGATATATGGGAAATGTGGATAGATAATGGAATGAGTGGGTGAGTGACCAAATTTTTAGGAATGGATGGATGCCTGGTATGGCATGAGAATGTGCATGTGTGATGCTCCATGGAATACCATTGGTGAGTGTGCAACCCACCAATCTAGTTTTTCTTTTCAAAATTGATTTTAAAGAAAATTTTGATGTTTTAAAAACTGGTAGATATTTACTTCGATCCTTTATGGTTTGGGAATTTTGTATCAAGGTGTTTTGAGTTTAAAATATAATTATGTTTTAATGGTGTTTCATGTTTGAAATCTAATGATGATATGGGTTTGAGATAATTGTTTTTGTGTTCGTTTAAAAAAGGAAGCCTTTTAGTAGGTTTCCATTGTGTGTTTAGAGTTTTTCATTATGATTTTTGGTCGATGGATCAGTTTGACTGGATCCTTGGTTTCCTTGATGGGTAGTGTATTCCCCCAAAATGAATCAATGCATACTATAAGTGCATCAACAAATATTTCACCATCGGTAGACCCTCTAGTCAATCAATGAAATGTCATTCATATTGTGTTTTGAAAGTTGAATATTTATATATTCTGAGATCATATGAATCCTCTCAAAGTGAAATAGTGGATGTTTAATGTTTAAAAGACCCATGTTTTCTTGAGTTTCCTGAGTTGTTAAAGGTGAAGTATTCCAACATTAGGCATGAAGGTCCTATCTGGGAGTGGCGAAGGGAATTCCAATAAATAAAATGAGAAGCTGTCAAAAGCTATTGGTTTTCGGATGTGGTGTTAAAATCCCGTTAGATCTTATTTACTTTCTTTTAAGAAAGGGCCCATGTTGTTCCATTAGTATGGAAACTCAAATCATAAGAATTTGTCATGTCTGTTTAAAGAAATGGTGTTTTGTGTAGGGATTGATTTAAAGTATATTTATTTTTAATGATTCTTTATTGGTAACGATCTTGTTCTATGACATTATTTGGTGTTGTTTTTCTCTCAAATGAAAAGGTGGATGTTTTGGAGTGTGTTAAGAACTTCTGTTTTGATGGAAATATGTTTTACATTCAGAGATTTCAAATTTCTCTGTATAAATGGAGGAGTTTTTTGGTTATAATGTTTATAATATTTATCATTTGAGGAGATATAGGGTGATTCATATGTATCTTCTAAGACCTTGTCTCAGATAAGTTCAATGTTTTGGAGATTTCGGTTCCAGTGTATGTGGTGTTCTTTTAGTTCCACCTGGAATGTTGTTTGGTCACTCAAGAATCCAAGGAAATAGTCCTGAATGGGGATTGTAAATATCTAGATAAGGGGTAGGAGATACTTCAAACATCATGGAATCATCAATTGGACTCAGGGTAAAGATCACACATAGTTATGAATCCTTGGGGTGATAATGACCATAGTCTAGATTTTGTCCTCAATGTGTAAAATGGACCTAGATTAAACTTCTTGGTTAGTTTCTTCATCCTGAATGGTTTTATTTATTTTTGAAAGGGAAATATAGGACTCATTTCCCCATTGATTCCATGTGGTTTGATAGATCCTCGTCAAAAGTGAGGAGGTGTATTAATCTCACATTGTTGAAATTATGGTGGTCGAGACTCTATATATTTGATTCTTTTTTAGGTTTTCCTTGTGTGGTTAGCCCAATGAAGTGGTTGTGTTTATATCCCATATCATGGGAAGTTGTTTCCTTCAATATATTTTCTTCCCCTGGTGGAGGGGTCTGTTCGCTCAAGTTAGTTTGCCTATATAAAGTGTTTTAGGTTAGCTCATGTTGGGTCTCCTGTATCAGTTTAATCCATAAGGTTGATAAATAGTGGGGAGACCCACTATAATTCACATCATGGTTTATTATAATGTCGATTGGTATTAGTTGGTATTTCATGGTTGGAAGTCCATTTAGGCCTCCCCATGTTGATAATTTGATATAGTTTCTAGTGCTAGCATGGTAGTGGGATGCATTATTTAGGGATATATGATTTTGAGTTTCATCCTCAAGTAAACATTGGGATTGAAGTTCACCCAATGGTCTTGTTAAAGCCACGATGTGGAAGTATTTTTAGATAAGTGGTTTGGAATCATTTTTTTTCATTCTAGATAACTAGTATTTGTTTTAGTAATGTTTTATGTGTTAATTTATTAAAGAATTAAATTCTGAAATTGTTAAAATTTGTTTGTGCAAATCGATCAACAGGAGGTGTCGTGGATTTCTTGGGGCAGAAGGCATATGGTGGGGAGTTCATTAGGTCCCCCCGAATTAAATCATGTCAACCTCTACATTCATCTATGGTGTTCTTGCATTCTTCTCATTTGATTTTTATTGTAATTATACTTGATCTATAGAGTATTATCAGTTTCTATTTCATAATCAAACATGTCTATGTCTTTTTGGGGGTAGAAAGCGTTATGGTGTAGAGAATTTTCACACATGGGTTTTTGTTTTCTTCTTCCATTCCGGTATGAATTTTTATTCCAGTTTTTCTCTTGAGTTCTAGGTGTGAAGGGTATGAATTTTTGGTGTATTCTATTTTTTAGTTTTGATATTTCTTTTTTCCCTAGGGTTCCCTATATGTTATTGGTGAATAATAGAGAATTTTTTATTAAGAGCAGGTGTTTCTCAGGTAGGGGAATTGTGAACCCTTCCAAGGTTTATGTGAATCCAAGTGTTGTTTTGGGATAGTTGATAACTCATTACATGAACTTGGTTTATAGACTGTGCAGGGTAACTATAGGGTATGTTCCTCTTGGGAAATAGGGGGCACACGATACTCGAATGGTTTGGCAAACCATAATGGGAAACTATATGGGATGTTCAGGTCATTAAAATTTTTAAATAGACCATTGTGTCCTTTAAGGTTTTTACCCCAAATCCACCCCTCACTCCCCCATTCAAACTTATTATCCTTAGGCTCCACCCTCCCTTCCTCTTGACTCCCTTGGGCTCCCTTCTCGTGGTGGATTTGGCTTGTAAACTCCAAGTAATCATTAATTAAGCCCCATTCTACATCAATTTCCCCCTATTTTTTAGGGTTTCTCTTCTTCTTCAATGGGTATTTCTTTCTCCAGTGGGTTGGGTGGTCAATTTAAGGTTGAATATAATTATTTAGGGTTTAATATTGATGTTTAGTCTTAGATATTTTTCTGGGCTCTTTTGGTGGTATGTTTGTGGAATTTCACCAATTTCAAGATGCTTCATTGATTTTGGTAGGTGGTTTCATGCCCTAACATTTTTAAATAATTTTAATATGATAATTTGTGTCTTTAAAAATGATCAATGGTTTTATAGTTTGGTGAATAATATTTTTTGAAATTGATTTTGGCAAGCGTTCATGATGAAAGTGTATTTTTTAGGGAAAGGTTAATTTTGTGTGCGTTTTTTTGTGATTTTTTTAAAATTGGTTTTATTATTTGTGTACAAAGTGCTACATGGGATTTTAGAGGGATTTAATGGAATGAATTAGTTTTCAAAATGAAATGTTAATTTTTAAATATCATTTCCCTTGTTCTGAACCTTTTGAATTAATTTTAAATTATTTAAATGATAGGAAGCATGTTTTATAAATGGACATGGTTTATGTGTGGAATTTAAAGGGGTCATGGACCATGGAATTGGTTGATAAATTGTGTGATTTTATTTTATTTTTTCAAATGAGGATATATGAACTGAATATGTGTTGGTAAATATATTTTAATGTGTTTTGGGGTGTTTAAAATCAAAGGTGGTTTGTTTATGGAAAATAGTGATTTCATTCTGAATTTTAAATTCTTGGAATTTATTTGTGGATGTGGTGATTCGTGATACATGTGAGATTATAATTTGATCACTAAGGGAATCCCGAGTATCTAGGTGGATGAATAGATCTAGTACGCTAGTGATTCCGAAGTGGCTTGTCCCGGTTTCACATAACATGTTTGATGATTACAATACTAACTAAAATATGGTGATGTTCGGAGCCCACTGGGCCCATAGGGAGTCCCCTCCTAGTGGCTTGTGCATTAGAATGATTTGATTGTGGTTAGTATAGCACCCTTCACCGAGGTATGAGGTTCTAGGGTCTCATTTCAGTTATATTACCCTTAGGGATTTACCCATGGTTCACTCTTACGACATGAGACTTGTGTGATTTGGTTTCAACCATCATTATATGATAGGCATTGAGTGTAATTTATTTTAAAGCAAGTTTACTTTAGTAAAATTTTCCTTTTAATGGTTAACTTTAAATGTGTTGTCCTGAAAATGTTTTCCATGGGCATGGTTCTCCCTAAAAGATTTTCATTAAAAATGATTCAATGAATTTTACATGAATAAGAATGAAAATTTATCCTTTAATTTTATAGCATAGAATAATTTATTTGGGTACCAACCAATAGGGATTTGGATAACCCTACATACACCTTTGGGTGTATGTAGGCCTTGTTATGTATGACCCAGGTAAACACAAGATGAGTGGTGGTGATGTTTGGGGTTCACATTGCTAGTGTTCTTCATGTTTCATGTAGTGGTGGTGGTGGATATATGGTGATGTCCCACATGTTTCATGGAGGTTCTTGGGATGTTTTTTGTATTCAATTAATTTGAATTATTATTATTTTGATAAAATTATTAAACCATAAATATGAAAATTGTTTTTCCTCATTTGGATATAGTAATTTATTATTGAGTTTCTTATTCCTGTTGGTTATTCATGTTTATATAAATTGTTTAAATCATTGAAAATGTATTTTATTGTTACATAGGCACTAGTTGTCAGCTCATGGGGATGTAGAATTCCCTTCGGGCCATGCCATGGGCCATGTCAAGTGTCAGGATCTATGAAACCCCATCTTTCTTTGTGACTAGAGCTTCCATCATAATTTTTCCAATAAAAACCTTCCAACCAGAGAACCCTTATTCTTAGATACTATTTCAAAATCTGTTTATCCTCATCGAATTTGATGAAAATCAGTTCATTAAATGTATTTATCACTCAAAACCTAATTATATGGGGAGATGAGACACATAAAAAACCTCAAACAATGCATATAAAGGAGGGAGAAGTTAAAATTTCCCATGTCCCATAACTCCAAAACACCCACATATTTAGGAAAATATTACCTTTCCCATCCCACCATATGCATTTTTCTTTTTTCATTCACTATACCCGGTGTTGATAATCTGATTTAGTTTCTAGTGCTATCTTGGTAGTGGGTTCTATAATTTAGATCTATATAGACTTGATTTTATTCCTCAAGTAAAAATTGGGATTGGAGTGCCTATAATGGCCTTGTTAATGAAAGGTTGTGGAATTTTTATTAGATATGTTTTTTGGGTTCATTTTTTCATTCCAAATAAGTGCTATGTGCTTTTTTAGTAATTTTTAAGCGTTCTTGGATTAAGAAGTTGAATTATGATATTTTAAGAATTTATTTTTGTCTTAATAGATTAACTCATGATGTCGTGGCTTTCTAGGGGCAGAATCCATATGGTGGGGAGTCCATTATGGCCACCAAAATTAAATCTTGTGAACCTCTATTTTCATCCATGGTGTTCTTTCATATTTATCATTTGATGTCTATTGTAATTATCCATGATCTATTGAGGAGTTTTGGTTTTTGTCTTTGAATTCAACTTCTCTGTGTCTTTCTGGTGGTAGAAAAAATTATGGTGTGGATAATTGTCACAGACATGTTTTTGTTTTCGTCTGCTATTCCAACATGAATTTTTATTCTAGTTTATATCCTGAGTTATAGGTGTGAAGTGTTTGAATATTTGGGGTATTCTATTGTTTAGTTTTGATCTTTATATTTCCCTTAGGGTTCCTTATGTGTTATTTTTGAATAATGTGGAATTTTGTCTTGGAAATATGTTTTGTACAGTTAGGGGAAATTTTTCACCCTAACCAGGTACATGTGTGGCCAAGTGTTGTTTTGGGATAGTGGATAATTCATTACTAACACATAGTTTATAGACTATTCGGGAAAACCGTATGACATGTTCCTCCAAGGAAATAGGTTCCGTAAGATCGCTGCATGGTTTGGTAAACCATAAGGGAAAACTATACGTCACTCCTAGGTCAGTAATATTTTTAAAATGACCTTTGTGTCCTTTTAAGTTTCTACCCAAAATCTGCCCCTCTCTCCCTTGTTCAATCTTCTTATCCCAAGGCACCTCCCACCCTTCTTCTTTTCTCCTTTGGTTTCCCTTCTCTTGGTGTATTTGGCATGGAAACTCTAAGGAATCATATATTAAGTCCCTCCACCTTCAATTTCATCCTCTTTTTTAGGGTCTCTCCTCTTATTCTAGGGGGCTTTCATTCTTTAGGGGTTTGGGTAGTCAATTTAGGGATAAATTTCATTCTTTAGGTTCCAATATTGACGTTTAGTGTTAGAGCATTCCTTTCATGGATATTTTGGTGGTACGATTGAAAATTTTCACCAATTTCAAGATGATTCCAATCATTAGGTAGGTGGTTCCATGCCACAACATTTTTAAATGATTTTAAGGTTTTTTCTTGTGTATTTAATCGTGTTAAATGGTTTATTTTTTTGTGAAAAATATATTTTGGAAGTTTTTTTGTAAAGCATTCATAATGAATGTGTTTTTTCATAAGGGAAATGTTATGTTTGTATATGTTTTTTTTGATTTTTTTAAAATGGTTGTTATTCTTTGTGTGGAAAGTTCTATATAGAATTTTAGAGTAATTAATGGCATGGGTTATTTTTCTGAATGAAATGTGAAATGTTGCATATTTTTTCCTTGTTTTGTACCTATAAAATTAATTGAAATTTTTTTAAATGATGGGGAGCATGTTTTAGAAATGAAATTGGATTATGTGTGGAATTGAAATGTGTAATGGACCATATAATTAGATGATCAATTGTTAATTTTTTTCAAATGATTATGTATGAAATGCATAAGTGGAGGTAATGGTATTTGAATGTGTTTTAGGTGCGTGTAAAATGGAATGTTGTTTTCATATGGAAAATGGTTAATTATTTATGTATTTGAAATTATTGGAATTTATTTTTGAATGTGGTGATTCGTGATACATTTGAAATGATAATTTGAGCACAAAGGGAATCCTGCATATTTAGGCGGGATGACTTGATCTAGTAGGCTAGTGATTCAGAATTGGCTTGTACCGGTTTCACATAGCACGATCGATGCAAACAATACTAACTAAACAATGATGATGTCCAGAGACAACATGGCCCCTAGGGAGTCCTCTCCTAGTGGATAATTCATTTTAATTATTTGATTGTGGTTACTATACCACCCATCACTGAGGTACGAGGTTCTAGGGTTCCATATGAGCTAGATTACCCTTAGAGATTTACCAATGGTTCACTCTTATGACATGTGACCTACGTGATTTGGTTTCATCCATCATTATATGGTAGGCATTGATTTTATTTTATTTTAAAGAAAGTTTATTTTAGTAGAAGTTTCCTTTTTAATGTTACCTTTTATAGTGATTTCCTAAAAACAATTCCTTGGGCATGGTCCTCATTAAAATGTTTTCTTTAAAAATGATTCAATTCATTTTACATGAATAATCATGTAAATTTATCCATTATTGTTAAATAATTGAATAATTTATTTGGATTTAATACTATAGGGATTTGGATCAAACACTGCATACATCTTTGGGTGTACATAGACCTTGTTATGTATGGCCTAGGTAAAGGCAAGCTGAGTTGTGGTGATGTCTGTAACACCCCGAAATTTTATGAAAAATATTCTTTTTAATTTTATTAATGTATTGTGTTGTACGCTACACCAAAAGAATCTTTCACAACACGCATCCTTGACTTGCCTTCCATTACACGCAATCGCGACCTTCCTCGATAGCGTGTGTAGTACGCAATAACGAGTTTCACTAAACAACAATATGCTATTAAAATATTATTAAAACTAGTCGTTATGAATAGTAATAACCACTTTTTGAAATTTTGTATATTTTATTTTTCAAAATGGAATTCATTTTTGGATTCGTAATATTGAAATTATCTTAGGGTGAAATTTTGGTACTTTTCGGATAACTTTCATTTTCTGAAAAATAGTGAAAATTACTAAATTTTAATTAAAAAATTTTTTTTTAATCGAAATAATTAATAGTGTTAAATTATTAATTTGAGTGGTTTTAAAGTATATCTAGAATATATTTTTACAATTCAATACAATGTTGGTCATTGGATGTAATTTCACATTTACACCAGACATAAACAAATGTTAATCTTTTGATAGTTATTATCTCTTAAAAACACGTTATTTGTTGTAACAGCAGAAATTAATTATAAAATTAATTAATGAAACTTATATGTTAGGAATTTTTTAAAATAGAAATCATTTTTGAACTTGGAATATCAATTATAGCTTAGGGTGAAATTTTGGCATTTTTTTGAAAAACTTCAATTTTTGATGAATAGTGAAACTACAAAGTAGTAGTTAAAAAATTTAATTTTTTCATAAATCTTAACTTTACCGCTTCTATGAATGGAATTTCAAAAATCCAAGAGACACGGTTGATTTCAGTAAGTAAAATGTGGTTCAATGAGATAAAAATAATTTTTGGTGAATAGTAACTTTTTACTTTTATTTACCACAGTTAAAGATAAATAGGGTAATTAAGGGTAAAAATGATATTAATATTACCCTAAAACATGTCCTAATCCTATTGGACAAGTTTATCTCGACCAAAAACAACCTTATGTGTAAAATATTATCATTTAGGCCCACTTGGATTAGATTAGGACATTTATTATTATTTAATTCAATGAAGAGTTAAAAGAGTTAAAATAAACGTTTATTTACTAAAACATTTTTAATATAGGGTTATACATAATATAATTTCGACTATAAATAATCATTAGAAAGATAAAAATATTTAATACATAATGGTAGTTTATTTTTAATTTTTATACTTTAAATAAGTTAATTTATTTATGACACAACGATGATGCAGTAATTTCCTTTTTAAGAAATTATTAACATAATTGATGTTATAAATGCCCAAATAAATGTAATTTGAGACTTTTTATGACTTACACTAATTTTCTAGGTTAATATGATATGTTATTGTTGATTAAAGTAACTTGGTTAGAACTTATCATTCTGTTAGAAATTTCATAAAAATCATGTACCAATTAGTGTCAAAATTGACATAAATTAGTTTTTAAAACAAATATTATATTATCAATTGTTATTTAATTCATAAAAATCTAAGGATTAGAAAAATGACTTAGATAAGTATATATATGTTAATAATAAACAACTTGGGGTTCGTTTGGCTTGTTATGGTAAGTTTATTAACCATATAGTGTAAGAAAACAGAAAGACACGGTAAAAGATAAATTATTTAACTTAGAGTTAAATCTAATTGATAAGGTTAAAATAATAACCTAAACTTGTCTAAATCCTATTTGATGAGAGGATTTCGACCCATCCCCACCTTAGACTTGAAATAAATCAATTTGGAGCTATTTAAAACCGAACGTGACTTTATAATAAAATAATATTTTTGGTTATTCCAAAGGTTCCCCTCTCCTCCCTTATAAAAGGGCACCTCCTCCCTCTCTTCCTCACACAACTTTGAGCCTTAAAACTCGGTAAAACCCTGCCAAAATCTCTTCTCCACTTCCCTAGTATCATCCTAGAGGTCCTGGTATTCTTCAAAGACCATTCTTAGTTCTTTAAGTAGAGGTTAAGAAAAGGTGCGTCAAAAAGAGGTAATATCCATTACCGATCTTTTTCAATTTCTTTCTTCTTCAACTTCTTCTTATTTAGTTGTTTCATGATAAAGTAATAACATCAGTATTTCTTATATACTGATATTTTATTATAAATATGAAACAACTCTAATTAACCTTCTATCCATCCTACGGAAAAAGGAAATCACCGCGCGTGCGTACGTACGGAATACCGTCTCCACGCAGTGGTGTAATCTATTTTCCGTCACCACCTTAATTGGATGGGTATAAAGGTGTAATGAGTAACTATATATTATTATTATGAATTGATATTGATACTGAAATAGTATACATACACTTCAACATAATTCCACGACCATGGGAACGATATCATCGCTCGTGCGTACGTATGGACTACCGTCTCCACGACGCGATGAGATTCATTCTCAATGATTAACCATTCATTAATGATTATAAAGTATATATAATAAGTACTAATGAAATATATGAAATAATAATGATACTGGATTTATGTATATTTATATGTATGTCATCTACTTAATTCCATTCAATTCAATAAGGAAACGAAAACAGTGTTCATGCGTACGTACGGACTACCGTCTCCATGAACGGTGTATTTCTTTCCATTTACTGATTTATTATATATATTTATATTCTGAATATATATATATAAATCATGTTTTATATTCTGGAATTAATTAATCATGATCTATGTAATCATATGAATAATTACATGTTAAAAAGACGAATGACAAATGAGACAATTTTACCCAAAAAGCTACTTTAACATGAATTTACAAAAGAACGGGTAATATAAAGTCATAAGTGGACCATATATGATATAATAAAAATGAATATGATTCTGGAATAAGCCAATAACATGATTCAAATCATTGTAGAGGAGGTTGGGACACTTACAAAGCAAGTCGGACCTAAGGTAAGGGAAATATCACAATCTCACTTTTATCCGAGATTGTTTTTACTTTGGTAATTACTGGGGTGTATTTTATCATCCACATCCATGTTCCCTCAATATGTAATATTAATTCCATCCTTCTAAAATAGTTTATATCCAATTTTACCCTTCGGTAAGTTTTTGTAAAAGATATGAAAGGAATCTTTTGTCATTTTTCGTATGAGATACTTTTTGACTTTTCCGACAAAAGTACGAAGAATGTTTTATTTAACTTATACGACATGAATGGATTTTTAAAACATTATTTCCAAGAATATTCCTTTAATAGTTTTCAAGTTTATTTTTAATAAACTTCTTTTAGTTTATAATTGTATGAAATATTAAGAAAGGAAAAGTGTTTTTGAAGAAGAAACGATATTTTCCTCAAGAATTCGTTTCAAGTGTTTTATCAAAATTATTTTCCATATATGATAATATAGGGTTCTGTTTTTATCCCTATTATTACATTGATTTGATTACGTTGTGATGGAAGTATTTTTATGAATTCCTTTATCTTATATGAATTGTTTTATGATGTCATGTTGTTTAAGAATCCCATTTTTATTACATGGGTTATGAAATGATGTATGATTTATGATTTTGTGGCACACATAAGAATGGTATCATTATGAGATGGGTGGGACCTATATCTCCCTCCAATACATTGTGTAAAGATTATATATCTCATGAGATAGACATGGCTGGAACGGTAGGTTATACCGGTTCAGTGAAACAGGACTGGAACGAGGGTGACTCGGTTCAGAAAGGGACTTTGTCCACTAAGATAGTCTTGGAAATGAGTCTTGACTAACAAGAAATGATGATTATGTGTGTATGCCACAAATTTTCATGTTTTATGTTGTGGTTATTGGGATTACATTTCACTTCTATGATTTATCCCATGTTATGATATTATGAGCTCTTTTTCAGGTGAAGATTTCCAAAAGCTATATTCTTATGTATATGATGTGATTGATATTTCTTTTGTTTACCCTTACTGAGAATTTGAGCTCACCCATTTATGTTATCTTTTCCCCAGGATATAAAGAAAGGTTTTATGTATAAAAAGTAATATCTTTAAGGGAGATATTGAAGATCTTTCACCACGATTAGAAGATTACGTTCCGAGTTTCCAAAGACACTAAACTATTACGATCATTGTGTGTGTGTTTTTTTGTTATGTACTAAGTATTCCGCAAATGTAATGTAATGTCCATGTACGTCAGGCTTCGGGTCTCTACAGTTGGTTTCAGAGGAAAGGTTTAGTCAACCATTGGAAACTAGGATGCGAAAACGTTAGTGAGATCCCTAGAGATATTTCTAAGGTATGTCTAGGGATGTCCCTAAGGATAAGTATACATATAAGATATAGTCCGAGAACTACGGTAATGATATTAGAATTTAACCTAAGATGTTAGATATTAAGGGTACTCCCCCTTTATTATGTTTTTTTCCCTAGCATGATTTTTGCCTCTCACACTATTCTTTTTGGGTTTTAGAAAATTGCTGGAAACAAGATGATTCATGATAATGGAGGATATGATGGACAATGGAGTGATATTCTTCATGAGATACCAAATGAAATAGGATTTGGAAGTCCAAACATCATTGTTATGCCGAATCAGAAATCTCATAATATGATCAATAAAGTAAAATTTGGTAAGTTTCCTGACTCGGCTAATAAGAGAAAGATGGAGTTTCATGATGATCATAGAGGAAGGAAAGTTCAATTTCCCCTATGTAAATCATGTGGGAAGAGGAATCGAGGAGAATGTTTCAAAGGAACTGGAAGATGCTTTGGGTGTGGAAAAGAAGGACACAAAGCCAGTAAGTGCAAAGGAAAAGGTCCAGTTAACACTAGGGATGAGTATAATGGTATTGCTACGACATCAACAATGGTTAAATGTTTTAAATGTGGAATGTACGGCCATTATGCAAACCAATTCCCTAAGGGAAAGTCTCATGAATAGAATCAGTACAGCCATATGGGTAGTATTTATGTTGATGATGATGAAGAGACTACAAATGATATGTGATATGAAAGAATTGTTGAAGCTCGGTCAATGGTTTAAGAAGGTAGTGGAATGATTACATGTTTATCAAGTGTAATGTTGTATAAAGAATATCATGATACTATGGAATAAAGAGACATCTAAGGATTGTTACACTGTTGTCTTTCCTTGAGTTTTGAAAGTGTATGATTAATGTTACCAGTATCCATGAAAGGTTATTCATATATTTTTGGAATGTAGATGATATGCACATAATGAAGGGATAAAGAGAAAAATTAAATGTTTGATAGTATTCATGAGCTCATGATTGATATAAGGACTAAGTGATATCATGGTTTGAGTATATAGAATTTTGAGGATTTTGGTATGTGGAAGGTGTTAACTTTTAAATGCATTTGTGTTTTCACTAAGGTATTCAAGAGAATACATGATTAAGGACTTTGAATGTTTGGAATGTGACCAACAAAACATATCTTATGATATATGGGGATCAACTATGGTATTAAATCTCTAGTAATCGTTTTCACTATGTTATGAGAGTGGACTGAAGTATTATGGATAAGCCTAAAGATTGGAATGGATTATGTTGGACATACGTTAGTATTATTTAAGGATAGAAGTTTTTTCGATATTATTGATGGGATGTTATAGTAATATAGTTTTAGAAAAAGGACAACCTGCAGGACGGGCGACAGCCCATCGCGTCGGACAAGGCTATGGGAATCGAACCCACAATCGAAGTGCGACTGGCCTTTATCGCCTACCAATGGCCTACAGGAGGTCCCTGTTTAGTAGAAACTAGTTTTATGATATTAACCAGTATGATATATGAAGTATAAGTCCATTTTAGGAACCATATATGATTAATCTCACTATAGATCGACTTATGTATATAATTTTTGCTAACCTTTTGTTTGAGAGAGATGGAATGACCCGTCATTCTATCACATGATCTGCTAACACTTCACGAATAACAAATTAAACTTAATTTTTTTAAGAGATGAAGTGGAAATTGTTCAAGGCACGAACAATAGTGAGATTGTAGCAAAATAAAGTAAGTATTTATTCTAATTCAAATTTTCAACTTTAGGGAAATGATCTTGAAAACCAAAGATGTTGTCCTAGTGCCCTTATATCCGATGAATCAGATGGTACCCTAGATCGTCACAAATTTATGGCTTTGTGATTGCTGGATTTTCCATAGCCATGTTCTCAACCACTCTCCATCAGAACATGATGGTTAGATTTCTCTTCCATATCCAAATTTTCACCTATGTGGAAACCCAGTGATTAGTTTATTTGGGTAACCGTTACGTTTCATACTTTTGTTTTTAAAGATTGGTTTTGGTATTCCTTTTTACGATGTAGTTTTCTATTAAAGAAACTTTCGAATAGTAAACCATTTATAACCCCGACGAATTTCGAGGGCGAAATTCATTTTAAGGGGGGTAGAATGTAACACCCCGAAATTTAATGAAAAATATTCTTTTTAATTTCATTAATGTCTTTTGTTGTACGCTACACTAAAAGAAGCTTTCACAACACGCATCCTTGACTTGCCTTCCATTACACGCAATCACGACCTTCCTCGATAGCGTGTGTAGTACGCAATAACGAGTTTCACTAAACAACAATATGCTATTAAAATATTATTAAAACTAGTCGTTATGAATAGTAATAACCACTTTTTGAAATTTTGTATATTTTATTTTTCAAAATGGAATTCATTTTTGGATTCGTAAAATCGAAATTAGCTTAGGGTGAAATTTTGGTACTTTTCGGATAACTTTCATTTTCTAATGAATAGTGAAAATTACTAAATTTTAATTAAAAACAACTTTTTTAATAGAAATAATTAATAGTGATAAATTATTAATTTGAGTGGTTTTAAAGTATATCTAGAATATATTTTTACACTTCAATACAATGTTGGTCATTGGATGTAATTTCACATTTACACCAGACATAAACAAATGTTAATCTTTTGATAGTTATTATCTCTTAAAAACACACTATTTGTTGTAACTGTGGAAATTAATTATAAAATTAATTATAAAATTAATTAATGCAACTTATATGTTGGGAATTTTGTAAAATACAAATAATTTTTGAACTTGGAATATCAATTATATCTTAGGGTAAAATTATGGCATTTTTCTGAAAAACATCAATTTTTGATGAATAGTGAAACTACTAAGTGGTAGTTAAAAAAATTAATTTTTTCATAAATCTTAATTTTACCGCTTCTGTGAATGGAATTTTAAAAATCCGAGAGACACGGTTGATGTCAGTAAGTAAAATGTGGTTCAATGAGATGAAAATACTTTTTGGTGAATAGTAACTTTTTACTTTTATTTACCACGGTTAAAGGTAAATAGGGTAATTAAGGGTAAAAATGATATTAATATTACCCTAACACATGTCCTAATCCTATTGGACAAGTGTACCTCGACCAAAAACAACCTTAAGTGTAAAATATTATCATTTAGGCCCATTTGGATTAGATTAGGCCGTTTATTATTATTTAATTTAAAGAAGAGTTAAAAGAGTTAAAATCAACGTTTATTTACTAAAACATTTTTAATATAGGGTTATACATAATATAATTTCGACTATAAATATTCATTAGAAAGTTAAAAATATTTCCTACATAGTGATATTTTATTTTTAATTTTTATACTTTAAATAATATAATTTATTTATGACACAATGATGATGCAGTAATTACCTTTTTAAGAAAATATTAACATAATTGATGTTATAAATGCCCAAATAAATGTAATTTGAGACTTTTTATGACTTACACTATTTTTCTAGGTTAATATGACATGTTATTGTTGATTTAAGTAACTAGTTTCGAACTTATCATTCTGTTATAAATTTCATAAAAATCATGTACCAAATAGTCAAAAAATTGACATAAATTAGTTTTTAAAACAAATAGTATATTATCAATTGTTATTTAATTCCTAAAAATCTACGGTTCTGCAAAATGACTTATATAAGGATATATATGTTAATAATAAACAGATTGGGCTTCGTTTGGCTTGTTATGGTAAGTTTATTAATCATATAGTGTAAGAAAACAAAAATACACGGTAAAAGTTAAATTATTTAACATAGAGTTAAATCTAATTGATAAGGTTAAAATAATAACCTAAACTTGTCTAAATCCAATTGTATGAGAGGATTTAGACCCATCCCCACCTTATCCTCGAAATAAATCAATTTGGATCTATTTAAAACCGAACATGAATTTATAATAAAATAATATTTTTAGTTATTCCAAAGGTGCCCCTCTCCTCCCTTATAAAAGGGCACCTCCTCCCTCTCTTCCTCACACAACTTTGAGCCTTCAAGCTCGTCCAACCCCTACCAAAATCTCTTCTCCACTTCCCTAGTATCATACTAGAGGTCCTGGTCTTCTTCAAAGACCATCCTTAGTTCTTTAAGTGGAGGTTAAGAAAAGGCGCGTCAAAAAGAGGTAATATCCATTACCGATCTTTTTCAATTTCTTTCTTCTTCAACTTCTTCTTCTTTAGTTGTTTCATGATAAAGTAATAACATCAGTATTTTTTATATACTGATATGTTATTATAAATATGAAACAACTCTAATTAACCCTTTATCCATCCTACGGAAAAAGGAAATCACCGCGCGTGCGTACGTACGGAATACCGTCTCCACGCCGTGGTGTAATCTATTTTCCGCCACCACCTTAATTGGATGGGTATAAAGGTGTAATGAGTAACTATATATGATTATTATAAAGTGATATTGATACTGAAATAGTATACATATACTTCAACATAATTCCACGACCATGGGAATGATATCATCGCTCGTGCGTACGTACAGACTACGGTCTCCACGACGCGATGAGATTCATTCTCAATGATTAACCATTCATGAATGATTATAAAGTATATATAATAAGTACAAATGAAATATATGACATAATAATGATACTGAATTTATGTATATTTATATGTATGTAATCTACTTAATTCCATTCAATTCAATAAGGAAACGAAAACAACGTTCATGCGTACGTACGGACTACCGTCTCCATGAACGGTGTATTTCTTTCCATTTACCGATTTATTATATATATGTATATTCTGAATATATATATATAAATCATGTTTTATATTCTGGAATTATTTAATCATGATCTAAGTAATCATATGAATAATTACAAGTTAAAAACACGAACGACAAATGAGACGATTTTACCCAAAACGCTACTTTAACATGAATTTACAAAAGAATGGGTAATATAAAGTCATAAGTGGACCATATATGATATAATAACAATGAATATGATTATGTAATAAGTCAATAACATGATTTAAATCATTATACAGGAGGTTGGGACACTTACAAAGCAAGTCAGACCTAAGGTAAGGGAAATATCACAATCTCACTTTTATCCGAGATTATTTTTACTTTGGTAATTACTGGGGTTTATTTTATCATCCACATCCATGTTCCCTCAATATGTAATATTAATTCCATCCTTATACAATAGTTTATATCCAATTTTACCCTTCGGTGTGTTTTTGTAAAAGATATGAAAGGAATCTTTTGTCGTTTTTCATACGAGGTACTTTTTGACTTTTCCGACAAAAGTACGAAGAATGTTTTATTTAACTTATACGACATTAATGGATTTTTAAAACATTATTTCCAAGAATCTTCATTTAAAAGTTTTCAATTTTATTTTTAATAAAATTCTTTTAGTTTATAATTTTATGACATATTAAGAAAGGAAAAGTGTTTTTGAAGAAGAAAGGATATTTTCCTCAAGAATTCATTACAAGTGTTTTATCAAAATTATTTTCCATCTAAGATAATATAGGGTTCTTTTTTTATCCCTATTATTACATTGATTTGATTATGATGTGATGGAAGTATTTTTATGAATTTCTTTATCATATATGAATTGTTTTATGACGTCATGTTGTTTAAGAATCCCATTTTTATTACATGGGTTATGAAATGATGTATGATTTATGATTTTGTGGCACACATAAGAATGGTATCATTATGAGATGGGTGGGACCTATATCTCCCTCCAATGCATTGGGTAAAGATTTTATATCTCATGAGATAGACATGGCTGGAATGGTAGATTATACCGGTTCAGTGAAACAGGACTGGAACAAGGGTGACTCGGTTCAGAAAGGGACTTTGTCCACTAAGATAGTCTTGGAAATGAGTCTTGACTAACAAGAAATGATGATTATGTGTGTCTGCCACAAAGTTTCATGTTTTAAGTTGTGTTTATTGGGATTACATTTCACTTCTATGATTTATCCCATGTTATGATATTATGAGCTCTTTTTCAGGTTAATATTTCCAAAAGCTATATTCTTATGTATATGATGTGATTGATATTTCTTTTGTTTACCCTTACTGAGCATTTGATCTCACCCTTTTATGTTTTATTTTCCCCAGGATATAAAGAAAGGTTTTAGGTATAAAAAGGAAGATCTTTATAGGAGATATTAAAGATCTTTCACCATGATTAGAAGATTACGTTCCGAGTTTCCAAAGACACTAAACTATTACGATCCTTGTGTGTGTGTTTTTTTGTTATGTACTATGTATTCCGCAAATGTAATGTAATGTCCATGTATGTCAGGCTTCGGTTCTCTACAATGGATGTGGTTAGAGTTGATAGTGTTCAACATGTTTTAGTTATTGGTGGTGGTGGATTGAAGGGTATTCCCCTCATGTTTCATGGAGGTTCCTTAGATATTTTGTGTATTAAATTCCTTTGTTGTACTTTGGTTTTTAGTTAAAATTGTTAAACATTTAATATGAATATTATTATGCCTCATTTGGATTTGGTTATTTATTATGTAGTTTTTTATTCCTATTGGTTATTCATGTTTATATAAATGGGTGAAATCATTCCCAACTAATTTTATTGTTACCAAGTCACTTGTTTTCAGAATGTGGGGATTGGTAATGCCCTTTAGTCCAAGCCATGGGCCGAGTCGGGTGTCAAGTTCTATGAAACTCTATCTTGGTTTGTGATAGGAGCTTCCATCATAATTTTTATAATTAAAATCTTTTAACTGGTGCACCATTATTCTTACATAATATTCTAAAATAATTTCTGCCTCATCGCATTCTGAGTATGAAGAAAATCAGTTCTTTGGATGTATTTATCACTCAAAACAAAATTATACAAGGAGATGAGACACATCAATAGCCACTAACATTTCATAGCAAGGAGGGAGGAGTTAACATTTCCCATGTTCCAAAATTCCAAAACACTCACATCTTTAGGAAAAACAACCTTTCTCATCCAACCATAGGAATTTTTCTTTTTCTATTCATTATAAACCATAAAAAATAGATAAAAATGGTGGCTATGAGTAATAAGGGGAAAATTTACTTTTGAATATGGAAATAATATAATAATTAATATCTTCCGTCATGTATTTAATCAAAATATTCTTCCCACCTCTTGATAGACCCTTTCCCATCCTATCTTTTATCCACTTCCTGGACCCATCAACAGATAAAATAAAAATCCCCCTTTTGGTCCCTATGATAATAGTTTTGATCCCTATATATTTTTTATTTTTGGTCCCCTAATTGACATTGAGAATAAAACACAATTAATTCCTCTTCTCTTAAAGAGTTCATTTTTTAAAATAAGACTCTTATTTATAGAAATTGATCTTTTTTATCAATGAATCATAGAAAGAATAAATGGGATGATATATATTAGAGAACTATAAATGAGATTCCCTGGATATCAACAAAGAATCATCTACAAAAATAGATGTGAGATGAAAGGTCCGTTTCAACTATACCAAACACAATGATGTAATCCTACATAACTTTCTTATAAATAAATTTGGAATGTGCATTAGTAATAATGATAAATATATAGGGTGAAATGGGATGCCCCTACCTCAATACTCTTGATGGGGAGAAATATTTTTTGGATTTAAAATTAATCCAGATCTTATAGGATTCTATCAAAACTCATATTATAATATTTTTGATAAAACAAATGCAGAATTCATATTTAGAGAGGGTTAACTCATGGAATCTGAACTCAACCATATCCAAATATTTTGTCGTAATGATATTTAAGTCAATATATCATTTATAATCCTAGTATCATATATTCAGGGAATGGATCACTTCATGGGACACAATTTCGTTATTCATGATCAAATGTTAGGGCATGAATTCACTTGGAGCATTAAAAATAATAAATGAAAAATAATTATTAATCTATTGCCTAAATCCTTTTAAAATTTCATGTAAATTACATTAAAAATATAATATAAAATACCATCCACTATGAATTACCAAACCACATTAGGAGTTAAAGTAATTATAGAGTCATTAAAAGGAATAATATATATATTACCCCTCCTACACTAATTAACACACTTGAGGACATATATACCAACCACATTCCAAAAATATGTCTGTCCTTTCTGAAATATGAGTACCATGAATTCTTCCAAAAATTCATGTGTAGGTCTCCCCTCCCACCCCCTCCCCCACACACCCACACACCCAAAACTTCAAACCCTAGATATTATAATTACATTCATTGTAAAACACTCCCAAATGACAACAAATATTTGACAATCCTTCTGACCCATATACTCTTTTTCTTATGAAAAATAATTTCACTAAAATTTCCTCCAAGAAGACGGGAACCCAAAAAATCACATTAAATCATTATGAGAAAATTTTAGATTCAACATATATCAACCCTTTAATGCCAAACAGAAATATAGATGAGAAAATGTACCCTTGAATCACCACTCTATATAGATGAAACTATTTGGTGTTGAGTATATTGTAAAATAAAAACATATTTTCTAAATTTCTATAAGAGACCATCTCCACCTGAATTTCCTACGAATTCCACAAAGAAACAATTTTTTAAAACCCATATGTAACTTGAAAATATATTCTCCCTTGTGTATTGAAATGGTTTTCGACACAAAATTTTTGTCAAGGAAAAATATTATACTACAATGATAGAGTATCTAATCTTTCTGGGGGTTTCTAATGCCCTTAAAGATCCCACATAGTATTTTCATGGATCCCAATGGAGTGGGTCATCATAAGACCCTGTTTATTTAATATTTTATTGAAAATATACCATGAAATAATAAAAAATTTATTATGTTAAAACTCCTCATTTTAAATTCCATCCTCCATATCCCTTTTCCCATTTGAACATACCTCTTCTGCTCCTATAATACCATCTTACCTAACCCTCTTCCATTAAATAAGACCGGGTTGAATATAATTAACTAGAATTGTATTAGATTAAATATTTAAATATATATACTCAAAGAAACTGATTAAATAAAATATAAATACATTATCTTCTAGTTTTAATTACCTTAGTAGAATCTGACCACAAAAGTGGTGATGCCTTAATCATATCAAAAACAACCTTCACTCCGGTGGATGAAATATCTTCCCCTAATCCCTCATTAGTCCCATAAACATAAATATTACATGAAGTCCCATTTTTATGCTATAAAAATGATTTATATACTACATGAAACGAGATGAACTAGATGAAATGATGGTATCAAATCCACTTGATCGGACATATGGATTCCTTCCAATGAATTATCATGAAGAAAAAAATCTGAATAATCCTCTAAAATTTTAAATCCCATAATTAAGCCAATAAATAAAATATTATTATGTTCATGAATGAAATTATATGTGATGAATCCAATGATCCCAGATATCTGATAGATTCGATAATCAGATCCAACAAACAATGGAAAAATACAAAATCTAGTGAGATGATGCCGACACAATGAAACCATGAAACCCTAAAAAGAATAAAAACAACATCCCAAAGTATATAAACCACTAAATTAATCGAAATTAACTGCTATAAGTATTTTGATACACAAAAGGAGGAAGAAAAGTGGAAAATTCATTGGCACAAAACACTCATAGAGAGATAAACACTTAGAAGGGAGAGGAAAGTGTCGTGTATTTTATATTGATTAAAATATATAAAAAAATATATATAGAAAGGTAATATAGGTTTTGGGATTATATGACCATTGGATTTATGTTGTATTTAAATCTATTTGAATATTGGTATTATATAGTCTTTGGTTAAAATACTATTATACTTTTTATAATAATAAAATGAATTGATATGATTAAAATTATTCAATATTAAAAGAGATATTTTCTAAAGAACTATTTTTAAAATATTTTTTATTTAATATTAATGAATTAAATTGATAAATTTTAAAATTGAATAATATTTTAATGTGTGAACTAATATATTAATACTCAATTAATACATTTAAATTATAATAGTTTTATTTTAAAAAAACATCTTTTCTTTAAATTTTATACTTCCATTTAAATGTAAAATTTAAGAATATATGAATATTAATTTGATTAAAATAATATAATTATTAATTTATCATGTTAAAATAAGTTTTGGATGATTTTATAGGATATTTATTGAATAGTTGATTTTTTGGTGAATGGAGAATAATACGATTTTTTTTAAATATTGTCACTTTTATGACATCGTCATTGAGAACTCATTCCTCACTCCAAATGATGGGACTAAGTGATGGTATAATCTAATTAACTTTATGTAATAAAATTTTATCCCAGAATGGAGAGGTCTCACTTTCTTATGGTCTTATTCTCATATAGATCTAGTCCTTATGGGACACTTATCCACGAGTAATTTTGTGTTTATTTAACTCTGAGGAAGTCCTGAGGCTGATCATTGGGTAGGAATTGGTAAATATTGGGGTGAACATTCTTTAATATATCCTTTTAAATATTTTATTTGTGACACTATTTTTATTAATTAATAATAGATTCTCTCTTTTGATTTTAAAAAAATATTATCATTAAAGTTTGTGAATTATTTTTGAAAAACCAAATATATATTTAATAAGTAATTTAGAGAATTTTAAAAAATAATTTTGATCATTTTAATATCTGTATGATATTTTAGAAATTTATAGAAAATAAGGAAAAGAATAGATAATACACCAAAATATGTTTTTTAGTAAAAAATTTCTATATTTTATTATTTTTCTTAAAAGTAAAATTTATGAATTTTAAAATAAAAAATTTGAAAAATTAAATTAATTTTTTAGATTTATCATTACTAAATTATATTAATAAGACTTTTATGGAATTATAATAATATAATTATAAATTATAAATTTTCCAAAAAAATTCCATAAAAAATATGTATTTTATAATTTAAATTATATATTTTAAAATATTTATTATAGTTTTAAAACCTATACATGATAATTTAGAACACAAGTAAATTTTTTTTCAAAATTATTTTATTACATTATACATTTATTATATTAAAATTAAATTTTTACACTTACAAAATTAATTTGAGAAAATGGATTTCAAATTTAAAATCATTAGGTGAAAATTATATAAAATGGACCTTTTTATTTTTTTTCATAAAGATTACGTTACCATTGTTAAAAACTAGTTACCGCTGAAAAAAACTAAAATGGGAAAAGTAATAATTCAGGGGGTAAATGGATATAAAAATGTTTAAACCATGTTTGAAAAAATTTGGTTGAATATTTATAGACTTATCCGTTCTCCAATTCATTATTTTCCAAATTTTGGAGCCATATTACTTGAGAGTAACTTCATATAATTCAATTTCTTGATATTTAAAAAAATGATATCCTTTTTCACTTGTAAAAGGGGATTTTCTATCCTCACTTCCCATCACACCACTTCCCCAAAATATTGGTCCAAACTCTACCCAAAACTCACCTACAAATTCCTAGACAACATTAATAGTTTTTGGTATTTTCAAAAGTTCATCAATCGTAGGCTTTACCCCCTTGGAAAAGGAGTTGATCCAAAAAGTGTGGTCTAAGTTCATAACCTCTATTTCTATTTTCTATTTCTATTTATGAGATTAATATTTTTAAAATTTCATTATACCTTATTAAAGTGAAAAAATAAGTATCCTTAATACCATAATGATTTATTATAATATTGTTACAAGTATTACCCCTCTTTTCTATTTTCCATTAATAAAAAACATGAATCATGTGTGTGTGTGTGTGTGGTCTACCACCACCACAAATAAACAATTTGTTTTCTTTCACTACCTAACCTAGAAATTAAAAAAGTGGAATTTAATATACAATTACATTAATTATAACTTATTTATGATTTTTCAATACTAAACCATTTTACTTCTTTATCTCATTCCCCAAAAAATTAAATCATTATCCATCTGTACGTGCAGACTATCGCTCTATGGCCCAATGCATTCCATTTTTTCAATACATCCTTCCATTGATTGTTATAAGAATGTATTTAAAGGATAAATATAATTGTTATGATATGAATAAGGTTATGGAAATAAAAATTGAATAACCTATTAATGTTATGAATAATATAAAAAGTTATAAAATTAACCATCTTAAATATTCAAACTATGAGGAAAAACAATTTATCTATATTATATAATTGTTTCTTATCCATTACTTCTTATCAAACTTTTTATAAATTTTATGTACCACACTAATAAAAAATAGATAATGAAATCACTATAGAAAAAATTAAATTTAGCAACAATTTTTAGGTATATATTCTCAAAATGTTGTAATTGTTGAATTTAGCATTGTTTTCTGGAAAACGTGGCTAAATTAGGGACATTTTGTAGTAGCAGTTTAAAATGTTTATACTTTTTAATTTAGAAACATTTTCATAAAAACATTGATAATAATATTAATGTGTATGTGTAATTTTTTATAATATATTATTTATTTATTTTTATTTATTATTATTAAAAACATATATATTTAATGTATTAATAATATATAAATAATATATATTTCATATATAAAAATAATATAATATATATATAATAATATATATTATATATGAAATAATATGTTTTATAATATATATATATATATATATTTTATATGTTTAAATTTATGTTATATATAATTTATAATTTATATTGTATATTGTAAACAATATATATTACATGCATATTGTCTGTATTTATTGTTCCTGTGTATATAAATAAATTTATATTGTACATATATTGTATACTTTATTTATATATTGTATGTGTGTATGGTATATAAATTTTATATGTTATAAATAATATCGTATATATTGTATACATTGTATATTTTTTAAAACAATGGATGACAAATTAAATATATCGAAGATCGTTGAAAATAAGGGACCTCATCCAAGGGGGAAATTCATCCGACAAAACATGTTTTTCACCAAAAAGTTTTCAAGAAGTAAAAAAAAGATATGAAGCTATATTCCCCTCCCTTTTGATAAAAGACAAGGGGAGACCTATGAAATAATGGAGTGGGGACCAGATCTTGAGAACCATAAAACCAAATGATTAGAAGCTTCTCATCTCTTACTGAATGGAATTGATGATGGCATGACAATTGTATTCTATAATGATATATTTCCTTCACTTTTTAATAGATTGAGATAAACTGACCCATATTTCTTGGTCCTCGGCCACCAACAGGTCCCAACGTGCATGGGTTAACTCATGTCTAGCCAAAAAGATTTATCCAAAGGATTAATTTTCTATAAATCCAAACATGATAATCCAATTCACTTATAGGGAAATCTCGAAATTATTTTTAGAACACTTGGAGACAGATGAGTCCATGAGGTGAAACGAGGGGCTATTCTCAGGATCTCCATATTAGAATCATCTTACTTTCACATCTATGACCATGCTGTTTCCCTTCCAACCCTGAAATCATTTATTCATATAATATAGTTTATGATGGCATCACAATGATGAACCTAGATTAATTGTTCAAGTATTCAAAATAAATTACATCTTCTCCGTTGGAAGAGAAGAGTCCCAAGAAACTATAAATGAAATGATACCATTATGCATCTCAAAATACTGATCCAGGTTAGGAAATCAAACTATACATACTTCCATGGACATGAGATATTGAAAACCTACATGTGAGGGGGATTCAACTCTTCCATGCACAATGTACATAGAGGAAAGTCCGACTCATGGTGTAAAAATAGGAGCATCTTGGATGGGGGGATACTAGTGCATTCCAAGAACAAGAAATATAAAATCTTGGGGGACCTCTAGATTCCAAAGAACATTCCAAGTTACATTGTCAACCTAGATCTCTTTTTCGATGGCCATACTATAATTAGACTCCAATGAGAATGATCCTGAAAGCTCCTTTAACTAATTTGTACTATCATGCCTTATGTCACTTACACAGGGAATAATTTGAATGATTTTAACATCTCTATCAATAAACCATCTGTCATGAAATTCAGTAAAACACCCATTACATTCCCCGTTAAAGGTGGCACACATAGTTTCATCCTAAAATCCAGTGGTTGATGGGATAGTTTCCAAATTCCCATCATCTAATGAAAGAAATGGATCCTTCCAAATCTTGGTGATTGATCCATGCATAATCCTCTTGTATATATCATGATTTTGTAGAGAATGTGATCCGTAGATAATCCTCTAAAGGAAACTATGGTGGGGTCCTAAAGCCAAATTTCAAAATTCTTATTGGGGAAAATACATTTCCTTGAAAATCCAAGCATAGAGAGAGTGAAGGTGTTGTAGAACTCTCCATCATTATTTATCCAAAATAGAATATTTTAAGATGTGAAGATCATAAATGTCAATTCCCATTCCTATTTTAGGGGTAAAATCTTCATTCAAAGCCATCCTGTGAATTTTTTTCCACACATTGTTATAACCCCAGTTGAAATTGGAAATACATGCATGAATTTTGTCCATAATCATGGTGAAATGTTTGAATGGAGACATGATATAGCTTAGAATATCTTGGATCACTCATTTAATATTGTTTTACTTCACCCACTTTACGTACCCTCTTGGAATCCAAGCCCAACATTTTTTCCCAATCATAACAATGATATTTGGGAAAATCTCTTTTTTCAACCACCATCAATCATGGGTAGCTCAAGGTATTTATTGTGTTTTTAAATTATTTGGATAATTAAATCTTAAAATAGATCCAAATCCCTTCATATAGAAACAACCACACTATATTAAAATTTATATTAATCAAGATTGAGAGATTTTTATAAGTTTCATAATAGATATAAATAAAATGGAACACAAAAAATGCATTCTTCACCCGTGACCCTTCATAAATGAAGATTGTTGTCAGCAAAATGAAGATGAGTAATGCGTTGGATGCATCAGAAGTCCTTTTCCCCATGAATATAATTATTTCTTTTATCCACTAAAATAATATTAGACAAAACATAATCCACCAAAATAAAAAGTAATGAAGAAAGTGGAACCCTCTGCCGAAGGCCCCTAATGTGGTGATGCTCTAAGTGATAATTTAATTTATATTAATCCTGAAATAAACCATTGAGAAAAATTGTATAATTATCTCAATCCATTTGGATCAAAAAACCCATATTAATCAAAACATGATGAAGAAATTTCCACTCCACCCAATAACAGGCTTTATTCATATCATGATTCCAATAAATAATATAACTTTTAGAAACTAATCATGTTTTCATAGAATGAAAAAATTGATTGGAAATAATGGAATTGTTTGTAATGATACATTTTAGAATAAAGGTGCTGTAATATATCGAGTTAATAGATGGTAACTGTGTGTAGAGATGGTAGTCAGGATATCAGAAAAAATATTATAAGAAACATTACACAAACTAATTATCCTAAAAAAGAGGCTAGAATGTGTTTTTTAATTTTTTAGATAAGAGTTATAATCATTTCATTATGAATGGAACGATGCATTTTTTCAACCCATAGGTCCATCATTAGGGATGATATATCCGGCCCAACAATATGCCACTATTTTTTGAAAGAATGACATTGAAACCATTTTGCTCTTGTACTTTAGTGGAAATGATTTATTTGATGTCCCCCTGAATTTCCTCATCCATGAGATCATGCATGACTTAGTGAATCATTGAATCTGAAATCATAGGTTTAATATTGAGTTCCACATTAGAATAAAATGAGGAGACCCCACCTATATATAGATTATCAAGAAATTTTATAATAATTTGTTATATCCCTAATTCATTAGTGATATCCATACATTTATTATTGTTTTTTTAAAGAAATTGTATTTTTTATGCCTCACAGAGTCCTTATAGTGGAAATGAGAGGTCTTGGGTTCGACCTCTTCTATATATAATTCTTGAGGGCACATGGCCAAGAAGAATTACCTGATGTGGAGTTCTTTATCCATCTTTGTTTCTATCTCATTGGTTCTAGATTAGATGATATTAGAGGGAGGATGGTAGTATAGTACCTTTAGTTTTAATTCAATGAAATTATTCCTTCTATTGGGGTGATGAAATTTGGAATCGCTCCATGTTTTTATTAGAGTTATTTCCTAGGACCAATTTTTTATCTTTGATTACATGTATATTTGATGTATTGAATATTAATAAAAATTATTATTACATATTCTTCATTGTTTTGAATGACACAAATATAATAATTTCCTTGTGTATATGCCATATTGATATGCCCATAGCAGTTCCCCACTATAATGATAACCATGATATTTAATGATGATATTCAACAAATAATTTTTTATTGTTGGATAATGTACTATGATGGGACACATAGTGCATAGACCCTTGGGTGTGAGTACATGAAATTATATGAGGATTCTTCTCATGAAGCTCGCACATGGTAATCTCGATGATGGTAGATTATGAGAACATACCCACCATTAGGATTTCTTCATGTTTTTGTGTCATCAGATATTTCAATTTGTGAGTTTTTGTGATGGTTCTTATATTTTATGATTATTATTAATTCATGCTTCATCACGTACATAGGTGGATTTCATAAACCTTGACGATATCAATTCTTGGAGAAGTTGGAAAATTTGGGTGCACCATGAATAAAATGACATTAATAGATAATTGGAGGAAGTATTTTACCCTCCATCATTATAGAAACCAATATCTTGGCCCTTTGATTGGAATAGAATCATTGAATTAAATTCAATTGTCATGGTTTAGCTGTGACACCCCACCCTTACCTCATTACCTTGAGGAGGAGGTGGGGGTTACATGGCCTTAAGCGACATTCCCAAGTTGCCAAAAGGATAGAAATAAATACTGAGGGCTTCAAGAAATAGTGGGGAATGATTTTTCCTTAAGAAGAATCCAACAAAACCATCCACTAACAACCACTATATGATGCATGTCAATAAAACATTCAAGCATGAATTCCCAAAAAAAAAACCATTTTTTCCACTATAAAACCCAAAACCAATATAATATAAAATGATATTAGAGTACTATGTAGAAGACTAAACTAGATACCCAAAATAAATGAAGACACACTCCATGACTCCACCCTAAGCTTCATGCTCCACACACCACCACATCTCCCAAGAATCACCAAGAACCACTAGAAATGAGATGCCTTACCTTTACTTGTGTCACGAAATAAAACATCTAAAAAAGCACAAAATTTCTAAAGAAAGGGTTGAGTACTATTACACATTATGTTTTCCCCAAATGACACCCCTAAACACACCTCTGGCATAAAACTGTTAGCACATTTATATAAAGAAGTTTATATAAAACAAAACCAATCTACCAATTGGTTATAATCCAAACATGCCATCAGCCAATCATGTCACACAAGGAATCCAAATCAACCATGCCCCCCAAGGAAGCCAATTAAACCATGCCACAAGCCTATTACATTTTTTATATTTCACTCACAAGCCCCATCTACAAACATCACCGACAAAGGACACCAAAAACCATGGTGGCACTTCCGGTATAACCCATTCATTACCAATCCAATCAAGTTGTAATTCTAGCCCACTTGTTATTTATGGTGGCCCTTCCATCCACTATCCAACCAATTTTATAGTGGGACTTCCCACCCACTTTTACATAACCAACACAAGACATAACACTGAACCAACCAAAATTCACCAAGAACCAAGGATGTAAAATAAGCACACATCCATTTTCAACAATTGAAAATTCACTTCAATTAATCACCCATTTATCGAAACCCCCTTAAATTGTTTTCCATTCCAAAAAACATTTTATTTAAACATCTATATTGAAAACCATTTTTCATCGAATATTTTGTTTGATAATCAGCCACTAATGATTTTAAAATCACATTATAAATCCCCTTTAGCAATAATAACACATTTTCCCCAAAATCTCCCAAATCTTCCCTAATTGGATTTACAAAAATATTTTCACATCATTATCACAATTATTTAAAAGAAAATAATATACTTGTAAAAAGACACTCATTCTAACCATGTATAGTTTATAGAGAATCCACCTACCTTTAGGGTTCCAATGAAATCGACCCACAAGCAACCGTACCCCAAACCGGGAAAATGATCCATCAAAGATGCTCTAAATCTCCTTCCCAATCATCCAAAATACTTAAGATCAACACCCAAGGCAACGACACCAATAGTTCTACATCAATCAGATGTAGATATAGAAAACCGAGAGAGAGAGAGAGAGGTATATTTAGATCTAGAGGAATCCACAAAGAAACCAAGAGGAGAGTCTTACCTGAGATAAACCACCATCAAAACACCAAGAAACCCCTTTGAAACGATTCCAAAATGAGAGGGAGAGAACCTTAAACCTATGAGAACCAAAAATATTAATTGAGGCTCGAGTAGGAGAAGATTGGGAGTGACATAGGTCAATCCTGGAGGATCTAGAATTAAACACCCTTCTTTCAAGTGGTCGCACTGTTAGTCTACACGGTTTGAAAAACCATGCGCTAACTATGTGCACGCCACTATCTCGAGAGGAGGGGTCTGCGCAGTTTCTCGCATGGGTTGGAAAACCATGCACAGGCCGTGTGAAGCCTACTGCCTCCCCCTGTACGGTTTCTTGGAGAACCCTCACGGTTTCCCCTAACCGTGCTCAAACCGTGCTCCGAATGAAAGTCTTCCAAACTTATTCAAAACCATTCCAAACTCTCCGAACCTCTTATCACCACATCCCATGAACATTAAACACATTTAAACATTAACAAATTATACATACATCAATTTGGGGGTGCTAAATTATCCCCACCATCGGACTTTCCGTCCTCAGAAAGTAGTGAACCCACCATTTTCCAAAATAGCCCAGGCCATTTCTCGACCATATCATTCCCCAGCTCCCAAATATCCTCTTGGATCAGGACATGGTGCCAAAAAACCCAAACCAGACTAAGGATTTTACCCCGTAAGACTTTCTCTTGCCTATCCATAACCTACACTAGCATGTGCACCAACGAAGCATCTGAATCTAGCTCAACATGATCCCATCGTATAACATGGCCCATATCTAATTGATACGTTTTCAACTATGACACATGAAACACATTTTTCACCACACTGATCCTAGGTGGAAAATACAAATGATAATCCTCCTCACCAACCCGCTCAAAAATCTCAAAAGGTCCCATATACCTCGTAGCTAATGTTCCCTGCTTCCAAAAATGACGATGTCCCAACCTAATAGAGATCCTCATGAAAACATGATCACTCACCTTGAACAAAAAAGGCCATCAACGATGATCCATATACGATTTATGATGACTCCTAGCCATTTCCATTATCTTCCGGATTAACTTGATCTTCTCTATAGTGTCCTGGTCAAGGCTCAATCCATCCATCGAGGTCTCACCCATTTCCACCCTGCGTACTGGAGAACAACACGACTGCTTATACAGTGCATCATACAGAGAGATATGTATGGATCCTTGATTACTTTTATTGTATTAGAACTCAAACAACAAAAAGTGCTCCTCCCACGAGCCACCAAAATCCATGACACAATCCTGAAACATATCCTCTAATGTTTGTATCGTCCTCTCGGATTGACCATCCATCTGAGGGTGATATTCCATACTCATGGTCAATATAGTTCCAAATTAGTTCTTTAAGGATTTCCATACATGATATGTAAAACTCAGATCTCTATCAGATACAATCGAAACTAGAACACCATGCCTCTTTACCACCTCCTAGATATAGATTTTGGACAGATCCTCCACCGTCTGAGATTAATGAATTTGAATGAAATGGGACAACTTCATTAGTCGATCCACTATCACCCAAATGGAATTTTTCTTTATGGCTGTTCTTGGGAGACCTATGACAAAATCCATCGCTATTTGATCCCACTTCCAAACAGGGATTGGTAAAGACTGCAACATTCCCGCTGGCCTCTGATGCTCTACCTTGACCAGCTGGCAAGTCAAGCATCTCGAAAAAAACACTGCAACTATTCTTTTCATACCTGTACACCAGAACTGTGCTTTCAAAAAATTATACATTTTCTAAATTCCATGATGAACATCCCAGCTAGAATGATGATATGCCATGAGAAGATCCTCTTGACAAGAAACTGGTACAACCATCTGATTCCAAAAACACAAAATTGAATCTTCATTCAGTTGCCAACCCTCAATGGTCTCCCCACCATTGAGTTTCGACCTCATGGTCACACAGTCAAAATCTGATATCTAGGCCTCTTTAACAAGACCAACCAAGTATGGAATCAACAAAACTATAATGAAGAGCGCTCTATTGTACTGGTCCTCACATTCCATCCATATGTCAGCTATAAAAGATATCAACTGCCACTGGTCCGATGATCGTTTCACCACCTGAGCATATGATTTCTTACTTAATGCATCTGCCACCGAATTTCCCTTACATGGTGTGTACATTAATTCAAAATCAAACGTCTGGAGATATTTTATCCATCTGCTTTGCCTCAAGTTCAAATCCATTTTTTAGAAAATGTGCTTCAAGGTCTTACAATCTATATGTCACGTGAATTTCTTGCCGAAGAGATAATGATGCCAAATTTTCAAACCATGGACCACTCCTGCCAATTCAAAAACATGAGTTGGGAAGTTCTTCTCATGAACCCCCCAACTGACATGAGCCATTTTCAACCACATGATTCCATGGCATGAGAACGCACCACAACCCTGATCCCAATGCATCGCAATACAACACATACCCTTTTCCTAGTTCTGGAAAAACAATGATTCGTGATGATGTAAGGTGACCCTTTAGCTCTTCGAAACACTGATGACACTGTTCATTACAATGGAATGGAACATTCTTTTTTTCAAAGCTGTCATTGGTGAGGCCAAACATGAAAAATCACAAACAAAACGATGATAATACCCAGCTAGACCAAGGAAATTCCATACCTTAAACAAATTCTTTGGCGTTTGCCACGAGATAACAACCTCTATATTTTCCGGATCCACTAAAACACCCCGTTTAGAAATCATATGGCCAATGAAATAGAATTCCTATATCCAAATGTCACACTTTGTGAATTTGGAATACAACCTATGTTCCCTTAAGATCCCCATAATTGATGCCAAGTGCTACTCTTGCTCTACCCTTGTCTTTGAATACACCAGAATATCATCTACAAACACCACCACAAATCAATCCAAATATCTTTGAAATATCTGATTCATCAATACCATTAACACCTCTAGATCATTGGTTCGACCAAATAGCGTAACCACATATTCATAATGGTCATATCTACTTCTAAAATATGTTTTAGGAATATTTTCCTTTCTTCACCTGCAATTGATGATATCCCGACCTCAGGTAGATCTTGGAGAACCACTGGTCTCCCTTCAAATGATCAAACAAATCATCAATTTGTGGAAGTGGATATCTGTTCATTATCATTACTTGGTTAATTCTACGATAATCATCATAGAGCCTCAATGATCTATCCACATTTTTCACAAAAAAACACCGCCAATACCCATAGAGACGTGCTAGGATAGATAAACCCTTTGTTTTCTAACAATTCCAACTGAACTTTCAATTCCCAAAATTTAGTATATTCCATTCGATAAGGTGGAAGTGAGATAGGACTGGTCCCTAGATTGATATCAATAATAAAATCCACTTCTCTTAAGTAAGGTAACCCAGAGAATTATTCAAGAAAAACATCCATGAACTGATCCACCACTTCCAGAAGAACACTCTACTCAACACCTTCTACCAATTCCAATGACAACACCGCCAACTAATTCTATAACGTGCCCACTGCTGGTTCCAAAAAAACCATTTCACCTTGTCTATCATGCCTCTCTCCTCTAAAAAGATTTCTAATTCCATCGTGTGTTGTAAAAGAAGTCTCAACACTCTCTTCAACCCAGAGGAGTTTGAAGATTCAAAACTAAAAGAATCATTTCTACCCTTAAACCCATCAACTCAACCAAATGTACCACAATAAAAGGGTGTGATGCTCCAATATCAAACAACACTTGCAACAAGGTAGAATTTAAATGAATAGTACCTCACACTATGGATGGTCCTGTATGATCATCCACCACAACCTGATTGGCTCCTAACAATGGCTTGGTTGCCACACTATGCTCTTTATTGCCCAGATGGGGAGTTTTGGTGTTCCGAGAATCACCATGACTAAATTTTCTCTGCCGATGAGAGGTATGTTGCTGTCCCAGTCCTGTTGAAGCACACAACGTCTACGATCCATGAGAAGTTTCACACACACCCAATCTTAGAGCATTCCTACAATAGTGCTGAAGATGGCCCATCTTCTTGCAATTTTGACATTCTTGATTTTGTGCCATACAGTCCCACTTGATGTGTGTCGTAGAGCCACACTGAAAACATCCTGGTTGCTCCGGGGCTTCGGAAGAATATTTACCGATCCAACCATCAAATTATGTTCCAAAATCCCTCCCTATGAATAAGTGTCCCTCCTCAACATGAACCCAATGTTAGAGATCCCACTATTCCCCATTGGTACAACCATTCTTCCATTTCCAGAAATCTCCCCATAGATTATGCTCAGCCACTGATGCTCAATTCACCATCTTTGTGTAATAACTGATACACAACAATGCTATTTTTGAATGGATCTATTGCCTTAACCCCACTTCAAAGATCCTTTCCTTCAACGACGTTCTACCCACCACCTCAGGTGAAAACATAACTAAGATCACAAACATAGCTACATACTCCATCACAAACATATGCTCTTGCTTCAGACTGAAGAAATCAGTTGTGCGCTGAATTCTAAATGTATGTGGGTAGAAATGTTTATTAAATAATTCATCAAAGCCTAACCACGTCATACCCTAGTCCATCTCCGATTGGACTACCAAATCCTCCCACGGAAGACCAAGATCCTCTAGCTTATACATTGAAATCTTTACATTCAACTCTAATGGTGTCCCCAAGAACTCAATAATTCTATTCATTCTAGACAGCCACACCTCTACCCTTTTTGTGTCCAAATCACCCCTAAATATGTGTGGATCCTGCTTTTGAAACTGAGATGCATAATCAACATGCCATGGCTCTTCCTCTCTATTCACACTTCCCACAGCTTGGAAATCTTTCACTATACTCTGGACTAACTACTGGTTCACCTGGGGCTTAGGTGCAACCACTTTCTCATCAGCCACTTCCGGTTGGTCTCTACAACGCCTACCCGGTCCCATTTCTTTAAACAGAGAACAAAAAACCATGAATCTCACTTATGTAGACATCAAGAATTCCCATTTCAAATCTCATTACACAACAATATCACAATGTGGACTATCACCTTTCCACATTTTCCACATTTCCCCATTTTTGAAACCAACCCATTTTCCAAATACCAAATTTATTAACATTACAATTTCACACATCTAAAAAACCATTCCTCAACATATCCCATAAATCATTATTCCAAATAAAATATGCATCCTATAGGGAAGTCACTTATACATTATATGACATAAATATCTCAATGGATACAACTACGACAACCAATCCCAATAAGTATCTCCAAAACTCTTATGTACCCAACACCCTGGTAACATGAAGTTCAACATAAAATTGTTAAATACATCCTTTTATTCTACACATTCCATGTTCCAAAATTCCAAAACCCCGATACCATCCCAACTCAAGGAATATACCACAAATAATGTCAACTCCAAGTCTGAGAATCAAATCCAAAGGACCAAACAAGCCGATACAACTTGTAACACCCCAACCCTACCTCATTGGCTTGAGTAGGCGATGAGGGTTAATTTCCCTTAAGCGACGTTCCCAAGGAGCCAAAGCCTGGAAATAAATGACGGGGCTTCAAAGAATACTGGGTAACGATTTTTCCTTAAGAAGAAACCAACCAAACCATCCACTAATAACCACTATATGATTCATGTCAATAAAACATTCAAGCATGTATTCTCAAAATACAACTAAGTCGTTCCACAATACAACCCAAACCCAATACAATCCAACAAGATATCAGAGTACAATGATGATGACTAAACAATAGACCCAAAATAAATCAAGACACACTCCATGACTTCACCCCAAGCTCCATGCTCCAAGAACCACCACATCTCCCAAGCATCATTATGGACCACAAGCAATGAGATGCCTTTCCATTACTTGTGTCTCGGAATACGATATTTGTAAAAGCACCAAAGTGCCAAAGCAGGGGGTGAGTACAAATACTCAGTAGGTTTTCCCAAAAATACTTAACTATACACACCATATGGGTAAAACCATTAACACATTTATATAAAGCAGCTTCTATTAAAAAAACCAATCTACCAATTGGTTATATGCCAGAAATGCCATCAACCAAACAAGACACACAAGGAATCAAATCAAAAATACCACTCAAGGAAGCCAATTCAACCAGGCCACAAGATGATTACCATTTTAATATTTCACTCATAAGACCCATATAAAAACATCACCAACAATGCACCCAAAAAACCATGGTGGCACTTCCCATCCAACCAATTCATTACCAATCCTCTCAAGTGTTGCTTCCCACCCACATGCTATTGATGGTGGCCCTTCCGTCCACTATTCATCCCCTTTTTGTAGTGGGACTTCCCATCCTCTTCCACACAACCAACACAAGACATTACACTCAACCAACCAATAAGAACAATGCACCAAGGCCGTACAATAATCACACCACAATTTTCAACAAATGCCAATTAACATCAATAAATCACCCATTTATTGAAAACCCCCTTCAATTTTTTTTCCATAACAAGCAACATTTCAATTAAAAATCATTATTGAAATAAATTTTTCATCAACCATTTTTTGATAATAATCCACTAACAATTTTAAATTCATCATTTTAAAATAACATAATATAGCCCCTCTAGAAACAATAACCCATTTTCCCTAAAATCCCCCAAATCATCACCAAATGGATTTCCTACAAGATTTTCACATAAATATGAAAATTATTTTCAAGAAAACTATTTAATGGTAAAAAAACCATTCGTTCTAACCATGTGGAGTCAAGAGAGAAGTCACTTATATTTAGGGTTCTGGTGAAATAGACTGATAGGAAACCGCACCCCAATCTGGGAAAATGCTCCACGAAAACCAATATAGATCTCCTTCCCTATCATCCACAAGCCTTAAAATCAATACCCAAGGAAACTCCAACCCAATATCTACATGAAACAGATGTATATCTAGATAAATAAGAGAGTGAGGGAAATGAAGACCTTGAGGAAACCACAACGAAACCAAGAGGAAGGACTTACCCAGAAAAAACCACCTTCAAAACACCATGAAACCCCTTTGAAACTCGTTCAAAATGAGTGGGAGAGAACCTTCAACCTCTGAGAACCCAAAATCCTGAGTGAGGCTTGATTGGGAGATGATTGATAGAGAAATAGGTCATGCCTAAATTAGCCTGAATTTAAAAACCATTCACATAAGTGGTCGCACAATAATTCTTCAAGGTTTGACAAACCGTGAGCTAACCGTGTGCACACCACTATATCTAGAGGAGGGGTCCATATGGTTTCCTCACATAGATTGGAAAATCGTGCATAGGCTGTGTGAATCCTAATGCCTCCCCCTGCACGGATTCTTATAGAACCCACACGGTTTCCCATAACCGTTCTCAAACCGAGGTCCCTATGAAAAGACACCAAACTTATTCAAAACCATTCTAAACTCTCCCAACCTCTTCTCAACTCATCCTATGCACTTTAAACACATAAAAACATAAAAAAAGATGCATACCTCAAACTAGTGGTGCTACATTAGCGATGTGTTTATTTCAGCTAGTCAAAGAAATACATATCAAGCATATAGTTTGGTGACATGTATGTGCAACTTTCTTGATGAGATATTGTGATAAAGGGATTAAATTTCATAGTATGTATTCATATTAATTTATCATATTTATAATATTAAGTTCTTTCTCTTGGATTCTGTGACCTGATGCTAGATAGTATTCTTGGACATTAGGTAGCCCCACCTAATCCCTATGAGAATGAATCATAGAGGGTCACACAATAAGTGTTTCTGATGATCTCAATTAAATTCTATATGAAATTAAATATTGGAAAAAATATTATTCTCAAGATTGAGGAATAAATTTATTCAAGATTTATTGATAAAAAATATTCACATTTTAATCAATAATTATTTGTTTAATAATAAATAATTTATTTGATTATGTGAATATATGTAAAATATTTATTCATTGGATTGTGAATAAAATATTTATTTTATTTTTAAATATTTTAATAAATATTTATTCCTTGGATTGTGATTGAAATATTTATTTATGAACAAAATATTTATTTGGGTGTTCAATAAATTCTATAGGAGTTTGAAAATTTCAGTATTCATTCTGGTGAAAAATATGAATTAACAAGCCTGTTATGCAATATATATTTTTGAGCGTGTTGGAGTATACCATAAACTAATAATAATGATGTTATTATTATATGCCCTGGTGATTATTAAAACATTAAAATTTTAGTTAATGGAGGGAATGCGATTAAATAATATTTTAACATAAACCCTATCATTATAAATATATGGTTATGTCTATTATATAGGATATTGAATATCAAAAAGATATAATTTTTTCACACAATGAACTCCCTTTTGCCTCCTCCATCTTTATCCCACTCAAGAACCAGAATACAAGAGAGATTTATTTAAGACCAAATAATGAGTGATCAAGAATAAACAATTAATGACATTCAACTTGTTGCACTAGAATAAGGAGATCAAGTGGCATTGCTCAAATATCATTAGAGAATATGTGGATCACTACTAAAGAGATTCTACCCTTGGATCATCACAACTGCAATGAATCACATTTGGATAAGTCTTTTTAGATGACCAAAATCACCAATAATGAAAGGTTCCTAAGACAATGTAATAGTTTCTTATGATATTAAATAAATTAAATATAAATAATATATGAGAGATCCTCTGTATTGGTTTTAGGAATTGAAATATTAAAAGAAATTTTAATATAACACCCACCACTACATGTTTCCGCTGTACTCAGAACCAACAAGTTATTTCAGAGTGGTCATATTTAAATTAATAATTAAATATTTTCTTGTTGATCTATAAGTAATTGGGGTTAGATTTTAATTTCATGTTATTCATTCTTGTATTAGATTTGAATTTACTTGTGTTGTACATATTAATCGTGTTCGTTCAGTGTTTCAGTTTCATAATGGTTTAATTACATATGATGAATGAATATAGATTCTATTAGGAAGTGTTGAATATTTTAATAGTGAAACTGGGATACGCGGCATGTATCAAGAGTACATGTTATGTACCCATGGAATTTACCTAGATGTTCATAGTAGATAATTACACATGTTTCATTTTTGGAATATCGTATGTTAATATGTACAACATGGCATAGAGCAAGAGGGTATATGGCATGTAGCTAGGATGTACACTCCATGTAGTTAGGTTGAGTCAACATACCGAATCCCTAAGCATGTCACTCAGATACATGGCAACTGAGGTACAAAGTGAGTAGCTAGATTGTGCAAACCATGTAACCTCTAAATTAATGGAATGATTAATTTAAATTAAATTTAAAATTTCAACATTAAAACCATAATTTTTTATTGACACCGATTGTGTGTTTGATAATTTAATTGTGGTTTAAAAAAAATCAATTAATTTATTATAATAAATATGTCATTATTATTTATTCCTTTTATTTTTCATTAATTGAATTAATTATGGGTATGTTTTATTAAGTTCAGATGATCATTTAGATTAAAGGGAATTAATTAATTAATGCAAGCATGTTTTTCATAATAATAATGAAATTATAATTAATTTTATGACAGTTAGTTACTTTTTTGTATTCATTGCATGTGTGACAGGTCATGATCTTAACCAAGACCTATGAATGTGTTGGAATTTATTTACATCAATTTATTTTATGTTTTTTCAATTATTTAATATTTCATCAAATGATGTCCTATGAGTAATATTCTATACATTATTATGTAGGACTTGTGTGTCCAAGGATATTTATTTAATTCCATTTATTAAAACATTTGATTCCCATCACTCGTGTGTGAGTAATAAATAATTTTAATTAATGGACCATACTATGGTGTGTGGAGGCAGTTCAAGATTGAAACATGAGGATCCCAACTTCATGATACACTGATGTATAGGTGGAATATTTTCACTCATGTCATGGCCAGCAAATGGAGTTACTCCCCTAGGTCCTAGGATGATTTAATGTCTTCTCATTAAATCAACCGTCAGAAAATCTCATGATCGGGTCATTTAAATTATTTATTTATTTCTATATATTCATTATTTATTTTATATACACAAAATCGTAGTCAGTTTAATGAATGAATTAATTTTCAATGATAAAAATGAAATAAAATATTATGCATAAATGTTTTATCAAACATGGTTAATTAGTTAACATACATATAATATTAACATGATATTTATTGGATAAAAAACTATCCATAAGTCATATAATCATTTGAAAAAATAATCTTTTCATTAGTGGTAGATAATTTCAATGATAGCCAACACACATGTGGATTGTGAAGAATAAGTAAGTGTTGTGGTCTGCTTCCTGGTTTCATTTTTTCTTAACATTTTTGAAAAGGTTAAAGAGGCCCAGTAATCAGATCATTAATATTTATAAATGAGGTCAAAAATAAATAGTAGGGATTCTATTACGGGAAAGAAGCTAGATCAGAGTTTAGTGGTGTAGTTTAGAGATCAGATGGTTGTACCTTTGGACTATCATGAATAACTTCTAGAGCTTACCACCATTCGAGATAGATTATTATTCTTGTAATACAAAATATGTATAGGTCATTGAAATAACTACTTTAGTGGGATTTTATTAAGTGGAAAGCGGTGTTGTTTGTCTTGAGATGTCTCACTGGTCATTATGTTAAGGTAGAGCACCAATGAATAGTTGGTATGTTGTAGTATTTACTAATTCCCATATGGAAATGGGATAAAAATGTTTTTCTTATATTGGTCAACCAAGATTGATTTAGTAGCAGGAATCAATATGGGTGATTGTGGATCGTCTCAAAATGTAGGCTCATTTCATCCCTATTAATAAAAATAGTATGGTGGAGACTTGTCCAAAATCAATAATCAAGAAATGGAAAAGAGTAATGGGATAAAAATATTGATAGTTTATGAATGATACATTATGTTAACACCACTTTTTTGGATGTCCTTACAATAATACCTTGGAAATGTGTTGACTATGATCACAACTTATCACCCTCCAATAGAAGGGAAATCCAAAAGAACAATCCAAACATTGGAGAATATTCTTAGGGAATGTTTAATGGATTTTGGTTGATCATGGGTGAATCATATATTTTTACCAATGTTATAATAAAAACTGTCATCAGGCCTTGATTCATATGGATCATTTTGAAGTATTGTGTGGTCATCTTTATCGTTCTCTACTTTTTTTGTGGAAATATGTGAGATTTAGTTTATTATACAAAAACATATGTAGGAGAAAATGGAGTATATTCTATTGATCAAAAAGGTAATGGAAATAATTCATTAATCAAAAATAAAATTTGGATCACCGTTGTACACTGTTTTTATTTTATGTTGGTGCTCATGTTTTCCTGAAAACATCTATATGGATTATGTGTCATTATCTTTATAGATAGGGACTATTTCCCTCATATTACATTGGTACTTTTTAGAAAATATAATGAGTGGGTAATGTGGTCTATCTATTGTATTTACCACTAAGCATTAGTTCAATGCAAAATTTGTTTCATGTTTCTCAAATGAAAAAGTAATATATTAATCTTGAACATGTGATCAATAGGACCATGTTAATATTGAACTATATTCTTCATTGATTAATGTGACAGTATGGGTTTTTGATTGGAAAGGGAAAGTGTGGCATTGGAAAATAAATAGTTTAGTATGTCTTTATGGAATCATGGTTAGATTCAGGGGGAAATTTCGGACCTAGAAACAGAAATTATGGAGAAATGGTGAAAACTCTTCTAGGACAACTATGGATTTCTAATTTGAGATAATAGAAATACCAATAGTGGGGAGAATATAGCACCAATGATTTCACGTACAGAACACATTATTTATTTATTTTGATGTTATAAAAGTTTCATGTTGAGTTTTGAGAGGTTTCAAGGGAATTTGTCATGATTTGGAAGCATTTATGTAGGTGTACGGTTTGTGAACTATTGGAAGAAACCATTAAAAATCCCCATGAAAACATGAAAGAGGGGACAATGGACACTATGTAGGCACAATTATTGTTACACAGTTTGGCTAGACCATGTGAATGACCAGGGGAAATCATGCTTGTTGGATAGTGAGGAAAAATACGACTGGTGCATGGTTGTTCTAACTGTGCAATCCAACCCTAAGAGTGGTTTTTTTGAGATAGTTGTATAGACCAATGGCACACGTTTTACAAACTGTGCAACCTAATTTTTCATCATATAATCTCCCCTATAAATGCGTATTTAAACAAAATTAAGTTTCAAAACCTCCTTTAATTTCTTAATCACTTAATAACTCAAATTATATTTTATCCCTGGGATTGAGATATAAAACCCTTCAATAAAAAAGTGATTCCTAGGTGAATATAAGTGTGTTGGATATCAATATTCATCAGTAAGTCATTGTTATTCACCGTTAGTCTTAGATCTTCTCTTCTCCTCTCTCTCAAAACCATATATATAATTTGTAGCATATAAATATATATTTTATGAAGGAAATATTGATGAGATATGATTTAATTTATTTAATGTAAGGTGTTTTAACATTTTACCTAGGATTTCAATATATCGTTCAATATTTTTTCAAACCATTGATAGGTAGGTGGAATCTCCCTCATCTCAACTTGATTTAGAACATAAATGATTTGTTTTAATAGAATGATTTTATAGAAATGATTGTGGAAAAATTTTGTGTTTTTTTAATATAAATACCTTTTTGTATGGATTTATATTTTTGAAATTTTTTGGTTTTTTTAAATCCCAATTTGTTATAAATTCTATTTTGTGATTTTAAAATTAATTTTTGTGTTCGTGCATGTAAATTGTTTTTCTAAAAATTTCATTCAAATATTTTTTTGGAGATATGATTGGGAATTGATTGATATAAATTGGTTAGTGTGTGTGTATTGGGATGGAAAATGGATTGGACGTACTGCCATCAAAGAGGGACAGATTTTGGACATGATGTTCTACCATCAATGGTAAAACCAAGCTTGAGTGTGTTTGTGTGTGTCTGTGTGCTTGGGAGTGGAGAACCAAAGCTTGATGTACATGGAAATTAAATTAATTTTGCGGAATACATAATACATAATAATAACCAACACTCAAGGACCGTAATAGTTTAGTGTCCTTGGAAACTCAGAACATAATCTTCTAATCGTGGTGAAAGATCTTCAACATCTCCCATAAAGATCTTCCCCTTTTGTTTTCTTACCAAAAACCTTTCTTTAAATCCTGGGGAAAATAAAACATATAAAGGGTGATATCAAATTCTCAGTAATCATAAGCATGGATAAAATAAAATAAATCATATACATTTTAACTTAAATACATGAACATAATCTTTAAACATCAAAATATTGAGCAATGACATAAAACATGGAAGTACATAAGGCATAGATCATAAAGAAATATTAATCAGGATAAAATAGAATGAGAATAAAACATTTCATTGCGGCAACCATTAAGCACATGTTATGATTTCCATAGTAGCCAAGGAATTGCTGCCAAGACCATCTTAGTGGGAAAAGTCCCTTTCTGAATCGAGTTCACTCCTCGTTCCAGTCCTGCAACACTGAACCGGATTAACATACCATTCTAGCCATGACTTTCTCATGAGATATAAATCTTTACCCAATTAATTGGAGGGATATATAGGTCCTACCCATCTCATAATGAAATCATTCTTACATGTGCCACAACATAAACATAAATCATTCATCATAACCTAAAGAATAAAATGGTTTTCATAAACATCATCCCATCATAACATAATCCATATAAAAAAATGGATATCATTTTATAATAATGAAAGTAAAACCATGTAAATCATAGATACATTATACTTCAAACATACACATATGAAATAATGTCATCTTAGATAGAAAATGGTTTTGATAAAACACTTGAAAAAAATTCTTGAGGAAAATATCCATTTTTCTTAAAATCATTTTCTTTTAAAAAAATGACACTCAATTTTAAAATAAAAGGATTTTATTCAAAATAACCATGAAATCTTTTTGAGTAAACATCATGAAAATGAGGCTTTATGAAACCGTTAAAATCCGTTCATGCCGTATAATTTAAAAAAACATCATCCTCGTACTTTTGTCAGAATAGTCAAAATGTTCCTCGTGTGGTAAAAAAGAAGTAAGATTCCTTTCATAACATGTGGTAAATTTAAAAAAAGGGTAAAATGGAATTTAAACATACATGAATCCATTTTTAGAAAACAAGGACATGAATGATAAATATAACCCTAGTAAATACCTATGAATAAACAATCTCGGATAAAAAAGAGATTGGAAAAGTTATCCCTTACCTTATGACCTATATGCTTCATATGTATCCGAAACTCCTGTATAATGATTTAAATAATGTTATTTACTAATTACATAATCATATTCATTGTTATGATATCATATATGGTTCACTTATGACTTTATATTACCCGTTCTTTTGTAAATTCCATGTTAAAGCAGTGTTTTGGGAAAAATCGTTTTATTTATCATACGTGTTTTGACTTGATGTTCTTGATATTGTTACTTATATCCTGATTTACTTATTTACAGAATTTAAAACATAATTTATATATAATATATATTCATCATATATATATATATATATGATTGATCGATAAATGGAATGAAATACACCGTTCATAAAGACGGCAGGTCATACTTATGCAAGAATGCTGTTTTTGTTTCCTTATTGAGTTGAATGGAATTAAGTAGATGAAATATATATATATATATACAGTATCATTATTATGTCATATATTTCATTATTATTCATTACCTATACTTTGTAATCATTCATTAATGGTTAACATGGAGAATGAATCTCATCACGTCGGGGAGATGGTTGTCCTTACGTACGCACGAGCGATGATATCATTCTAATGAACGTGGAATTGTATCGAAGTTTGTGTATAATATTTAATAGTCAATATTACTTTAAAATAATAATATATATCTATTTACTTACACCATTATATCCATCCATGTAAGGTGGTGGTTGAAAGCATATTACACCACGGCGTGGAGACAATATTCTGTTCGTACGCATGCGCATTGATTTCGTTCTTCGTAGGATGGATAGAAGGTGAAATAAGGTTGTATAATATTTATAATAACATATTAGTATATAATTAATACTTATGTTGTTAATTTATAATGATAAAACTAAAGAATAATAAGTAGAAGAAGAAAGAAACTTGAGAGAATCGGAAGAAGAGATTACCTCTTCTTCGACGCACCTCCTTTAAGCTTCCTCTTAAGGAAGTAGAGTTGGTATTTTGAGAATACCATAACCTCCATAATGTTTATAGGGAAGTGTAGAAGCTAAATGGGCAGGGTTTGTCAGAGCTTCAAAGCTCAAAAGCATGTGAAAAGAAGAGGGAAGGGGTGCCCTTTTTTTAAGGGAAGAGAGGGGCACCTTTGGAAAAACATAAAGTATTATTTTATAATAACGTAATATTATGTTTTTAATAGCTCAAAATTGATTTATTTCGAAGATAATGTTTGAATGGGTAGAAATACTCTTAACCAAAAGGTTTTAGACAAGTTTATGTTACTATTTTAATGTTATCATTTAGATTTAACTATAAGTTAAATAATTTAACTTTTACCGAGTCTTTTTTTATCTTACACTATATGGTTAATAAACTTATTATAACAACCCAAAAGAACCCCATGTGGTTAATTATTATTATATATAACTTTATCTAAGTCATTTGGTAGAACCTTAGGTTTTTAGGAATAGAATAACAATTAATAATATAATATTTCTGTTAAAAACTCTTTTATGTCAATTTTGACACTATTTGGTACATGTTTTTTGTGAAAATAATAACAGCATTATTAGTTCAAAAAGGTTAATTAAATCACTACTAACATGTCATATTAACCTATAAAATTATTTTAATTCATAAAAAGTCTAAAATATCATTTATTTGGGTATTTATAACTTCAATTATGATAATATTTTATTAATAAGGTAATTACTGCATCATCATTGTGTCATAAATAAATTAAATTATATAAATTATAAAAATTATAAATAAAATATTATTATGTAGGAAATTGTTTTATATTTCTAATTAATATTTATAGTCGAATTTATCTTATGCATAACCCTATATTAAAAATATTTTAGATATTTAACTTTGATTTTAACCATTTTAACTCTTAATTAAATAAAATAATAATAAATGTCCTAATCTAATCCAAGTGGACCTAAAGGGTAATATTTTATTCCTAAGGTATTTTTGGGTCGAATTAAACTTATCCAATAGAATAAGGACATGTGTTGGGGTAATAGTAATATCATTTTTACCCTTACTTAACCTATTTACTTTTAACCGTGGTAAATAAAAGTAAAAAGTTACGTTTCACCAAAAATTATTTTTATCTTATTGAACCAAAATTTTCTCCTTGATATTAACTGTGCCTCTCGGATTTTCAAAATTCCTCTCACAGAAGCGGTAAAATTATGTTTTATGTAAATTTTCAAATTCTCCTAGGAGGTGGGTAAAAGACGGTGAAAAGTTTAATAAAATTTTTATATATCTAAAAATATTATAAATTTGACTCCAATAAATTACATTGAACTTATATAGGTATTATGTATCTATTTTGACCTAAAATAAATTTAAATTTATTATTTAAATAAAAATTCGGTTTTTAAACTATAACTCAGTGTTTTTCACTATTCATCAAAACATGAAACTTTTCAGAAAAATACCAAAATTTCACCCTAGGATAATTTCGATATCCCGAATCCAAAAATGATGTCCATTTTCAACGATAAAATTTATAAAATTTAAAAAGTGGGTATTACTATTCCTAATGACTAGTTTATAATAATATTATAATAATATCTCATTTAGTGAAACTCTTGATTGCGTACTACACCCGCTATCGAGGAAGGTCTTGATTGAGTGTAATGCAAGCCATGGAAGGGCTGCGTGTAGTGAAATCTTCATTTGGTGTTGCGTATAACATAATCAAAATATATTTCATTTATTCATTAAAAAAATATATACTTAATGTTGCAAAGAATAAATCCACAAAACAAACTTGAAATAGTGTGTAACACGAGCTAAGAATAGTGTTGCGTATACTACAAGCTAATACGATGTTGCATATAGTACAAGATAATCTTGGTGTAGTGTATAATAAAAGACATCAAATAAATTTAAAATAATATATCTCATAAAATCTCAGGGTGTTACATTCTACCCCCCTTAAAATGAATTTCGCCCTCGAAATTCGTCAGGGTTATAAATCGTTTACTACTTGAAAGGATCATTTGTAAAAACCCACATCGTAAAAGGAAAACTAAAAAATAATTTTTAAGAAGTAAAGTACGAAATGTAACGGTTACCCAGATTAACTCATCACTAGGTTTCCATATAGGTGAACATAAGTGGAAATATGGATATGGAAGAAAAATCATACTATCAGGTTCTGATGGAGAGTGGTAGAGGACATGGCTTTGAAAAAGACAATAATCATAGGGCCATAAATTTGTGATGATCTAAAGTACCGTCTGATTCATCGGATATAAGGGCACTAGGATAACATTTTTGGTTTTCATGTTCATTTCCCTAATGTTGAAGAATTTGAATTAGAATAAATACATACTTTCTTTCGATATAATCTCACCATTGTTCGTGCTTTAAACAATTTCCACTTTATCTCTTAATGAAATGAAGTTGAATTTGTCTAATTTGAAGTGTTAGCAGATCATGCGATAGAATTATAGGTCATTCCATCTGTCTCAAACATAAGGTTAGAAAAATTTATCAAATATACATAAGTCCATCTATGGTGAGGTTAATCATATATGCTTCCAAAAATAGACTTATAATTCATCTATTATACAACCTAATAACATAAAACTAGTTTCTACTAACCAGGGACTTCATGTAGGCCAGTGGTAGGTGAAAAAGGCCGGTCACACTTTTTTGTGGGTTTGATTCCCACATCCTTGTCTGACGCGATTAGTTTTACTTTTTCTAAAACTAGACTACTATAACATTCCAAAAATAAGATCAACATTTTATAGCCTTAAACAATACTATCTGATGTCTTACTTAATCGATTACAATCTTTAGGTTTATCAAAAGTACTTATTTCCAATATCATAGTATAAATAAAACGATTACTAGAAATTTCATCTACCAAGCATTGAATACAATCATTTATCGCCCGTATATCATAAGATATATATATCTTTTTTGTCACATTCCAAACATGTGAATTCCTTAATCATGTATTATCTTGAAAAATTAATACATATTGAACCTTAGTGAGAACACGAATGCTTCCAAAAGTTAACTCATTCCACATACCAAAATCTAAAAATTTCTATATACTGAAAAAATGATATCACATTGTCCTTATATCATTCATGAAATCATTAATACTATCAAACATTTCATTATCTCATTATCCTTTCATTATGCATATATCATCTACCTTCCAAAAATATTTGAGTAAAATTTCATGGTTACCGTTACCATTCAACATATACTTTCAAATACCATATTAAAAACAATAGTGTAACAATCCTTAGATGATTATTTATTCCATAGTACTATTGAATTACCTATACAACATAACTCTTTATAAACATACAATCATTCCACTACCTTCTTAAACCATTGACAGAGCTTCATCATTTTATTCCTCAACACTTCTTTCATCTCATATATCATTTATAGTTTCTTTATCATTATCAACATAAATACTACCCATACGACCATGCTAATTCTCTTCATGAAATTTTCCCTTAGAAAATTGGATTGTGTAATACCCATACATTCCACATTTAAAACATTTAATCATTGTTGATGTCGTAGAAATAGCATTATCCTTGTCCATGGTGTTAACTAAACATTTCCCTTTGCACTTACTGGCATTGTGTCATTCTTTTCCACACCCAAAGCATCTTCTAGTTCCTTTGATTCATTCTCCTTGATTCCTCTTCCCACATGATTTACATGAAGGAAATTGAAATTTCATTCTTCTATGATCATCATGAAACTCCATATATCTTTTATTAGGTGAGTCCGGATACTTACCGAAGTTGATATTATTGATCATATTATGAGATTTCTGATTAGGCATAATAACAATGTTTAGACATCTAAATCCTGTTTCATTTGGTTTCTCATGAAGAATATCATTCCATTTTCCATCATATTCTCCATTAACATGATTCATCCTATTTCTTCCCATTTCTTAAAACCCAAAAAGAATAGTGTTTGAGGTAAAAATCACAATCAAGGGGGAGTAACTTCAATATCTAACATCTTAGGTTTAATTATAATATCGTTACCATAGTTATATGACTATAACCAATACATATACATAACCTTAGAGACATCCCTATACATACCTAAGAAATATCTCTAGGGATTTAACTAAAGTTTTCACATCCTATTTTCCCAAGGTTAACTAATTATTTCCTCTTATACCATCTTTAGAGACCCAAAGCATGATGTAAATTAACATTAGATTAATTTAAAGAATACTTAATTCATAATAAGAACCAACACTCAGGGACTGTAACAGTTTAGTGTCTTTGGAAACTCGGAACATAATCTTCTAATCATGGTGAAAGATCTTCATCACCTCCCATAAATATCTTCTCCTTTTGTTTTCCTTCCTAAAACCTTTCATTAAATCCTAGGGAAAAGAAAACATATAAAGGGTGAGCTCAAATGCTCAGTAAGGGTAAGAATTGATAAAATAAAAGAAATAATATAAATTTGAATTTAAAAACATGAAAATAATGTTTAACCATCAAAATCTTAAGCAACGACATAAAACATGACAGTACATAAGGCATAAATCATAAAGAAACATTAATCATGATAAAATAGAATTAGAATAAAACATGTAATTGTGGAAACAATTAATCACATGTTATTATTTCCATAGTAGCCAAGGAATTTCTTCCAATACCATCCTAGTGGACAAAGTCCCTTTCTGAATCGAGTTCACTCCTCGTTCCAATACTGTAACACTGAATTGGATTAACTTACCATTCCAACCATATCTATCTCATGAGATATAAATCTTTATCCAATGCATTGGAGGGAGATATAGGTCCCATCCATATCATAATGAAATCATTATTACTTGTTCCACAACATAAACATAAATCACTCATCACAACCCAAAGAATAAAATGGGTTTCATAAACATCATCCCATCATAACAAAATCCATATAAAAAAATGGATATCATTTCATCATAAGAAAAGTGAAACCATGTAAATAATAGAGACATTATAATTGAAACATACACATATGAAATAATGTCACCTTATATGGAAAATGGATTTGATAAAACACTTGAAAAGAATTATTGAGGAATATATCCTTTTTTCTTAAAATTCATTTTATTTTCAAAAAATTCCACACAATTTTAAATGAAAAGGATTTTATTCAAAATAACAATGAAATCTTGTAGAGAAAATTTCATGAATATGAGGTGTTATGAAACCGTAAAAATCTGTTCATGTCATATATGTTAAAAAAACATTCTCCTCGTACTTTTGTCAGAAAAGTCAAAAGGTTCCTCGGGTGGTAAACAAAAGTAATATTCCTTTTATAACATGTGATAAATTTAAAAAATGGGTAAAAAAGAACATTAAACATACATGAATCCATTTTTAGAAAACAAGGACATTAATGATAAATATAACCCTAGTAAATAATTACGAATAAACAATCTCGGATAAAAACGAGATTGGAAATGTCATCCCTAACCTTATGTTCGATATGCTTCATAGGTATCCAAACCTCCAGTATAATGATTTAAATAATGTTATTGACTTATTACAGAATCATATTCATTGTTATGATATGATAAATGGTTCACTGATGGCTTTATATTAGCCATTCTTTTGTAAATTCCATGTTAAAGCAGCGTTTTGGGTAAAATCGATTCATTTATCGTATGTGTTTCGACTTGTTGTTATTGATATTATTACTTATATCTTGATTTAATTAATTACAAAATTTAATAAATTATTTATATATAATATATATTCATCATATACATATATATATATATGATAGATCGATAAATGGAATGAAATACACTGTTAATGGAGACGGTAGGCTGTACGTACGCATGAATTCTGTTTTGGTTTCCTTATTGAATTTAATGGAATTAAATAGATGACATACATACTTATATATATAAATCCAGTATCATTATAATGTCATATAATTCATTATTATTAATTATATATACTTTAAAATCATTCTTGAATGGTTAACATGGAGAATGAATCTCATCGTGTTGTGGAGACGATAGTCCGTATGTACGCACACACGATAATATCATTCCAATGATAGTGGAATTGTATTTAAGTTTATGTATAATATTTCAGAATAAATATTACTTAAAAATAGTTATATATAGTTATTTATATACACCATTATATCCATCCATGTAAGGTGATGGTCTAAAACAGATTACACCTCGGCGTGGAGACGGTATTCCGTACGTACACACGCGCAGTGATTTAGTTTTCTGTAGGATGGATAGAAGGTGAAATAAGGTTGTTTCATATTTATAATGAAATATTATTATATAAGTAATAATGATGTTATTACTTAATAATGATAAAACTAATGAAGAAGAAGTATAAGATGAAAGAAACTTGAGAGAATCGGAAGAAGACATTACCTCTTCTTCAACGCACCTCCTTTATGCTTTTTCTTAAGGAAGTAGAGTTGGTCTTTTGAGAAGAACTGAACCACCAGAATGTTTCTAGGAAAGTGTATAAGTGAAAGGGTAGTGGTTGGCAGATCTTCAAGGCTCAAAAAAGTGTGAAAATAAGAGGGAAGCGGTGCCCTTTTTATAAGGGAGGATAGGGTCACCTTTGGAAAAACATAAAGTATTTTTTTATAATAAAGTCATATTCGGTTTTTAATTGCTCCCAATTGATTTATTTCAAATATTAGGCGGTGATGGGTCGAAATACTCTCAACCAATAGGTTTTAGAAAAGTTTAGGTTACTATTTTAACCTTATCATTTAGATTTAACTCTAAGTTAAATAATTTAACTTTTAACGTGTTTTTTTGTTATCTTACACTATATGGTTAATAAACTTATTATAACAAGACAAACGAATAACATGTGGTTCATTATTAATAAAAATAACTTTATCTAAGTCATTTGGCCAAACCTTTTATTTTTAGGAATATAATAACAATTAATAATATAATATTTGTTTTGAAAACTATTTTATGTATATTTTGACACCATTTGGTACTTGATTTTTGAGAAAATCATAACAGCATGATTAGTTCGAAAAAAGTTAATTAAATTACTACTAACATGTCATTATAACCTAGAAAATCATTTTAACTCATAAAAAGTCTCAAATTAAATTTATTTGGGTATTTATAATATTAATTATGTTAATATTTCATTAATAAGGTAATTACTGCATCATCATTATGTCATAAATAAATTAATTTATTTAATGTCTAAAAATTATAAATAAAATACAATTATGTAGTAAATTGTGTTAGCTTTCTAATTAATAATTATAGTCGAATTTATCTTATGTATAACCCGATATTAAAAATGTTTTAGTTATTAAACTTTGATTTTATACATTTTAACTCTTCTTTAAATAAAATAATAATAAATGTCCTAATCTAATCCAAGTGGACCTAAAGGGTAATATTTTATTCCTATGTTTGTTTTTGGTCGAATGAAACTTATCCAATAGAATTAGGACATGTGTTAGGATAATAGTAATATCATTTTACCCTTAATTACCCTATTTACGTATAACCGTGGTAAATAAGAGTAAAAAGTTACTATTTTCCAAAAATAAATTTTAACTTATTGAACCAAATTTTACACCTTGATATTAACCGTGTCTCTAAGATTTTTAAAATTCCACTCACAGAAGAAGTAAAATTATGTTTTATGTAAATTTTCAAATTCTCCTACTAGGTGGGTAAAAGACGGTGAAGAGTTTAATAAAATTTTTATATATCTAAAATTTTTATAAAATGAATCTAATGAATTACATTGAACTTATATAAGTATTATGTATCTATTTTGACATAAAATAAATTTAAATTATTTATTAAAGAAAATTGGTTTTTAAACTATAACTCAGTGTTTTTCACTATTAATCAAAAATTGAAAGTTTTCAGAAAAATACCAAAATTTCACCCTAGGCTAATTTCGATATCCTGAATCCAAAAATGAAGTCCATTTTGAAAGATAAAATTTATAAAATTTATAAAATTGTTTATTACTATTCAAAATGGCTAGTTTATAGAAATATTATAATAATATCTCGTTTAGTGAAACTCGTGATTGCGTACTACACACGCTATCGAGGAATGTCTTAATTGCGTGTAATGCAAGCCAAGTCAGGGATTCGTGTAGTGAAAGCTACGTTTGGTGTTGCGTATAACATAATCAAAACTTATTTCATTTATACATTAAACAAAATCTATACTTAATGTTGCGTAGAGTAATTTCCACAAAACGAACTAGAAATTGTGTGTAACCCTAGCCAAGGATAGTGTTGCGTATACTGCAACCTAGTACAGTGTTGCGTTTAATACAATCTAATATTGGTGTAGTGTATATTAGAAGACTTCAAAGAAATTAAAAATAATATATCTCACAAAATCTCGTGGTGTTACATTGGGTGTGTGTGTGGACATGGATATGGGTATTCCAAATGATTGAGAAAGCTTTTGTGATTTGTGGATTTTTTCCCTGGAACTTTATTAATGCTTTCATATTATCAATTTAAAATATTTTAAACATGTTTTAAATAATTTTTTTTAACTTATTCTTATTGTAGTTACATGGGTTGGGATGTATTTGGGGAATTCATACTGATTTTAGACTCACCACCCACATGGGAACTATTTTTCATTTAATGACTTCATATATCAAGAAATAGGTAAGGGTAATATATCTTATTTCATCAGGGATGCATCTTGACCCCATGGAGTAGCATGAAGAGTTGTAGTTTTAGGTTGGTTGGGTGTCTCCTTGATTGTGGTCACTTAGTTGTCTTGAGTTTTATTGTCTCTTAGACTTATCAATAATGTCTTTTTTTAATCTAATGTCTTGCATAATATTGGTGGTCACGTTTGATTTTATTGTTGACTCAGAAATCATATAGTTGTCTGTATTTTTATTTTCAAGTTCATCTAGATGTTTATTTTAAAATTAAAATCCATCCCCCAGCATTCTTTGACACCCTTAACATTTATTCACAGGGTTTGGTGTCTTGGGATATCACCTAAGATCAAGTAGATCCACCGTCACTCCTCAATCAAATGAGGTGGGCTGGGACATTACAAATAAATCCAAAGATCTTCGTTGATTACAAATGCATTGACATGATATAAAAATTGAATTCAATTTAGTGAAATCATGGTGAACCTTTACTTATAAATAGTTTGGTATCATGATGATTTTATTCTAATCAAATATTCAAAGATCTCTCAATTTTCGCATTAAAAAACATTGAATCTGAAAGGATTCACACTTCCACTAATGTGAAGGAGTGACCCACATTCATATTCAACTATGAGAATGAGTTTTTATGAACTATTGTACATGAAGTAAATTACCAAGAGACTATGTTGACTTCATGATGATAGATCCCATGAGCCACTATGCTTCACAAAGAAGGATATATCATTACATATTTTCTATATAAAGATGGATTCATGATCCTTCTATTTTCGATGAAGTATTTAAGATACCTTGAATCTATCCTAGTTTTTTGGGAATAATAAGGAGTGTTTTTTATTCTTTATTTTTAATAAGGAGTATTTTTTAACATGATTTTCATAGAGAAGAAGGATCCGCAAATATAATATTATGAAAAGAAGGATATACATGTGCACATTGGTTTATACTAATCTACAAACTTTACTAATAATAATAAGACTAAAATAGTGTGTTCTCACATAAAATTTAATATCCACTTAAAGAGACATGAGTAAATAAATATTTCACACATCCAATAGGAGACGTTGATCATTTGGTCCTTTGTTTACTGCAACAATAATACAAAAGGTGAGTTGAGGTATTTCATGCATGAGACATAGTTTTGATTCAATTCATTTAATGATATCCACAAATGAATACTTGAGATAACTTCATGAAATATTTAATAAACATTGCATGAATATGTTGTGGTGATTTGTGAGTAAATCAATATAGTATTTTGGATGGTATGAACACCAATGTATTTTAATGTGATTATAATTCAAGAAGAAATAAATAATAGAACTTGAGTAAGTGTATGTGTCTAGTGGTTTGAAACAATTTTGTATTTTGGGATTGGGATAGTTCACTTTGATTGCACGTTTATCTAGAGTCTTTAAGGAATGATATATATCGATTGTATTCTAAAATTGAGTTTTCATAGATATCAATTGGTTAGACATCCTTCTGATTTTCTCTCATATGAGTATTACACTTTCAATTAATTTTTATATCTTCACATGGTATTAGATCATTAAAAGACTATATAATTAACTTATTACCTAGAGAATACACACACACATATATACATAAATTTTATTATGTTTTAATTTCATCAAATGATTTATTAATATTATTAACATTAATTTTTAGGGGTTTTGGATACGAAAAAATATTTTACTTGAGATTGTAATATAGTGGTCTTTAGTTGATTCTCTAGAAGTTTTCATTCCCACAAATCCATATTTTAATAGTTCTAGAAATCACTTTTATAAGTAAAAGAAATGAAATAATAATATAAGTGTTTTTAAAAGGTGGGTTCCATTTATCAGTGCTAAAAAATGATGATAAAGGCCCTTTTGTAAGTGCTAAAAAATCTAGGATAAAAGGGGTCATTTATCAATGCTAAAAAAACTATGATAAAATTAAACTTTTATGTGTTCTAAAAAAGTGATGATAAATGTCAAAATATAATTAAAATAAAATTATTATTTTTTTGAAAATTGGAGGATGCCCCCCCCTTTAATATCACTGGTCCATCCTCCACATATAGCATCCCACCTTTTTATTACATAAAATTTCACTAAATCATACAAAATATGATCGTTAATGTTATGTGTCTTGGAAATAAGGTACATAATGCATGATAAAATGAAAAAAATATTATAAACCACTTGAATGTATTATTCATTTCTATACCCTATGTACAATATCTCCAACTCATAACCTGGGCACAAACAACAATGAAAGGGGTGAGCATAAATCCCAGTAAAGGAAAACATGGGAAATGGTTTGGCATGTTAACTTGTGAGGTATCAATAAGAACATGAGGAATATCATAAAGGCTTGGTAAAAAGTTATATAAAATATAAATGAACTTGAATAATAATTTTAAAATTGTTCTATAACATTTAATTTATACTTTCATAAAAATATTACCACGTTCCATCCCCAATGTGTCATAAAAATTACCAAGGTTATCACCAAGGTATCGTAAAACAAGTCATATCTTGAGATTAAATAAATTACCCAATAAATTTGATCACTGTCAGGGTGAAAACAAAATATTTATTTATTTTCATTTCATCCATATAGATTATAAAAAAACTATTCATAAATAACCCATAGATAATAAAATAAATGGGTTTCGTATCAAAATCAGGGCATTTTAAAAAGTTCTTAAAAACACAATCACTATGCCATTTATAACCCACTGAAAGGTAATGGGGTCTTATGTATGTCAATTCTATAATAAAATAAATAAATTTATTTTATTTTTGAGTACCCATATAAAATATAGAGTTTTGATTATTCATATAAATAAAATAAAATAATATCTTGAGAAAAAAGAGGGAGATTTTGAGATGAAAATTCGACAGTATAACTGGTATAAAACAGGTTTTATAAAAAATTAAAAAGAGAGGGTAAATGGGTTTCACATTCATGAAATACTCATAATATATTATACATAAAGAATTATATGGATGAAAGAGCCTGGTATAGAAATTTTAAATACATACCACATAAAAGGGAACTTGAAAGGAAAAGAAAAGTTGAGAAATCCCTTACAGAATTTTGGCATAGTAACATGTGTACATAAGGAATCATAGAGGGGTATGATGAGAGTAAAAGGAAGTTATAATTAAATGTAAATGAAATGGAAATTATGGGGATTATTTATTAACATATCCCAACATTTTAAATTTTAAATTAAAAGACGTATCATAAAAGGTGTGATAGATAAAAGGGGAGAGTGGAAGTTCCCTTACATGGATGTGTGATCCCAACGCCTTGGGAGAGGATTATTGAGAGATTTGGGGTGACTTGGGAGGATTATATAGGGAATATGGTATAGTTTGTATGATATTAAAGGATTATTAGTGATGATAGATGGGAGCTTGGGTGGGTTTATATAGGAAAAGAGGGAAATTTATTTATTATTCGAGTTTAGAACACTACATAATAAAATATTCAAAACCAAAATCCAACCCATGGTATTTGAACAATGTTTTGACCAAAGGGAAGTGATATATTTTATTTTATAAGGGAATGTTACAAACGTTTTGAAATATCTCCCATACTTATAAAGAGGTGACTCACATTTTCAAAGAAATTATTTTAAAATCATAAAATATTTTTTATGTCTTGGAGGATTGACTAAGGCATTATAAAATTAATAAAAAAAATTCTAAAATGGATTTGTTTTAAATATAAAACATAAATTTGTACATATACCCATTTTTTGTTATTTATTACATCATTATTTGGTCAAATATGATGTCATAAAATACACAATATTTTTATATGGTATTTAATTTTTATCCAAAAATTCGAGTATTTTAGAAAATTATGATAAATCCAACGTTAGATAATTTCAACATTATGATTAAAAAATAATACTCATTTTAGCTAAATAATTCCATGGATATTTTAATTTTCACTTTTAAAATAAATGTTTCATTTGTTGTAAAGGAGTGGTTTTGATAATAACAGTTTTCAAACCGTAATAAAAATTACATTTGACTTCAAAAACATTAGATTATCATTTATAATTAAAAGGGCATGTTTTTATAACAAATTTTAATAAAATTATTAATAAAACCTTATATTAATATAATAATTTATATATTTATAAAAATTACCATTTTTATCCTAAAAAATTATTTTAAATATTTCATTTTCTTTTTATGAAAACTATTCTCAGAATGTAATTGATGGAATATGAATTTCTTTATTTAAAGGGGTTACATAATAAGTAACTAATACTTTCTTATGTAACTCCTTAAAGAACCCATATATGACCTAAGGTTAAGGTGTGTGATGGTGAAACACTCTTAGGGTGGCTCAAATAACATATCCTGAGTGGCAATATCTTCTAACTTTAAATTCTTCCATATGTGATCCCTTTCATGCTTAATATGTTGAAGCTCGAATTGGACATGGTCAAGAGAAAAGCCTAGTGATGCAACCACCTTCTAAAGCTCCAATAAATGAGATTCGTATAGACAGATTCTTCTGCATGAGGCCATAAACTCTTCTTGATGTATTAATTATCTATTATAAATTCTATTCATAAACAATAATTATAACGTTAGAAGTTGTTATTGTTTCCAACGGTTATATTAAACAATGGTCATATAATAGTTAAAACCCACTGATCACATTAAAATATAATTACCTCATTATTAATGAGATATCGTCTTTTGTGTAATATAATATAACACACACTATCAAGAAAAAAATATTATTCAAATGTTTGGGTCATTTTATCTTCCTCCTTAAGAAATTTCATCCCTAAAATTTTAACTCATACTATCATAATAGAAAAGGTGTGGGTACTTTTGTCTCAGAGTCTCTTATGGTTCCCATGTGGCTTCTTTTATATATGGTTCCTCCAAAACACCTTTCCATAGTTTATATTCTTCTTATGTAGATCCTTTTCACTATACCACAAGATCTCTACTAGTTTCTCCTCTTAAGAGAGGCCATGTTATAGTTGTACCACCTCAGATTTATTACATGTGATGGGTCAAGCATGTACTTAATCAAGAGAGATACATGGAAAAAATCATGAACTTGTGTTATATTTGGAAGAATTAATATATGATAGGATATTTACCCTATGTGATCAAGGATTTCATAAGGTCCAATGTACCTAGGGATAAGCTTCCCTCTCTTCCCAAACCACATGACTCTCTTCCACAGGGATGTTCGAGGAAAGGCCTTATCAACAACATCAATCTCCATTTCCTATCGATAGTTTGTAGCATATCTCCACTATCGACTCTGAGTAACCTTAATGTGTTGTAGGATGTAAAGAAATTTTTGAAATCTCTTGCACAAGATCATACCCAAGAATCATTATCTCGCCAGATTCATCCAAAAAATTAGATGTTCTACATCACTTCCCATATAGAGCATCATGGGGTGCCATTTGAATTCTTGAATGGAAGTAGTTTTTGACATAGAACTAAAATAATGGTATATGTTGATCCCATCCCTCATTAAATTCCATTGAGCATGTTCTCATAATTCCCTTGAGTGTTGTAATAGTCATTTTAGATTGGAAAATAGTTTGGGGGTGAAAATTCGTACAGAAATTCAATTGGGTATGCATTTCATGTTGGATACTTCTTCATAATTTTGATGTGGACCTTGGGTCAGGATCAGATATTATAGAGAGTGGAACCCCATACATCCTTACCACTACCTTCAAGTATACCCTGGATTGTTGATTAAGAGATAAATCATGGTAGAGAGTGATGAAATGGGTAGTCTTGGGAAGATGATCCACTATAACAAAAATATCATTATTTCCATTAGATGTTCTCAGGAGACCATTGATGAAGTCCAGAGTGATATTATCCCACTTCAATGCTGGTATGAGAAGATTTTGTAATACCCCATTAGGATGTTGTCGCACTACCTTTATAACGACCCATACTTTACATACATTGTTAATACTTCAAAATTGAAGCACACTTATTACAACATATGACAAAACCACAAAGGACCGTATAGGTTTAGTGTCTTTAGAAACTGGGAAACATAAACAACTGGTTAATAAATCTTCTACAGTGTCTCCCATTTATTTCATCATATCTAGGGTCCCTTTTAGCATATTCTACTTAATATCCATCTTCCTGACCTGGGGAAAAGAAAACATAAAATGGTGAGCTCAAATGCTCAGCAAGGGCAAATAAAGGAAATAAAAATCATATCATATCTTTTTGAAAATCAAAACCTGCAAAAGAGATCATAATATCTTAACATGGAATAAATCATAGAAGTGAAAATGAGATCCCCATAATCATAACATAAAACTTGAAACTTTGTGGCATGCACACATAATCATGGAAAATCATTTCTTGTTTGTCATGACTCATTTCCAAGACTATCTTAGTGGACAAAGTCCCTTTCTGAACCGAGTCACCCTCGTTCCAGTCCTGTTTCACTGAACCGGTATAACCTACCGTTCCAGCCATGTCTATCTCATGAGATATAAAATCTTTACCCAATGCATTGGAGGGAGATATAGGTCCCACCCATCTTATAATGAATCCTTTCTTATGTGTTCCACATAATCATAAAACATACATCATAGCGTAACCCATGTAATAAAAATGGAATTCTTAAACAACATGACATCATAAAACAGTTCATATAAGATAAAGGAATTCATAAAAATATTTCCATCACAACATAATCAAATCCATGTAATAATAGGGATAAAAACAGAACCCTTTTATTATCTTAGATGGAAAATAATTTTGATAAAATACTTGAACTCCATTCTTGAGGAAAATATCCTTTCTATTTCAAAAACATTTTTTCCTTTCATAACATGTCATATGAATTTAAAACAAAAGAAGATGGTTAAAAATAAAGTTGAAAACTTGTAATGGAATTTTCTTGGAAATAATGTTTTAAAAATCCATTCATGCCGTATAAGTTGAAAAAAAACATTCTTCGTACTTTTGTCGGAAAAGTCAAAATGTACCTCGTACGAAAAAAATGACAAAAAATTCCTTTCATATTCTTTACTAAAAACTCACCGAAGGGTAAAATTGGATTTAAACTATTGTAAGTGGATGGAAACAATATTACATATTGAGGGAACATGGATGTGGATGATAAAATACACCCCAGTAAATACTTACGAATAAACAATCTCGGATAAAAATGAGATTGTGGTATTTTCCCTTACCTTAGGTATGATTTGCTTTGTACGTGTCCGAAGCTCCTGTATAATGGTTTAAATAATGTTATTGACTTATTCCAGAATCATACATATTGATATGATATCATATATGGTCATATTCTTAGCTTCTTGTTAGTAATATTTCATTGTTACTTGTTTCTCGGGTCTTTATTGCCTTTTGTTCTTATGCGTGTTTTGCCGAATACATTCTTATTCTTCTTTTAAGGTTATAGATACCTTATATCCAGAATGGTATTAGTGTAAAATATATCATATTTATTCATTCATTCATTTATATAATTACTATGTAATGATAATCATGTAGAACGAGTCACATCACATCGTGGAGACGGTATTCTGTACGTACGCACGAGTGATGATATCGTTTCTATGATCGTGGAATTGTATTGGAGTGTATATATATTATTTCAGTATCAATATTACTTTATAATAATCATAAATAGTTACTCATTACACCATTATACCCATCCTTGTAAAGTGATGGTGGAAAATAGATTACACCACGGCGTGGAGACGGTATTCCGTACGTACGCATGCGCGGTGATTTCATTTTTCCGTAGGATGGATAGAAGGTGAATTAGGGTTGTTTCATATTTATAATAACATATCAGTATGTATGTAATACTGATGTTATTACTTTATCATGAAACAACTAAAGAAGAAGAAGTTGAAGAAGAAAGAAATTGAAAAGATCGGTAATGGATATTACCTCTTCTTTGGAACGCCTCTTTGAATCCTCCACTTAGGGAACTAATATTGGTCTTTGAATAAGACCAGGACCTCTAGGATTATTCTAGGGAAGTGGAGAGGAGAAAATGGAAGGGGTTGGCCGAGCTTGAGTTCTCAATTTGGTGTGAGGAGGAGGGGGAGGAGGTGCCCTTTTATAAGGGAGGAGAGGGGCACCTTAGGAATATCTCAAAATATTATTTTATATTAAAGTAAAAATCGGTTTATAATGGTTCCAAAGGGTCTTATTTCGAAGATAAAGTGGGGATGGGTCGAAATCCTATCAACCAATAGGATTTAGACAAGTTTAGGGTATTATTTTAACCTTATCAATTAGATTTAACTCTAAGTTAATTAATTTAACTTTTACCGTGTCTTTTTGTTTTCTTTCACTATATGGTTAATACACTTACTATAACATGCCAAAAGAACCCAAAATTGTTTATTTTTAATATATATATCCTTATCTATGTCATTTGGCCGAACCTTAGATTTTTAGGAATAAAATAACAATTAATAATATAATATTTGATTTAAAAACTATTTTGTGTCAATTTTGACACTATTTGATATATGTTTTTTGTGAAAGTCATAACAGAATTATATGTTCGAACCAAGTTGATTAAATCAACATAAATATATCATAATAACCTAGAAAATTAGTGTAATTCATAAAAAGTCTCAAATTACATTTATTTTGGTGTTTATAACATCAATTATGTCAATATTTCATTAATAATATAATTACTGCATCATCATTGTGTCATAAATAAATTAAATTATTTAATGTCTAAAAATTACAAATAAAATACGATTATGTAGGAAATATTTTTATCTTTCTAATGAATATTTATAGTAGAATTTATCTTATGTTTTACCCCATATTAAAAATTATTTACTTATTAAACTTTGATTTTAACTATTTTAACCCTTCTTTAAATAAATTAATAATAAATGTCCTCATCTAACTCAAGTGGGCCTAAATGGTCATATTTTATTCATAAGGTTGTTTTTGGTCGAATTAAACTTATCCAATAGAATTAGGACATGTGTTAGGGTAATAGTAATATCATATTTACCCTTAGTTACCCTATTTACTATTAACCGCGGTAAAAAAAAGTAAAAAGTTACTATTCACCAAAAAATTATTTTTATCACATTGAACCACATTTTACTTACTGATATCAACAGTGTCTGTCGGATTTTCGAAATTCCATTCACAAAAGCGGTAAAATTAAGTTTTATGCAAAATTCAGTTTTTAACCTACCACTTAGTGGTTTCACTATTCATCAAAAATTGAAAGTTTTCAGAAAAATACCAAAATTTCACCCTAGGCTAATTTTGGTATTCCGAATCCAAAAATGAATTCCATTTTGAAAAATAAAATTTATAAAATTTCAAAAAGTGGTTATTACTATTCATAACGGCTAGTTTTAATAATATTTTAATAGCATATCGTTGTTTAGTAAAACTCAGTATTGCGTACGACGCAAGCTATCGAGGAAGGTCGTGATTGCGTGTAAAGTAAGCCAAGAAAGTGTGTAGTGAAAGATTCCTTTGATGATATAAAAACAAAATATTACTCATAAAAATATCGGGTGTTACATTCTACCCCCCTTAAAAAGAATTTCGCCCTCGAAATTCATCACTTTGTAACAAACAGATGAGGATACTTCTCCCTCATCATATCCTCAAGCTCCCACGTAGCTTCTTCAAGTTGGTGGTTCCTCCATAAAACTTTCACCAATCGAGTGGTCTTGTTTCGTAGGACTTTTTCGCTACGATCCAGAATCTCTATCGGCTGTTCTTCATAAGAAAGATCTTGCTCCAGCGGTACAACTTCTGAGCTGAGTACATGTGAAGGATCAGGTATGTACTTTCTCAGGAGAGATACATGGCACACATCGTGAACTTGAGAGAGATTCGGTGGAAGCGCCAATCAGTAATCTACCTTCCCAACACGATCCAGTATTTCGAAAGGACCGATATATCTAGGGCTCAACTTCCCCTTCTTTCCAAATCTCATAACCCTCTTCCAGGGAGATATTCGTAAGAACACTTTATCACCCACTTCAAACTCTAGGTCTTTTCTTCGGTTGTCGGCATAGCTTTTCTATCGACTCTGAGCTGCTCTTATGTGTTGTTGAATAGATCTGACCTTTTCTGCCATTTCATCAACGAGATCAGGTCCTAATAGCTTTCTTTTCCCAACTTCATCCCAGCAAGTTGGAGTCCTGCATTTCTTTCCATAGAGAGCTTCATAAGGAGCCATCTGAATACTGGAGTGAAAGCTATTATTATAAGAAAATTCCACCAAAGGTAGGTGTTGATCCCAACCTCCTTTGAAATCCATAGAGCAAGCTCTCAACATATCTTCTAGGGTTTGAATTGTTCTCTCAGACTGACCGTCTGTCTGGGGATGATAAGCAGTGCTGAAACTCAACTCTGTATCCAGAGTAAGCTGAAGACTTCACCAAAACTTCGAGGTAAATCTCGGATCTCGATCAGATATAATAGAAAGTGGTACTCCATGCAATCTTACCACTTCCTTTACATATATCCTGGCAAGCTGATCTAGAGAGAAATCCCCTCTAATTGCAATGAAGTGTGCAAACTTTGTAAGATGATCAACTATGACCCAGATAGAATTATTGCCTTATGATGTTTTAGGAAGTCCTGTGAAAAAGTCCATAGTGATGTTTTCCCATTTCCATTCGGGTATGGGTAATGGTTGTAACATCCCCTTAGACTTCTGTCTCTCAGCTTTAACTTGTTGAAAAACCAAGCATCGAGAGACATATTCAGCAACATCTCTTTTCATGCCATCCCACCAGAAGTACTCTTTCAGGTCCCTATACATCTTCGTGCTTCCAGGATGAATAGAGAATGATGAACTATGAGCCTCATCCAGCAGCTCCTTATTTAATTCGGGGATGGGAGGAACACAAACCCGATTCCTGAACTTTATTATCCCATCACAATCAAGGTTGAATTCAGGAACATTTCTCACCTTCTTTTGTAACTCGACATCTTCTTTCTGTGCCTCTTTAATCTTCACACGTATAGATGGTTGAACATTCATTTGATAAAGATAAGATTTTTCCCCTTCCATTATAATTACAAGATCCATCCTTTGTAAATCCATAAATATTGGATCTTTTGTGATCCTCATCATGGATAAACTAGCATGGTCTTGTCGACTTATTGCATCTGCCACCTTGTTTGCTTTCCCAGGGTGGTAATGGATTGAGCAGTCATAATCCTTAATCAGCTCCAACCATCTTCTTTGGCGCATATTCAACTCCTTTTGTGTGAAAATATACTTTAAACTTTTATGATCAGTATAAATATCACACCTTTGACCATAAAGGTAATGCCTCCAAATCTTTAATGCAAAGATTACCGCAGCCAACTCCAAATCATGTGTTGGGTAATTTTGCTCATGGATTTTCAACTGTCGTGAGGCATAAGCTATCACCATATAATTTTGCATAAGAACACACCCCAATCCCTTCTTGGATGCATCACTGTAGATCACAAACCTTTCTCCACTACAAGGTAGTGTGAGCACAGGTGCACTGGATAACCTTCTTTTCAACTCCTTGAAATTCTCTTCACATTCCTCTGTCCAAACAAACTTAACTCCTTTCCGAGTCAACTTGGTGAGTGGATTAGATAATCGTGAAAAATCTTTTAAAAAACGTCTATAATATCCAGCCAAACCAAGAACACTTCGGATCTCAGTTACTGTTGTTGGTCTCGACCATCTTTCGATAACCTCTGTTTTTGCTGGATCCACAGATATCCCCTCTTTTGAGATTATGTGACCCAAAAATGAAACTTTTTGAAGCCAAAATTCACACGTGGTAAATTTGTCATAAAGCTTCTCCTTTCTCAGGGCCTTCAATATAATTCTCAAGTGAACTTCATGCTCTTCCTTTCTCTTTGAATAGATAAGAATATTGTCTATAAAGACTACCACAAATTGATCAAGATAGTCTCTAAAGACTCTATTCATTAGATCCATGAAGATAGCAGAGGCATTAGTAAGACCAAATGGCATCACTATAAATTCATAGTGTCCATACCTTGTACGGAAAGCCGTCTTTGGTATATCCTCCCTTTTGACCCTTAATTGATGATACCCTGAACGAAGATCAATCTTGGAAAAGTATTGAGCTCTGCGTAGTTGGTCAAATAAGTCATCAATGCGTGGGAGAGGATATTTGTTCTTGATAGTGATCTTGTTAAGTTCTCGATAATCAATGCAGAGTCTCATTGATCCATCTTTCTTCTTAACAAATAGAATAGGTGCTCCCCAAGGTGACGCACTAGGGCGTATGAATCCCTTATCAAGATTCTCTTGGAGTTGCTTCTTCAATTCCTGCAACTCAATTGGGGCCATTCTATAAGGTGTCGTTGAAATAGGCAAAGCACCCGGTACGAGTTCTATTGAAAACTCAACTTCACGATTTGGTGGAAGACCCGGTAATTCCTCCGGAAAGACATCATCAAACTCCCGTACAATGGGCATATTCTTAATCGTGAGTTTCTCACTGACCATTTGAGATAAATAACCTTCATTTAGTGGAATCAAGACCCATAAGATGGAAGGAATTTCCACTGGAAGGTTATGTTCATCCATGCATTGATAGACGATCGTAGATTGATCTGGAATATGAAATGTGACTTCCCTTATTTGGCAATTGATATGAGATCCATGTAGAGAAAGCCAATCCATGCCAAGAATCACATCAAATTCCACTAAAGGAAGGATCACAAGATTTGTAGGAAGCACTTTCCCACAAACTTCGATCGGAGAAGAATTATAAACTTTTGATGCGACTGTTGTGCCATTAGGTGCTGTCATAGCTAACTCAACATCTAATTGTTGAGGTAATACGGTGATACCCTTAGAAAATTCTTTAGAAATAAAAGAGTGGGTGGATCCAGAATCAAATAAAACATTTGCTACTTTAGAGTGGATGGTAAGTGTACCTTTCACCACTTCGTTATCGTACTCCACATCGCTGATAGAAATTGCATGTGACTTTCCTTTGTCTTTAGCCTTAAGATTTTGTTGACGTCGACCATCATCATCAACCCTTGGATTTGGGCATTGATTGGCATAATGACCCATCTCCTTGCACTTGAAACATTGAAGTGTAGTAGGTTCATTCTGTGTATCCCTTCCTTTGTTTGCATAATTAGACATCTTCTTCCCATTATCGCGGCATTCAAATGCCTGATGACCTTACTTTCCACATTTAAAACATTTACTTGTCCCTTTAAGACAACTCCCTCCATGTTTCTTTCCACACTTTGAGCATAAGGAAAAGCTCATCTTATTTTCCGTGTGCTCTTTAGATTTTTCTTTGAATTCCATCTTCCTCTTCTTATCAAACCCATGTGACTGATGGGTTACTCCAATCTCCATCTCGACTTTGAGAGCACATCGAACGATTTCCTCGTAGCTATTGAAGTCCTTTATGGCTAACGCCCTTCGAAGACTTGGTTTTAAGCCACTAAAGAATCGATCGATCTTACTCTCAGGTTGGATAATAATACCAGAAGCGTACCTTGCAAGTCTTGTAAAATTTGCTTCATAGGTACCAACAGATTCATCATCCCTTTGCTTCAGTTCAAGAAACTCTTTCTCCATCTTTGTTCGGAGAATACGAGGGAAGTAATTATTGAAAAATATGTTCTTGAACTCGTCCCATTCCATAGACTCAATTTCATCCCTTTGCCTTGTATTCTTAATAAGATTCCACCATTGATCAGCATCTCCTTCCAAACGATATACTGCTAGGATGACTTTATCATGTTCAGAACATTGAAGAACTGAAAATATCTTTTCAGTAGTACTAATCCATTGTTCAGCAACTAATGGATCAGTAGACCCACTGAAAGAAGGTGGACGCTGCCTCATGAAGGATTCAACAGAATGTTGCTCCTTCCTTTGCTCGTTTGGAAGTCATGCATTATTCATAGCTTGAGAAAGTTGTGTGAGCATGGCTACAAGATTTTGCATTCCAGCTCCCATATCGTTTGGTTGCTCAGGGGGGCAATCATTGCATTTCCCATCGCATTCCACATTAACACGGTTCCTTCGGGTTCCAGCCATTGACTAAAACCAAGAAGAATAGTGTGAGCAACACTAATTATAATAGGAAAACCACATAATTAAAGAATAAAATTTTCATGCTTAAGGTCTTATCCTAGGTTATTCATGGCCATTTCTAAAACACTAAGATTGTGTTCTATTCTTAGACTTATCCTTAGGGTTCTTACTAAGGCTTTCACATCCTAGTTTCCAATGGTTGACTATACCTTTCCTCTGATTACAACTATAACGACCCATACTTTACATACATTGTTAATACTTCAAAATTGAAGCACACTTATTACAACATATGACAAAACCACAAAGGACCGTATAGGTATAGTGTCTTTAGAAACTGGGAAACATAAACAACTGGTTCATAAATCTTCTACAGTGTCTCCCATTTATTTCATCATATCTTGGGTCCCTTTTAGCATATTCTACTTAATATCCATCTTCCTGACCTGGGGAAAATAAAACATAAAAGGGTGAGCTCAAATGCTCAGCAAGGGCAAATAAAGGAAATAAAAATCATATCATATCTTTTTGAAAATCAAAACCTGCAAAAGAGATCATAATATCATAACATGGAATAAATCATAGAAGTGAAAATGAGATCCCCATAATCATAACATAAAACATGAAACTTTGTGTCATGCACACATAATCATGGAAAATCATTTCTTGTTAGTCATGACTCATTGCCAAGACTATCTTTGTGGACAAAGTCCCTTTCTGAACCGAGTCACCCTCGTTCCAGTCCTGTTTCATTGAACCGGTATAACCTACCGTTCCAGCCATGTCTATCTCATGAGATATAAAATCTTTACCCAATGCATTGGAGGGAGATATAGATCCCACCCATATTATAATGAATCCTTTCTTATGTGTGCCACATAATCATAAAACATACATCATAGCGTAACCCATGTAATACAAATGGAATTCTTAAACAACATGACATCATAAAACAGTTCATATAAGATAAAGGAATTCATAAAAATATTTCCATCACAACAAAATCAAATCCATGTAATAATAGGGATAAAAACAGAACCCTTTTATTAACTTAGATGGAAAATAATTTTGATAAAATACTTGAACTCCATTCTTGAGGAAAATATCCTTTCTATTTCAAAAACATTTTTTCCTTTCATAACATGTCATATGACTTTAAAACAAAAGAAGATGATTAAAAATACACTTGAAAACTTGTAAAGGAAGTTTCTTGGAAATAATGTTTTAAAAATCCATTCATGTCGTATAAGTTAAAAAAACATTCTTTGTACTTTTGTCGGAAAAGTCAAAAAGTACCTCGTACGAAAAAAAAACGACAAAAGATTCCTTTCATATTCTTTACTAAAAACTCACCGAAGGGTAAAATTGGATTTAAACTATTGTAATTGGATGGAAAAAATATTACATATTGAGGGAACATGGATGTGGATGATAAAATACACCCCAGTAAATACTTACGAATAAACAATCTCGGAAAAAAATGAGATTGTGGTATTATCCCTTACCTTAGGTCCGATTTTCTTTGTACATGTCCGAAGCTCCTGTATAATGGTTTAAATAATGTTATTGACTTATTCCAGAATCATACATATTGATATGATATCATATGTGGTCATATTCTTAGCTTCTTGTTAGTAATATTTCATTTTTACTTGTTACTCGGGTCTTTATTGCCTTTTGTTCTTATGCGTGTTTTGCCGAATATATTCTTATTCTTCTTTTAAGGTTATAGATACCTTATATCCAGAATGGTATTAGTGTAACATATATCATATTTATTCATTCAATTCATTTATATAATTACTATGTAATGATAATCATGTAGAACGAGTCACATCACATCGTGGAGACGGTATTCCGTACGCACGCACGAGTGATGATATCGTTTCTATGATCGTGGAATTGTATTGGAGTGTATATATATTATTTCAGTATCAATATTACTTTATAATAATCATAAATAGTTACTCATTACACCATTATACCCATCCTTGTAAAGTGATGGTGGAAAATAGATTACACCACGGCGTGGAGACGATATTCCGTACGTACGCACGCGCGGTGATTTCATTTTTCCGTAGGATGGATAGAAGGTGAATTAGGGTTGTTTCGTATTTATAATAACATATCATTATGTAAGTAATACTGATGTTATTACTTTATCATGAAACAACTAAAGAAGAAGAAGTTGAAGAAGAAAGAAATTGAAAAGATCGGTAATGGATATTACCTCTTCTTTGGAACGCCTCTTTGAATCCTCCACTTAGGGAACTAAGATTGGTCTTTGAAGAATACCAGGACCTCTAGGATTATTCTAGGGAAGTGGAGAGGAGAAAATGGCAGGGGTTGGCCGAGCTTGAGTGCTCAATTTGGTGTGAGGAGGAGGGGGAGGAGGTGCCCTTTTATAAGGGAGGAGAGGGGCACCTTAGGAATATCTCAAAATATTATTTTATATTAAAGTCAAAATCGGTTTATAATGGTTCCAAAGGGTCTTATTTCGAAGCTAAAGTGGGGATGGGTCGAAATCCTATCAACCAATAGGATTTAGACAAGTTTAGGGTATTATTTTAACCTTATCAATTAGATTTAACTCTAAGTTAATTAATTTAACTTTTACCGTGTCTTTTTGTTTTCTTTCATTATATGGTTAATACACTTACTATAACATTCCAAACGAACCCCAAATTCTTTATTATTAATATATATATCCTTATCTAAGTCATTTGGCCGAACCTTAGATTTTTAGGTATAAAATAACAATTAATAATATAATATTTGATTTAAAAACTATTTTGTGTCAATTTTGACACTATTTGATATATGATTTTTGTGAAAGTCATAACAGAATTATATGTTCAAAACAAGTTGATTAAATCAACATTAATATATCATAGTAACCTAGAAAATTAGTGTAATTCATAAAAAGTCTCAAATGACATTTATTTTGGTTTTTATAACATCAATTATGTCAATATTTCATTAATAAGATAATTACTGCATCATCATTGTGTCATAAATAAATTAAATTATTTAATGTCTAAAAATTACAAATAAAATACTATTATGTAGGAAATCTTTTTATATTTCTAATGAATATTTATAGTCGAATTTATCTTATGTATAACCCCATATAAAAATGATTTACTTATTAAACTTTGATTTTAACTATTTTAACCCTTCTTTAAATAAATTAATAATAAATGTCCTAATCTAACCCAAGTGGGCCTAAATGGTCATATTTTATTCATAAGGTTGTTTTTGGTCGAATTACATTTATCCAATAGAATTAGTACATGTGTTAGGGTAATAGTAATATCATATATACCCTTAGTTACCCTATTTACTATTAACCGCGGTAAAAAAAGTAAAAAGTTACTATTCACCAAAAAATTATTTTTATCTCATTGAACCACATTTTACTTACTGATATCAACCGTGTCTGTCGGATTTTCGAAATTCCATTCACAGAAGCGGTAAAATTATGTTTTATGCAAAATTCAGTTTTTAACCTACCACTTAGTGGTTTCATTATTCATCAAAAATTGAAAGTTTTCAGAAAAATACCAAAATTTCACCCTAGGCTAATTTCGGTATTCCGAATCCAAAAATGAAGTCCATTTTGAAAAATAAAATTTATAAAATTTCAAAAAGTGGTTATTACTATTCATAACGGCTAGTTTTAATAATATTTTAATAGCATATCGTTGTTTAGTGAAACTAAGTATTGCGTACGACGCAAGCTATCGAGGAAGGTCGTGATTGCGTGTAAAGTAAGCCAAGAAAGTGTGTAGTGAAAGATTTCTTTGATGATATAAAAACAAAATATTACTCATAAAAATCTTGGGTGTTACAACCTTCACTTTCTGAGACACCAGGCACCTTGTACTTTATTCGGTAATCTCCCATTTCATGTTATCCCACCAAAAATGAACATGAATGTAATTATACATTTTAGTACTTTTGGGATGTATAGAGAATGTATATCTATGAGATTCACCCATCATATCATTAATATCTAGAATATATGGAACACATAGTCTTGTATGAAATTGTAGTGCACCCTCTTGATCAATATTGAAGTAACGAAACTTCCCATTCTACTTATCCTCAAACTTCATTTGTAACAAAGTATCGTGTTTTTGAGTTTTATGATATTCACTAATAATGATGCTTGAGAAATCATTTTGTATAGGGTTGATGATGTCCTCTCCCATACAATTACCATGTCCAATTTTACTAGGTATTTGATAAAGGCATCTCCTTGAATCCTAGTTATTTCAATAAAAATAGGGTATTTCTTAATTAATGCATTAGAAATATTGTTTGATCTTCCACGGTGATAGTGAATTGAACAATCATAGTCCTTAAGAAGTTCCAAACATATCCTTTGTCTCATGTTCAGTTCCTTTTGTGTGAAAATATACTTCAAAAATTTATAGTATGTGTATATATCACATTTCTCCCCAAAAAGATAGTGCCTCCATATCTTCAAAGTAAAAAAATGACTACAATTAGATCGATATCTTGAGTAGGATAATTTTTCTTGTGAGGCTTTAGCTATCAAGATTCATAAGAAATCACGTTGTTTTTTTCATAAGGATGCATCCAATAACTTTTAAAGATGCATCACTACAAATAATGAATCCTTCTCCAATTGAGGGAAGATCTAGCACATTCTTAGTAACCAATTTCTTCTTCATCTCTTGGAAACATTACTCAAACTCCTTTGTCTTGATAAACTTAACCAATTTTCGAGTTAACTTAGTTAGTGGATTGAAAATTCATGAAATTTTTTGCACTAACCTCCTATAATATCTTGCTAACCCAAGGAAACTAAAAATCTTATCTATTATTGTACGCTGAGGACACTCCTCTAGAACCTTTGTCTTGGCAGGGTCAACTGAGATTCCTTCACTGGTTACAATGTACCCTAAAAAAGAAACTTTTTGTAACCAAAATTCACATTTTCTGACCATTCCACAAACCTTTTTCTTCCATAGATTTTATAAAATAACCCAGATATGATCCGCATTATCCCTGCGAATTTTTGTATATATCAAGAATATTGTTAATAAAAACTACCACAAAGTTATCAAGGTAGTACTTAAAGACTCTATTAATGAAAGGAATAAATATAGCTGGTTCATTAGTCAAGTCAAATGGATTAAATTGAAAATAATAATGCACATATCTTGATCAGAAGATGGTATACAGAATTTCATATTTATTTAGCCTCAATTGATGATAACCATGTCAATGATAAATCTTGGAGAAGAATTGATACCCACAAATCTGGTTAAACAAGTCATAATTTATTGGAAGAGGGTATTTGTTCTTCACTGAGAACCCATTTAGTTCTCTAAAATCAATAAATAACCACATTGATCCATCATTATTCTATACAAAAAGAACAACCACTCCACAAGGAGACACACTTAGTTGGATAAACACATTCTCCAAAATAACTTGGAGTAGTTTCATTAGTTCCTCTAGCTCCACATTCTCCATTCCATACAAGGTCTTTAATATAGGAAAAGATCAAGTATTAGATTTATGGAGGACTCTACCTCTCTTTATAGGGGAGGTACAGGTAATTACTCGGGAAATATGTCAATGTATTCTTGAATGAGGGGAACATTTACTATCCTTATACTCTCATTAAAATCTTCATCATCAATGATTATCTCTACAAGGAAGGGAATATAAGGTACTACTAGACAATGATCGGTTTGAGATACATCTAATTGGAAGATAACATTAGGTTTTCTATTAAAAAATACTGATATTTCCTTGCTTCTTAATTTGATATTAGAATTATACATTGAGATCCACTCCATCCCTAGTATAATGACAATTTACAACATGGGAATGACTACTATATTTTCTATAAGATTGTTCTCAATAATGTAAATACTATAGTTTCTAAACATTTTTTATGCTTGGATAATTCCTCTAGGACTCTGGAATGATAAATCTACTTTTAGAAGTTCAAGGATTGATTCTATATTATTTTTCAACATTGAGGATATAAAGGAATGTATATAACCATAATAAAAAAGTACTTTCTAACATTGATAGAATAAAAAGAGTACATTCCACCACATAATTTGGAGATTAAACATCAGCTATCGTGATAGAAAAATAATGGCCCTTCTCAGTTTTCCTATGCTGAGGCAGATGGTGATTTAGCTCCACTACCTGAAGATTTGTAAACTAATTAGAAAAGTTCCCAACCATTCCTCACATGAATAATTGGACATTATCAGGGGACTAAACCATATTCCCTTTTCCATTAGTGTTGGGAAGTCAAGGGTTCTCATCACTACGACAATTTTGAGTGATATTTCAATCTCTTCCAAACATGTAACATTTACCACTCCCTAGAAAGAAATTCCCTGAATGATTTTTCCCACATTTATTCCATGTGGGAAGTTTCACATTATTTTTACCTCTTATGTGATCAACGATCCTTCCCAAGATTGGTTCCATACATATCTTATTTTCATTAGATTTTTTATACCACTATGTATCACCAAACACTAGTTCAAATTTCTTAACATTCCATAAAATATCCTCATAGAAATCATATTCTCAGTTTGATAGATTCTTCCAGATATAAGGTCTCACTCCACTAAAGAATTGGTCAACATTACCATTAGGATCCATGATAATGATTGTGGTCTAACTGGAAATTCATGTGAATTTTATCTCATATCTTCCAACAGATTCATTCTAGTTCTGCTTCACCTTGAAAAACTCCTCCATTTTCATTCTAATTGAATACGGAAAATAATTATTGAATAAGATCACTATGAACTCTTACAACTCCATAGCTATAATATCCCTTCTTGGCCTCAGGTTTTTAATTAGTTCCCACTAGTGATAATATTGTCCCTCTAAGCAGTATATAGTCAGGGTGACATTCTCATATTCAGAACTACGAAGTACAAAAAAGGAATTTTCGATAGAGCTTATCCATTGTTCAGAAATCAATGAGTTGTTATATCCCCTGAATGTTGGATGTCGTTGACACAAGAAGGAATCTATAGAATGTTTTTCCACTCATGGTGAAATCAGCCTCTCAGCATGATTCATATTGTTTCCCATATCTTGAGGCAATTGATTCATCATTATCATGAAATTTTCTATTCTGATTTCCATCGGAGGATCGTCAACACATGGTCTATTTTGGTAACCATTTGCATGGTTTTGCATATTTTTCACCATTTTCTAAAAGAAGAAAACCATAGTGTGAAACATTTATTACAAATATTATAACTATAAGGTATTTTTATCTCTTAAAACATCATGCTTAAACATGTTATTCATTATCAACAATTACATATTTTATAAATCCGTCATAATGTTTCATAAAAATCTTATGATTCACCAAACATTTACCCCCAAGAGTCTCAAACCAAGAGTGTAAAAAGGACCATTGTTGTGGCCCAGTTCCCATTTGAGTCTATCTAAAAGCATTATTTTGGGTTTTACCCCTAGATATATATGTTCCACAGCCACATCCATAGGTTCATATCCAAACAAAGATTTCATTTTTAAGAAACTACTTAATATTTCACTAAAATAGCAGAGTGTTTTTCCATATTTAATCTTTTCTTTGGGTCTTTAATAATGTTTTAAAATCCTAATTTCTAACAATAACTAAACTAACCTTTCATACCAACTATGGAATCCCTCCATTTTATTACATAACATTTCATTACATCTTAGAAATAGAGGATCGTTAATATTTTATGTCTTAGAAATAAGGTACATAATGCATAATAACATGAAAAAATTATTATAAAACACTTGACATGATTATTTATTTTTTTATCCTAAGTAAAATTATTCCAACTCATATCCTAGGGTTATACATTAATGAAAAGTGTGGGCATAAATTCTAGTAATGGAAAAAAATGGAAACAATTTTCATATGAGCTTTTGAGGTATCAGTAGGAATATGAGGAATATTATAAAGGCATGGTAAAGAGGAATATAATAAATAAAATAAATTTAATCATAATTAAAAAAAATTATGTAAATTTTAATTTAGAAATTCATAATCATATCTCCAAGGTCCATCCCCAAGGTATCATAAAAATTACCAAGGTTATTCTCCAAGGTATTTTTAAAACCAATCATCTCTAGAGATTAAATTCATTACCCAATGAATATGTCCACAATCAGGGTGCACCCATAATATGTATTTATTTTCATGTGATCCACATATATAATAATAAAAAATTTCATATATAATTTATAGGGAATAAAAGAAATGGGTTTCATATCAAAATCATGTCATTTTGAAAAATTCTTAAAACATGATCATTGTGTCATTTATAACCCACAGGAAGAGAATGGGGGTTTTATGTAAGTCAATTCCAGAATAAAAGAAATCATTTTTATGTTTTTATTAATACCCCTAGAGAATAAATATGTTTGGCTATTCACATAAATAAAATAAATGAATATCTTGTGTAAAAGGGAGAAATTTTAAGATGATAATTCTACAATATAACTAGTATAAAACATGTTTTATAAAACATTATAAAGATAGGGTACAAGGGTTTCTGATTCCTAAAATACTCATAATCCAGTATAGGGACAAAATAATATGGAAATAATAATATTGTATGGAATTTTGAAATACATACCACATAAAAGTGAACTTGTAAGGAAAAGAGATGTAGAGAATTCCCTTATAGAATTTTGGCATAGTAACAGGTGTACTTAATGAATCATAGGGGGGATTAATGAGAGTGAAAGAAAGTTATAATTATTTATAAATAAAATGTATATTAAGGGGAGTATGTATGAAGATATCCAAATATATGAAAATTTAAATTAAAAGAAATATCATAAAATGAGTTCTTGATAAATGTGGAGAGTGGAAGATCCCTTACTTGGATGTGTGATCTGAAAGGCTTGGGAGAGGCTTCTTGGGAGCTTTGGGGAACCTTGGGAGGACTATAGAGAGAATATGTCAAAGTTTGGATGATCTTAAATGAATATTAGTGGATAGTAATTTGATCTTGGGTTGTTTAATATAATAAATGAGGGGGATTTCATTATTATTTAGGTTTTGGACACTATATAATAATTTAAAAAACCATCCCATAGTTTATTCCAATGGTTTCTACCATAGGGAATTTGTTTATATTACTTTAAAATGGAATTGACTGATCATATTAAAATATTTTCCTTGCTTATGTGGTGGTGAGTCTCACATTCAATAAAATTAATTTAAAATCATAAAATATTTTATAATTCTTGTAAAATTCACTAAGGCGTTATAAAATTAATAAAAAAATATAAAATTACATTATATTGATGTTATGAAACATATTTGTCTGAAGACACTTTTTTTGTATTTATTAAATCATTATTTTGGGAATTGTGATGTTATAAAACACACCATAATTTAATACGGTATTTATGTTTTACCCAAAAATTCAATTATCTCAAAATATTATGAAAAATTCCCCATTAGATAATTTCAACATTATGATTAAACAAAAATATTAATTTTACCTAAATATTTTTCATAATATTTAAATTTTTACTCTTATAATAAAACTGATTTTCTTTTTGAAAAGACTGGTTTTAATAATAACAGTTTTCAAACATTAATAAAAATTACATTTGACTTCATAAAAATTATATGATGATTTATAATTAAAAGGGTGAGTTTTTATAACACTATTTAATAACATTTTAAATAAAACCATAGTTTAATATAATAATTCATATATTTCTGAAAAGAACCATTTTTATCCTAAAAAATATCAATTTATCTAATTCATTATAATTTTATGAAAAATATGCTCAGAACATAATTGATGAAATAATAATTTTATTTATTCAAACAGATTACACAATAAGTAACTAATACCTTTTATATAACACCTTATAATACCAAAATATGTCCTAAGGGCAAGGTGTGTTATTGTTATAGACTCTTATAGTGGATCAAATAACATCGCCCATGTGGTAATCTCTACTAACATGAACTTCTCTCGTAGGTGATTCCATTCAATACTAAAATGTTGAATCTCATCTTGGGGATGGTCAAGATAGAATCCATGTGACACGACCTCCTTCCCATGCACTAATAAATTGGCTTCATATGGAAAGAGTCTACTAGATGAGGCTATCGACCCTTATTTCAACATTAATTATCAATTATAATTTCTATTTATAAACAGCAATTATAATGTTAAAATTTATTATTATTTCCAATAGTAATATTAACCACGGTACAGTTTTTGGATTTATTTTTTAAGGTGTAGGGTCGAAATCCTAAATAGTAAAGAATTACTTCTCTTTTCCTATATAAAACCACCCAAGATTTCACTTCCACATCACTCAATGCCTTTGGAGCTCGACCAAACCATACCCCCTCTCTCTAGAATCCTCCCAAGGTGCCCCAATCTCCCAAGAATTCTCTCTCAAGACTCTCCCAATCCATTGGGATCACACTTCCAAGTAATGGATTACTTCGTTCCTCAATTTATCCATGTTTCTTAATATTTATATTCCATTTTAATTTCATTTATGAATGCTGGGGTATGATTTCAAACATCTCTTATACATCCATCCTTATGTTTAAATTATGAGATACCTATTTCTCTCATTAATGGCTCTCATGTACACCCGTTACCATGCTGAAATTCCTTAAAGATTTTCAATCTCCTCGTTTACATTCAAGAATTTCATTTTTATTATGAATCTAAATTCCATTACCTATGTTGGGAAATATATTTATATGCCCCCCGTAATGTCCATTTTATATACATATGATGATATACCCCTTTCTCTCTCAATAACATTTTCTATGAATTCTTATGTCACGCCGTTATACTGCAAAAATTGCACCGCAATTTTCCATGACAAGTTCATTATGTATTGAATACCATTACCATTTCATTATCGGGGGTTTTCACCATTATGAACAACTTATTTTTGAATATAGAGTTTCATGGATTAATTACACATTTCTTTATCGTGGAATAAATTATGATGTTTAATGAATCCATGTTATATGATCCATGTGGCACACTAATGCATGAAATGAAATGATTAAGAAGGGTGTTTCCTGATAGCGCTTCAATGAATTTGGTAAAGATTATTATTGTGATATGTCAAGTGAAATGAGGGTTTACTCATACTCCATCTGCAATGGGCCTTGGCTCATGCTATCACGTTAAATTTTGTTGAAACATTTCCAAGTTATGTTAATCATGTTATATCATGCCTTTATGTTCATGTTACTATTCTTCTCTATTGATATTCCCATTTCCTAACATGTATTGAATTATTCATGTTATTCCTTTTTTACTCCCTTAATAGGCTTTATAGATCACCTTTTTCTTATGCATATCTTCATGTTATCCTATAAAATGTTATGCACGAAGGAATGTAGTGGTCATGTAAAGGATGTTTTCTATAAATATGTTGTGTTTTATATTCTAAGCTGTTATGTAATGTTCCTATTCCCCAAATACATTAGACCTATCAATATTCTATATTTTTAGAAGTCATGGTGTTTATGTAATAAATCGTGTTTATGCGTGTAAAAGAGATCAAGGTTGTCATAGTTTGTATCAGATGATAGGTTTAGTTATTTTTGGGATTAGGATTATAAATCCCTAGTTAAAACCTTAGGGATAATACCATGTATAATAAAAAAATCCCTATGTTTTGGTGAGTATTTATTCATAGGTTTATCAAGAATATACATCCCAGTCTGGATACGAGCAGTTAGAGGCGGCTCTATCACAGATGCACCTAGGGGTGAAAACTCTGACCTGGAGTTTTGATCATGACTCGGGGTATCCTGGTACATCAAAATAGGCCTTGATGCACTCTTGTTTACCACACTCCTTGGTGATATTCTTTGGTAAATTGACAAGCTTAGTATGAACCATTATTAAGGGAATAAAAAAATTCCCCTATGAATATATGTCTGGATGTAGATCATGGAAAAAATAGATTGATGACTATAAATTCATAAGTTAAGGAAATAAAAGTAATTTATAATTCATCCATTTTTTCATTGGATTACCCTTTATGTGTTACTCCTAACTTTCCTTTTATTCTAGACAATGACCGCTAATTTGAGGAATCTGGAAAACAACTGATGTGAAGATCAATGCGACAACTGTTCTAATGAGATACCCAATATGATGAGTGCGGGTATCGCCAACATTGTCATGATAATAATTCAATTAACACATGTTTTTAATAGAATCATGGTTCAATAAGAACATTAAACCCCCCTCCATGAAATAACAAGTCGCAATCTAGAGCTTCATGAGACAAAGGCCACCTACTTTTAATGGTTCATCTGATCCATCAATCGCCGAACAATATATCAACTTTATTGAAAACATATTCTCCATCAATCAATGTTCTGAACAAGAGAAGGTTCCTCTTAATGCTTATTATATAGAATATTAATCTCATCAATGGTGAACATTGATACAAAATAAGAAGCCTGAGGAAGAGATTGAGGTGTTGAAATGGAAGGATTTCCAGAATTTTTTTTCAATTAATATATTCGTCGCACCCTTCGACTTATGATGGAAAGGGTATTTCTTTTCCTCAAGAAAAAAGACAAAGAATCCATTATAGATTATTTGGAAAACATCAAAAGCCATACACTATATGCCTCTGGCTTTGTCGTTACCCCCAAATTCATGGTTGACCGCTTCTTTGGTGTTCAAAAACCTAGCCTATGGAAATCTCTAGTGATCCGTGACTTCAACATTTATGATGAAATTGTCCAATGTGTCCTCAATGTTGAAATGGAGATTGTATAATCTCATGGGTATTATGGGGATAAGAATCACAAGGTGGAATTTTATTCAAGAAGTCTGATAGATAAATCCAATAGTCCTTAGAAAATATAGCACCCCACTTAGAAAAGTTGTTGAAATAAGCACCCCGGAAAGTGTCTAAAGGGGATGAGGAAATGATTTAGGTGTCGAATAGAAGGAAATTTGGCTATTAACTGCCTAAAAGAGAAACCTGCGACTGCAATAGAGGAGAGAAGCAGTCCATTCAAACCTTAAATCATTGTTTATTTCTTCAACTATAAAGAACCAGAGCACTTTGAAAACCAATGCGCTGAGCCAAGGGTATTCAAATGCAACCAACTAACCCAAGGTAGTAAGGGAGAGCTTTATCCATCACTACTACCGAATTGAATGATGAAAATGAATTGGTGATAGGTACTCTAGTTATTAATTCTATAATAGAGAACATACATTTTGATTTTGGTTCTACACATTCTTTCATATCCCAATATATTAGTAGAACAATCCCAACACCACCACAAATCATGGAAGTAATTATTTCGGTGAGTACAAAAAATGGGTCAATCATTGCATCCCAATAAAATAACATCTCCCCAATCATAATTTGTGGATTGAAATTACCAGATAACCTCATAATACTCCCTCAAGTGTAATTTTATGCAATTCTTATCATGGATTGGATTTCTATATATAGATCCAACATAAATTTCAATGAGAGGGAAATCAATCTCTCTATAGTGAATCGACTCCGGATTCAGTACATGTGCAATGAGGAGGTTGAATATTCTTTATCACCATCATATAATGCATAGATATTAATTCCCTATGATAATTCATATCATTCTCAAATGATTGAGACAAAGTAAGCAACCTTATTTGAATACATATTTATTGTGAAGGAATTCACTGAAGTGTTTCTCAAGCAATTTCACAGTATTCCTCTAAGAAGAGATGTTGAATTCTCAACTAATCTTATACCTGGGGAATTTCCAACATTGAATAATCCATATAGAATGGATTTTTTGGATCTTGAGGATCTGAAGAGGAAAATACCAGAGAATCAGGATAAAGGGTTTATATTCTTATGTGCTTCACCACGAGGTGCACCAGTCCACTTCACCATGAGGAATGATAGATCAATGTTCCTTTGACATTATTATTGTGAGCTCAACAAAATCACGAAAAAGAACAATTATCCTCTACCCCAAATTTATGACTTGTTTAATCAGATATATAGAGCATTATAATTCTCCAAGGTGGATTTACGGTCAAGATATTACCATATAAGGGTGAAGAGGGAGGATATCCCCAAGACATCTTTTCGAACAAGATAGAGGCACTATGAATTCATAGAAATGCCGTTCAGACTCTGTAATTCTACATAAATCATCATGGAATTGATGAATATTGTCTTTATAGATTACCGAGAATTTTTTTGTATTATTTATAAATGATATTCTTATATACTCCAAAACCAATAGGAGAATGAGGAGCATCTAAGAAATATACTAGAGAGCATGAGAAAGTATAACCTCTATGAAATGTATAGCCAGTGTGAGTTCTAGATGATAGAGGTCTCATTATTGGGACATATCATCAAAAGCAATGGAATATATTTGGATCCCTCAATGATAGCTGCAATTGATGGATGGCTGAGGCCACCATCGGTAACGAATATTTGTGGATTCTTGAGGTTATCTGGATATTATCACTGATCTATTATAAATTTATCATTATTGTCAAACACTCTTACCAAGCTAACTTGGAATGGGGTTGAGTTTTCTTAGAGGTATGAATGTGAATAGAGCTTCAATGAGTTGAAAAGGAGGCTTTTCACTGTTTCTGTGCTCACACTACCCACAATTGGATAATTTTTTGTGGTATTTATTGATGATTTAAAGAATTTCCTGTGTTGTGTGTTGATGAAAAATGAAAAAGTAATATCATATGATTCAAGGTAATTTAATTTTCATGAAAAAAAGTATCCAAAAAAATATCTAGAGTTTGGTATAGTGATCTTCGCTTTAAAAATATGGTGATATTCTCTCATTGGGATGAAGTGTGAAATATATATGGACCACAAAAGCCTCAAGTATATATTCACACATAAAGAGATAAATATGATCCAACAGATATAGCTATAGGTGATCAAAGACTATGAATACTTAATCCACTACCACCCTGGGAAAGCGAACAAAGTGGAGGATTCTCTAAGTAGAAATGAACCAAAAATTCAATCATTGATGATAATTTAAAGGGATCAAATATTCATAGATTTGATGAAGATGGACATGGGAATCATAAAGAATGGAACATCGTCAATATTTTCACAAAGGATTTCTCAACTATAACTTTTTAAAAGGTTAAAGGATACTCAAAAGGATGATTTTGGAATTCATAAGAAAGTGGAAACTATCAGAAATGGGATATTCTCAGAGTTCTTCTTAAATGAAGATGGAATTGTATGATTTGGGAAACAACTTTGTGTTACATTATGTCTAGAGATGAAGAAAGAACATTTGGATGATTCCCATAGTTCAAATTTCTCTATTCACCCCGGAAACAAAAAGATGTATTGACATCCCTGAGTTCATTATTGGTGGGATAACATAAAGAGGGAGATCACTGAGTATACATCAAAGTGCCTTGTATGTCAGCAAGTGAAGGCCGAAAGACATAAGTCTAAAGGTATGATGCAACCATTACCCATACTAGCATGAAAATGGGAGAACATCACCATGGAATTTTTCACCAGATATTCAAATAAATACAAAGGAAAAATGATATCTGTGTTATTGTGGACCATCTTACAAAGACTACACACTTCATTGAAATTTTGGAGGATATCTCATTGGAACAGCTGGCACGGATATGCATCATAGATGTGGTGAGGTTGCGTGGCATACCACTATCGATTGTATCTTACCGTGATCGAAGATTCACCTCTATGTTTTGGAAGAGTCTTTAACATATTATAGATACTGAAATTAACTCTAGTACAACTTATAATCCCCAAACCAATGGAAAATCAGTACGGACTATCCAAACACTTGAGGACATGTTGAGAGCATGCTAAATGGAATTTAAAGGAGTTTGGGAACAAAATATTCCTTTGGTTGAGTTATCTTACAATAACAGTTTCCACTCAAGCATCCAAATGGCTCCATGTGAAGCCCTTTATGGAAGTGGTGCAGAACACTGACATATTGGGATGAAGTTGGGGTGCAAAAACTCCTAGGTCCAAAAATGGTCAAACAAATGGAGGAGAAGGTTAAGACCATCCATAACCACATTAATGATACTCAGAGTCGACAAAAGAGTTATGATGATAATCATCAATGAGGCATCGAGTTTGATGTAGGAAACATGGTATTCCTCCACATATCACACTAGAAGAGAGTTATGAGATTTGAGAAGAAGTTAAAGATTAGTCCAAGGTACATCAACCCTTTTGAGATACTTGATCACATTGGAGCAGTGGAATATCGACTAGCACTCCCACCAAACCTATCTCAAGTACATGATGTATTCCATGTATCACTCTTTATGAACTATATTCCTAACCCATCACATTTACACAATCTCTAGGTGGTAACATTGGAGAATTACCTCTCCTATGAAGAGAAGCCAGTGAAGATCTTATATTTTAAGGAAAAAGTTATAAGAAATAAGATTATGCCCCTTTTCATGGTGTTGTGGTGAAACCAAATTTTTGAAAAAGAAAACATGGGAACCGGAGGAAGTGATGATGAATAGTTACCCACCTCTTTTTTACTATGGGAAAAGGAAAACTTCAAGGGTGAAATTTTTTAAGGGGGGAAGATTGTAACGATGCTAACTCTCATTAATGAAAATTCATCTTGATGAATTTAAATGTATTATTAAGTAAAAGGATTATGTAAAACATATTAAATTCTTTTGTTTTATGTTTTTGGATTTTAATATACTATTTAGAAGTTTTACCACTGTTAATATAGTCGTTGAACAGTAATCACATGATTATCATAAATATATGGATTTAACAAATCCAATTTACTCAGAAAAAGGAAGTGATGGCCTCATCCAGTAGAATTGCTTTGTACGACGCCCATTTATCATAGCTCGGAAAGGAGGTGGCATCTTTTTTCTTCACTCTATACCATGAACAAGTCATGCTTGAATAAGTTAATCTTGAGCAGAACCGCCTAAAATAGAAGTGGAAGTTGATAGAGATTACCTGTTGAGTGATGTTGTCCGAGCCACCCCAAAAGTCTACCACCATCGCGCACCTTACCCTATGGTCATATGCTGGTGTATTATGGTGTTATGTGATAATACCCAATCACCTTGTCTATGTACATTATTTATGTATAAAGAATATACATTTATTTTTTAATTATTACTTTGTAAATAGTTTTTAAAGCACAAATTGTATTTTTAGTTAATATACAACTAAGAAATCTATATTGATAAATTAATGGATTTTTGAATTAAATAATATTTTAATAAAATATTGTTATTTTTAACTTAATTTTTTTAAAATATTAATGATATAATAATTTTTATGAATACAATTGTAATTTTTATTATGGTTTGAAAGTTGTTTTTGTTAAAACCCATGAATTTTTTATAAATATCGGTTTTCATTTTAAAAGTGAAAATTCACATATTTATCAAATTATTTTGATAAAATTAATATTATTTTGGGAATCATGATGTCCAAATAATCTATGGTTGAAATTTTCATAATTTTTGGAGATAGTCGAATTTTTAGTTAAAAAATTAAAATCTATTAAATATATTGTGTTTTATGACATCATAAAGACTCAATATTGATGTAATAAAATATTATACAAGAGATTTTCGACCAATATATGTTTTACCATTAAAATAATTGGATTTTAGGTTTATTTGATTTATTTTAAAAATCCTTAGTGGACCCTCCAATACTTATAAAACATTTTATCTTTTTAAAATGATTTCCTTGGGAGTGTGACTCATCTCCACATAAGAAAGCCTAATATTTTAAAAAGTTCATACATTGGACTTATAAAATATTTTCTTCCACTCCTATTTGAAAAAAAAACATGGAGAAAAAGCATTGTATGGTTTGTGGTATTGATTTGTTTAAGGTGTAGGGTCATAATCCTAAATAATAATGATTTCCCTCTTTTTCCTATACAAAACCACCCATGCTCCCACTTCCTCTTCACTCAATGCCTTTGGAGCTTGACCAAACCCTTACCCCCTCTCTCTGAAATCCATCCAAGGTTCCCCAATATCCCAATAAGCCTTTATCAATACTATCCCAAGCCTTTGGGATCACACTTCCAAGTAATGGATTCCTTACTTCCTCTTTTTATCGAAGTTTCTTAATATTTTTATACCCTTATAATTTCAATTATAAATGTTGGGTTATGATTTAACACCTCTTACACACATCCCTATTTATTTTTAAATGATTATAGGCCTCATTAACTATCATTAATGTCACCCATGTACACCTGTTACCATACTGAAATTCTGTAAGGCATTTCACTGTGCTCATTTACATTCAAGAAATTATTTTGTATTATGAATCTAAATTCCATTACCTATGCTGGGAAATGGATCTATATGACCCCATTACAATCCAATTCATGTAAATATTATGAGATACCCCTTTCTCTCTCATCATCCATTTTTTATTAGTTCTTATGTCACATCGTTATGTTGCCGAAATTGTACCGCAATTTTCTAAGCCAAAGTCATTGTGTAGTGAATACCAAGACCATTTCTCTATCAAGGGTATTCAACTTTATTCACATTGACTTATTGAATATATATTTTCATGTATAAATTATACATTCCTTTTTCTTGGAATAAATGATGATGTTTAATAAATCCATGTTATATGATCCATGTGGCACACTTATGCATGAAATGAAATGATTAAGAATGGTGTACCCTGATAGCACTCCAATACATTGGGTATGTAGTGGTCATGTAAAGGAAGTGTTCAATAAAGATGTTGTGTTTTATGTTCTATGTTGTTATTTAATGTTCCTAAGCCCCAAATACACTATACCTCTCGATCTTCTATGTTGTACCATGTTAAGGTATTTATGTAATAAATAGTGTTTAATTGTGTAAAGAAGATCAGGTTTGTTATAGCATGTTGTCTGCACCAGTCCTCATCTTTCCACCTTAACAACATCATTACATGAAGCTTCTATGTTTATCTCAGTGGAAATGGGATGGGCTGACTAGAAAAATTGTGGCACATGACTCTATCAGGCTGCTGCCACTCAATAATATAAAAGTGAATGAGAGGAACTACATCCATAAAATCATGATGTATGCTATAAATTAGTCCAATAAAGACCAGTATGGAATCCATAAAATCTGAAATTACATGTGATTTCTTTAAAAAATGTTCCTTACTAAAAACAAATAATTATAATATTATCAAACTTGTGAGCCAATGATGGATTTTATATACTTACCTCATCAGTTAGAAGACCATCCAACTTGAGATAGTTTGAACCCAAATGGATTGTTGGATTGCTGATGAAGTTGTGTTTCTGACTCTACCTATGAAATACAACATCAAAAGTGACAAAACTACTAGATAAATGGATATTTTAGCTCCTATGAATGGGTTACTACCATTGGAGGTTGCTAAGAATAATTAAAAAATTGGGGCACAATCCCCCCCAATATTCCACACCATAACCCACCTCCCCCAACTCCTCCCTTCATGTAGAGATCTGATGTTGGCACCCCTCCCTCTCACCTCTCCCATCTCCATCACCGCACCCAAATCTCCTGCCGCCACCATCCCTCCCTCGTGATTTCTTGGGCCTGTACCTTTTCCAATTCCCCAACCTACACCACAACACCTGGAGCTACCACCACCACCCAACCCCCATCACCATCGCCCATTTCTCACACCTCTCCTTTCCTCCACCTCTTCCCCCACATCTGCATACACCTCTGGCATCTTCCATCTATGGATATAGGTGGCCCAGGGTTTCTTTAGGTGACTATTATTTCATATTTGGACAATTTTCTTTCAAGTATCTCATATTCAAATAATTTTTCATCAAATTAACTTTTTTCTATGAATCATTACAACCCACTATTCCATATTCAGTTAACTCATCTCATCTACTCCTTAGGATAATTTTTATGGGATCTTATTTCAAGAACCAAGATTATAAAATATTCAAATTCTATGGTAAATATTCCACCATTCTATATAAATTTTGAATTTGAAATTTATTAAATCTAAAATCTTTTATCTTTTCTGTAATGTTGAAAACATATTTATAAAATTTTAATTCTTATTTTATATTTTTGAAACTAGTATTCAAAAAATGCAGCATCTCTGATTTATATGTTTGATTGATTTTTTGAATATGGAATATTTGATTATTTTTAGGTCTATTTGGTTAGTACATTAATTCTAAAATGATATTTCTATTAGTGTAAAGATTATTTTCAAGTGGTTTGGACATATTTGTGTTTACGAATCCAAAAATATGACATCTTTTTATTTCATATTCAAGTTGTTTGGTCCATTTAGTTTGTCTTAATAGATTAAAATTCAGTTTTTTGAACAATTTTTTATTTAACTTTTCTATAAATGATAGTAGTTTTACAAATATTTCATTAAATATTTTTAGGCAATACTAGTCTTGAACATGTATTAAGGAAAATACATATGTGTATTTGATAGAATCCCAAAAAAATTATTTTTCTATTTTTTCTCCATATGCGAGTTGACCTCCCAATAAGTTGAATTCCAATAAAATTATTATTTAAACATATATTTTAACTTTTAGGTCAATATAAAATTATCCATTGATACAAAAATGGTATTAATATTCTTCTCGATTAGAACTATGAATCTATAGTAATTCCCACTTACTGCAACTAATGATCTTGTTTATTCTCCTATTCTTTGATGGGATATACATATAAAGTACATATACAATTTATTAAAATCATTACTAATGAATATGTGCTTTATATCTAGTTGCACAACTAAAATGGAGAGTTATACACCTAAAAATAAATGTATATAGAATTTATTACTACTTGTAGTTTGATTGCTTCATTTATAATCTGATATGGAAAAATTTTGATGATACCTACTTTTTGTTGGCAATGGTAATCATGGAATTTATAATTTATGGAGTACATTAGAAATAATTTCTCTGAAAAAAATTTGATGTTTTCCTTATATAATAATGATTTACTGTGATTTTATAAATGTATCTATTATTTTTCACCATTGGCGATGAAATTTATTTTCATGGAACATTATATTTCTTTTTTGGTGAATGATTCTTTGTTTACACACTTCACCTTTTGATTAAAGTGAATGTTTAAGATTTTTTTCATGATGATTTAAGTATATACGAATGAACCTACTCTTAAAGTTTACTTGCAGAGTGATGCCAATGTTTTTTTTGATTCTGTTGATAGGATGAATGTACAAACACATTTTGGATTTCCTACTTTCACTACATGACAGGTCTTTGAGGATTTACTATAGACACAAGTATTAAATGGAAATTAATTTCCTTTTACTATAAAACATATTTTCTCTGAGAAATATATGAATCTATTGATAAATTTATGGCCTGCTTTTAGCATATATGAAATATTATGCTCTATGATTTTGATTAATGCAGGCTAGAGCACCATTTGGATCTTGTAAAGACACTATTATATCTAATCAAACCCAAAATTCTTTGGATATTGTGAAAGCATGCTCAAATCCATCAATATTGTGGTAACTATTCAATGAAACTCTACCCTATTTTTTGGATGTGTTTGAACGCACGATAAAGCACGATGATATATGAGTTATTATTGGAAGAAGGTATATAGTAATATTGTAGAGCTAAATGTTATTTTCTATTATCCATGATTTATGAAACCAATTCATTTTATGATGTAGGGTGTGTTTGAAATCACTTATAGAATTTTCATATGATGACAGGTTTGAAAAAATATGTGGTGTTTGTCAAAATTGATACAACAAAATTTGGATATTGATGGAAGTGAAGAGTGAAAAGTTTATTTATCTTTATTAAACATTTTCTCAGATTATATTTTCTCAGGTTTGATTTTTTTCATGATTAATTCTTTAGTGATGAAATTTTTATTTGTGAATAAATTTTACTGTTTGGTTTATTTTTCTATGTTATATCGCTTTTTTAATAAGAAAATTTACATCAATGTAATCATTGAATCCGGATAAGGGAATTTATTGTTCTTCTATAGGTTTAACTATTATAATTATATGTTTAATTATAATTACAATTTTAATTGTATTTACATTTATAATAAATATTTATTTATTTATTATTAAAACATTTTAATATTCCATATGTGTTTTCATTACACATGTCAACCAATATTTTAAATTTTCTTTTCTTTTTAATTGCCATTCCTTTACAGAACTTATGATTTTTTTTAATAAGAGGAACATTTTTTTAATTTGTGTTTAAATCATTATTATTAGTATCACATAAAATTGGTTGGTTCAATTAGGAAACTATTGAACCTATCCTATGACATCTTCTAGCTTATGAGAAAATTAGTGGAAAATTGAAAAACATGTTTTTGAATTGATAAAATCGGGTAAACCAATGATTTAACCAATATAAATGATTTAAAATTTAATAAAAGTGTAAATTTAGAAGCACTGGATGACAAAGGAAACCACTAATATGGTCAAGAAATGTTGAAATTGAATTAAATAATATATTAATAATGGATATTTTAGTGTTTGTTTGCTTCTATTTAATTTTAAATATATTTTGATGAATGATTTTTTGTAGATTTCATAAATTATTTTAGTTTTGAATTGCTTATTTTGATGATGTATTTTAATAGTGGTTTTTAAAATATTCCTTAAATCCTTGATGAACTATTAAATATTGATAAATATTTTTTTCTTCACATTTATTATTTAAAATATATTAATTTAATCAATATTGGGGTTCAAACATGGTTTAATCAAGGTTTAGATACTAAAATGTGATCCAATGCTTTGATCTATTCATGTTTCATTTGGTTATGAAAAAATTGGCTTAATGTAAATATTGATAATCTTTAGGTCAAAATGATGGAGTTTGACTTTGTGTTTTTTTATTCATTGTAAAATTTTTGTGCCTCATTTTTTAAAAAGAAACTTTTTTATAAAATCATTATTGTATTTATTATTTACCATTGTGCTTCATACCAATATTTAGGGCTTTAATCCTCTGGTCCTAGTGTTTTTTCAAATTACAGAGATAGTGAATGAACTCTATAGTGAACGTATATTTGAATATATCAGAGTTGATTTTATAAATCATGTTTTTTTTCATTTCATGCTATTTTGTTTTTGTCATTTAGTGGCTATAATATTTAGTCAACTGCGCCTAGTGTTATCTCTAAGCATTTGTAGACTACTGAACAATATAAGTTTACTTAGAAACCAAGGGTCACATTTTACAGCTTTCATGCCCATGAATTTCGTTTTTTATGGTTAATAATATATGAAATGCTTATGAAGACTCTTCAAATAATGAATATTGGTTTGTGTTTCCTTTAAGAT